>CM057342.1:331399739-332021438 GCA_030015575.1 Agapanthus africanus | reverse complement strand
CCCTAGGATTCTCAACACATGAGAGCTTTTAGGGTTTAGAGGAGGAAGAAGAAGACTTAAGGAAAAGATAGTGAAGCATGAGCTCAAGAAAAGCTTGGTTGTCCCATAGAGATAGAATAAAGAATATTGGATATTTTATGAGATAAATATCACAGTAAAATATCTCTAAACCTTCACAAATATCTTGTGGTGACTCATTACCATGAGTCACCAAGTAGCCATGCTTGTTTTAATGCTCAAATCCACCTCATTTCCTCCACCCATTTTGTTTAATCCAAAAAGAATAAAACCCTAATAGGTGTCCCCCTTTTAGAAGCCAATCCTGAGGAATTACGAGAATGCCCCTCATCCGTTTATACATACCCGCACCCGTATTCCGAAGAAAACGAATACTAAGAGACGAAACAATCCAACAATATTATACTAGGATCCGGCTTAAACCAAACCCCACTAGTATTATCCGCCCGATCATCATACGTGCACAAATACACGTAAGTGATCGAAGCCCTGCCATAAAACCATACGGCCTCTACACCTTTTGCCCGGTGCAGGGAAACTCTCTATGTGGGACTCTAAAGACTCGACACTACGCTGGCAGTGGGTTTAACCACAAGCCGCAAGCAGTACTAGTTGCACGTAACGGCTTCCCAGGTATGCGTCGATAAGAAGGCCGATGAGCTAACTCATCCGAACTCCTACTAAGCCTGTATGTGACAATCTCTGTACGGTCCGGTCTGTTCGTCTAAAAGTATCGCATATCGGGCCTAGGGGGCAGTAATCGTCAGACCCCTAATAGCGCAATAAGTCATGGCGGAGAGTAGCCAAAAACACCCTGAGAAACTACTGGAGTACCTACCAGTAAATCTCGCTTGCCTTAGCCAAGGACTTTATGTAATGGCCTTCCGAACACTGCGCGATATCAACCCCAATACCGGGAGAGACGAATCCTATCTAACCGCCACTGCCTCCAAGTGTTCCGGGACTGCACCCAACTACTACCTGTTTGCACGACTCCTTTGAGCCGTGGTAGGGTAGTAATCAAAGTACGGTAGTAATCAAAGTACAGTAGGAACACACTCGAGGCGAAGTAGTAGTGTCAAGTCGACGGACTAAGCTGTACTCATGTCGCCTGGGAACTGCTACCCGACGATAGGTATAATACCCACCAACAGTTCCCGATGAGTCCTGTCCAGTGTACTCATAACCTAATCAGCACCTGCATACTATCTCCAGTACGACGTACTGATAGCTGTGGGATAGACCACCGCCCCTGCTGGGATGAGAAGCGTATACACTAGTCTACTGTGGAGTATCGATAATCCTACGACTAGGGACCTATATATGATGTGCTTATAGACTACCCAGCCCCCTAGTGTGACTGCCATAACAACGCTGGTAATCAAGCAAAGATCCTAAGGACTCTAGTCTATAAGCGATATGCTAAGAAAACACATGCACATATTGAGGTAGAAACAAACCAGGTAGCATACTACCATTTCGAGCAAGTCTGTTACTATATCCGTGTATATCTAAAGCTCCCATTAAGTAATCTACAATCCAGTATGATACAATAATGGCATCTAGGGCATATATCACTAACAATCCCCCACTTGCCCAAAGGCCATATACTGGCATATCGCAGACTGAAGATCTCGAATAGCCTCTTGAACACTGTCTGAGGGATGGTCTTTGTGAGTGGATCTACAGTGTTGTTCTTCGTATCTACTCTCCTCACCTCGATCACCTGGGGATCAACGATCTCCCTGATCAGGTGGTACCGCCTCAAGATATGTCTGGATCTCTGATGGGACCTGGGTTCCTTCCCTAATGCTATAGCGCCATATGTTGTCACAATACTAAAGTATTGGACCAACAAATGGAATGAACCGCCTGAAGTTCAGTTAAGAACTTCCATATCCAGACTGCCTCTTTTGCGGCTTCTCATGCAGCGAACTACTCCGTTTCCATCGTCGAGTCTGCAATGGTGTCCTGATTGGAGCTCTTCCAACAGACCGCCCCTCCACTGAGGGTAAATACATAACCCGACATGGACTTAGAGTCAACCTTATCACTCTGGAAGCTGGAGTCAGCAAAGGCCTCGATCTGGAGGTCTTTGTTGCGCCACGGCAGCGCCCCGGCCGTCTATCCGAGGCCAAAATGCGGAATCAAAATTTTCTTAACTTTTAAACTGGCGCTACCGCGGACAATAAACCCGGATCGTAACCATTAACCGATACTAGCAATCAAGAGAAAGGGTGAAAGATATACCGAGTGATCCGAGTCCTCCGGTCTTCTCGTCATCGTCCCGATCTCCCGCAGAAACTCCGGTCGTCGCCTCCTTGCCGGAAGGGCACCACATCGTCTGCATCTTTTACGGGCTCCCACCTCAATACCGAGGCAACTCGGGCACGAAGCTGGCTAGTCGACGTGCCCAAGGTTTGCTGTAGGTTGTAGTGTAGAATCACTTTGCCTCATGGGGTTTGTGAAGTTGCCTTGATGGAGGAATCAACAAGATATGAACTTGGGAATTTTTGGTGGCAAGCTAAAATGAGATGGATGATAAATTTCCCACTTCACAAAATGAAAAATCCCTCATCTTCTTGTGAAGTGGCCGCCCCCCTTGAACAAATGGTGGAGGAAAATCAAACTCATGAAGGGAGGTGAGAGTAGTAAAAGTAGAAAGGTGACCACATCCAAAAGGAATGATAACAAGGTCAAATCCATTCAAATCAACTTTAATCACAATCTAATCTCAAAAAGCAAGCCATCATGAAAAAGCAAAGATGCTTAACTTATCATAATGCCACAAGTGCAAGAAACCCCCTCCACAAATGTTATTTGCAAACTTGCAAATAACCCCCTCTATCGGAAAAGTCCGGCCGGGAAAGAACAAAGGAAAACCGGCCGGAACGGAATGCAAACTGGCAACTCCGGAAAACTGGTCCCGTAATAAATTACAGGAAAAACCCCGATACTGTGCATACACACCCGCATCTGTATTCCGACCGGATACAAATGCAATGAGACAAAATCTACACTGTACTAAATTAGGATCCGGCTTAAACCAAAGCCGGCTAGTAATATCCGTCCGATCCTGATCCGTGCAATACCGCACGTATCAGATCGAACCCTGCCATATATCCATACGGCCACTAGTACAAACCGTCCAATCCTGATCCGTGCAATACCGCACGTATCTGATCGGACCCTGCCATATCTCCATACGGCCTCTACAGCGTTTCGCCCGAAAGCTTGAGTAACTGAAAGTGTGGTGGACTCTAAAGACTCGTCAATACTATGGCAGTGGATTTAACCACTAGCACGTCAGAGGTATAAGCCAATACGTGACGGGCCACCAGCTATTGACCAAAAGGGACGTCGATGAGCGAACTCATCCTGACACCCTACTGAGCCTGTCAGTGACAATATCCGTACAGTCCGGTCTGTTCGTCTATGAGTATCGCATGGCGGGCCTAGGGGGTTGGTAAAAGTCAGACCCCCAAAAGCGGTACAAGTCGTGTCGGAGTGTAGTCCAGAACACCCTGAGATACTACTGGAATACCTACCAGTAAATCTCCTGCCTCGGCCGAGGGCTTTGTGTAATGGCTCTCCTAGACACAGCGCGGCCTCACCCCCAATACCGGGAGAGACGAACCCCTGCAGATCCGCTCACTGCCTCCATGTGGCTCGGGACTGTACCCAACTAAAACCTGTTTGCACGACTCCTTTGAGCCGTGGTAGGGTAGTAATCAAAGTACAGTAGGAACTCACACGAGACAAATGACGATCTCAGGTCGATGAACTAACCTGTACACATGTCACCAGGGAACTGCTATCTGACGTCAAGTATAAGACCAACTAGCATGTTCCCGGCGAGTCCTGTCCGGTGTACTCATAACCCAATGAGCACCTGTATACATCTTAGGTGAACCAACTGACACCAGTGGCTTGTGAGACCGGCCACCGCCCCTCGTCAGGGTCTCGACTGTATACACTAGTCTACTCTGGAGAATCGATGCCCTGTCTCGAAACTCCCACGACTAGGGACCTTTTAAGGATGTGCTTATAGACCACCAGCTCTCACGTATATGATCGCCATCATACTGTTGGCAGTCAAGCAAGAATCCTAGGGGCTCTATCAGCGTGTAATAGCGACCTGTAAGGTCACCTGAAGCAGTACACGATGATAAAGGTAAACCAGATAGCATACTATCATCTCGAGTAAGACTGTCCTACCGGGATAGGTCCTCCCTCAATCATTGCAATCACGTGCCTGTGATCCAATAATTGACTCTGAGGGCACTATCTCCAACAATCTCCCACTTGCACTCAAGGCTAATTATTGCGATGTCGCATACTCACAGCCCGTGTGATACCGAACACCCAACTCCTCTACTGGTCAGTCTCACAAAGCTCGTTTGCGAAACTATTGCGTTCGAGGAATAGCCTCAGTGAGTGGATCCGCTGTGATGTTTCTTTCTATGTCTCTCTATATCTCAAGTTCGCAGAGAAAGCCATCTCCCGAAATGAGCAATACCTGTCTTAGAGTATGTTTGGATATCTGATGGGACCTAGCTCATAAATGAACTCCAAATCCAAACTTCTTAGACTGTATCGATAACTGAACTTAATCAGTATCCAGCGCCATGCCTCCCTCAGTATTGCCTTGGACCACCTGTCCAAAATACTGCCCCTCGTCAGAAGGAGAAACTATAACTCTAACAGCCACTCTGCCATCCATGTCACCTTGGAAGCCTGGAATGATAACCGTCTCCTAAAAGAGGCTTTCGTTATCACATCCCTAGAACATCAACTGCTTCCGATTGTTTCTCCAGGATTGGATCAATATCAACTTATTGCACCTACTGCAAGAACAACATCTGGTGTGATACTTGACATCTCATGATTGACTCAATTGCCTAAGCAAGTGATCTGCCAATCATGCACATCCCTCTCCTCTTTAGTCTGTAAGACACCTTTAGAGAGGGTGACTCCATTACCTGCAGGTACACTACCGTGCCAGGAGTCGTCCATTCTAAATACTCATAGAATGCTGTCAAGGTACCCAGATTAGGAAACCACCCAAATCTAGATCTAAAACCATAGATCTAGTAACCAGAATGTCTGATATAATATCCAAGTCCTGTGTGGAGAAATCACTGTGTGACAACCAAAGTATAACCGATCGTAGTATAGGAATATCACTTCCTACTCTGTGTATGTCATCCAAATACCAGGACATCACACTCTACTACCTTCTTAACAGATCTATTCCTTATTCTGATGAAGTCAAACCTATGACTGTCACATCAGAAATCGATGATCTATCTCCGCTATATCTGCTTTAGTCTATAAATAGACAAAAGCCTCTTGCCCACTGTGCTTCCGTTGCTCCCACTGACTACGACAACCCTCTGGCAGAGTCATATAGACGTACACTTCTAAAACCGGTTTAGAATGACGCTATACTCATCCTCATGCCGGGTCTCACAGTCTGGAACAACAGCAATGGCAAGTCTGGGTAAACAAGAACCTCCCTGCCACCGTCCTTGAGCATACCGAAGTACCTCTCGAGTGCCTGAGGTTACCCACCATATGTGCGGAGTGGCTAATGGAATGTCAAGCCAGATTGAATCTTCAGGTTCTTATCAAATCTTCAGTAATCGTTTGCGGTTCTGGAATCACTTCCAGTTCTACCATACTCCCACTACTGTTTTCTGAAAAAAAAAAATCCATTTTTATTAAAACTGTGGCGAGTCAAGAACAATATCACTATTGATCTTCCAGATGGTAGAAAGTCAACCCTCGTCATAGCCCGGGTCAACCCACAAACAGCCATTACAGAAACGTGCCTTGAGTTATCCGGAGTCTGGTTTTAAGCATAAGCCGGACAACTCCCCGTATCTTAACAATGTCAAGATATGAACTGTTCTATATCCAATATAGAAACAGAGGCACTGATTTAATTGGAACCAGATTCAAATCATGCAGCTGTCTCCAGTGCATGTCAGCTAAAATGGAAAAAGGCCGATCAGCGTCACTCAACTTAGGAATACTTCCAATTATGAGCAACCTGAAAGAGAAGCTAGTTCTCTTAATCATTACTATCAACTGAACACCATACACAAGTATCTACATCTTCCATCACCTTGAAGAATCCCGATACTTGCAATACTTGGTTCTCTACTTTATTCAAATACCTATAACTTCTCAAAATTCGGACCCTGTGTTTCCACGAAACAGCTGTCTAAAAACTAGAGAAGTCATAAGTAAACCGAATATAGTACGAGGACCAACCCCTCTGTCCTGATGGACGCTGGACAACATACAATACTCTGTACAAGTCCCTTGAGTCTGATAACTCATTCACTGTGTGTCGTAGGTTGAAAACTGTACTTATGGCTAAGAAAAATTACACCGCTGTTCAATACTCTTTACCTAACCATCCACTGATATAGGTAAATGTCATAGACATAATTTCAAAAAGGTATGTCTCACTCTATGAAAATAGACGTACAGATATATCAATTTGAAATTGGAGTATAGCAACGGATATTCAAAACCAAATATTTGCCGACCGGCAAACAACCCAGGTGGCTTCCTCAAATATCACCAATTACAACGAATCCCGATATAATGAGGATGGTCACCTAATTCCCAATAACTTACTCCCACTCATCATCTGTAAAACCATACAGATGTGAGAATCCAACCTGGTAAATACATACCCTGGAGCAAGTGTCTAATCGGGAAATCAGTTTTCTTTTAACAGTACACAGTTGAACTGAAACATTGAAATGTTTCGATGGGGTATCCTGGTATTCCTAGTAATGCCTCTACCATTATCCAGATTCACAACTGTAACCGTACATCTCTTTGCCATCTGTCCAAATCCCTTTATATGTCTTTAGTCATTACCGTCTGCACACCCCTTTAGGCCAAATGGTTTTCTTCCTTCCCCACCGTTCGGCACCAGCCTATGGTTTGGAAGAAGACTATACAATAAGCATAAAAGGTGTACTGTCCTAATCCTAGGAGCACTCGCAAAGCGAGAGAAGGTGAAGATAAAAGACAACCGAATAACTCTTATTCCTATTTCTCCTGAACCAGAATCCATCCCCGAACTGGAACAAGTTCCTTTCGAGTTCGTATATAACCATACGATGGAGTATCCAAATAAACTGTGGATCTTCGTAGTGATACAGAGTGTCCTGGAGAAATACAAAGGTGATTTAGGTTTGGCGAAGATATACTTGGTTTGGTCGTGAACAGCAGTCATAATTTACTTTGCCCTCTTACTAATCCCTTGCTTTGTCTTAACTTAATACCTTCTGTACACCATCGTTATGCTAATTGGTTTTCTTCATTCCCCACCGTTCGGCACCAGCCTAAGGTTTGGAAGAAGACTATCCAATTTGCATAATAGGTGTACTATCTCCTAAACCAAGGAGTACTCGCAACCTAAGAGAAGGTAAAAGGAAAAGACAACTGAATAGTCCTATTCGTTTTCTCCAGAACCGGAAACCATCCTCGAATAAATTCCTTCGAGTTCGTATCTAACCATACGATGGTTTTGTCCAATGGAAGTGGACGTTCGTAGTAATACGGGGTGTCCTGGAGAAAAGAGTAAAAGTAGGAGTGGCAATGAGGTTTGCAACTCTGACAATCCAAAAGCCAGTGTTAAGATGGTTCGGTCAACTTGGTCACTGAGTCATAGTCTAGGGTCGGGTCAATGGTCGCTACCAAAGAGAGAGAGAAAAGAAACACTCAGCGTGCACTCTAACCTAGATCAGAATGGTTATCACTTTATCTAATCTGGAAACCTCCCACTGTAACCTCAAATTCTTCCCCAAACCTGAAAGAAGAATTAGTCGGGATCACCCAAGGAGTAAACCAACTCATCAGTGGAAATCGGGATCCAACTATCATCGCATGATAACTTGACGGAATCCACTCAAGTCACCACACTCCAGAAGGTATGCGCATGCCTGGCAAGTTTCAGTTTCTTTAGAAACTCCCGATGTGTGTTTTTACCCCTAGGACTCAAGTGACCTTGACGGAGTCAACAAATCAAAGAGTCCTAGTCAAGTTCAACCCGTCATTATCTGGATTGCATTAAACCCACCCGTACGTGCCCTTGACGGAGTCAACAAGGCCGCACGACTGTCCTAACCAATCTCATTTATGCAACAAACAAGCACCATTTAGCTACCGTACACTACGCCTTGACGGAGTCAACAAACGCAGCACGAATACTAAATAATACCCATAAGAAATGACGGAGGGCTACGAATGGTTTTTGGCGAAAAACCTTTAACGTAATGAACTTGATATCGTTGAAGGAACTGCATAGCCTTTTATAAAAATATAGTAACGAAAAACCTTTGCTAAAGAGGTCACTCCCGGTGAAGGGATCTCGGCTCTTTCCCCGTAGAATGAGGTGCAGGATATTCCAACTGAATACCACGATGCAAAGCAAAAGTAATCGGCTATAGTGAAGTTAATGCCCTGACGCAAACTTCTGTCCAAGGGGTCACTTCCGGTGAAGGGATCTCGGCCCTTGCCTCATCGACTGAGGAGCAGGATATTCCAAATGAATACCACGATGCAAAACAAAAGTGAACGTCCTTGCAATAACAGCTTTTTGAAAAGTGTTCCAACAACATCAGAATAGGCTTGTTTTTAACTTGCATTGATCCGAATCAACGCAGTCCCATCAATTGATCACACCACAAAGAACGAAAATATACTGATGTACGTATATGCCATCCGCATTCGCCACTGGGTCCCGTCATTACCCGTTAGGTTAGCTAACTAACGACAGAGCGGGGACTGGACTAGCGCGGATGTAAAACATATACAACATCTACTAATATATATACCAATATATTATATTTCGCTCAAGGCGTGATAAAATGCAACATCACAGAAATGTACAGCATCACAGAACAATACAGATATCTGGAAGCCCCGGGTTTCACAGAGCCGCTGCTGAAACCCGACGTTCCCCTGGTCGTGTGGATAGCTTGTGCAATGAAATCCTAGACCCCTACGGGCGCGGCAAGTCACCCGCCAAAACCTGAAGCGAGGCAGCCCCCTTCATCACCGTGAATGGACCACCCAGCACTTCATGGAATCCGGTAACTTGGGCACCCCTCCTGGGTCAACCTGTACCCCCTACGAGTGCGGCGAATAGCCCGCCAATCCTAGAGTGAAGCCCCCTCCGTCTCAATGCCATGAGATGCGGGCCCGTTTCCCTCTAGAACCCGGCTATCCGTGCACCCCTCCGCGGGGTAATCCTAGTACAGAAAGTAAAATATACATACAACGGGTACATCGACCGCAACCAGGTAGTGCCCCAAAAGAATAATACAAATAGGCAGTGACGACAGTCCACATGTCGGACGCTCGCCCCGCAATATCAAATGTACATATAAAACAAAACTGTACTAGCATTGCATCCAGGCTATCCCCCACGACCGATCCGCAACATCACAGCAAAAACACAAGACATCAACGTGAATGTCACGTTCGCAAATCCGTCCAACCGGGCTATAGCAGTTAGACAGGATTTACCGATCAAGTGACATTCACGATCGCAGATATAATGTAAATACTGTGAACCAATGTGTTTAAAATATCCGATCGATCAAATTTTAACAAGTGGGCCCCCCAAGTACTACTGTAGCACATCAAGAAATTCTGGGCCCAATATTAATATTCCAAAACCCCTAAAATCAGCCCAAAAGCCCACTACAAAAAATTGGTAAAATGAAGCTAACATACTGCGGCGGAACCGCGGCGAAAGAGGGGTCATTGCCGCGGTTCCGCGGTCCTATGGAAGGATCAGGTTACCAAATTTTTGCAGTTTTCTTATAATTTCATGTACATCAGTTTTCTACAACCTGAAAAATTTTTAGAGCCCGGAAAAAATCGACAGAAAACTGATGTGAAGAAAACGCGGTTTTGGAATTTTTGTTCGATCGGAAAAGTAAAACACACTAGAACAAGCTAGGCAAGGTTAATGGCGTGGCTCTGATACCATGTTGCGCCACGGCAGCGCCCCGGCCGTCTATCCGAGGCCAAAATGCGGAATCAAAATTTTCTTAACTTTTAAACTGGCGCTACCGCAGACAATAAACCCGGATCGTAACCATTAACCGATACTAGCAATCAAGATAAAGGGTGAGAGATATACCGAGTGATCCGAGTCCTCCGGTCTTCTCGTCATCGTCCCGATCTCCCGCGGAAACTCCGGTCGTCGCCTCCTTACCGGAAGGGCACCACATCGTCTGCATCTTTTACGGGCTCCCACCTCAATACCGAGGCAACTCGGGCACGAAGCTGGCTAGTCGACGTGCCCAAGGTTTGCTGTAGGTTGTAGTGTAGAATCACTTTGCCTCATGGGGTTTGTGAAGTTGCCTTGATGGAGGAATCACCAAGATATGAACTTGGGAATTTTTGGTGGCAAGCTAAAATGAGATGGATGATAAATTTCCCACTTCACAAAATGAAAAATCCCTCATCTTCTTATGAAGTGGCCGGCCCCCCTTGAACAAATGGTGGAGGAAAATCAAACTCATGAAGGGAGGTGAGAGTAGTAAAAGTAGAAAGGTGACCACATCCAAAAGGAATGATAACAAGGTCAAATCCATTCAAATCAACTCTAATCACAATCTAATCTCAAAAAGCAAGCCATCATGAAAAAGCAAAGATGCTTAACTTATCATAATGCCACAAGTGCAAGAAACCCCCTCCACAAATGTTATTTGCAAACTTGCAAATAACCCCCTCTATCGGAAAAGTCCGGCCGGGAAAGAACAAAGGAAAACCGACCGGAACGGAATGCAAACTGGCAACTCCGGAAAACTGGTCCCGTAATAAATTACAGGAAAAACCCCGATACTGTGCATACACACCCGCATCTGTATTCCGACCGGATACAAATGCAATGAGACAAAATCTACACTGTACTAAACTAGGATCCGGCTTAAACCAAAGCCGGCTAGTAATATCCGTCCGATCCTGATCCGTGCAATACCGCACGTATCAGATCGAACCCTGCCATATATCCATACGGCCACTAGTACAAACCGTCCGATCCTGATCCGTGCAATACCGCACGTATCTGATCGGACCCTGCCATATCTCCATACGGCCTCTACAGCGTTTCGCCCGAAAGCTTGAGTAACTGAAAGTGTGGTGGACTCTAAAGACTCGTCAATACTATGGCAGTGGATTTAACCACTAGCACGTCAGAGGTATAAGCCAATACGTGACGGGCCACCAGCTATTGACTAAAAGGGATGTCGATGAGCGAACTCATCCTGACACCCTACTGAGCCTGTCAGTGACAATATCCGTACAGTCCGGTCCGTTCGTCTATGAGTATCGCATGGCGGGCCTAGGGGGTTGGTAAAAGTCAGACCCCAAAAGCGGTACAAGTCGTGTCGGAGTGTAGTCCAGAACACCCTGAGATACTACTGGAATACCTACCAGTAAATCTCCTGCCTCGGCCGAGGGCTTTGTGTAATGGCTCTCCTAGACACAGCGCGGCCTCACCCCCAATACCGGGAGAGACGAACCCCTGCAGATCCGCTCACTGCCTCCATGTGGCTCGGGACTGTACCCAACTAAAACCTGTTTGCACGACTCCTTTGAGCCGTGGTAGGGTAGTAATCAAAGTACAGTGGGAACTCACACGAGACAAATGACGATCTCAGGTCGATGAACTAACCTGTACACATGTCACCAGGGAACTGCTATCTGACGTCAAGTATAAGACCAACTAGCATGTTCCCGGCGAGTCCTGTCCGGTGTACTCATAACCCAATGAGCACCTGTATACATCTTAGGTGAACCAACTGACACCAGTGGCTTGTGAGACCGGCCACCGCCCCTCGTCGGGGTCTCGACTGTATACACTAGTCTACTCTGGAGAATCGATGCCCTGTCTCGAAACTCCCACGACTAGGGACCTTTTAAGGATGTGCTTATAGACTACCAGCTCTTACGTATATGATCGCTATCATACTGCTGGCAGTCAGGCAAGAATCCTAGGGGCTCTATCAGCGTGTAATAGCGACCTGTAAGGTCACCTGAAGCAGTACACGATGATAAAGGTAAACCAGATAGCATACTATCATCTCGAGTAAGACTGTCCTACCGGGATAGGTCCTCCCTCAATCATTGCAATCACGTGCCTGTGATCCAATAATTGACTCTGAGGGCACTATCTCCAACAGTCTTTTCCGCCATACACCAAGAATATCTCCTTAATCCTTCTTAGGTACTTGAGAATGTTCTTTACTACTTCCCAGTGCTTCTCCCCTAGGTTTGACTGATACAGGCTTACCACGCTCAGTGTGTAAGCTACATCTGGTCTGGTACACAATATCGCATACATTATAGAACCTATCGCAGAAGCGTAGGGTATAATCGACATGCGAGCCCTTTCCAAATCAGTCTTGGAAGACATCTCTTTGGAGAGGGTGATGCCGTGACAAGCAGGTAGACTACCGTGCATGGAATCGTCCATACTAAATTTTTCAGTATGGTGTTGTTGTACCTTGACTGTGAAAGTGTAACGTTTTGAAAATCGTTTAGGTGAAATTTCGGATAATCGGTAAAATAACTGGTGTTTTCCGTAAAAACCAAAATATAATTATTTTTCAACATAGACTTAAATATGCCTATTCTAGCTATGTAATTGCTAATATTTGGTATTTAATTGGTCACTTGTAAATTTTTAGTTTACTTAAATATTTTCCGTAATTAATTGTTTTTATTATTATTTTAAGCCTTCACTAATACATTTAATTAGTGATAATTATAAATTGGAATGAGTCAATCTTTCAGTAGTGAACCATGACAACTTGGGAACAAGTTGTAACATGCTCTTTTTTTTAGAATGTGTCTCCAAAATTCTAGAGAATTTTAGGATAAAACACATTAGGAAATGAAAGAGAACAAAGTAATTATGGAAAGACTTAATAGATGTATTAATTAAAGATGTTTCTACACACACTCTTACCTCACTCTCTCTCTCTTCCCTCACTTAATTCTGGACGAAACTATCCCCCTTCCCCCATTCCACAAATTCCCCTCCAAAATTAAGAAAAGAAAAGAATAAACGAAAAGAAAAGAATAAAGAATGTGTTTGGGTGTTGACTTGAGGTATGGCTTTTCTTGATTGACCAAAGACAATTACACACACCTCACTCTCTCTCCCTCTCCTCATTGTGGCCGAGCCCCCTCTCCCCGGACAGCAGCCCCCCATTTTCTCCTCTCATTTATCTTCAAAAAATCCACAATTTTGCCTCAAAAATCCAAACAAAAATCCCACAAACTCCAAATCCAATCTTTACCCATTTTTCCTTGGCTACTCTAGTATGGATCTTGGTGAAAAGAAGCAAGTTTGGGAGGCTAAGATGCATGTTTGATCTACAATCTTTGAGGTATAAATTCTAAACCCATAGTTAATTTGTTGGTCCATGATTTTAAATAAACTTAATTAGGTATTTTAAGTGGTTTTAATTGCAAGTTTGAAATTCAAGATTAGGGTTTGGTTCAAGTTAGGGATTTTGATCATTTGATTATGGTTGTGTGATGTATTTAACATCTTAAAACATGTAAAAGCTAAGCTAGTTGCTAGTTTGCTAATTGTTATTTTAAAATTGTTCTAATTAAGATATTTAGCAAACTAGGTTTTTAGGATTAATGTAATGAGATGAAATTAAAATTTAGTTATGGTTTGTGTGACTTAATTAAGATATTTAGTGAGCATTGTGGCAACTAAAATTGTTAAAACATCAAGTTTGTACAAAAAAATGTTAAAAGATGCTTACTAGGTTTTTGGGCCAAATCGATTTTATTTAAGTTTGAGGTTATGGTGAATTATAACCTATTTCATATAATATTTGATGTGTCGTGGACGCGCGATTGGTGCGACTGGGTTTTTGGTTTGGTAGTTGCCACGTATTGTGACCCTAGTTATGGTCTGTGGCGTTGTAGCGAGAGCGTTTTGTGCACCAAGTGCATGCGCGTCTAGTTAGGGCGCGTGGTTGACTTGTTTTGGTTGTGTTCATGACTAATTATACATTTATTCTCTTATTTCCTTGTGTACGTTTCTAGGATCGGGTGCAGAGGCGTCGGACGTGGCGCGGCAATGACAGAGCTGAAATAGGATCAGATGAGCCGAGGCGTCCAGGTGAGTAGATGTATATCTACGGGGGAAGTCGGGTGGATGGCGTTTACCACCCCCGCAATTTCGTAGGGTATGATGCGTTTATACACACACACACGTGTGTGTGTAGTTGCGAGATGTCTATACTTAGCAAGAAAGACTTTAGGAGACATGGGTTGGTTTTAGTGTAATTGAAAGAAAGTGATATTAGTTAGTTTCTTAGTCGCGAACCCTAGAGTAAGGTACACACACACACACACGTGATATGTTTTTGGTGTATATGATATATGTATATATATATGTGTGTGTGGATGTGTTGATATATATATATATATATATATATATATATATACGTATACACGGGTGATGAGGATAGTATATTATACTCGGAGGAGAGTCGATATGATTGGGCATGATGCCGAGAGATCGGTTATGTGATTTGGGTCGTGTTGTGAGATACGACATGATATTATAGCGGATCGATTGGCGATGTGTTTTCATACACACGCGGATATATGATGATGGTATTGAAATGTACTAGACTTTAGACTAGTACCCCTAGTTCATGATGTTATGATAGCAATACCATATGAATAATGAGGTAAATGTGATAATTGACCCGTACCCCGATTTTGGGATGTTGTACGATGGATTTTACCGTACGAGATATAAATATGTTGAATTATCCGCACTCTTGACTCGAGGATGTCGCATTATATATTTTATCGTGTGTGATGCTATTGAGGCGGGATCACCGACTAATAGATATATCGACTCGGACTTAGGTGGATTTCCTCACCCTTTCATTTAGTCTCTTAGCTTCGTCCTGTAGTTTATTTGATCGATGTTAGACTGGGCTCGAGTCATACTTATTTCCAAAACTAACGAATCGTGAGTATTTTAAAGACAGGCCGAGGGATACTACGGATTTTTCAAAGGATGTACCTTTTCTGAAAAACACCGTAACCCTATTTTCTAAAAACCACGATTCGTGTTATGTCAAATGTCAACACTGTATGACTCGTATATATAAAGATTTATATTCTTCATTATTGCAATTACTATTCATTCCCTGTTTAATTCATGGTGTCCTCATCGCATTGCATGCTTATACCTGCATTTTCTTTAGTCATTATGAACCCTATTATCAGGACACCAGCACCATTACCGATGATGTATATGATCCACGTACACTTGCTTGCCGACTCACACACATCATCATCGGTAATTTTCATGTCACGTACACTTTAGAGAATATTACTTCATGGATATAACTGCTAGTAGATAGTTCCGATATATAATTACTATGCTAGTTTAAATATTGCATTCTTTGCTTAGATATCATGCATTTATATGTATTCATTTGTCATGTGATATTATGGGGCTCTATGCCGGTATTCACTGTTTATTGACTTTTGATTATGGGATTTGGATTTTCCATGAGATTTCTGGATTTGGAGAAACCGCAAGGATTTATAAACTCGGTATCATTTCTAAAAATAGAAATTTGCAGTTTTCTCGTGATATAATGTATGTGTCGTCCACCATGAGTTTACTCGGCTCTTGAGCGATATTATACACCTGATTCGAGGAGGAGGATGAACCGTCTGCGGGTGCATGGTGGACCCGGTACGGTACCCCGGGGCGAGAGTGGTTTTGTGGGGATGACGATGAGCCTGGTAGGGGCAGACTACCATACTGGTGTGTCGGGCGCGGCGGATATCCGGAGGATACAGACGTAGTCAAGCGATTTGATGTGATGGGCCGATTCGGACTGACGGAGCCCACGAGCCGATCCTAATTATGCGAAGCCCGAGATTTGTGTATTATGTGTCTCTGTCGGACACGGATTTCGAGATGTTTTGAGTGCCGATGCTGGGCATTCGAGTTTTATCATGATTTGTGTGTCGTTGCCGGACACACGTTGGATGGTGCATTATTACATGTCACGCATCGATGTATTATTACTCATGACACAGACACGAGTACTTTGATATCACTTATGATATGTTGTCACCTTGTTATAGTATGGTATATTTTAGTGTATAACCTAGGAGAGAGTCATGCATGCGATTTCTTCTCGGTGGTGTTTTCTACTCACGAGTTTGCAACTCACCCCCATTGTTCCACAGTTTCTTGCAGGTTTGGCCATACAGGTTTCATTGCGGATTGCTGGCACACTGCTTCCTTCTGGGTGATTGCTTTAATAGGTGGGTTCACTTGCATCGTGACCACCTTTGCACTTTATATATTTCAGTTGCATCTAATAAACTCCATCAACCAGACTTGTATTAATTTATAGACTTAGAAGACCAGTTGTATATTCTTTCGACCTTAGAGTCGCGCGCTTGTATTATTATGATTCTTCTCTGGTTTTCTTGAGAATGTTGGTTTTCTTCTGAGTTTTTGATCCTCGCCCTTCGGCGTTGTATATTATATTGCTTGCATGGTGGTTTCCGCCATTTGGCGAAGAGCTAGCTCCCGCTTGGTGATGCCTTTATTCATTATTATGTATTTCATGTGTTGTACCCGTTTGGGGGCCAGTATTTACAAAGGAGCCTCTGCTGAAATTTTCGGGAAAATATGATGTTACTTTTTAAATGTTTAATGCCTTATTTTGTTAAAACCACTTGCTTTAAAACAAGTTTTCCTTCACTCTTTTCTTTAAAAATGGTTTAGATTTCTGGGCTTTTAGCTTACTTGAATTAGGTGGGGTCCTATAGATTTCACATGATTCAAGTGCCAGTCACGTGCCATTTCGGGTCGTGACAGAAAGTCCCACCATCCTCTTTGATCTATCACGATAGATCTGGATCCCCAGAATGTAGTTGGTATCACCCAGGTCTTTCATAGAGAACCTCTGTGAGAAGAATCCTTTGACTGATTATAGCATAGAAATGTCATTTCCTATCAAGAGAATGCCATCCACGTACTCAACGAGGAATTCCACAGTTCTTGCTACAATGTTACTATAAATGCATGGTTCATCTAGATTTTTGATAAAGTCGAATTCTTTGACTGTCTCAATAAAAATAGATGTTCCAACTCCGCGATGTCTGCTTTAGTCCATAAATGGATTTAAGCAACTTGCACACTATCCCGCTACTCCCACTCTGATTGAAACCCTCTGGCTGATCTACATAGACGCACTCTCCCAAATTACCATTTAGAAAAGCCGTCTCTACTTCTATCTGTCGGATCTTAAAATCTTAGAAGGCAGCAATGGCAAGAAGGATCTGAATGGAATTGAGCATAGACAGTGGAGAAAAGGTTTCATCATGGTCCAAACCAGGTCTTTGACGAAAACCTTTTGCAACAAGTCTAGCCTTATAGGTTTCAACCTATCTATCTACACCAATCTTCATTCTGAAGATCCATTTGCATCCTACAGATTTTACCCCTTCTGGAGTAATGTTCAAAGTGCATACTTTGTTGGTGTACATGGACTCCATTTCGATCCACATTGCATCCAGCCATTTTACCGAGTCACCACTCTGAATGGATTACTGGAAGCTAGCTGGCTCATCATTGTTAATGATGCAATCATCTCGATCCCCGTCTATGAGAAAACCTTAGTATCTCTCGGCCAGATGAGACTGCCTACTAGTCCTGCGGATTGGCGTAGAGATGTCCGGTTCTTTTGAAATTTCTGGTTCTACCATACTTTCAGTAATAGTTTGTGGTTCTGGAATTTCTTCCAGTTCTATTGTGCTCCCACTATTTCCTTTTAAAAAATTGATTTTCTAAAATGTGGGCATGGCGAGCAAAAAACCTTTTGTTCCTCTGCGTAATAGGAAAGATACCCCCTTGGAGTTCTTTGGGTATCCCACAAACCTATACAATACCGAGCGTGCCTCGAACTCGTTCGCATACTACTTTTCAACAAAAGCTGGACATCCCTATATCTTCAGATACTGAAGATAGGGTTTCTTCCCACACCACATCTGATATGGTGTGGTAGGCACAGTCTTGGTAAGAACCTTATTCAAAAGATATACGGCTGATTTTAGTGCATAACTTCAGAAGAATCGCGACAACTCAGCGTTACTCATCATGGAACGAACAATATCCAATAGGGTTTTGTTCCGCCTTTCCTATACACCGTTGTGTTGTGGTGTGTATGGAGGAGTAAGCTGAGAGAGAATTTCATTCTCTTTTGAGTAATCCAGGAACTCGACAATTAAGTATTCACCACATCGATCAGATCTCAGTGTCTTGATACATTTGCCTGTTTGTTTTTCCACATCATTCTTATATTCTCAGAATTTTTCAAAGGGTCTCGGATTTATGCTTCATCAAGAAGACATGTCCTAACCTAGAGAAATTATCCGTAAAAGTAATGAAATAGGAATAACCACCTTGTGCATTTGTAGATATTGGACTACACACGTCGCTGTGTATGAGTCCTAAGAGCTCGCTCTCTCTTACTCCGTGTCCAGTGAACGGAGTCTTTGTCTTTTTTCCTATGAGACAAGATTGACAAGTTGCATAAGACCGATATTCGAACGGATCCAAATATTCCTCTCTATGTAACTTCGACAACCTTGTTTCATTGATGTGACCCCTTCTATAATGCCATAAGAAAGTCCTATTTGATTCTGGAGACTTTCTTTTAAGTGTGTTTTTGAAGTTGAAAACCTGAGCTTGATTTAACACGTATATACTGTCCTCTAGTGTATCTGACCCAATCAAACTTTGATTTACATGGATGTGGACCACATCGCTTACAAACTAGACTAGGTACACACAAACAGTTATGTAGAATCAATATCTACCCACTTGTCAATTCTAGGTGATATACCCTACGGATACAGCGTCCATGCTCATTCCGTTAGCAACCCTGAGAGTCATATCACCTGCCCTGATAACTCGACGATTTCTCAAAGCCTGTAATAAATTACAGATATGAGATCCTGATCCGGTATCTTGTACCCAGGAAGTAGAGTTAATTGACAGACTGTTTTCAATCACAAACACACCCGAAATCGAAACCACAACGTGCTTCGGATCCTGAATTCTGGCTTTCCAAGCCCTGCATCCCTTCTGCCAATGCCCTTTCCCGTGACAATAAGAACATCCCTCCTTCCCTACTATTAACCCTAAAACTTTTACCCTTCCCTTTTCTTCTACCTTACCGACACTGCCAATCGGCTTTGTGGAGTTCTTCTTCTTCTCACCCTTGGCATCCGCCTTATATCCAGAAGAGGAAGATTCCCCAATAAGCAGAGCGGGTGTCTCCCTGGTTTCTTTCAGGGTGCTCTCAACTGGAAGTATAACTTGCTTCCCCTGGGCGTAAGTAGAAGGTAGGGACTGTAGAATCAAGTCAGTACATGACTCGTTCTCCAACGTGGTCTCCAGGTCCGTAAGCTTTTTAATATAGCTAATCATTGTAGGGACGTGGTCCCCTACATATGACCCGACAACCAACCTCGCTTGAAACAATTCTTTTGAGGTCGCATATCTTGTGATACGAGATTGCTCTCCATATAAAACATTGTTATGGAGGAAGATAGAAACTAAGTCCATCTTCTCGTGCTGCCTCTGGTATACACCATCAACTGAGGCCAACACGAGGCATTTGGCATTCACACAGTCTTTTTCCCTTGTCTTACGGATATTAACTTCCGTGACGGAAGAAACTGGACCTGGGACGGCGGGGGCTATGAGTAGTAATGAGTTGGTCCAGCTTGTCATAGGTAATGGACATCTGGACAAACCTTTGCCAGTCGATATAGTATAACTCAGTCATTTTATTATCTATCTGTAACCTAATCTGGTCACCTGGTCGCTGCAATTAGGGGAGAGAGAAGAAAACACTCAGCATGTTGTTCTTGCAAGTTTAGATTGGTTTTTAATTTATCTAAATAGGATGGCTCCCACTGTTTCTCGAATCCTTCCTTAAACTATAAAAGAAGAATTAGTCAGGATTGATCTTAGCGTACAATTCTTGCTTAACCGTTCAGCCAGGCTAGTGTCGGTACTTCGAGGGAGGTTTTCCAATGCTTTAGCGAAGTTCCTTAATTACATAACCTCTTTTCCCTGGAGGTGTAGCCCCGCTAACACTGTTCTAGATACCTACTTGGTTTATAACATTGATCTTTAAGTGAAGAATCTCCCGAGGAGTAGCGGATACTCACAGTAGGATCAGGATCCAAATATCATTCTGTGATAATCCTGAAGGAATCCTACCAACATTATCACACTCCAAATGGTATGCAACACTAGCAAGTTTCAGTTTCTTTAGAAACTCCCGATATGGGTTTTTGCCCCATGCTCTTATGACCTTGACGAAGGTCAACATATCATAAGTCACATGTCAAGTTCTACCCGTCATTGTCAAGGTTAATTTGAACCCACCCGTACATACCCTTGACAAATGCCAAAATAGTAGTACGACTGTCCCAAACCAACGCATCTATCTATGCTACAGATGAATATCCAGCAGCTACCAATCACTATGCCTTGGTGAAGGTTAAAATACATAGCTTGAATACTACTGAATATTCAACTGAAATGACGGAGGGCTACGAATGGTTTTGGCAAAACCATGAACGTAGTGAACTTGATATAATCGAAGGAACTTGATAGCTTTTCAAAGGAGTGGTTTAAGCTCCGCATTTAAAAGTCTCATGTTTTAAAATAACCGAGCGGTTTTAAAATTTGTTCCAACAATTCAGCTTTGGTTTGTTTGCTTTGCATTAATGTAATACAGTCCCATCATTTACACCTATCATCACAGAAAAAGAAGAAAATACCATGTCCACTTATGCCATCCGCATTTGCCACTGGCCCCATCATCACCCGTTAGGTTACTTAACTAACGACAAAGCGGGGGCTGGACTAGCGCGGATGCAAAACATAAGCAACGCCTACTAGATATCATATATAGATATACACATTCGTCTCATGCAATAATAGGCATTCCAGATCACATATGAACATATTGGATATACTAAGAATTCCGCGTTTCGTTTGAGCCTGTAACGAAAAACAGATTTCACGGTCGTGATGAATAGCCAAACCCCACCCTAGACCCCTACGGGTGTGGCAAACTACCCGCCAAATACCCGAAGTGAAGCAACCTCCCTCGGCAAAGTGAGTAGGCCACTTGGCACTTCAAAGTACCCGGTAGTTTGTGCACCCCACCTTGGGTCTATCTTAGGAGCAAAAACAGTAAAAGAAATAATACAACGGTGGCTACAACCTCAACCCGGATGTGCCCCGCAAAAATAATATTACATCACTTTACAAATTTTACATCGAATGAAAGAATGAAAACCCTAATCTCACATCCCCGGCTATCCATTCACGACGATCGTACAAGTTCATATACACAAACTAACATAACAACATCACAGATATGTGCAACCCCGACTAATCGACGTATATCAATTAGTCGACGTTTCCAAACACAAATATAAATCACAAAGCTTGTAAAGTAACTGCGACATTAGAATTCCACATGCAATTAGCAAACTTAACCAATTTTCTAAAACTTGAAAATCCGGTGAGCTAAAGTTCCAAAAACGATGGTTTGAAGCCAATTCGGAAGTCCGAATCAAAACGAAACGTGCCCGAACCTTCACGGAGAGTTAGAGCACGAAATTAACTTTGAGTTAGGGGGCCTAGAGGAGGTACCCCACCACCGAGGCCACCAAGAGGTGGCCATGGGGTGAGGCAGACCCGAAACTGCCCAAGGTGGGGCAGTTTCGGGTCCCCACCGCCAAAACCACCTTGTGGTGGTCTTGGGGAATGGGCCCAGCAGTTCAGCCCCCCGGAGGGTCCCCGGGATGCACACTCTCTACCCCACGGCTTCTCAGTTCAAACCGTGAGCCCGCGGGGTGTGCAAACAACTCAAAACATTAATTTTGGAAACTTTTTTTTCGGTAGTTTTTTGCTCGACAAAAACGGTGGATTTCTAACGTCGCTACAAACTATCTAAGGTTTATGAGAGGCTCTGATACCACTTTAAGTCATTTTCGCGCACCCCACGTGTTCGCGGGGAGGCATAAAATGCAAAAAAATGATTTTTACGGGCTTCGCAACACTGATTAGAACCAAGGATCGATCATAAACCATAGCTAGCAAACTACATGAGGTTTAACTACTATGATATGAAGTTATACATCACGATTCAAGCCCTTCGGGTCTTCATCGTTGTCTTCCACTCATCGTCGGCTCCAAGGATTGTAATGGATCGTAGCAACCTCGATGGCCTCCTCGAGTCAAAGACGATCCATCCGAGAGTCTATAGTCCGAGCTCCTACCTCAAATCCGAGATAACTATGGCTTCTAGTTCGGTAAACTAGAAGTCCTAGAGGCTGTAGAGTGTGAAGATGGAGTGCTTTGTCTCTTGGAACCCTAGGATTCTCAACATATAAGAGCTTTTAGGGTTTAGAGGAAGAAAAAGAAGACTTGAGGAAAAGCTAGTGAAGCAAGAGCTCAAGAAAAGCTTGGCTGTCCCATAGAGATAGAAATAAGAATATTGGATATTTTATGAGATAAATATCACAATAAAATATCTCCAAACCTTCGCAAATATCTTGTAGTGACTCAGACCATGAGTCACCAAGTAGCCATGCTTGTTTAAATGCTCAAATCCACCTCATTTCCTCCACCCATTTTGTTTAATCCAAAAAGAATAAAACCCTAATAGGTGTCCCCCTTCTAGAAGCCAATCCCAAGGAATTACGAGAATGCCCCTCATCCGTATATACATACCCGGATCCGTATTCCAAAGAAAACGAATACTAAGAGATGAAATAATCCATCAATATAATAGTAGGATCCGGCTTAAACCAAAGCCCACTAGTATTATCCGCCCGATCATCATACGTGCACAATTACACGTAACTGATCGAAGCCCTGCCGTAAAACCATACGGCATCTACACCTTTTGCCCGGTGCAGGGAAACTCTCTATGTGAGACTCTAAAGACTCGACACTATGTTGGCAGTGGGTTTAACCACAAGCCGCAAGCGGTACTAGCTGCACGTAACGGCTGCCTAGGTATGTGTCGATAAAAAGGCCGATGAGCTAACTCATCCAAACTCCTACTGAGCCTGTATGTGACAATCTCTGCACGGTCCGGTCTGTTCGTCTAAGATTATTGCATATCGGGACTAGGGGCCGCAGTAACATTAGACCCCTAATAGCGCAATAAGTCGTGTCGGAGAGTAGCCCAAAACACCCTGAGAAACTACTGGAGTACCTACCAATAAATATCGCTTGCTTTGGCCAAGGACTTTGTGTAATGGCCTTCCGAACACTGCGCGATATCAACCCCCAATACCGGGAGAGACGAATCCTATCTAACCGCCATTGCCTCCAAGTGCTTCGAGACTGCACCCAACTACTACCTGTTTGCACGACTCCTTTGAGCCATGGTAGGGTAGTAATCAAAGTACTGTGGGAACGCACTCGAGGCGAAGTAGCAGTGTCAAGTCGACGGACTAAGATGTACTCATGTCACCTGGGAACTGCTATCCGACTACAGGTATAATACCCACCAACAGTTCCCGACGAGTACTGTCCAGTGTACTCATAACTTAATGAGCACCTGCATACTATCTCCAGTATGACGTACTGATGGCTGTGGAACAGACCATCTCCCTTGCTGGGATGAGAAGCGTATGTTGGGTTACAGCAGCGCCCCGGCCATCAATCCGTGACCAAATGCGGAACAAAAATTTATAAAACTTGGCGCTACCATAACCAATTACTCGGATCTACCCATAAGCCCTAGATAACAAAACATGCAAAGGAGTTAGAATGGTTATACCGAATAGATCCATGTCCTTCGGACTTCAACCATCATCCCAAGCTCCTAAGGGCTTCCTTGATCAAGAATGATCTCCGGTCTCCCTCCATCGAAGATGATCCACCCGAGAGTCTATGCAACGAGCTCCAACCTCATATCTGAGGCAACAAGGACACCTAGATCGCTACTCTATATACCGTAGATGAAGTAGAGAGTGATGAAGAATTAATTTGTCTCAAGACACCCAAGGATTCTCAACTCATGAGAGGGTTTGGGTGGAGCTAGAGGAAGAAGAAGATACCATGAGAATGAGGTGTTGAGAGCAACTCAAGAGAGAGAAAAAGAAAATGAATAATGGCTTGTGTTTTTTGTTTGTTGTGTGAGTGTGATAAGAAATAATGGAGCAATCACATAAATGTCCATGTCTCCAAAATATCTTAGTCAACAAAAAATATCTCAAGTCAATATAATCTCACAACAAACAAAAACCCTAAGTATGCTAGAATAGTAACCATGAGTCACTAATTAGCCATGCCACAAAAATTCAATAAACACCTCATCCTACACCTCAATAACCTTTTAATCCAAAAAGTTCTAAACCATGATGAGGTGTAATCTTCTAAAAGTAATCTTATAATAAATTACAAGAATACCCCTCAACCGTATATACATACCCACATCCGTATTCCGAAGAATACGGATGCAAAGAGATGAAAATAATCTAACAATTATAATACTAGGATCCGGCTTAAACTAAAGCCAAATAGTATTATCCGTTCGAACATCATGCGTGCACAAGTACACGTATGTGATCGAACCCTGTCGTAAAATCATACGGCCTCTATATCGATTCGCCCGAAGCAGGGAAACCCTATGTGTGGGACTCTAAAGACTCGTCAATACACTGGCAGTAGGTTTAACCACAAGCACGTCAGCGGCACTAGCTGTACGTAACGGCTACCCAGGTATTGAGCGAAAGGGAGGCCGACGAGCAAACTCATCCTGAAACCCCTACTGAGCCTAACAGTGACAATATCCGTACAGTCCGGTCCGTTCGTCTATGAGTATCGCATATCGAGTCTAGGGGTGGATAAAGTCAGACCCCTGATAACGCAACATTTAGTGTCGGTATGAAGCCCATCACCACCTGAGAAACTACTGATCCGAATCAGTAATTCTCAACTACCTTGGCCAAGGATTTCTGGTGATGGCCATCCATGCACACCGTGACAACAACCCTCAATACTGGGAGACACGAATCCCCTGACGATCCGCTCACTGCCTCCATGTGTCTCTGGACTGTACCCAACTAAAACCTGTTTACACGACTCCTTTGAGCCGTGGTAGGGTAGTAATCAAAGCACAGTGGGAACTCAAACGAGACAAATTACGATCTCAGGTCAATAGACTAACCTGTACACATGTCACCAGAGAACTGCTATCTGACAATAGGTATAATACTAACTAGCATGTTCCCGGCGAGTCTGTCCGGTGTACTCATAACCCAATGAGCACCTGTATACATCTTAGGTGAACTAATTGACACCAATGGCTTGTGAGATTGGCCACCGCTCCTCGTCGGGGTCTCGATCAGTATACACTAATCTACTCTTAGAGTATCGATGCCCAGTCTCGAAACTCCCACGACTAGGGACATTTTAAGGATGTGTTTATAGACCACCCAACTCCCACGTATATGATCGCCATCATACTGCTGGTAGTCAAGCAAGAATCCTATGGGTTCTATCAACATGTAATAGTGATTTGTAATGTCACCTGAAGTATGTACATGATGATAAAGACAAACCAGATAGCATACTATCATCTCGAGTAAGACTGTTCTACCGGTATAGGTCCTCCCTCAATCATTGCAATCACATGTATGCGATCCAATAATTGACTTGAGGGCACTATAGCTAACAATCTCCCACTTGCACTTAAGGCTATTTATTGCGGTGTCGCATACTCACAGCCCGTATGATACCGAACACCCAACTTCTCTACTAATCAGTTTCACAAAGCTCGTCTCTAAAACTATTGCGTTTGAGAAATAACCTCAGTGAGTGGATCCGCTCCAATGTTTCTTTCTATATCTCTCTTTATCTCAAGTTCGCGGAGAAAGCTATCTCCCGAAATGAGCAATACCTGTCTTAGATATATCTGACGGGACCCAGTTCACAATTGAACTCCAAATCTAGTAAACTTCTTAGACTGTATCGTCCACTGAATTTAATCAGTATCTTGCGCCATGCCTCCCTCAGTATCCGCTTAGACAACCTGTCCAAACTACTGCCCCTCGTTAAGAGGGAAAACTATAACTCTGACAGTCACTCTGTCATCCAGGTCACCTTGGAAGTCTGGAATGATAACCGTCTCCCGAAGGAGGCTGCCGTTATCAAATCCCTAGAACATCTACTTATGTTCATAAACTGCTTCAGAACGTTTCTCCAGGATTGGATTAATATCAAAACATATTGCAACTAGTACAAAAACAATATCTGGTGTGGTACTTGACATCTCATGTTTGACTCAATTGCCTAAGCAAGTGATATGCCAATCATGCACATCCCTTCCCCCTTTAGTCTCTAAGACACCTTTAGAGAAGGTGACTCCATCACCTGCAGGTACACCACCATGCCGGAGTTGTCCATTCTAAAACACCTTTAGAATAGTGTCAAAGTACCCAGATTGGGAAACTACTCAAATCTAGATCTAAAACCATAGATCTAGTAACCAGAATACCTGATATTATATCTATATCCTATGTGGAGAAACCAACCGTGTGACAACCATAGTATAACTGATCGTAGTGTAGGAATTTCTCTTCCTACAAAGTGTATGCCATCCAAATACCAGGACATCACACCCTACTGCGTTCTTAACAGATCTATCTCCTATTCTGATGAAGTCAAAGCCTACGAATGTCACATCAAAAATAGATGATCTATCTCCGCTATACTTGCTTTAGTCTATAAATAGACACAAGCTACTTGTGCACTATAATTCCGCTGCTCCCACTCACTATAACAACCCTCTGGCAAAGTCATATACACGCGCACTTCTAAAGCTAGTTTAGAACGACGCTATACTCATCTTCCTGCCGGGTTTCAAAGTCTAGAACAGCAATAATGGAAAGTCTGGGTAAACAAGAACCTCCCTGTCACCGTCTTTGAGGATACCGAAGTACCTCTCGGGCGCCTGAGGTTACCCACCATATCTGCGGAGTGGCTAATGGAATGTCAAACCCGATTGAATGTTTAGGTTCTATTAAATTTTCGGTAATCGTTTGTGGTTCTGGAATCACTTCCAGTTCTACCATACTCCCACTACCGTTTTCTGAAAAAATCCATTTTACTAAAATTGTGGCGAGTTAAGAACAATATCACTATTGATCTTCCATATGGTAGAAAGTTAACCCTCGTCATAGCCTGGGATAACCCACAAACTGCCATTACAAAAATGTGCCTTGAGTTATCCAGAGTCTGGTTTTAAGCATAAGCCAGACAACTCCATATACCTTAACATCGTTAAGATATGAACCATTCTATATACAATATAGAAACAGAGGCACTGATTTAATTGGAACCAGATTCAAATCATGCAACGGTCTCCAGTGCATGTCAACTAAATGGAGAGATGCCGATCGGCATTACTCAACTAGGAGTGCATCCAGATATGAGTAACCTGAAAGAGAAGAAAGTTCCCAAAACCATTACTATCAACTGAATACCAAACACAAGTATCTACATCTTCGATCACCTTGAAGAATCCTGATACTTTCAACACATGGTTCTCTACTTTATTCTTGTACCTATAACTTCTCAAAACTTGGACCGTGTATTTCTACGAAATACTTGTCTAAAACTGGAGAAGTCACAAGTAAACAGATTATAGTACGAGTACCAACCCCTTTGTCCTAATGGACACTGGAAAACATACAATACTTTGTATAAGTCCCCTGAGTTGAATAACTCAAACCCTGTACAGCGTAAGTTGAAAACTGTACTATGGTTAAGAAGAATTACACCGATGTTTAATGCTCCTTACCCAATCATCAACTGATATAGGTAAATGTCATAGACATAATTTCAAAAAGTTATATCTCACTTTATAAAATAAACGTACAGATATATCAGTTTGAAATTGGTGCATAACAACGGATATTCAAAACCAAATATTTTCCGCTAGGCAAAACCCCATGCGATTTCCTCAAATATCACCAATTACAACGAATTCCGATATAATGAGGATATAATCACCTAATTCCCAATAACTTACTCCCACTCATCATCTGTAAAACCATACAGATATGATAATCAAACCTGGTAAATACATACCCTGAAGTAAGAATCTTATTGGGAAATCAGTTTTCAATTAACAACTCACAGTGAAACTGAAACATGAAAATGTTTTGAAGGGGTAGCCGGGTATTCCTAGTAATGCCTCTTCCATTATACAGATTCATGACTGTAACCGTATATTTCCTTGCCATCTCTCCAATCCCTTTATTTGTCTTTACTTATTACCTTCTGTATACCGTACTTAGGCTAAATGGTTTTCTTCCTTCCCTACCGTTCGTCACCAGCCTATAGTTTGGAAGAAGACTATCCAATAAGTGTAATAGGTGTACTCTCCTAATCCTAGGAGCCCTCGCAACCTGAGAGAAGGTAAAGATAAAAGAAAACGGAATAATCTTTATTCTATTTCTCCCGAACCAGAATCCATCCTCGAACTAGAACATGTTCCTTCGAGTACGATGGACTATCCAATAACTGTGGATCTTCATAGTGATACTGGGTGTTCTGGAGAAATTCAAAGGTGAAGTAGGAGTGGCTATGATATACGCGGTTTCGTCCTGAATGATAGCAGCCACAATTTACTTTGCCCTCTTTCTAATCCCTTAATTTGTCTTTACTTATTACCTTCTGAACACCACACTTAGGCTAAATGATTTTCTTCCTTCCCCACTTTTCGGCACCTGCCTATAGTTTGGAAGAAGACTATCCAATAAGCGCAATAGGTGTACCCTCTCCTAATCCTAGGAGCCCTCACAACCTGAGAGAAGGTAAAAAGAAAAGACAACTGAATAGTCCTATTCAATTTCTCCAGAATCGGAAACCATTCTCGAATCTGAAACAATTTTCTTCGAGTTTGTATGTAACTATACGATGGTCTTATCCAATAAATGTGAATCTTCATAGTGATACAGAATGTTCCATAGAAAAGCAAAGTGTAAAAGTAAGAGTGGCAATGAAGTATGCAACTCTGAAAATCCAAAAGCCAGTGTGTTTTAAGAAGGTTCGGTTAACTTGGTTTATGAGTTTTAGTTTAGGGTCGGGCCATGGTCACTGCCAAATAGAGAGAGAGAGAGAAAATAAACACTCGGCGTGCACTCTAACCTAGATCAGAATGGTTAATCACTTTATCTAATCAGGATGTCTCCCACTGTATTCTTCAATTCTCCTCCAAACCTGAAAGAAGAATTAATCGGGATCATCTAAAATCACCCGAGGAGTAAACCAACTCATCAGTGGGAATCAGGATCCAACTATCATCGCATAATAACCTGATGGAATCAACTCAAGTTATCACACTCCAGAAGGTATGCGTATGCCTGGCAAGTTTCCTGTATGCTTGAAACTCCCGATGTGATTTTTACCCTATGCTCTTATGATCTTGACGAAGGTCAAAAAATCATAAGTCACATGTCAAGTTCTACCCGTCATTGTCCAGGTTAATTTGAACCCACCCGTACTCGCCCTTGACGAAGGCCAACAAGGCTGTACGACTGTCCCAAACCAACGCATTTATCTATGCAACAGAAAAGTAACAAACAACTACCATACACTATGCCTTGACGAAGGTCAACAAACATAGCATGAATACTAAGTGCTACCCGTCTGAAATGACGGAGGGCTACGAATGGTTTTTAGCGAAAAACCTTTAACGTAATGAACTTAATATTGTTGAAGGAACCAGATAGCTTTTTACAAATATATAGTGGCAAAAACCTTTGCTAAAGAGGTCACTACCCGTGAAGGGATCTCGGCTCTTTCCTCGTCGAATGAGGTGCAGGATATTCCCAACTGAATACCTCGATGCAAAGGAAAAAAGTAATCGACTATAGTGAAGTTATTACCCTGACGCAAACTTCTGCCCAAGAGGTCACTCCCGGTGAAGAGATCTCGGCTCTTGCCTCGTCGAATAAGGTGCTGGATATTCATAACCAAATACCACTGTGCAAAACAAAACGTCCTTGTAATAACAGCTTTTGAAAATTGTTCCAACAATATCGAATAGGTTTATTTTCCTTGCATTGATCAGAATCAACGCAGTCCTATCAATTAATCACACCAGAAAAGAACGAAAATATGATGTACGTATATGGCATCCGCATTCGCCACTGGGCCCCGTCATCACCCGTTAGGTTACTTAACTAACGACAGAGCGGGGGCTGGACTAGCGCGGGTGCAAAATATATACAACATCTACTAGTATATATATAACAGTATATAATAATTGTTTTAGGCAAGATAAATGCAATATCACAGATAAACGATAAGCATCACAGAACAATACTGATGATCTGGGAGCCTCGGGCTTCCTTTGAGCCGCAAGTGAAACCAGACGTTCCCCTGGTCGTATGGATAGTATGTGCAATGAAAACCTAGACCCCTATGAGCGCGGCAAGTTACCCGCCAAAACCAGAAGTGAGGCAACCCCTTTCATCAAAGTGAATGGGCCACCCGACATTTCACGGAATCCGGTAACTTGAGCATCCCTCCTTGGGTCAACCTGTACCCCCTACGAGTGCGGGGAATAGCCCACCAATTCTAGAGTGAGACCCCCTTCATCTCAATGCCATAAGATGCGGACCCATTGCCCTCTAGAACCCGGCTATCTGTGCACTCCATTTCGGGGTAATCCTAGTTCAGAAAAGAAAATATGTATAATGGTGACATCGACCTCAACCCGGTCGTGCCCCAAAAATATAATATACAAACAGGCAGTGACGGTAGTACACATGTCAGATGCTCGCCCCGCAATATCAAATGTACAAATGAATCAAAACTGTACTACCATTGCACCCAAGCTATCCACCACAACGATCCCGCCACAACCACGGCACAACACAGAACATCAACGTGAATGTCACGTTCGCAAACCCGTCTAATAGAGCATATAACAATTAGACGAGTTGTACCACTCTAATGACATTAACGGTCGCAGATAGTAATATATGTACTAAAAACTACGACATTAGAATTCCGCACGCAATTAGCAAACTAAACCGATTTCTAAAACCATAGAAAAAACAGTGAGCTAAAGTTCCAAAAACCGACCATTTAAAGCCAATTCAGAAGTCTGAATAAAAACAAAACGCTCCCGAACCTTTGTGGGGAGTTAGAGCATGAAATTAACTTTGAGTCGGGGGGGCTTAGAGGGGGTACCCCACCCCCGAGGCCACCACGAGGTGTCCAGGGGGTGAGGCAGACCCGAAACTGGCCAGGGTGGGGCAGTTTCGGGTCCCCACCGCCAAGACCACCTTGTGGTGGTCTTGGGTAGTGGGCCCAGCCGTTCGGTCCCCCCTGGGGATTCCCTGGGGTGCCCATTCACCACCCCACGGATTCTCAGTTCAAACCGTGAGTCTACAGGGTGTGCAAACATCTCAAAATTTCAGTTTTCGGAACTGTTTTCGTCGGCAGTTTTTGCACGAAAAAAACGTCGGATTTTTAATGTCGCAAAGAGTTAACTAAGGCTTATAGAGTGGATTTGATACCATGTTGGGTTACGGCAGCGCCCCGGCCATCAATCCGTGACCAAATGCGGAATAAAAATTTATAAACTTGGCGCTACCACAACCAATTACCCGGATCTACCCATAAGCCCTAGATAACAAAACATGCAAAGGAGTTAGAATGGTTATACCGAATAGATCCAAGTCCTTCGGTCTTCAACCATCATCCTAAGCTCTTAGAGGCTTCCTTGATCAAGCTTGATCTCCGATCTCCCTCCATCGAAGATGATCCACCCGAGAGTCTATGCAACGAGCTCCAAGCTCATATCCGAGGCAACTAGGGCACCTAGATCGCTACTCTAGATACCGTAGATGAAGTAGAGAGTGATGAAAGATTAATTTGTCTCAAGACACCCAAGGATTCTCAACTCATGAGAGGGTTTAGGTGGAGCTAGAGGAAGAAGAAGATGCCATGAGAATGAGGTGTTGAGAGCAACTCAAGAGAGAGAGAGAGAGAGAGAGAGAGAGAAAATGAATAATGGCTTGTGTTTTTTGTTTGTTGTGTGAGTGTGATAAGAAATAATGGAGCCATCACATAAATGTCCATGTCTCCAAAATATCTTAGTCAACAAAAAATATCTCAAGTCAACATAATCTTACAACAAACAAAAACCCTAAGCATGCTAGAATAGTAACCATGGGTCACTAATTAGCCATGCCACAAAAATGCAATAAACACCTCATCATATACCTCAATAACCTTTTAATCCAAAAAGGCCTAAACCATGATGAGGTGTAATCTTCTAAAAGTAATCTTGTAATAAATTACAAGAAAACCCCTCAACCGTATATACATACCCGCATCCGTATTTCGAAGAATACGAATACAAAGAGACGAAAATAATCTAACAATTATAATACTAGGATCCGACTTAAACTAAAGCCCACTAGTATTATCTGTCCGAACATCATGCATGCACAAGTACACGTATGTGATCGAACTCTCTCGTAAAACCATACAGCGTCTACATCGTTTCGCCCGTAGCAGGGAAACCCTCTGTGTGGGACTCTAAAGACTCGTCAATACGCAGGCAGTGGGTTTAACCACAAGCACGTCAGCGGCACTAGCTGTACTTAACGGCTACCCAGGTATTGAGCGAAAGGGAAGCCGACGAGTAAACTCATCCTGAAAACCCTTCTGAGCCTGACAGTGACAATATCCATACAGTCCGGTCCGTTCGTCTATGAGTATCGCATACGAGTCTAGGGGGTGGATAAAGTCAGACCCCTAATAACGCAACATTTAGTGTCGGCATGAAGCCCATCACCACCTAAGAAACTACTGATCCGAATCAGTAATTCTCGACTATCTTGGCCAAGGATTTCTGGTGATGGTCACCCGTGCACACCGCGACATCAACCCCCAATACCGGGAGAGACGAATCCCCTGACGATCTGCTCACTGCCTCCATGTGGCTCGAGACTGTATCTAACTAAAACCTGTTTGCACGACTCCTTTGAGCCGTGGTAGGGTAGTAATCAAAGCACAATGGGAACTCACATGAGACAAATGACAATCTCAGGTCGATAAACTAACCTGTACACATGTCACCAGGGAACTGCTATCTGACAATAGGTATAATACCAATTAGTATGTTCTCGGCGAGTCCGTCCGGTGTACTCATAACCCAATGAGTACCTGTATACATCTTAGGTGAACAAACTGACACCAATGGATTGTGAGACCGGTCACCACCCCTCGTCGGGGTCTCGATCAGTATACATAATTCTACTCTTGGAGTATCGATACCCAGTCTCGAAACTCCTACGACTAGGGACATTTTAAGGATGTGCTTATAGACCACCCAACTTCCACATATATGATCTCCATCATACTGCTGGTAGTCAAGCAAGAAGCCTATGGGCTCTATCAACATGTAATAGTGATCTGTAATGTCACCCGAAGCATGTGCATGATGATAAAGAAAAACCAGATAGCATACTATCATATCGAGTAAGACTGTTCTACCGGTATAGGTCCTTCCTCAATCATTGGAATCACGTGCCTATGATCCAATAATTGACTTGAGGGCACTATAGCTAACAACGTATACACTAGTCTTCTGTGGAGTATCGATGCCCCATCTCGATAATCCTATGACTAGGTACCTGTATAGGATGTGCTTATAGCCTACCCAGCCCTCACTAGTGTGACTGCCATCACAACGCTGGTAATCAAGCAAAGATCCTAAGGGCTCTACCAATATGTATAAGCGATATGTTATGAAAACACATGCAAATATTTAGGTAGAAACAAACTAGGTAGCATACAACCATTTTGAGGAAGACTGTTACTATATCCGTGTATATCCCAAGCTCCCATTAAGTAATATACAATCCAGTATGATACAATAATGGCCTCTAGGGCATATACCACTAACAAACTGTTCTCTGGTGACACTTATACAGGTTAGTCTGTAGACCCGAGATCGTCATAGAGTCTTGTGTGGTTCACACTGTGCTTTGATTTCCTCCCTACCACGGCTCAAAGGAGTCGTGCAAATAGGTGGATTTTGGGTACAGTCCCGAGTCACATGGAGGCAATGAGCGATATGAGGGGTTTCGTCTCTCCCGGTATAGGGAGTTAATATTGCGCTATGCTCGATTAGCTATAACAACAAGTCCCTGGCCAGGGCTGATGAGATTTACTAATAAGTGTTATCAGTAGTTTCTCGAACGGTTATAGGCCACACATCGGCATGACTTATCAAGTTACCGGGGTCTGACGATTCCACCCCTAGACTTGATATGCGATATATCAGACGAAGAGACCGGAATGTATGGTAAGTGTTGCTTATAGGCTTTGCGGGAGTTTGGATAAGCTTGCTTGTTGATCTTCTATTCGGTCAATACCTGGGTAGCCGTTACGTCCAGCTAGTACCGCTGACGGTTTGTGGGTGACTGATGTGATCATTACCTACCGCTGGCATATTGACGAGTCTTTAGAGTCCCACACAGAGGTTTCCTAGCTCAAGCGAAACGAAGTAGGGCACATATGCCGATATGTGCGGGAGCTTAATTAAATACGAGTATGTGATACCGTATTCTAATCTCGCGATATTTGATATCGGTTAGGTTATATGTGATATAACTGGATTGTTGAATCAAGTGTTGATTCAATGATATGTGTATGTTGTTTATATTTGATATTAGCAGGATTATATTTGATATAGTCAGATTATTGAATCAAGCGTTGATTTAATAATTTGATATATATATATATATGTTATATATATATATATATATATATATATTAACTAGTATCGAATATTAGACGGTTATATATGATATAACCGGATTATTGAATCAATTGTTGATTTAATAATGTGATATACATATTTATATGATATTAGATGGTTATATATGTATAACCGGATTATTGAATCAAGTGTTGATTTAATAATTTGATATATATTTATATTTGATATATTTATATATTAACTAATATTAAAGCTCACTAATAATTTTCTTCTCTTAAAATACATTTAATATATATGTGATATATATTTATATATGTATTTAGATTATGTATCATGGTCGATGATATATAGAACATGGGTGTATGAGACTTACACTAAAGCTAAAAATAATTGTGGTAATTATTTATTAAGAGTAAAATAAAATGAGTGAAAATGAGCATGGCTTAAGTTGCTTGTAGAAGCATGTAGAAACCATGACTCATCTCACTAATTTTGTTTTACTCTAAATATTTTATAACCCAACCATTTATCTTTAGCCTATGGTTAATTCTCTCACTATCTTTTGAGATATTTTTTCCTCACCCAAGTGCTTCTTCTTCCTCTCTAGTTTTTCTTGAGTAGGAAAAATAAAAAGAGAAAAGAATTTATAAAGTGAGAAAAATTCCTACTTCATCAACCTACTCTCATCTAGCCTATTAGATTAGGTTGTTTACTTCACTAATTTTTTGATTAGTGAAGAGGTAGCTTGAGTTATAGAAACTGCAAGGTGGATCATCTTCGGCATCGAAGATCCATTAGCAAGCTCGTTCCTTTCATCAAGTGGAGCCTAAGAAGAGTTCTAGGGACTACTACTTGGAGCTTTTGAAGTGAAGGGCCGGTCTACAATGGTTGTATTCTCTATTCACTTAGTTTAAAACTTGTTTACTTGCTTACAAACCCAAATTCTCTAGTTTGATTCTTGTTTAGTGTAGCTTAGACTTCTAGATTTTTTTTAAATTGCATACTTGATGCATGTGGAAACCTAGTAGATGTGCTAAAGCACACTTTCATGGTATCAGAGCCAAGCTAGAGCATTAGACGATGTATAGGAATTATGAAACCGAAACAACTCCGAAACAGAGAAACCGAAATCTTGGTTTCTGTAAAAATTTAAAGCTCTAAAATTTTTTTAAACAAGTGCAGAATGTTACATGTGATGTAAATAGAACACTGTAGAAAAATGAGACCAAGACTTTACTTTTTGGCCGGCGAAAACCCAAATATACCCGGCCTGGACGGCCCCCCATACTCCTTTTGGTCTCGTATTTTTATGGTGTTCCGGTAGCTTGGATTTGGGGTTTCAGGTAATGTTTGTTTTGCCCAGATTGCACGTGATGTTATCTTTTGTATTGGGGCAATTCAGAGTGTTTCGAAGTCGCAATTTAATATCGTTTCGGGTTTAAGTTTGATATGTGATACAATATTTGGAATCCACATTAAATTAGTTTTGTGAAAACTAGTTTGTAATTTGTAAATCTAGCGTTTTAGTCTCTATTCATCGATTGCCACGGAGTTTCGATTCGGATCAAAACTCCGTCGCAATCGCGTATAGTACGCGAACACTCGCCGGATAACACTACTAGATAGCCATGCCCCATAGCCCCGGCCAAGTGACTATAGGAGAACACCGTTACCAAAAGCATCCACTCGGGTGCTTGCGGTCACGGTGTTCCACCTAAGTGCACTTCGTCATCGACATCGGGGGTGTCTGCTAAAGTTCCCGACGAGTATTCGATCATTTTATCGGGAATCCTGTTGAATTACCCGACTAGTTATTGAAAGTGTTTTCAATTCGAGACTAAAATGCAGGGTTTATAAGATTAGGCATGAAATTCGGAATATAAGATATTCCGGGTTTCGGATGTCTAAGGTAAATGCGGATTCTGATTATTGTAGTTTTCATTTCTTTTCTGGGACTGTAAGTGTAATATGTGGGGTATCCCTGATCTCGTTGCTATATGTCAACGACATTCGGGATACGCATATTTACTAACGTTGATGACATGTGATGTTATGTGTTGCTGTGATATGTTATATTGGATCGTCGTGATTGAATAGCCGGGGGTTTTTACGTAAGATGAGAGTTTTTCTATTTTCATTCACGTATAATTTTGTATGTAATATTCTTTTATTGGGACACTTCCGGGTTGAGGATGATGTCTCCATTGATGTATATTATTTACTTTTCCGCATTAGGATAGACCCAAGGCGGGGAGCATAAGTAACCGGGTTCTAGAGTCCAGTGGGAAACCATCTCGAGGAGTCGAGACCGGGTCTCCTAACGCTAGAATTGGTAGGGTTGCTTGTCGCTCTCGTAGGGGTCTAGAGATGTGGGTTTGTCTATTCATCACGACCGTGGAATCCGTGTTTTTCATTACTGGCTAAATTTAAAACACGGACCTCCTAGTATATCCAGTATTTCATATGTTTGCTTCTGCTGTGTGAGTTCTGTGATGTGATCATATAACTGCGTGAGACGAATTCTATATATATGACATATATAATATATATATTGCTTATGTTTTGCACCCGCACTAGTCCAGACCCCGCTCTGCCGTTAGTTAAGTAACCTAACGGTGCATGACGGGGCCCCGTGGCGAATGCAGATGGCATAAGTGTACGTTCTATTTTCGTTTCTTCTATGATGTTTAGGAAACATAAATGATGGGACGTCATTAATGAGATTAATGAAAAGAAAAGAAATCTAAAGATGTTGTAGAATCAAATTTTTCAAAAAAATAGCTCGAGTTATTGCTTTGCATAGTGGTATTCCATTATGAATATCCAGCACCTCATTCGATGGGGAAAGAGCCTAGATCCCTTCACCGGGAGTGACCTCTTTAGCAAAACTAGCAAATGCTAAAACCCACTCGGTTTGTTTTGAAAACTATTTGATTTTTAAAAGCGTGGCTTAAACTGCTCCTTTTCAAATCACTAGATTCTACAACGATATCAAGTTCATTACGTTAAAGGTTTTATTCAAAACCAGTCGTAGCCCCCCGTCATTTCAGATAAGGACTATTTGGTATTCGTGTTGCGTTTGTTGGCCTCCATCAAGGCGTAGTGTGTGGTAGCTGATTAGTGCTTATCTGTCGCATATGATTCGATTGGATTAGGGTAGTCGTACGGCTTTATTGGCCTCCGTCAAGGGTCGTGCGGGTGGGTTTAATTCAATCAAGAAATGACGGGTAGAACTTGACTAGCGGCCTATGGTTTGTTGGCCTCCGTCAAGATCATAGATCGTTAGGGGTAAAAACAGATATTGAGAATTTCAAGTGTTAAAATTTGCAATGAAATTGCATACCTTCTATGAGATAGTTGGATCCCGATACCCACTGCGAGTAAGAGTTACTCATGGGAGAGTTTTCCACTTTACAATTAGCTTATCCAGTAGGTGTCTAAGAAAGGTGTTAACGGGGTTATGCCCCTGCGGAAACGAGGTTATTTAATTAATTCCATGCGAAAGCATGGGGAGACTCTCTCGGAGTACCAATACCTGGCTAACCGATTGGCGAACTTGTAGTGTGTAATTAATCCCGGCTTGTCTTACCTTTTAGGGTTTGAAGGAAGATTTGATAAAAATAGTGGGAGCCATCCTGATTAGATAAGATTATAACCAATCTAATGTTGCAAGAGTGCACGCTAAAGTGTTTTCTTCTCTCTCTCTCCAGGTAGCGACCATGACACGCTTTAATCAAGATAATAATATGGATGTATTGACCGAACCTGCTTATTATACTAGAATGGGGAACGTCGGTTCCGCTCTATCTTATGACTGTCATAAATCTGAGCAAAGAATAGGGGAATGCACGGATTCCCATGCAACCCGAACGAAGAAAGAGCATGATGATGCATCTTTTTCGGGTGTGTTCGTTATTGAGAACTATTTCTCAGTTTGCTCTACGTCCTGAGTATTAGATACGGGATCAGAATCCCATATCCGTAATCAATTACAAGGGTTAAGAAAAAGCAGAGAACTGGGAAAGGGTGATATGTCCCTCAGAGTAGGGAACGAAGCAATTGTTGCTGCCGAAGCTGTCGGCGAATATCAGCTTGTATTGCCAAATGGTAATACATTGATTTTGAACGATTGTTATTTCGTACTGTCGATGATGTGCAACATCATATCCATTTCTTTATTAGATAAAGATGGATATAACTTTGCATTAGAGAAAAATGTTATGAACATTTTTCTAAATCAAGTGTTGATTGGGTTTGGTATGTTGTGTAACGGTATTTACGTTCTAAACCAAAACACAGTTCTAAGCATACAGAACACACACAAAAGAAAAAGTTCAGAAATGAACGAAGCCTTCTTGTGGCATTGTAGACTTGGTCATATCAATGCGACAAGACTAACTAAATTGCATAAAAATGGATATTTGAATCCTTTTGAATTTACATCTTATGAAACTTGTCAGTCATGTCTCAAAGGCAAGATAACCAAAACTCCGTTTACGGGACAAGGAAAAAGAGCTGCTGAACTCTTAGGACTGATACATAGTTATGTATGTGGTCCTATGTCTATACATGCCAGAAATGGTTTCTCATACTTCATTACATTCACCGATGATCTCTCAAGATTCGGACATGTGTTCCTGTTGAAACACAAATCTGAAGCTTTTGAGAAATTCAAGGAATATAAGTGCGAAGTCGAGAACCAGACGGGTAAAAGTATTAAAATCCTATGATCTGATCGAGGAGGTGAATACTTAAGCACGGAATTCCGAGACTATTTAAAAGAGAATAGGATTCTCTCTCAGCTTACTCCTTCATATACACCACAGCACAATGGAGTATCGGAGCGGAGAAATCGTACCCTATTAGATATGGTGTGCTCTATGATGAGTATTGCTAAGTTACCTATTTCCTTTTGGGGTTATGCACTTGAGACAGCTGCATACCTATTGAATAGGGTTCCAACCAAATCAGTGCCTACCACTCCATATGAGATATGGGAGGGGAAGAGACCATGTCTTAATATCATTAAGATATGGGGTTGTCTGGCTTATGTTAAAAAGCAAAATCATGACAAGCTCGAGGCAAGGTCCGTTCTATGTAAATTTATTGGATATCCCAAATATTCGCGAGGGTATATCTTCTACCATACCGAGGAACAAAAGGTGTTTGTTTCTCGGAATGCCACCTTTTTAGAAAAGGAATTTCTTGTGAAAGAAATTAGTGGTAATGAGGTAGAGCTAGATGAAGTTCCAGCTACACAAACTACAACTGATGATTTGGTAGAACCGAAGGATTCAATAGTCCCCAATGAACCTCAGCCACTCCACAGATCAGTAGGGTTCCTTATCCATCTGAAAGATACTACGATTTTCTCATAGACGGTGGGAGCAAGGATTGGATCATGGAAGATGATGACCTAACTAGTTTCGAGCAGGCCATCATAAGTGGAGACTCTGTGAAATGGCTGAATGCTATGCAATCTGAAATGGAATCCATATACACCAACAAAGTATGGACTTTGGAAGTTACTCCTGAAGGGGTAAAACCCATCGGGAGCAAGTGGATCTTTAAGAAGAAAATTGGTGTAGATGGAAAGATTGAGACCTTCAAAGCCGGACTTGTAGCAAAAGGTTTTCGTCAACAACCAGGTGTCGATTATGATGAAACCTTTTCTCCAGTGGCTATGCTTAAGTCTATCAGGATCCTACTTGCCATTGCTGCATACCATGACTACGAAATATGGCAGATGGACGTCAAGACCGCTTTTCTAAATGGTGATTTACAAGATAGCGTGTACATGACACAGCCAGAGGGCTTCGTAGACAGTAGGAGCAGTGGGATGGTGTGCAAGCTGCTTAAATCAATCTACGGATTAAAGTAAGCATCGTGGAGTTGGAACATCTGTTTTGATGTAGCAGTCAAAGAGTTTGACTTCATCAAAAATATAGATGAACCTTGTATACACAAGAAGGTTGTAGAGAGTAAGGTTGTCTTCCTCGTATTGTACGTAGATGACATACTCTTGATAGGAAATGATGTTCCTATGCTACACTCGGTCAAGCTCTTCTTATCACAAAAGTTCTCCATAAAAGATCTAGGTGATGCCTCCTACATCCCGGGGATAAAGATCTATAGAGATAGATCTAAGTGGATGTTGGGATCGTCCCAATCCAGGTACATTGACACCATACTAAAGAGGTTTAGTATGGAAGATTCTAAGCGTAGTAATTTACCCGCTTGTTCAGGAATCACTCTCTCCAAAGAGATGTCTCCCAAGACTGATTTGGAGAAGGCTCGCATGCAAGGGATACCTTATGCTTCTGCAGTTGGGTCAATCATGTATGCGATGTTATGCACCAGACCGGATGTAGCTTACGCACTTAGTGTGGTAATCAGGTATCAATTAGATCCTGGGGAGAAACACTGGACAGCTGTGAAGAACATTCTTAAGTACTTGAGAAGGACTAAAGAAATGTTCTTGGTGTATGGTAACGGAGAACTCCAGATGGAGTCCTTTACCGATTCGAGCTTCCAGAGTGATAAGAACGATAGTAAGTCGGTCTCGGGTTTTGTCTTTACCCTCAATGGAGTGGTAGTATGTTGGAAGAGTTCCAAGTAAAATACCATAGCAGACTCGACGATGGAGGCTGAATACATCGCTGCCAATGATGCTGCCAAAGAGGATGTCTGGAGGAAGAAGTTCATTGCTGAACTTGGTGTGGTTCCATCCATTGAGTATCCAATAACCTTGTATTGTGATAAAAATGGAGTTGTGGCTTTGTCCAAGGAACCGCGATCCTATCAGTGATCCAGACATATTCTTAGACGATATCAACTGATCTGGGAGATAGTAGATCGCCGGGAGATCGAGGTCAGGAGAGTTGACACAAAGGACAATACAACGGATCCACTCACGAAGGCCCTCCCCCAGACACAAATTGAGAGAATTTTTGGGATGTTGGGTATGAGATACTACAACAACTGGCCGTAGTGCAAGTGGAAGATTGTTGGTGATATGTATGTCCTAAAGGCCATTATTATATATTATAGTAGATGGTTGGACATATATATATATATATATATATATAGAAGACTTTCTTGCTCGACGATAGTATACTACCTGGTTGCATTTTATCTTAACATGTACAGTTATATTATTCTGTCTCTCTGATACATGTTGGTAAAGCCCTTAGAATGATGGCTTGACTACAAGGACTATGATCCAGATCATACTAGTGGGGCTTGTTTAGTCCGCAAGCACATCCTTTAAAAGTGCCTAGTCGAGGGAATATCGATATAGGGTATCGGTATTCCAGAGTAGACTAGTGTATACGTTTCTTGACCCTGTATGGGGCGACGTTTGATCTCACATCCATTGGTGTTTGACATCAAAGATTGTACACAGGTGCTCATTAGAGAATGGGTACACCGAATAGGACTTGCCAAGAACTCCTAGATGGTACCATACCTATCGTCAGATAGCAGTTCTCTGATGACACTTGTACAGGTTAGTCTGTAGACCCGAGATCGTCATAGAGTCTTGTGTGGTTCCCACTGTGCTTTGATTTCCTCCCTTCCACAACTCAAAGGAGTCGTGCTAACAGGTGGATTTTGGGTACAGTCCCGAGTCACATGGAGGCAATGAGAGACAGGAGGGGTTTCGTCTCTTCCGGTATAAGGAGTTGATGTTGCGCTTTGCTCGATTGGCTATAACAGCAAGTCCCTGGCCAGGGCTGATAAGATTTGCTAATAAGTGTTATCAGTAGTTTCTCGAACGGTTATAGGCCACACATCGGCATGACTTATCAATTTACTAGGGTCTGACGATTCCACCTCTAGACTTGACATGCGACATATCAGACGAATAGACTGGACTGTACGGTAAGTGTTGCTTATAGGCTTTGCGGGAGTTTGGATAACCTTTCTTGTTGATCTTCTATTCGCTCAATACGCAGGTAGCCGTTACGTCCAGCTAGTACCGCTGACGGCTTGTAGGTGACTGATGTGATCATTACCTACCGCTGGCGTATTGACGAGTCTTTAGAGTCCCACACAGTGGTTTTCTAGCTCAAGCGAAACGAAGTAGGGCACATATGCTGATATGTGTAGGAGCTTGATTAAATACGAGTATGTGATACCGTATTCTAATCTCGCGATATTTGATATCGGTTAGGTTATATGTGATATAACTGGATTGTTGAATCAAGTGTTGATTCAATAATATGTGTATGTTGTTTATATTTGATATTAGCCGGATTATATTTGATATAGCCGGATTATTGAATCAAGCGTTTATTTAATAATTTGATATATATATATATATATATATATATATATATATATATAAACTAGTATCGAATATTAGACGGTTATAAATGATATAACCGGATTATTGAATCAATTGTTGATTTAATAATGTGATATACATATTTATATGATATTAGACGGTTATATATGATATAACCGGATTATTGAATCAAGTGTCGAATTAATAATTTGATATATATTTATATTTGATATATTTATATATTAATTAATATTAAAGCTCACTAATAATTTTCTTCTCTTGAAATACATTTAATATATATGTGATATATATTTATATATGTATTTAGATTTTGTATCATGGTTGATAATACATAGAATATGGGTGTATGAGACTTACACTAAAACTAAAGATAATTGTGGTAATTATTTATTAAGAGTAAAATAAAATGAGTGAAAATGAGCATGGCTTAAGATGCTTGTAGAAGCATGTAGAAGCCATGACACATCTCACTAATTTTGTTTTACTCTAGATATTTTATAACCAAACCATTTATTTTTAGCCCATGGTTAATTCTCTCATTATCTTTTGAGATATTTTTTCCTCACCCATGTGCTTCTTCTTCCTCTCTAATTTTTCTTGAGTAGGAAAAATAAAAAGAGAAAAGAATTTCTAAAGTGAGCAAAATTCCTACTTCATCAACCTACTCTCATCTATCCCTTTAGATTAGGTTTTTTGCTTCACTAATTCTTTGATTAGTGAAGAGATAGCATGAGTTAGAGAAACTTCAAGGTGAATCGTCTTCGGCATCGAATATCCATTAGCAAGCTCGTTCCTTTCACCAAGTGGAGCCTAAGAAGAGTTCTAGGGACTGCTACTTGGAGCTTTAGAAGTGAAAGACCGGTCTACAAAGGTTGTATTCTCTATTCACTTAGTGTAAAACTTGTTTACTTGCTTACAAACCCTAATTCTCTAGTTCAATTCTTGTTTAGTGTAGCTTAGACCTCCAGATTTTTTTTAAAATTGCATACTTGATGCATGTGGAAACCTAGTAGAGGTGCGAAGGCACACTTTCAGAAGGTATATAGTAGCAGTCGTTCAAAATCATAGTATTGTCGCTTGGCAATACTAGGTGATATTCACCGATGGCAGTAGCATCAACTTGTGCTCTGTTCCTTACTCTGAAAGACATATCATCCGGTCCAACCATTCTACTTTTTCTCAGTCCTTGTAATAAATTACAGATATGAAATCATGATCCGGTATCTTATAAACAGGAGGTAGGGTTGACCGAAAAACAATTTTCAATAACAAATACACCTGAAGAAGATGCATTAGAATGCTTCTCTTTCAATAGGGTCATCTGGAATTCCTTACAGTTCTCTTTCCCTTGCCCATACTCGTAGTGACGGTTGTCATAAGTTTGAGCCGAACCGACGTTCCCTAGCCCAGTGTAATAAGCTGGTTCGGTCAAGTCTATCATTTTATTATCTTGATTAGGGCGTGACATGGTTGCTACCTGCAGAGAAAGAAAAGAAACACTCAGCGTGCGCTCTTGCAAAATTAGATTGGTTATTAGTTTATCTAATCAGGATGGCTCCCACTGTTTCCTCGAATTTTCATTCAAACCTTTAAAAGGAAAACTAGTCGGGATCATTCGCACCTTACAAGTTCGCTAACTGTTCAGCCGGGTGAGAATTGGTACTCCGAGGGAGGTTCCTCATGCTCTCGCACGTACCTAATTAAAATAAATCTCATTTTCGCAGATGCGTAGCCCTGTTAACACTTTTCTAGACACATAATAGCTTAGTTAATTGTAAAGTGAAAAATATCTCGCAAGAGTAATCCTACTCATCAGTGGGATCGGGATCCAACTATCATCGCGTGATAACCTATATGGAAGACACTCTAGTTACCATACTTCAGAAGGTATGCAACCGTAGCAAATTTCCAGTATATTTGAAACTCCCGATGTGGTTTATGCCCCTAACGGTTTATGATCTTGACCAGGTCAACAAATCATAAAATGCTAGTCAAGTTCAACCTGTCATTTTCTTGATTGCATTAAACCTATCCGTACGTGCCCTTGACTAAGTCAACAAGGCCGCACGACTGTCCTAACCAATTGCATTACAATGTACAGAAAAGCACCACTTAACTATCGTACACTGCGCCTTAACTAGGTCAACAAATGCAGCACGAATACTAAATACTACCATTCTGAAATGACGGGAGGCTATGGCTGGTTTTTGGCGAAAAACCTTTAACGTAATGAACTTGATAGCGTTGAAGGAACCGAGTAGTTTTGAAAAGGAGCGGTTTAGACTCCGCTTTTGAAAACTTGTCGTTTTGAAGAAAACCGAGTACTCTAAAGTAACATAAATTTTTGCTCAAGAGGTCACTCCTCGTGAAGGGATCTAGGTTCTTACCTCCTCGAATGAGGTGCTGGATATTTCTAACCGAATACCACTATGCAAAGCGAAATAGTATGATTATAGGTTTTCGAAAATTTATTCCAACAACATCTTTTAGGTTTCTTTTTCTTGCATTAATGAAATCAATGCAGTCTCATCAATTAAATCCCATCACACCAGAAAAGAACGAAAATAAAATGTATGTATATGTCATCCGCATTCGCCACAGGGCCCCATCATCCACCGTTAGGTTGCTTAACTACCGGCAGAGCAGGGGCAGGACTAGCGTGGATGCAAAACATATACAACATCTACTAGTATATATATATATATATATATATATATATATATATATAACCATTCTTCCCAGGCATGATATATAAGCAACATCACAGAACAGCAATAAGAAACACGGAATAACGGATAATTTAGGAGCCTCAGGTTTGATTTGAGCCGCAAATGAAGCCCAACGTTTCCCGGTCGTGTGGATAGCCCGTGCAATGAAAAACCTAGACCCCTACGAGTACGGCAAGTTACCCGCCAATTCCGGAAGTGAGACAACCCCAATCAACAAAATGAATGGGCCATCCAGCACTTCACGGAATCCGATAACTTGAGCACCCCTCCGTGGGTCATCCTATACCCCTTACGAGTGCGGTGATTAGCCCGCCAATTCTAGAGTAAGGCCCCTTCCGTCTCAACGCTATGAGATGCGGGACCGTTTCCCTCTAGAACCTGACTATTCGTGCACTCCTCCATGGGGTAATCCTAGTACAGAAAAGAAAAAAAAATATATATATATATATATATATAAATGGTGACAATGACCTCAACCCGGCCGTGTCCTAATAAAAGAATTTACAAACTGGCAGAGACGACAATCTACATGTCGGACGCTCTCCCCTCAATATTGAATATACAAATGAATCTAAAATGTACGACTACTTTTGCACTAGAGGCTATCTAACATGACAATCCGAACAAGACATCACAACAGCATAAGCAAATATGTACAACCCGGTCTAAATGACATATAACAAATAGACGCCATTTGAAAACACATAAACCACATCACAGATATCAATGATGCAAAATATCAAGTCTTGAAACATTTCAAGTTGCACCAAAACAAAGATAACACTAAGTGAAATCTGGGGCAAAACAAACAAGATCAAAACTATCAATTTACAAAACCCAAGACACTGGACGAAAACGAGGTACAGAGGTGAACAGTAAACCGCCCATATCGAGATTTTGGGGAATTTGGGCGGTTTTACTATAGTGGATTTGCCTTATTTTCATCGTGTGCCACACACATATCTAGAGTAGGCCTCTACACTTGTTTAAAAAAATTTCAGAGACCAAAAAATTTTGTGGACAGAGAGTAGGTTTTGAAATCGGAATTTTTCGGTTTTGAAACTAATGCATCGTCTACTACTAGTTTCTAATGTTTGGGTGGCTCTAATACCATGTTGGGATTCCTAGCACCCTGGCCGCTAACCGCGACCATTGCAGAACGAAAAACTTTGACTTTTAAAAACTTTGGCGCTTGAAAACACATCCTAAAATCTAACCAAATATGGAATTAGCATGTTGTAAGAGTTCTAGCTACTGTGATAGAGTTTTATACCTAAGGTCCATGTCCTTCGGGTCTTCACTCCTCTTCTTAAACTCCTTGAGGTCTTCTGGATCAAGCTTGCTTGATGGACTTCTTGATCCTAGATGATCCACCCGAGAGTTTATGATCCAAGCTTAGCTTCACTAATGAAGAAACTTGGTAACCTAGTTTGCTAATATATGTTAGTAAGGAGATGTAGTGAGTTTTCTAGTGTATTTCTATCTCTCTTCCTTCCTTAATTCTCAACACATGAGATGGTAGGAAGAAAGATGAAGAAGAAGGAAGAGGACTCAAGAAAGGCAAGTGAGGAAAGAGAAGCTCATGATAAGAAATGAGATCAAAACTTGTGTGAAAAATAATAAACAATGGTTTTGTATATCTCATTTTTTCAATATAAAATCACAACCATGCTTGAATAGTTTGCACAAATGAATATTCAATTCATTTGTCAACACTATTGAAGCATGGTTCTCACCATTCTCACCTCACCACCTTTACACCTCATTTCTATTTAAAAGAATAAATGGATAAATCAAAAATGAGGTGTCCACCTTCTGGATTATTTTCCGTATAAATACGGAATACACTCTACCGTATATATATACATGTATTCGTACCAAAATACGAATACTTAAGAGATAGAATAGTACTACTAATATAATACTAGCATTAAATCAATATTTGATTTAACAAACCTGCTTAATCTTAAGCCCAATTGTATTATCAACCGTCCGATCGAAAACCTGGATAACACTAGAATATACATATCGAAATATGTATATATAAATTATTAAATCAATACCTGATTTAATAATCCGGATTAAACCTAAGCCGCCTGGTATTATCATTCAATCGAAACCCTGCACGTATAAACATACGGCCACCACATCGTTTCGCCTGAATCAGAGAAACCTTCTGTGTAGGACTCTAAAGACTCGATAGTACGCTGGAAGTGGATTTAACCACAAGCACATCAGCGGCACTAGATATACGTAACGGCAACCCAGGTACCTGTCGATAAGAAGGCCGACGAGCAAGCTCATCCGGACCCCTACTGAGCTTATCCGTGACAATCCCCGTACAGTCCGGTCTCTTCGTCTAAGAGTATCGTATACCGGGTCTAAGGGGTGGTAAACGTCAGACCCCTACTGACCCGATAAGTCGTGTCGATTTGGCTCAGGACCAATCCGAGAAACTACTGATCTAACCATCAGTATATCTCAACTTTCTTGGCCAAGGTCTTATGGTTCTAGCCAACCAGACACGGTGCGATACCGACTCCCAATATCGGGAGAGACGAATCCCTGACAATCACTCGCTGCCTCCATGTGGCTCGGGACTCTACCCAACCAAAACCTGTTTGCACGACTCAGCAGAGTCGTGGTAGGGTAATGATCAAAGCACAGTGGGAACTCATACGAGACAAATGATGATCTCTGGTCCAAAGACTAATCTATACTCATGTTACCTGAGAATCGCTATCTGACGATAGGTATAATACCATCTAGAGGTTCTCAGCGAGTCCGTCCAGTGTACTCACCCCAGTAAGCACATGTATACAATCTTAGGTGATCACACCAATGGCTATGGGACCAACCACCGCCTCTCGTTGGGGTCTAGAAATATATACACAAGTCTACTCTGGAATATCGATGCCCGGTCTCGATATTCCTGCGACTTGAGATCTTTAAGGATGTGCTTATGGACTATCCAGCTCGCACAAGTATGATCGCCATCATAACGCTGGTAGTCAAGAAAAATCCTATGGGAGTTATCAACATATATCCGTCATATGTGATATCGAGTATAACATATGCGCATGTTAGGATAAAGACAAACCATAATAGTATACTACTGTATCGAGTCTTCATCAATATGTGTAAGCAATATAGAGCAACACGTGAAAGAAATACACATATTTAGACAGAGACGTCTCAAATAACATATTATATACAATTGAGTAAGATTGTTCTGTACATACATATCCCTAGTATCATATACAATACAGGCCTCTATGGCATACATATCCAACAATTAACTTTGGAAGGCAAAGTGCTGCTTTTCAAAAGTTATAGGTATTTCCTGTCGTTGGGCTATATTGCAGGGGTATTTCTTATTTTTCTATTCATTTTCAGTAAATTTTCAATGTTAAAAATATACCATGAATAATAAGCGAGTTTTCGAATGCATATTCAATGCAATTTTCATTTTTTAGTTGTGATAGTTAATCCATTTAAACTTCAAGAAGTCTAAAAACACAATTTTTATATTAGATTACGAACCATCTTTAAAACAACTATGAAAAAATAACATGAGTTACTTATTAATCCGTTAACCCGTTTATGGATGACCCGTTTATCCATACACGGGTTACTCGCACACTCATCTGCAATATATGAGTCGGATGATTTGCACAAAAATTAGCAACCGCATTTTTACCCATATCTATTGTACCTGCCACTCATAATGACACATCCGAGGTGCCCCAATTCGTCTGTTTGACATCTCTAATGAAAAGAGTGACCAGTGATTCGAGTCCTAAAACACCTGTTAGGGGACCAAGACTTGCTACATGATTGAAAATTACAAGCATTTGATCGTGTCTATTTAAAAGTATCATCGGATCCAACTGATCAGCAAATTTGTCTTCAGCAGTTGCACCTAAAAAAATCGTGTAATTTTTCATTTTAATTGTCTTGTCATGAACATTATATTTTCTTTTTATAATGTATGAGAAAGTACTAAACAGTTCACGGGGACATACATTTGAATGCAGTCATCTATCTTTGCTTAAGATAGGTAAGGTATTTACATTCCAAAGAGTGAACATAATTTCTCCCTCTTTAGTAGCAAAACCGACCATAAGCAAACAACTTAAGTTTTGCATTAACCGCCCTCAATGCACGGGTGATGGGCATAAGGTTCAACACCTGTTTAATTTTAGGCATTTTTACCCATATCCGTTTTACCCACCATCCATAATGACCCGTCAGTATATAACCCAATCCGTCTGTTTAACACCTCTCTCGAGAAAACGTGGGTAAATTGCTAAATAGCCCCTCAAAGTTTTACTCATGTTGTACTTGATAAAGATTTTTTCCTTACCTATAAAAGATTTATTTGATATATTACAATCAAAAATCTCATATTTTTAAAATCAACAATTAAAACAGAATTTTTAAAAACAACCAAAAAATACTCATATGTTACATTAACTTAGATGCGACCCCGAGTTCCAGGTAACTATGGTTAAATTGAATTAGTCAATATCCTAAATGCCCTCATCCTCTCTCTCTCTCACACACGATTCATCAAATCCAAAGCCCAAAAATTTCCCCCAAATAATGTCCTCTCTAAATCTCTACGCTGTTCTCGAATCAATATTCTCTCTTAGTGAAGCAAATAGCCAGTGGAGATCCAAGTTTCTTCACAGTGACTCTCAAGCACTTGAAATGTAGAGACTTGGACCACTTCAGAAGTTGACAACAATTTTTCTCTGTTAAAATACACATGTTTACTCAACCTAGCAAGTTTGATGCTGATATTTGAGCACCAAGCATTGAGAGAGAAGTTAAGTTGAGGGCATCAGAAGCGGAGGTGTTTATGCTGATGTTGGAGAGGATACTGCTGCTGGAGGGACAGAGCATTGAGGAGCTGCTGCTGTCGATGCTGTTGGTGCTTTTTTTGCCTTTTTAAAGGCTTGAAATAGTGATTGGGGAGGGGCGGAACAGTCTTTTTGCCTCCCAAACGCCTATATCTAATAGAGTTGTCCATCAATTTAACTCGAGGGATGCATTTAGGGAGGTTAATGATTTAGAGGTTGTTTTTAAAACTACTCTTTTTTATAGTTGTTTTTAAAAAAATGATATTTTTTGTGATTATATATAAAAAATAGCATACTCTCGGTTGTTAGTTGACCACTCTCGGTCATCAATGAAACAGTAGTCAGAAAGCACCATCATCCTTGCATGACTTCTTACAAAAGTATCGGTGAGATGATCACGATTTAGAATCATTGGATGTAGTTAACTGTTGGAGGTTTTGAGCGGTTGTGAATTTTGAAATTTGAATTTCGAAAATTCGGTTTTGAGGGGATGTGAATTTTGAAATTTGAACTTTTGTTCTTTGAAAAAGTTGCAACCATTTTTTATGACTTTTGAGAATCTAAAAATAAAACCGATTTTCTTAGGAACTTTACAACTTCTTCTCTGCTAATCCCTTGCTATTTCAAATAGAATTTCGAAGTTTCTTCGATTTTTACTGATCGCAGAAATTTCGAACTCTGTTGTATTCTGAGAGATCTTTATCTGCAACCCTCTAGCAAACACAATTTGAGTGGAAACGGGTAAATCTTTGAAGAAAACCGATAACGCCCCAGAGTCAATAAATTCGTGCTCATCATTTTCCCGATTCCTACACTAAATTTCTAACAATTTCAAGGATTTACCTTCGTCTACAATGTAGTCGAAATCCAGCCTAACCTCGGTTAAAATTATGAACCAAGAACTTGTCAAAGTTGATCGATTTGACGGGAAAAACTACACCCAATGGGCAGATAAAATGTGCTTCCTTCTGACGGCGCTGAAAATATTTTATGTACTCGACGACGATCTTACACCGATTCCAGCACTTACGGATATTGACAGTGAAGCAGTTGTGAAGGCAAGAAAGAAACGAGAAGAGGATGAATGTCTCTGCAGAGGTCACATTCTGAACACTCTGTCGGATCGCCTCTTTGATAACTACACCAAGACGACTTCAGCAACAGAAATTTGGAAGGCTCTGGAGTTCAAATACAAAGTGGAGGAGCAAGGTACAAACAAGTATTTAATTTCAAAATATTTTGAGTATCGTATGGTTGACAAAAATTCTATTTTAGACCAATGTCATGAACTTGAATTAATTGTCAATCAAATGAATACTCTGGATATAAAAGTGCCTGAAACCTTCCAAGTTGGAGCAGTCATATCGAAACTGCCCCATACTTGAAAAGTTTACCAAAAAAAATGTTTCAAAAGACAGTAAACTTCACTCTCGAGCAAATTCAAAGAAATCTGCGAATTGAAGAGGAAGCCCGTCTAAGGGACAACAAAGATGAGATCGAGAATGATCACAGGACTAACCATATAAAAGGTATTGTTCAGAAGAAGGCTAAACCAAACTATTCCAAGCCCAACAAAAGAAAATTTAATAACAACCTGAAAAAAATAAAGGTTGTTATATTTACCGTAAGGAATGGCATTTTGCTCGTAAATGCAGATACCGCAAAACTGGTTTCAACAAAGAAAGAAATCAGAAGATCAAGCATGCGAACAATGTTGAGAAAGCCTACTGTGCCATGGTTTGTAAATAGTGGTATGATCACTGAAGTGAATATGGCGGACTCAGATTCTGGGTGGTGACTCAACTCCGGCGCAACCGTCCACATTTGCAAAGATAACTCAATGTTCAAGGATTTTGACGAGGCAACTGATGATCAGGAAGTCTTAATGGGAAACTAGAACCGTGCACCTATACAAGGAAAGGGTTTTATTGATCTTTACTTCACCTCCGAAAAGAAATTAACACTATTGAATGTTCTCTATATTTCTGATATGAGAAAGAATTTAGTGTATGCTGATTTGTTATGTAAAAAGGGATTTAAAGTTGTAATTGAATCCGACAAATTAATTTTGTCGAATAATGTGACCTTTGTGAGAAATGGCTACTCTTGTAATTGAATGTTTGCATTTAGCATTAATAAAAATAAAGTGACTTCTGCTTGTGTCTCGGAATCTTTTAATTTATAGTATCATAGATTAGGAAATTTAAATTTTTGATATTTAAAGAACATGCATAAACTTGGTTTAATTTTTTATGATTTTAGTAGTGATCATAAATGTGATATTTGTATACAGTCAAAAATGTCTAAAAGACCTTTTCCAAGAGTTGAAAGAAATTCGGAAATTTTAAAGTTAATCCATTCTGATATGTATGTATATTTAATAAAAAGAAAAGACAAAGTATTCTTTATGCTTAAAATTTATAAGGCAGAAGTTGAAAATCAACTTAGTAAGAAAATTAAAGTTCTTCGCAGTGATAGATGAAGAGAATATTTCTCAAATGAATTTATAAATTTCTGCGAACAGCATGGTATAGTGCATGAAATGACAGCACCATGTACTCCTCAACAAAATGGTTTAGCGGAAAAGAAAAATCGTTCTCTTGTGAAAATGGTGAACTTTATATTGTTAAATGCAAAATTGGCTTTAAATTTATGAGGAGAAACTTTATTGACGGCTTGTCATTTACATAATAGAATTCCATTAAAGAAGTCAAAAATCAGCCCATACGAATTATGGAAGAAAAGAAAAGCAAATTTGGCTTATTTAAATGTGTGGGGATATTTGGCATATTATAGGGTTCCTGAACCTAAACGGACTAAATTAGGTCCTAGAGCATTCAAAAGTATATTTATAAGATATGTCGAACATAGTAAAGCCTATAGATTTCTTGATTTGGAATCTAATTGTTGGCAATTGTGCCCTCAAAACAATTATTGTAATCGCAGACATGCGATTTTGATGATTGAGAGAGGACCTATACAGATGGAATATTTTAATCGAGATGATAGTATGCCATCTAGTTTGACTTTATCATCATATACATGTATTATGTGGTATTACGGATCACGGTTACATGTTGATAGAACCCATAAGATTCTTGCTTGACTACCAGGGTTATGATGGCGATCATATAAGTGAGGCCGGGTAGTCTATAAGCAAATGCTTAAATGTCCCTAAGTCGTCGGAATATCAAGACTGCGCTTCGATATTCCAGAGTAAACTAGTGTATCTTGACCCCGACAAGGAGCGATGGCCGATCTCACAGCCATTGGTGTTAGTTAGTCACCAAAAGTTGTATACAGGTGCTCATTGGGTTATGAGTTACACTGGATGGACTCGCCGGGAACATGCTAATGATATTATAGCTATTGTCAGATAGAAGTTCTCTGGTGACATGAGTATAGATTAGTCTGTCGACCTGAGATCGTCATTTGTCTCATGTGAGTTCCCGCCGTGCTTTAATTACTACCGTACCGCAACTCAGAGGAGTCGTGCAAACATGTTTTAGTTGGGTACAGTCCCGAACCACATGGAGGCAGTGAGTGGATCGTCAGGAATTCGTCTCTCCCAGTATTAGGGGTAGATGTCGCACAGTGCACGGGTGGCCATCACCAGAAATTCTTAACCAAGGTGGAAGATATTTACTGATTTGGATTAGTAGTTTCTCAGTGGGTGATGTGTTTCACACCGATATGATTTATCGCGTTATTAGGGGGTCTGACTTTATCCATACCCTAGACCCGATATGTGATACTCTCAGACGAACAGACCGGACTGTACGGAGGCTGTCGCTTATAGGCTCAATAGGGTTTGGACAGGTTTGCTTGTCGACCTTCTTTGGATAGTCGTTACGTACATCTAGTGCCGCTGATGTGCTTATGGTTAAACCAACTGCCAGTGTATTGTTGAGTATTTGGAGTCCCACACAGTGGGTTTGCCGGCTATGGCAAAACGATGTAGTTGCGGTACATTGGTACGCGCAGAGGTTCGATTATAACTAGTGTATTTTATACACTGACGGTAATCGGACATTTGTAATACTGGTTGTTCTATAGAAAAGATGGATATTAAATCTAGTGTTGATTTAATATATGTTACATGTATTGTATAAACATAATTACTAGTATTATGTCACATTCTATATTTTCCACATATTGCATTTACATGCACTTGAAATATATTTATGTATATTTATTAGGATATGTTAACATCATGCTTGCATTATGTTACATATAAATATAAATATACATATTTATATCATTTCCTATTATTTGTTGGTTCTATTTAAGTTATGTTATTTCTTAGGATGAGCACATGCATGCTATCTCTTATGGGAATGACATATGGAGGAGAGAGAGTTGGATGGACACTTGGCATTGTGATGCAAATCAATGGATGAGATTCTTTTTAGTTATGTTTAAACTCTTAATTAATTAGAATATCTTCATAAGTTTTTCTAAGCTCATTTTCATCAGCTACTTCCTCAAGCTCACTATCCTCCATAAATATGAGAAAAGAAAATAGGAATTAAATGTGGGAAAATTAGAGTGTGAAGAAAACTACATCACTAGGATCCCTAGCCTAGCAAAGTAGAAATCCTAGTTACTCCAAGTGGTGGAGTTGAAGTCATAGTTGGGAGTTCTCATGTGGATCCATCTTTGACAAAGTAGGTCTTCACCACACTTGTTCACTTCACCTCAAGGCGCTTATCAAGGAATCCAACCCAATTATAGCAAATGAAAATGCTACAAATGTTATAATTTCAACCTTGTATGGTTTTTATGCTTGCATGTTTAATTTTTTAGTTAGTATCCTATGCTATGTGGACTTTAGCCCTCTTGCAAATATTTAAACCTTATTTTTGTGATCATAAAATCCTAGTAGAGAGCCTAATGTCCCCTAACATGGTATCATAGTCAAACTAAAGAAATAAACTTGATTTCTGGTAGCCAAAATAATCCACTAAACCATTTTAGAAAAAAATTGTTTTGAAAACTTATATGAAAAGCTCTCATTTTTGTTATGTCAGAGCCACCGAATTCTTGGATCGAACCATGAATTTCGTGTAGGCACATAATAACCAAATACCCATCTTGTGCTCGGTTTGGCCCTGAAACGGGGCCGAACCGAGGCCGAAACAGCTCCGAAACGGAGGCTGGAATCGGCCCAGATCAGCCCCTTTTCGGGGCAGATTCCGCCCTTGATTCGGCCCCGTTTCAGGGCCGAATCAAGGGTCAAATCGTGTGGGGGTTTTGGGGTTTAAAGGGTTTCATTTTCATGCAAAAATGAGAGGTTTTTGATGCGTCGGTTTGCGACTGAAGTTCAAATTATTTAGAATTTTGAACGTATAACTTTGCGGGTTAGTTATAGTTTGGTTACGGATTCGATAAGTGCTTGTTCTGCGACTGTGAATATCATAACGTTTTGTAAAATGTCGTCTAATTGCTATATTTATTAATTAGATGGGGTTACGAAATTTATACTCTCATTGCTGTTCTGTGATGTATGTTTGGATTGGAATAGGTGCGGTCGTCGTGGTGAATAGCCGGGTTTTTTTTATGAGATGGGAGTTTTATATTTTCATGTATATTCATATTACGGGACGAGCGTCCGACTTGTGGACCGCCGTCACTGCGTTGTTGTTTATTCTTCTGAGGGGCACTTCCGGGTAGAGATTGTGTCGCCTATGTATAATATAATTTCTCTTTTCATGTACCTAGGATAGACCCAGGAGGAATGCTCAAGTAGCCGGGTTCTAGGAGGCAACGGGTTTCCATCTCAAGGCACTGAGAACGGGTCATCCCATTTTATAATTGGCGGGACTACTTGTCGCGCTCTTAGTGGTCTAGGGGCTAGGGTTTGGCTATTCACACAACCGTAGAACCTGTGTTTCATTCGTGGCTAAAATGAAACACGAAATTCCTAGTATACTCTCTATTTCATATTATGTTTGTTTCTGCTGTGATTCTGTGTTTGCTATATTATCATGCATGAGACAAATGCTGCTATATATTATATATATTAGACGCTATATATATTTTACATCCATGCTAGTCCCGTCCCGTCCTGCTATAAGTTAAGTAACCTTACGGTGAAGACCCGGGACCCTATGGCGAATGCGGATGGCATATATGTGCGTGATTATTTTCGTTGCTTCTATGTGATGATATAATTGATGGGACAGCATTATATGTTTAATGCAAGTAAAATAAACCTATAATGATGTTGTCGGAACCTCAATTTAAAAAAAACATTATCGTAGTCTTTTGTTTTGCACAGCGGTATTCGGCCATGAATATCGTGCATCTCATTCGATAAAGAAAGAGCCTAGATTCCTTCATAGGAAGTGATCTTATTGGCAAAAGTTTGTGTTACTATATATTTGCAAATCTACCCGGTTCCTATAATGATATCAAGTTCATTACGTTAAATGTTTTTTGCCAAAAACCAATCGGAGCCCTCCATCATTTCCTACGAGTAGTGCTTAATATTCGTGCTGCGTTTGTTGGCCTTTGTCAAGGCGTAGTGTGCGGTAGTTAGGTGTTGCTCATTTATGCATAGAGATGCGATTATCTAGGACAGTCATATAGCCTTATTGTCCTTTGTCAAGGGCTTGTACGGGTGGGTCTAAATTAATCAAGATAATGATGGGTTGAACTTGATTTGCGACTTTTGATTTGTTGGACTTTATCAAGGTCATAAGCCATTTGGGATAAAAACCATATTGGGAGTTTCAAACATAAAGGAAACTTGCCAAATTTGTGCATACCTTCTGGAGTGTAGTGACTTTGGTCGGCTTCCGTCAAGATTATCATGCGATGATAGTTGGGTCCTGATTCCCATTGACGAGTAGACATTACTCCTCGGGTTATCCCAACTAGTTCTCCTTTTAGGGTTTAAAGGAGAATTCGAGGAAACGGTAGGATCCATCCTGATTAGATAAAATGATTAACCAATCTAATTTAGGTTAGAGTGCATACTGAGTGTTTCTTTTCTCTCTCTGGCAGCGACTATGACTTACCTTAAACTAAAACTCATAACCTAGTTGACCGACCATTTTACCATCCGGTTTTGGATTTTCAAGATTCGACAAAGTCACATATATCCATGCCACTCCTGCTTTATCGTTTGCTTTCTCCAAAACATTCCGTATCACTACGAAGATTCATATAGAATGGATAAAATCATCTCGTATAGTTACATACGAACTCGCAGAAATTTATTTCATTTCGAGGATGGATTCCGATTTTTGGGGAAATTGAAAATGATTATTCGGTTGTCTTTTCTCTTTACCTTCCCTCAGGTTGTGAGGGCTCATAGTTTTAGGAGAGTACACCTATTACACTGGATAATCTTCTTCCAAACTTTAGGTAAGTGTAGAAAGGTAGGGAAAGAAGAAAATTAATTAGCCTAAATATGGTGTACAGAAGGTGTCACACCCCGCTTCTCAAAATACGGAATACGAGGGTGATTAGGCCAGCCATGCTCCTACGGTCAAGGAATAATCCTGCCGTAGTCACACTTCGGCTTCTGGAAAAACATGGTAGCGGTAATCTAACACAGATAATGAGATAATACAGTCAATAAAATTATCAGGTGAAAAGGAAACTGAACACGACAGATACAAATAACTAACCAGTGATAATAAAAGGAACGATAGGGTCGGCTTACTAGATATTCACGATCTCCTCGAAATCAGACTGGTCCATTTCTTTCACTAAGCATGCATACTCATGTCGTCAGAGTGACAAAATAGTAATATATAATACGTGCAATAATAATAAACATGATGTGGTGAGTATAGGTTAAAGACATGAGCATAAATTAGCAGGCACATGTAATACTATAACATGAGTATCAGATCAGAAAATCGATGCAAATCCATGTCACTAATCCTATCAGTCTCTAGGTCTCAATGTCTCAATGTCTATGTCACTAATTACAGTTACTATTAAGCGTCGCTACAGCTGATTAATATTTAGGGTTATCAGTTAGGGTTTCAACGTAAAATACTGATCAGTAATAGCCGTTATATATTAGGAGTTATGTACAGTTCATTGTTACCGTGTTTAAATTTAGATGGCAGTAATCAGCCGTACCTATCAACAGTGTAAAATATGTTATAAATATCAGACGACACTGGAATTTGGTGAAACTGGTTTCACTAGAAATCTAACTCAAATCCCTACGCCTCGATGTATGGTTCCACACACTTGCACACTTAAACAATGAGATATATGTGTTCTAAAACAGGTAAAGGCGGAGATTCTTGCTCTGGACCGCAGTCCAGAGCCATGAATCGCCTCAGCTTTCATTGTCATAACTTATTAAAATTCAGAGATCAACTATGGGGTATCGTAGGTTTATCTGTTGGATTCGATATAAGCTATGGAAAATTATGTTACGAGTTGTATTCAATTTAATATGAATTTCACAAGGCGACAAGTATGGTATATTCCATGTTTAGTCAATTCATCGAACATGTTGTATGCTTATTCACTTCGAACGAGAATTAAATTCCGGCTATTCAAACAGAGCGGAAATCAATTCCTACAAATTCTACACGACCTAAGACATAGTTTTAGACCCCGTCATATCCAAACCAACACAACTAAATAACCACGGCTCATATTTTACCATTTGTCGATAAATTATGACACACACACACACATACAATTATAAATAATATTGATTGATCCAACTACTATAATTATAGCATGAATAAGCAGTTTTGAACTTTCTTGACAACGAAATGATGTGGCGAGATGGCGATCGACGGCAACGGAACAGAGCGGCGGCTACAGTGACGGCAAGGTGCAGGGCTCGGCTTAAAGGAGGAGGGAGTCAATCGAGGAGAGGTGAACGTGGAGGAGCTTGGGAGGCGATGAGGGAGTCGTCGGCGATGTTGGGGTCGGCCGACGGGGCTCAAGCGGCTGTGGTTGTGGAGTTGCAGGCTTGGAGAGGTGGTCTCGGTTGGAGGGAAGCTCGGTGGAGTTAGGGAAGGAACTCAAGGCGGCGCAGGGGGTCAGTGCAAGATGAAGATGGCCGGGGATGCTCGTCAGCGATAGGTGGCGTTGCGGTGATGGTCGGAGGTGAGCCGGAGGTAGCAGTAGATGGCAGGTGTGCAACTTCGAGGTGTGGCAAGTTGCAAGGAGCTTGATGAAGGAGGTAGATTCGGTGGTGACGCGGGCTCTGGAGGAGGACGCTTGTGAAGATCGGTGGTGGTTTGAGGGGAGGTTCCAAGGTGAGGTGATGGCGGTGGCTAGGGGTGCAGGCGGTGAAGGATGGAGAGCTTGGGTTTTGGGTTTGTGAAAAGGAGGAGGAGATGGAGCAGGGAATGGGTGGTCAATGGCGGTGTTGACAGCGTCGATGGTACAAGATGGTGGCTAGGGGTCAGCTAGAGCCGTGAGGGGAGTGAGAGAGAGAGAGAGAGAGAGAGACCGAGAGATGGGAGGTTAGAGATAAGGGTTGTTGTGGAGATAGGGGCCGAGAATCAAGAAGGTGGGCGACGGGGATCGCGGGGGAGAGGGAGCGAAGCCGTTACGCGAGGGAGAAGGAGAGCCGTTGGGGGGTCGGTTGAAAGAAAGAGAGAAAGAGAGGAGAGAGAAAAGAGAAGGGAAAATAGATAGACACATTGGGGTTTAAGGGTTGGGACAGGTTTAGGTTATAGGGTTAGGGGTTTAGGGCTAGGGGTTTGGGTTATAGGGTTAGGGGTTTGGGTATGGCCCTCGGGCTATGGGGGTATAGGAAAAGAGAGAAATGAGAGCTTGGGCCGGTCTAAGTTTAGGTTAAGGTTTGGGATAATAATTAGAGTTAGGGTATTAGGTAAAATAGAAGAAGAAGAAAAATGAAGAGAAAAGTCGGAAATTACTTGTTGGAGGAAAATTTAAATAGAGATGGAAAAATATAGAAGAAAGATATTGGAAAAATAGGAATAAAATCGTACTCATTCAAATACGGATAATGAGTATAAACGAAATTGGGTATTACATCATACCCTCCTTAAAGAAAATTTCGTCATCGAAATTAAAATAGACAGTAAGCTATAAAAGTCATGCGAAAAGCAACTAGAAAAATCAAACATTACTATATAGTAATTTACGCCAAAGCAACTAAATGAAAATCAAATAATTGTATGTAAGAAGTAGAGCAACTAAAAAATAATAGTCATATGTAAGAACAAAGATATAACAATTAATAGTAATAAACTATATATATACAAATACAATGAAAAATAGAATAATAATAATAAACAATAGTGAAGCATAGGCTGATAAGCTGTAACATTTCAGAAAAAATAAAATATTATTTTTTGGAATTTTTATAATTAAATAATAATTTTAATGAATATTTTAATATTTCGGTATAATTAAATATCGATAAATTGGAAATTTTTTGAAAATGATGGAAATTACTAAAAAGAGGGTGCTTTATGTGCTTTATGCAAATTATAAGTTTTTATGATTAATTATACGCTATTTAGTGCTAATCGCGATTAAATATCGCTAATCGCGCATTAAGCTTGTTTTGTGCAAAACATGCACATTTCATTTTCACACTTGTGTTACATTTCTCCTAGGATGGCTTTTCTTCATTTTAAAACATGTTTTGGTTTAAATGAAATGAGAAGAGAAAATATAACCAAGAAAAGAAAAGAAAAAGGAAAAATAGTAAATAAATGAGCATGGGCAAGTGAGAGAGTGTGAGGGGTCAAGAGAGAACCTTATCCATTTGTTCCCTCTCATTTTCTTCATCTCTTTCTCTCTCCCTTTCACTCCATGGCTGCCTCTCCCTCTCCCCCTTCCTCTTCATCCTCAAAACACTTCATTTCCCACCTCAAAACACCTTACTCACTTCATTAAAATTGTGCACAAGCCCTCTAGCTTCACTTTGGACCAAGAAAGAAAAGGTTTTGGAGACTTGGGGCAAATCAAGAAAGTTCTTGAGTTGCCAAATGAGGTAATTCCTATACCATTTGCATTGTATTTCTTCCTCTTTAGCTTCCATGTTTAATTAGAGGTGTTTTAGTGATGTTTAGTGAGATTTGAAAATCTCTAGTTAGGGTTTGAGAGAAACTTGATTTGAGAAAGTGTAATTGAGGTTTAATAGTGATGACAAACCCGCATAGTGCTAAAATACTGGACCAAAACTTAGACTTAAACCCCAAATGCGAACTTTGAAAATCCGCCGATATTGAAAATTGTGAGAATTGTGATAGGATTTTGATATCTGCTAACACTCGAGGACCAGGAAAATTATTTAGCAAAGACAGAGATACCAGCAGGCACCTAGGAAGCATCACCCAAGACCCCAGCCCCTGACTCCACCCTTTGGCCGCAGAAATAATCCTTCTGGCCGCAATTTGCGGCCAGACCTGGGCCAATGTCTCTCGTGTTTGTTTCATGTCTCCATCTCCTGTAAACTAGACCCCTGGCATATGAAAAATTGACCAAGGGAAAAATCTGGGACCATTTTCAAGAGTTGCTGTTTTAATTCGGGGTTTCGTTTTGCGTATTTTGAATTCTGGATTTTTGTAATTTGGGTTGTATACGATCACTTGACGTTTGTATGTCGAAATCGAGTGTTATTTGGTGATTTTGAAGGCGTAGTCCATAGATTCTAACTTATAGGCCTTTAGTGTGTCATTTTGATTTTCCGATGTGATTTTAATACGCATTTACGATACGTTATGATGTGTAGGTACCCTACGAAGACTTCGAGATGACAAGCAAGCGCGTGGCGACGTCGGCAACGGAAAGCGAAGAGCAGGTGGGTATATTATATCTACGGGGGAAGTCAGGTGGATGGCGTATAGCACCCCCACAGTTCGATGTTTAGTATGCTATATATACTATATATATATATATAATAGTTTTATGTGTGACATGGATATTCAAGTTATGATTAGGTGTTCATGGTTAGATTAGGGTTATTAGAAGTGAACTAGTATAGCTTCTTAGTCGTGAACCCTAGAATATGTTTACACCCATACGTACACACATGCTTACTTTGTTATACTTGTGCGTATTTGGGAATACGTATATATATACACACACACATAGGTATGGGACGATGTATATATATACACGTATACCTACACTTGGATGATGATGATAGTGGATGATATTTGGAGATGAGTCGATGAAATTGGGCATGGTGCCATGAGATCGGTGATATGATATGGTTCGTATTATGAGATACGAAATGAGATTTTAGCGGGCCTTTGGACGTGTGTTTTACACACGCATATATATATATATATATATATATATATATATATATATATATATATATATATATATATATATATATATATATGGTATTAGTTTGTACTAGACTTAGGTCAGTACCCAGTTCATGAGATATGATGATAAGGATACCGGATAATGATGAGATGAATGTGATATTTGACCCGTACCCAGATTTGGGATGCCGTACGATGGATTTACCATACGAGCTTTATATTGATGATAGATCCGCACTCTTGACTCGAGGACGTCATATTGTATATTGTATCGTATGTGATACTATTGAGGCGGGATCACTGACTATTATATTATATAACTATCGACTCAGATTTAGGTGGTTTCCATACCCTTGTGATTTGCATGTTAGACTAGACCCGAGTCATACCTATTTCAAAACTAACGAATCGTGAGTATTTTAAAAGATAGGTCAAGGGATTCTACTGATATTTTCAAAAGACGCGTCTTTTCCTAAAAACACCGTAGCCCCTTATTTTTCTAAACACCACGATTCGTGTTATTTCAAATGGCAAAACTATATGACATATATATATATATATATATATATATATATATATATATATATATATATATATATATATTGATGTAGATTCTGCACTGTTGCGTTTATTATTCATTTTCCGCATATTCTTTCTATTCGCATTGGATTGTATGTTTAAATGTGTTTATTGTTATGTTAAACCCATGCTGTCAGGACACCAGCACCATTATCGATGATGCGTGTGTTCCACATACACCTGTTTGGCGGCTCACACACTTCATCATCGATAATTGCCATGTCACTGCACAGTAGGATTGTTGCATCATGATATGACTCCTTGTATGACATACTGGCACACATACATATTGTACACTCATACTTGCGTATATACCTGCTTGTACATCTATGTTGGCGCACAAACATATTGTACACCCATACTGCATACATACGTATTTGCACATACATAGATGATTCTGGCTTGATTTTGGGGATTTGGGAACCGCAAGATATATTTTAAAACCGGATTCATTTTAAAGGAGCGGTTTTCCCTTGATATGCGCATATTACTATTCCATGTTGCATGATATACGGATATGCTTACATTTCTGTTATATATAGCATACATCATGCTTTATGATTTTACGCATTGAGATATGCTGTATTCATGAGATTTCTGGATTTGAGAACCGTGGCTATTTCAAAAGAAAGCATGTACTGTTTTAAAAACCCGGTTTCTCTTGATATGATATTTCAGTGCGTCCATCATGTGTTTTCTCGGTTCTAAGTGTGACATGTGAAACCCGATTCGAGGAGCTGGATGAGGCCGATTGCGGGTACTTGGTGGGCCCGGTATGTACCCCGGGGTGAGAACGGATCTGTCGTGCAGTAGGAGATGAGCCTGGAAGAGGGACCACTACCTACCGGTGATTGTATTTGAGCTCGGCGGATATCCGGAGGATACTGACCAGAGTTGAGAGATGATACGGGCCGATCCGGACAGACGGAGTCCGTGGGCCGATCCGGACTGACAGAGCCCTATATATATGAGGATTTACATGCCGATGCTGAGCACGGGTTTCATGATGTTTTTGAGTGTCGATGCTAGACACTCAGGTTCCATGATTTTGATGTGTCGCGAGGGACACACGTTGATTTATATCCTCATACTTTCATGCATATGCTTTATGATATTTACATGCATGATGTTTTGTGTCATTGGTTGACACGTGGACGAGATCCACATACACACAGACATTGATTACATTGACGATACCTCATATTTATGATATATTTCTACCTGAGGCACTGACACGAGCACTTGGTCTTACACTGATGTATAGATGTTTACCTTTGGCACCTTATCATGCTTCAGACTTATGTATATTGAGGATATATTATTACCGATCGTATTTGACCTAGGATTGAGTCATACATACGATTTCTTCCCTGTGATGTTTTCTACTCACGAGTTGGCAACTCACCCCCGTTGTGCCACGGTTTCTTACAGGTTTTGCCGTACAGGTTTCATTGCGGCTTTTCTGGCACACTGCTTCCTTTCAGGGTGATTGCTTTGGTAGGTGGGTTCACTCGCATCGTGACCACCCTTATATTTATTTTAATCAGTTGTATCTAGTAATTCCATCAACCAAACTTGTATATTGTTTCAGACTTAGAAAACCAGTTGTGTATTATTTCGACCTTAGAGTTGCACGTTGTGGTATTATGGTTTTCTTAATAATTTTGAGTTTCCTTTTGAGTTTTGATCCTCGCCCTTCGGCGTTGTATATTATATTGCTTGCGTGGTTGTGACCGTCGATTGACGAAGAGCTAGCTCCCGTTTGGGGATGCCTTTTATTTGATGTATATATTATTCATGTTGTACCCCGTTCGGGGCCAGTATTTACAAAGGAAACTCTGCCGAAATTTTCAGAAAAGACTTGGGGTTTTAAAAATGCATATTCGGCTTACTTATTTTAAAAACCTTGTTTTTAAAACATGTTTTCTTCACTTCTTTAAAACTAGTTTTCCTTCATTTATTATTTAAAATGGTTTTAGATTTCTGGGCTTTTGGCTTACTTGAATTAGATGAGGTCCTATAGACTTCATATGATTCAAGGGCCAGTCACGTACTATTTTGGGTCGTGACAAAGTTGGTATCAGAGCGCTAGGTTAACCTTGGTTCGAATCTAAGTTTGACTATGCGGAGCCTAGAGCATTTGTATATATTCGAAACTTAGGCTTGACGTTACAGAACTTAGACTTAATCGAGGGGGTATTAGACCCGAACTTTCGTCGCATAGGCTGACCTTGGTTGATGGAGTAGGTGACTTAAGGAGAGTGACGTACCGTGTGTATGTTCCGCGGCATACTTACGATACGCCACTCCGCTTAAGGAGCCTTAGGATGTACATTTCCTTGCACGGTATTATATTCATTCTTATGATCTATCCTCATCATTATCGGTTTATGGTTTTGCTGCCACGATTACACGGGTAGAGAGAGCTACGGCTAGAGTTGCGGTCAGCACGAGCTTTTCACGGACGAGGACTGACCAGGGAGGGATTCCAGGGACTTACGATTGCATATTGAGGCGTCTTTTTATTGTGTTTCGCGCCATGAGCGTTTGATGGGTCGCTTTTACAAGATTTCTCGGACGTGCAGATCAGCACCAGAGGATTGCGCCACTGATAGAGGCCAGCCAGAATGTGATGACCATTGATGTATCACTTATTCATGATGATCGAGGCACTGTTTAGCGTGCAGACGAATGAGCCAGTTGTTGCTGCGAACGATGAGATATCACCCTAGATGTCTTGAGATATGATAGAAGGTCGCTAGTCACCCGAGGATGAATGACTAGGACATGTGGTTCGTTCGCTTACCCCGATGCGAGGTCATCAGATAGATTGATTCCAGCTAGAGACGACTTCACGCAGGTACGTTGAGAGTCGATGGAGACGATCGAATGTCAGGAGCCCATTTTCCAAGTTGAAAGTATTCAGAGACAAATGCAAGTAATGCTATGGACCCTCTAGAAGAATGAAACCTTAACTCGACGTAATGACCATGGAACGCCTTTGAACCTTAGGGTTTGCGGCAGTTTAGCGGTGCCATTTGTGAGGCTTGGGTTTGCCCTTCTACGGTTGGTCCACAGGTGCTGTGGCATGTACTGGATTACTATTAAACTGTACTCAAGATGTTGATCTCTTGGGGGATTATGAGGTTTTGACGAATCGATCGAATGATTCGACATCTTTCGGATATCATGTGATGGAATGCATTGCTTGGAAGACTCCATATACGAGTATAGCCGTTGGAGCACAGTCCATGCAGCCACGAAGAGACGAGTCCGAACCGGTCGACATTAGAGAAAAAGAGGAGTAAGGAGTTCGCACGAGATTTCGACGAGATGACGTTCCACTCCGCCGACATCAGAGATGTGATACGCAAGTAGATGCGTTGATTATTGATATCTTCCAGAAGGAGTCGCGATGAGAATGCAGCCGTTCCGGAACAACAAACATATATAGTAAAGGGTGGTAACTTCCGGGTGATTCGGCAGAAACGAGATTTGAGAGAGACCTCGACAGGACCTTTCTGGAATACTATACAAGAAGACTTGGACCCAGGAGCAGACATATTGCGCACACCCAGCAGGCCAGAGTTCGGCATCGTCGACGAGATAGTTGGCCAGAGATCTGTAGAGGTTGTACCAGAGCGGGACTGTTTCCGTCGTCATTCCATATTGGGCCGTTGAGCCGAGGAGCTATATATCTAGCAATGCACAGTGAGAGACAAGAGCCTAAAAGTACCAGGCGCCAGACCATGAACAGGAGGCAAGTAGATATCTTGCTCTGCTAGCATTGGATGCACCGACACTTTCTCGATTTTGAAGGAGGAAATATCGACGACGGTATTTCTGATTTGTGATTTGGTGATTCGATTATCACGTATCCGTCATCTTGGATTTCGGTATTTTGGGCGATCTATTCGCATGATTTAGTCTTGATGACTGGGTTTCATGATATTTGTTTTCGTGCACCGTGGTTGCACCTACTGGGTATTTATGATTTGTGCACAGTTATTGCACTTAATATCGTTTTGTGCCTTGGTCGCACATGTTTATGATTTCATGGATTTCATACAGTTGGGTTGATTTTGTGCACATGGTATGCACACGATCTGGTTTTTGCACTCGGTATAGCTTATATGTGCTTGTAGTGTATTGATACGTGTTTTGTGCACGCATTTGCATACGTTTATGATTTTTACACCTTGGTACACTCGGTGTTGCTATTTACGCATTTGAGTTATTGTTTGGTATCTGTGCACGCTGATGCACATGGTTGTGAGATTATATACCACGGTATACCTGATTTGGATTGAGCTTTATTGTATACCATCAATTTCGATTATGATATTGATGTTGATTTCGTGCACTCTGTGCATTTGATTTGGATTCTTGCGCATATTTGGCGCGCTTGGATTGGATTTTGCGCATGTTCGGCGCTTGATATTGGATTTCGTGATTTCGTGCATGTTGGATGCACATGTTTTAGATGCGATTTTGGTGCACACCAGATGCACTAAATCGGGATTCTTCGTGCATATCAGATGCACCTGATTTTGCTGTCAGGCACACACGTTGCCTCTGACAAGTGTTTCGTGCATGCCCGTTGCACTTAGATGTTGTTTCTGTGTACATGTATGGCACATATATGGATTTTGATTTCCATGCGCACCAGACGCACGTAGCATTCTTATGCACATTTTGGGATTGATTTCTTATGGAGCAGTACGTTTTTATGATATTTTCTATTTGTTTACGTACTGGGCAGGACTAGTCAGAGGACAGTACCTGGATATATTTTACATGCATTGATAGTTATCGAAAGGATTTCTAAAAAAGGAGCTATAGTCTCAATATTTACCTACGTGTCGGAGATGACACAAAACTTTTACAAAGGGAAACCCTTCTAAATTGTTTTCAAATGGCGGGACGTACATATTTAAACAAAGGATATGTGTATATATTATATATACGTTGTTAGTTATATGTATGCCCTAGAGGCCATTACTGTACATACGAGTATATTGTAATGGATGCTTGTACATATATAGGGAGGACTTTCTTGCTCGACATGATAGTATGCTATCTGGTTATACTTTATCTTAACATGTACTCTGATTGTCTCTATATTACATATTGATAAAGCTTTTAGGATATGTACTCTACTGGGACTATGATGAGATCATACTAGTGGGGCCACGGTAGTCGACGAGTACATCCTATAACTGTTCCTAGTCGAGGGTGTATCGAGACAGGGCATCGATACACCAGAGTAGACTAGCGTATACGCATCTTGACCCATATGATGGGCGATGGATGATCCCATATCCATCGGTGTTTGACATCAAGGATGGTGTACGGGTGCTCAGTAGAGACTGGGTACACTGGACGGACTCGCCGAGAACTCCCAGATGGTATTATACCTCACGTCAGATGGCAGTTCTCCGGTGACACTGGTACAGAGTAGTCTGTTGACCCGAGATCGTCATAGAGTCTTGTGTGATTCCTACTATGCTTTGATTTCCATCATACCACGTCCAAGAGGGCGTGCAAAAAGGTGGCTTTTGGGTACAGTCCCGAATCACATGGAGGCAATGAGCGATAGGAGGGGATTCGTCTCTCCCGGTATAGGGAGTTGATGTTGTGCTGTGTTCGATTGGCTATAACCGGAAATCCCTGGCCAGGGTTTCTGAGATTTATTGGTAAGTGTTATCAGTAGTTTCTCGAACTGTTATAGACCTCATATCGACACGACTTATCGAGCTACTGGGGTCTGACGTTTACCACCCCTAGGCGAGATATGCAACATATCAGACGACGAGACCGGACTGTACGGGAGTGTTACTGTTTGGATTCACAGGAGAATATACAGGCTTGCTTGTTGATCTTCTGAGCGCTCAATACCTGGGTGGCTATTACGTTTAGCTGACCGCTTGCAGCTTGTGGGTGTTTGATATGATCATCACCTACTACCGGCGTATTGACGATTCTTTAGAGTCCTACACAGAGGTTTCTTGGCTCAAGCAAAACGGAGTAGGGGCACATATGTGATATGTGCGGGACCGAGGATAATGCGATGTGAGATACCGTATTCTATTCTCGCGATATTTGATATCAGCCGGGTCATCGGATCAAATGTTGATTCGATGAATCGGTACGGATAAATATTAGTCGGTTATATGCAATATAGCCGGATTGTCGGATCAAGTGTTGATTCGATAATTTAATGTATAATAATATATATGATATATTAAATTATATTAACTAATATTAGCTCACTAAAAAATTCTTTTTCTCACTCGGATAATACATTGATATATATGCGATATATGTTAATTGTATTATTTTATTTGGTTACAATAAATATTATATATGTGATATATAATATTGTAACATGATATGATAACTAATGCAACATGTTTAGTAGAGATTAAACAAGATTAGGGTTTGATTTAGGTTATTACTTTCTAGATAATTCTAGAAGGTTTAGTTTTGTTTTGTGAAAGATATTTTGTTGTGACTCATTCTTAACCTAACCCAAACCCTAGCCTTGGTTAATTCTCTACAAAGGTTTAGTTAACCATGGTTGCATTATTCATCATTATCATCTTTGCATTATTCATCACAAAAGGTTTCATGTTGATTTGATCATCTTCTTCCTTCTTTCTTTTCATGAAAAAGCTTTCTAGCTTTTTGTAAGTGATGAAAAATGAGTGAGAAATAGAAAAAAAATGAGAGCAAAAATCCTACTTCATCATCCTCATCTATCCTTGCCATTTAGATGAGGGTGTTCACATCATATTATGAGTGTTAGCTTGTGTTATCGAAACTTCAAGGTAGATCATCTTGGAATCGAAGATCGGAAGCAAAGGTTGCATCATTCTCTTCATGAAGCCTCTCGAGAGTCCACAACACGAAGATCGCAGCGAAGGGACCTCAACACGGAGCTTAAGAAGTGAAGGACCGGATCTACAAAGGTTGTAATCCCTCTCACTTAGTGTTAAAGCGTTAACATGTTCGTTTTCGCCTAAACCCTAGTTTAAAGATCCGGCTTCGGGTTGTTCGGCACGGCTAAAATTTTAATCGGGCATGGTTGATGCCTCGTAGACCCTTGTGCGCGTGCCTAGCAACCCTACATACGTATATATATAGTTATTTTCTTATAATAGACGTCCGCCACTGTGCTGCGATATGCGCATCGCACAGCGATTTAAAACGGTTTGGCATGCATTTCTTCAGATGCTTAAATGATATTTACACGTTCTAGTTTTGAAGTATATCATATTGGTTTTCATTTTGAATTTGACATTTCTGTCTTCACTATAACTCCGATGATTGCGGGATGCTTGACGGAGTTTTGATTTCAAGTTATCTGCTCATTATTCATGCGCATGCATTGCGCTACGATGTACCTTATGTATTTATGATCTCGGGACCCGACGACTTGATCTTTTACTGAAATGTTTTAGAAATTGGGGGAGTTTAAATTTAAATTCAAGGACCTAATTTCTTTAAGGGGGGAAGATTGTAACATTTCAGAAAAAATAAAATATTATTTTTGGGAATTTTTATAATTAAATAATAATTTTAATGAATATCTTAATATTTCGGTATAATTAAATACCGATAAATCGGGATTTTTTTTGAAAATTATGGAAATTACTAAAAAGAGGGTGCTTTATGCAAATTATAAGTTTTTATGATTAATTATACGCTATTTATTGCTAATCGCGATTAATCACTAATCGCGCATTAAGCTTGTATTGTGCAAAACATGCACATTTCACTTTCACACTTGTGTTACATTTCTCCTAGCATGGCTTTTCTTCATTTTCAAACATGTTTTGGTTTAAATGAAATGAGAAGAGAAAAGATAAGCAAGAAAAGAAAAGAAAAGGAAAAATAGTAAACAAATGAGCATGGGCAAGTGAGAGAGTGTGAGGGGTCAAGAGAGAACCTTACCCATTTGTTCCCTCTCATTTTCTTCATCTCTTTCTCTCTCCCTTTCACTCCATGGCTGCCTCTCCCTCTCCCCTTCCTCTTCATCCTCAGAACACCTCATTTCCCACCTCAAAACACCTTACTCACTTCATTAAAATTGTGCACAAGCCCTCTAGCTTCACTTTGGACCAAGAAAGGAAAGGTTTTGGAGACTTGGGGAAACTCAAGAAAGTTCTTGAGTTGCCAAATGAGGTAATTCCTATACCATTTGCATTGTATTTCTTCCTCTTTAGCTTCCATGTTTAATTAGAGGTGTTTTAGTGATGTTTAGTGAGATTTGGAAATCTCTAGTTAGGGTTTGAGAGAAACTTGATTTGAGAAAGTGTAATTGAGGTTTAATAGTGATGACAAACCGGCCTAGTGCTAAAATATTGGACTAAAAGTTAGACTTAAACCCCAAATGCGAACTTTGAAAATCTGCCGATATTGAAAATTGTGAGAATTGTGATAGGATTTTGATATCTGCTAACACTTGGGGACCTGGAAAATTATTTAGCAAAGACAGAGATACCAATAGGAACCTAGGAAGCATCACCCAAGACCCCAGCCCCTGACTCCACCCTTTGGCCGCAGAAATAATCCTTCTGGCCGCAATTTGCGGCCAGACCTGGGCCAATGTCTCTCGTGTTTGTTTCATGTCTCCATCTCCTGTAAACTAGACCCCTGGCATATGAAAAATTGACCAATTTGACCTAGGGAAAAATCTGGGACCATTTTCAAGAGTTACTGTTTTGATTCGGGGTTTCGTTTTGCGTATTTTGAATTCTGGATTTTTGTAATTTGGATTGTATTCGATCACTTGACGTTTGTACGTCGAAATCGAGTGTTATTTGGTGGTTTTGAAGGCGTAGTCCATAGGTTCTAACCTATAGGCCTTTAGCGTGTCGTTTTGATTTTCTGATGTGATTTTAATACGCATTTGCGATACGTTATGATGTGTAGGTACCCTACGAAGACTTCGAGACGACAAGAAAGCGTGTGGCGATGTCGGCAACGGAAAGCGAAGAGCAGATAAGTAGATTATATCTACGGGGAAGTCGGGTGGATGGCGTATAGCACCCTCGCAGTTCGATATTTAGTATGCCATATATACTATATATATATGATAACTTTATGTGTGACATGGATATTCAAGTTATGATTAGGTGTTCATGGTTAGATTAGGGTTATTAGAAGTGAACTAGTATAGCTTCTTAGTCGCGAACCCTAGAATAGGTTTACACCCATACGCACACACATGCTAACTTTGTTATACTTATGCCTATTTGGGGATACGTATATATACACACACACACACATAGGTATGGGACGATGTATATATACACGTATACCTACACTTGGATGATGAGGACAGTGGATGATATTTGGAGATGAGTCGATGAGATTGGGCATGGTGCTATGAAATCGGTGATATGATATGGTTCATATTATGAGATACGAAATGAGATTTTAGCGGGCCTTTGGACGTGTGTTTTACACACGCATATATATATATATATATATATATATATATATATATATATATATGGTATCAGTTTGTACTAGACTTAGGTCAGTACCCAGTTCATGAGATATGATGATAAGGATACCAGATAATGATGAGATGAATGTGATATTTGACCCGTACCCAGATTTGGGATGCCGTACGATGGATTTACCATACGAGCTTTATATTGATGATAGATCTGCACTCTTGACTCGAGGACGTCATATTGTATATTGTATCGTATGTGATACTACTGAGGCGGGATCACCGACTATTATATTATATATATATCGACTCAGATTTAGGTGGTTTCCATACCCTTGCGATTTGCATGTTAGAATAGACCCGTGTCATACCTATTTCAAAACTAACGAATCGTGAGTATTTTAAAAGACAAGTCAAAGGATTCTACGGATATTTTCAAAAGACGCATCTTTTCCTAAGAACACCGTAGCCCCTTATTTTTCTAAACACCACGATTCGTGTTATTTCAAATGGCAAAACTATATGACATATATATATTGATGTAGATTCCGCACTGTTGCGTTTATTATTCATTTTCCGCATATTATTGCTATTCGCATTGCATTGTATGTTTAAATGTGTTTATTGTTATGTTAAACCCATGCTGTCAGGACACCAACACCATTATCGATGATGCGTATGTTCCACGTACACCTGTTTGGCGGCTCACACACTTCATCATCGATAATTGCCATGTCACTACATAGTAGGATTGTTGCATCATGATATGACTCCTTGTAAAACATACTGGCACACATACATATTGTACACTCATACTTGCGTATATACCTGCTTGTACATCTTTGTTGGCGCACAGACATATTGTACACCCATACTGCATACATACGTATTTGCACATACATAGATGATTCTGGCTTGATTTTGGGGATTTGGGAACCGCAAGATATATTTTAAAACTGGATTCATTTTAAAGGAGCGGTTTTCTATTGATATGCGCATATTACTATTCTATGTTGCATGATATACGGATATGCTTACATTTCTGTTATATGTAGCATACATCATGCTTTATGATTTTACACATTGAGATATGCTGTATTCATGAGATTTCTGGATTTGAGAACCGTGGCTATTTCAAAAGAAAGCATGTACTGTTTTAAAAACCCGGTTTCTCTTGATATGATATTTCAGTGCGTCCACCATGTGTTTTCTCGGTTCTGAATGTGACATGTGAAACCCGATTCGAGGAGCTGGATGAGGCCGATTGCGGGTACATGGTGGGCCCGGTATGTACCCCGGGGCGAGAACGGATCTGTCGTGCAGTAGGCGATGAGCCTGGCAGAGGGACCACTACCTACCGGTGATTGTATTTGAGCTCGGCGGATATCCGGAGGATACCGACCGGAGTTGAGAGATGATACGGGCCGATCCGGACAGACGAAGCCCGTGGGCCGATCCGGACTGACGGAGCCCTATATATATGAGGATTTACGTGCCGATGCTGGGCACGGGTTTCATGATGTTTTCGAGTGTCGATGCTAGACACTCAGGTTCCATGATTTTGATGTGTCGCGAGGGACACACGTTGATTTATATCCTCATACTTTCATGCATATGCTTTATGATATTTACATGCATGATGTTTTGTGTCATTGGTTGACACGTTGACGAGATCCACATACATACAGACGTTGATTACATTGATGATACCTCATATTTATGATATGTTGCTACCTGAGGCACTGACACGAGCACTTGGTCTTACACTGATGTATAGATGTTTACCCTTGGCACCTTATCATGCTTCAGACTTATGTATATTGAGGATATATTATTACCGATCGTATTTGACCTAGGATTGAGTCATACATACGATTTCTTCCCTGTGATGTTTTCTACTCACGAGTTGGCAACTCACCCCCGTTGTGCCACGGTTTCTTACAGGTTTTGCCGTACAGGTTTCATTGCGGCTTTTCTGGCACACTGCTTCCTTTCAGGGTGATTGCTTTGGTAGGTGGGTTCACTCGCATCGTGACCACCCTTATATTTATTTTAATCAGTTGTATCTAGTAATTCCATCAACCAAACTTGTATATTGTTTCAGACTTAGAAAACCAGTTGTGTATTATTTCGACTTTAGAGTCTCGCGTTGTAGTATTATGGTTTTCTTAATGATTTTGAGTTTCCTTTTGAGTTTTGATCCTCGCCCTTCGGCGTTGTATATTATATTGCTTGCATGGTTGTGACCGTCGATTGACGAAGAGCTAGCTCCCGCTTGGGGATGTCTTTTATTTGATGTATATATTATTCATGTTGTACCCCGTTCGGGGCCAGTATTTACAAAGGAAACTCTGCCGAAATTTTCAGAAAAGACTTGGGGTTTTAAAAATGCATATTCGGCTTACATGTTTTAAAAACCTTGTTTTTAAAACATGTTCTCTTCACTTCTTTAAAACTAGTTTTCCTTCATTTATTATTTAAAATGGTTTTAGATTTCTGGGCTTTTGGCTTACTTGAATTAGATGAGGTCCTATAGACTTCATATGATTCAAGGGCCAATCACGTACTATTTCGGGTCGTGACATAAGCCTTAAGAACTAAAACTACTTTAGTAAAACTATAAATCAAGCAATTATAAAATAACTAAAGAATACTCATACGGTAAAATAAAGAAGAAAATAAAACGAAAAATAGGTGGGCTAGTAAACAAACTAGATATCAACAATTAACGTAAAGGCCAAGACTAAACTATATATGCAAAAGTGTGAAGATAATACAATACAAAAGAAACTAAGATAATACCGAGATAATGATGATATATGTACAAGTAAATAAATTGTATTAGCATACAAAACAACCATAATTTATTTTACAGTAAATAGAAAACTAAAATCGATTGGAGCATAAGTATATGTAAGTAAACATAAATACGAAAATAAAAGATAGTTAGTATAAATATGAACAAAGAAAAGGGAATTCTATGTAGAAAATCAAGATAAAACTCATTTTAAAGAAGAACCCAAACCGCTGATATTATAAATTTTGAGAGTTAAACAAAAGAACACCAACAAACGAAATGAATATGAATGATAACACTATAAAAACAATAAAATGTTAAGAGAAATATAGAGTAGCAAATAACTCGAAGCGACATCCTGTAATTAAAGCAGATAAAAATCAAAACAAAAGGCACGAAGAATGTAACTTCATAATAAAAGGACGATAGTATGGAAAGCATTAGTAGGAAAACTCATTAGAAAATAAAATATACAGTGTAATATAGATCTATGAAAAATTTGAAAATAGTAGAGTACCTAGAAGAAGTGAGGAAAAAAAAAAGTACTTAATCACAACTCATAATTTTTAATTTTTTTATTGCATTTAAACCGAGTTCAACAGATATAAGATTTAAACGAAAAGAAACAACTAATCTAATAAAATAACAATGTCTTTATTGAAAGCAGGAAAGGTGATAACTCCGAGTCGATATCTAAATCTCTGTGATCTCATAAGGCAAGTCTAAATCCTGTGTTGGGTCCATATCATCTTCGAAATTCAAAGTACGAAAACAATGAAAATAACCAAGTTACTCAAATAGATCTGGAAGGCGTTGATGATGAAAGTGTTTGTTAGCACTACCACTGGATTTTACAAGCATCAAGCATGCCATTTTTAAAATTTTGGGGTGCTGATTAACACTAAACAAGATCTTAAACTGGATGATTAGGTGTTTTGCTTGATATCAAGAAAACTACATAAAGAGAATGAGGTTACAAGCTTTGTAGACCGTGTCCTTCTCTTCACAAGCTCCGTGTAGTAGTCCACGCGACTCTACTAGGCTCCACTTGAAGTTGGATCGAGCTTCCTTTGCGATCTTCGTGCCGAAGCTCAGCTAATCCAAGCTACCTCTTCATTAAACTCTTTAGTGAAGAAAACACACTACACCAAAGTGCTAATCTAGTGTAGGATGGTAAAATAGGGGTGTTGTTTGCTCACTAGGGTTCTCACAAGCTCAAAGGTTCATAACTCATGTGAGAGATTGAGCTTGGAAGTGGAGGTGAAGAAGATGGAGAAAGCTAAAGAGCAAGGAGCTCAAGAAAAAAATGGCTAAGGCATAAAACCAACCAAGTGAAGTATGTATTCTACACTTGGCCTCACTTATTCAAGTATGGAACTATTTGCAATAATAAATTGCAACCATTTTTGAATAGTGAGTCAAGACAAATAAACAAATGATAAAGCCCATGCTTCGCCCATGCCAAAAAAATCCATGCCATGCTTCATTATATATATATATACACATATATATATATTAATATATATATTATGAAAATAATTAGTGAGCTAATAATATTAGTTAATATATAATTATATCAAATATAATATATATCAAATTATTAAAACAACACTTGATTTAATAATCCGGTTATATCACATATAACCGACTAATATCATTTATCTATATATCACATTATTAAATCAACACTTGATTCGATAATCCGGTTATATCACATATAACCTAATCGACAATAGATAACCGCCAGATTAGAATACGGTATCTCATACTCGTATTCAATCAGGCCCTCGCACATATCAGCATATGTGCCCTACTTCGTTTCGCTTGAACTAGAAAACTTCTGTGTGGGACTCTAAAGACTCGTCAATACGCCAGCAGTAGGTGATGATCACATCAGTCACCCATAAGCCGTTAGCGGTACTAGCTGGACGTAACGGCTACCCAGGTATTGAGCGATCAGAAGATTAACAAGCAAGCTTGTCCAAAATCTCATGAAGCCTATAAGTAACACTTACCATATAGTCCGGTCTCTTCGTCTGATATGTCGCATATCGAGTCTAGGGGTGGAATCGTCAGACCCCAGTAATTTGATAAGTCATGCCAATGTATGGCTCATAACGGTTCGAGAAACTACCGATAACTCTTACCAGTAAATCTTATCAGCAGCCCTGGCCAGGGAATTCCTGTTATAGCCAATCAAGTATAGCGCAACATCAACTCCCAATACTGGGAGAGACAAAACCCCTCCTATCGCTCATTGCCTCCATGTGACTCGGGATTGTACCCAAAATCCACCTGTTTGCACGATTCCTTTGAGCCGTGGTAAGGAGAAAATCAAAGCACAGTGGGAGCCACACAAGACTCTATGGCGATCTCGGGTCTACAGATTAACCTGTACCAGTGTCACCAGAGAACTGCTATCTAACGATAGGTATAGTACCAACTAGGAGTTCTCGGCGAGTCCTGTTCGGTGTACCTATTCTCTAATGAGCACATGTGTACAATCTTTGATGTCAAACACCAATGGCTATGGGATCAACCATCGCCCCCATACAGGGTCAAGAAACGTACACACCAGTCTACTCTGTAATATCGATGCCATGTCTCGATATACTCTCGACTAGGAACAATTAAAGGATGTGCTTGTAGACTACCCAGGTCTCAGTAGTATGATCCGCATCATAGTCCTGGTAATCAAGCTAACACCCTAAGGGCTTTATCAACATGTATAAGAGAGACAGTATAATAATACTAAGTGTACATGTTAAGATAAAGAGTAACCAGATTGCATATTATCATGTCGAGCAATAAAGTCCTATATATATATGTCCAAGCATCCATTATAATATACATCAATATACAATAATGGCCTATAGGGCATACATATTCCTAACAATCTCCCACTTGCACTAAGGCCATGTGTAGTAGTATCTCATACCCAACATCCCAAAAAGTCTCTCAAACTGTGTCTGGGGAAGGGCCATTGTGAGTGGATTCACTACGTTGTCCTTCGTGTCAACTCTCCTGATCTCGATCTCCCGGCGATCTACTATCTCCCTGATCAGGTGATACCGCCTAAGAATATGTCTGGATCTTTGATGAGACCGGGGTTCCTTGGCTAAAGCCATAACTCCATTGTTATCACAATACATAAGTATTGGATGCTCAATAGATGGAACCACACTAAGTTCAGCAATGAACTTCATCATCCAGATAGCCTACTTGGCAGCATCGTTGGCAGCGATGTATTCAGCCTCCATCGTCGAGTCTGCTACGGTATCTTACTTGGAACTCTTCCAACAGACCGCTCCTCCGTTGAGGGTAAAGACAAAACCCGAGACCGACTTACTGTCGTCCTTATCACTTTGGAAGCTCGAATCGGTAAAATACTACACCTGGAGTTCACTGTTACCATACACCAAGAACATTTCTTTAGTCCTTCTCAGGTACCTAAGAATGTTCTTCACAGCTGTCCAGTGTTTCTCTCCAGGATCTGATTGATACCTACTAACTAAACCTAGTGAGTAAGTTACATCCGGTTTGGTAAATAACATCGCATATATGATTGACCCGACTGCCGAAGTATAGGGTATCCCTTGCATGTGAGCCCTCTCCAAATCAGTCTTGGGAGACATCTCTTTGGAGAGAGTGATTCCTGAACAAGCAGGTATATTACCATGCTTGGAATCTTCTATACTAAACCTCTTTAGTATGGTGTCTATGTACCTGGATTGGGACAATCCCAACATCCATTTAGATCTATCTCTATAGATCTTAATCCCCAGAGTGTAGGAGGCATCACCAAGATCTTTCATAGAGAACTTGTGTGATAAGAAGAGCTTGATCGAGTGTAGCATAGGAACATCGTTTCCTATCAAGAGTATATCATCCACGTACAATACGAGGAAGACAACCTTACTCTCTACATCCTTCTTGTTTATACAAGGTTCATCTACGTTTTTAATGAAGTCAAACTCTTTGACAGTTTCATCGAAACAGATGTTCTAGCTCCGCGATGCCTGTTTTAATCCGTAGATTGATTTGAGCAGCTTTCACACGCTTCCGCTGCTCCCACTGTCTTCGAAGCCCTCTGGTTGTGTCATGTACACGCTTTCTTCTAAATCACCATTTAGAAAAGCGGTCTTGACGTCCATCTGCCAGATTTCGTAGTCATGGTATCCAGCAATGGCAAGTAGGATTATGATGGACTTAAGCATGGCAACAGGAGAAAAGGTCTCATCATAATCGACACCAGGTCGTTGACGAAAACCTTTTGCTACAAATCTAGCTTTGAAAGTCTCAACTTTTCCATCTACACCAATTTTCTTCTTAAAGATCCACCTGCTCCCAATGGGTTTTACCCTTCAGGAGCAACTTCCAAAGTCCATACTTTGTTAGTGTACATGGATTCTATCTTGGATCGTATAGCATCCAGCCATTTTACAGAGTCTCCACTTGTGATGGCCTGCTCGAAACTAGTTGGGTCATCATCTTCCATGATGCAATCCTCGCTCCCACCATCTATGAGAAAATTGTAGTATCTCTCAGGTGGATGAGGAATCCTACTAGATCTTCGGAGTGGCTGGGTTCGTTGGGTACTATTGGATCCTCCGGTTCCACCAAATCATCAGTTCTAGTTTGTGCAGCTAGAACTTCTTCCAGTTCTACCTCTATACCAGTAATTTCTCTCACAAGAAATTCCTTTTCTAAAAAGGAGGCATTCCGAGAAACAAACACCTTTTGTTCCTCGGTATGGTAGAAGATATGCCCTCGCAAATGTTTAGGATATCCAACAAACTTATATATAACAGACCTTTCCTCGAGCTTGTCTGGATTTTTCTTTTTAACATAAGCCGGACAACCCCAAATCTTAATGAAATTAAGACATGGTCTCTTCCCCTCCCATATCTCATATGGAGTGGTAGACGCTGATTTGGTCGGAACCCTATTCAATAGGTATGTAGCTGTCTCAAGTTCATAACCCCAAAAAGAAATAGGTAACTCAGCATTACTCATCATAGAGCGCACCATATCTAATAGGGTGCGATTTCTCCGCTCCGATACACCGTTGTGCTGTGGTGTATACGGAGGAGTAAGCTGAGAGAGAATCCCATTCTCTTTTAAGTAGTCTCGGAATTCCGTGCTCAAGTATTCTCCTCCTCGATCAGATCGAAGGATTTTAATACTTTTACCCGTTTGGTTCTCTACTTCGTTCATATATTCCTTGAAGTTCTCAAAAGTTTCAGACTTGTGTTTCAACAAGAACACATGTCCGAATCTTGAGAGATCATCGGTGAATGTAATAAAGTACGAGGAACCATTCCTGGCATGTGTAGACATAGGACCACATACATCACTATGTATCAGTCCCAAGAGTTCAGTAGCTCTTTCTCCGTGTCCAGTAAACGGAGTTTTGGTCATTTTACCTTTGAGACATGACTCGCAAGTTTCATAAGATGTAAATTCGAACGGATTCAAATATCTATCTTTATGTAACTTAGCTAGTCTTGTCGTATTGATATGACCTAGTCTACAATGCCACAAGTAGGCTTCATTCATTTCTGAACTCTTCCTCTTGTGTGTGTTTTGTACGTTTAGAACTGTCGTTTGATTTAGAACGTATATACCATTACATAATGTATCATACCCAATCAACATTTTATTTAGAAAAATGTTCATAACATTATCCTCTAATGTGAAATTATATCCGTCTTTAGTTAGCAAAGAAACTGATATAATGTTGCACATCATCTTTGGTACGTAGTAACAGTCATTCAGAATCAATGTATTACTAGTTGGTAACACTAGGTTGTATTCGCAAACTGCTTTGGCTGCAACAATTGCACCATTCCCTACTGTTAGAGACTTATCACCCTTTCCCAGTTCTCTGCCTCTCTTTACCCCATGTAACAAATTACATACATGGGATCCTGATCTGGTATCCAATACTCAGGACGTAGAGCAAACTGAGAAACAGTTCTCGGTTACGAACACACCCGAAGACGATGTATCAACATGCTTATTCTTCGTTCGGGTTGTGTGGGAATCCTGATATTCCCCTATTTCTTGCTCGGACTTATGACAATCATAAGAAAAAGAGGAACCAACGTTCTCCAACTCAGTATAATAAGCGGGTTCGGTCAATAAATCCATATTATTATCTTGATTAAGGCATGTCATTGGTAGCTACCTGGAGAGAGAGAGAGAAGGAAACGTATTAGCGTGCGCTCTTTGCAAGATTAGATTGGTTATTATCTTATCTAATCAGGGTAGCTCCCACTGTTTTAATCAAATCTTCCTTCAAACCATAAAAGGTAAGATTAGCACCCTATAAGTTCGCCAATCTTTCAGCCAGGCAGGTATTGGTACTCCGAGGGAGTCTCCCCATGCTATCGCATGGAACTAATTAAATAAGCTCGTTTCCGCAGAGGAATAACCCTGTTAACACCTTTCTTAGACACCTACTTGATCAGCTAATTGTAAAGTGAAAAACTCTCCCAGGAGTAACTCTTACTTGCAGTGGGTATCGGGATCCAACTATCATATATAGAGTATGCAATCTCATTGCAAATTTCAACACTTGAAATTCCCAATATAGTTTTTACCCCTAGCTTCCTATGACCTTGACGGAGGCCAACAAACCATAGGCCGCTAGTCAAGTTTAACCCGTTCATTTCTTGATTGAATTAAACCCACTCGCACGACCCTTGACGGAGGCCAACAAAGTCGCACGACTATCCTAATCCAATCGTATCTCATGCTGCAGATAAGCACTAATCAGCTACCGCACACTACGCCTTAACGGAGGCCAACAAACGCAGCACGAATACTAAATAGCACTTATCTGAAATGACGGAGGGCTGCGCTGGTTTTTAAGAAAACCTTTAGCGTAATGAACTTGATATCGTTGTAGAATCTGGTGATTTTGAAAAGGAGTGGTTTAAGCTCCGCTTTTAAAATCGAGTAGTTTTCAAAAACAAATCGAATATCTTTTACCAGATTTTGCTAAAGAGGTCACTCCCAATGAAGGGATCTCGGCTTTCCTCATCGAATGTGGTGCTGGATATCCATCAAGGAATACCACTATGCAAAGCAAGAACTACATAGCTATGATGATAAAATGAGTGGGTTGTAGCATTTGCTAGTTTTTCTAAAGAGGTCACTCCCGGTGAAGGGATCTCGGCTCTTTCCTTATCGAATGAGGTGCTGGATATTCATCAAGGAATACCACCATGCAAAGCAAGAACTAGAGCTACCCTTTTTGAACATTTTGATTCTACAACATCTTTAGGTTTCTTTTCTTTTCATTAATCTCATTAATGAACTCCCATCATTTATGTTTCCCTAAACATCACAGAAAAGAAACGAAAATAGAACGTACGTTTATGCCATCTGCATTCGCCACGGGGCCCCGTCATGCACCGTTAGGTTACTTAACTAACGGCAGAGCGGGGGGTGGACTAGCGCTGGTGCAAAACATAAGCAACGTTTATTATATATATCATATATATATATATATAGCATTCTTCTCACGCAGTTATATGATCACATAAAAAAACTCGGCAGCAGAAGTAAACATATGAAATATTGGATATACTAAGAGGTCCGTGTTTTAAATTCATTAAGTAATGAAAAACACAGATTCCGCAGTCGTGATGAATAGCCAAACCCACATCCCTAGACCCCTATGAGAGCGGCAAGCAACCCTGCCAATTCTAGAGTTAGGAGACCCGGTCTCGAATCCTCGAGATGGTCCCCCACTAGACTCTAGAACCCGGTTACTTGTGCTCCCCGCCTTGGGTCTATCCTAATATGGAAAAGTAAATAATATACACCAATTGTGACATTATCCTCAACCCGGAAGTGTCCCAATAAAAGAATATTACATACAAATTTTACATGAATGAAAATGAAAAAACTCTCATCTTACATAAATCCCCCGGCTATTCAATCATGACGATCCAATATGACATATCACCGCAACACATAACATCACATGTCATCAACGTAAGTAAATATGCGTATCCCAAATGTCGTTGACATATAGAAATGAGATTGGGGATACCCCACATATTACACTTACTGTCGCAGAAAAGAAATGAAAAACTATAATATTTAGAATCCGCATTTTCCTTAGACATCATAAACCCGGAATATCTCATATTCCGGATTTCATGCCTAACCTATAAACCTTGCATTTTAGTCTCAAATCGTAAACACTTTTCAATAACTTAGTCGAGTAATTCAACAAGATTCCCGACTACTTGATCGAATACTCGTCGGAAACTTTAGTAGATGGCCGCACCCTCAATGCCGTCGACGAAGTGCACTTAGGCGGAACACCGTAGCCGCGAGCACCTGAGTGGATGGTTTTGGCAACCGGGTTCTCCTACAATCACTTGGTCGGGGATATGGGGCGTGGCTATCTAGCAAAGTTATCCGGCGAGTATCCGCGTACCATACGAGATTGTGACGGAGTTTTGATCCGAATCAAAACCCCGTGGCAATCGATCAATAGAGACTAAATTTCTAGATTTATAATTACAAACTAGTTTTTATAAAACTAATTATATATGGATTCCAACTACTGTATCACATATCAAACTTAAACCCAAAACGACGTTAGAACACGACTACGAAACACTCCGAATAGCCCCAATAAGAAAAGTTAACATCACATGAAAATTGAGCTAATCAAACATAGCCTGAAACCCCAAAACCAACACTCCAGAACACAAAAAAAATTAAAGCCCAAAATATTGCAAGGGGGCCGGCGAGGCCGGTAAAATTGGGGATCTCGCCAGGTCGATTTTTGAATTTTGGTCTCAAAATTATCTAGAGTTCTAGTTACATCACATGTAAGCTTCTGCACTTGTTTAAAAAAATTTCAGAGATCATTTAAAATTCGACAGAAAGTTGGTTTTTGGGTTTCCGGTTTTGGAGTTGTTTTGTTTTCGTAATTCTATAGATATCGTCTAATCTTCTAGTTTTGTCTCTGATACCATAAAAGTGTTTGTTAGCACCACCATTGGGTTTTACTAGTATCAAGCATGCCATTAAAAAAAAATTTCGAGCGCTAATTAACACTAAACAAGATCTTAAACTAGATGATTAGGGTTTTTGCTTGACATCAAGAAAACTACATAAAGAGAATGAGGCTACAACCATTGTAGACCGTGTCCTTCTCTTCACAAGCTCCGTGTAGTAGTACACACGACTCCACTAAGCTCCACTTGAAGTTGGATTGAGCTTCCTTTTCGATCTTCATGCCGAAGATGATCCATCCGAAGCTCCGCTAATACAAGCTACCTCTTCACTAAACTCTTTAGTGAAGGAAACACACTACACCAAAGTGCTAATCTAGTGTAGGATGGTGAAGTAGGGGTATTGTTTGCTCACTAGGGTTCTCACAAGCTCAAAGATTCACAACTCATGTGAGGGATTGATCTTGAAGGTGGAGGTGAAGAAGATGGAGAGAGATAGAGAGCAAGGAGCTCAAGAAAAAAATGGCTAAGGCATAAAACCAACCAAGTGAAGTATGTAGTCTACACTTGACCTCACTTATTCAAACATGGAATTATTTGCAATAATAAATTGCAACCATGCTTGAATAGTGAGTCAAGTCAAATAAACAAATGATAAAGCCCATGCATCACCCATGCCCAAAAAATCTCCCCGTTTTCCACTTCATTTTCTATTTTCCCAAATTAGAAAATCCATGCCATGCTTCATTATATATTAATATATATATCACATATATATATATTAATATATATATCACATATATATATATTAATATATATATTATGAAAATAATTAGTGAGCTAATAATATTAGTTAATATATAATTATATCAAATATAATATATATATATCAAATTATTAAATCGACACTTGATTTAATAATCCGGTTATATCACATATAACCAACTAATATCATTTATCTGTATATCACATTATCAAATCAACACTTGATTTGATAATCCGGTTATATTATATATAACCTGACCGACAACAGATAACCGCCAGATTAGAATACGGTATCTCATACTCGTATTCAATCAGGCCCTCGCACATATCAGCATATGTGCCCTACTTCGTTTCACTTGAACTAGGAAACCTCTGTGTGGGACTCTAAAGACTCGTCAATATGTCAGCAGTAAGTGATGATCACATCAGTTACCCACAAGCCGTCAGCGGTACTAGCTGGACGTAACGGCTACCAAAGTATTGAGCGATCAGAAGATCAACAAGCAATCTTGTCCAAAATCTCATGAAGCCTATAAGTAACACTTACCGTACAATCCGATCTCTTCGTTTGATATGTCACATATCGAGTCTAGGGGTGGAATCGTCAGACCCCGGTAATTTGATAAGTCATGCCGATGTATGGCCCATAACGGTTCGAGAAACTACTGATAACTCTTACCAGTAAATCTCATTAGCAGCCCTGGCCAGGGACTTCCTGTTATAGCCAATCGAGCATAGCGCAACATCAACTCACAATACCGGGAGAAACGAAACCCCTCCTATCGCTCATTGCCTCCATATGACTCGGGACTGTACCCAAAATCCACCTGTTTGCACGACTCCTTTGAGCCGTGGTAAGGAGGAAATCAAAGCACAGTGGGAGCCACACAAGACTCTATGACGATATCGGGTCTACAGACTAACATGTACCAGTGTCACCAGAAAACTGCTATCGGACGATTAGTATAGTACCAACCAGGAGTTCTCGGCGAGTCCTGTTCGGTGTACCTATTCTCTAATGAGCACATGTGTACAATCTTTGATGTCAAACATCAATGGCTATGGGATCAACCATCGCACCCATACAGGGTCAAGAAACGTACACACCAGTCTACTCTCGAATATCGATGCCCTGTCTCTATATACCCTCGACTAGGAACAATTAAAGGATGTGCTTGTGGACTATCCAGGTCCCAGTAGTATGATCTGCATCATAGTCCTGATAGTCAAGCTAACACCCTAAGGGCTTTATCAACATGTATAAGAGAAACAGTATAATAATACTAAGTGTACATGCTAAGATAATGAGTAACCAGATAGCATACAATCATGTCGAGCAAGAAAGTCTTCTATATATACGTCCAAGCATCCTCTATAATATACATCAATGTACAATAATGGCCTCTAGGGCATGCATATTCCTAACAGATGAATCTCCTCCTTGCAGCTCTTTTCTTCGAGGGCAACCGTTGACAAGATATTCGCCGGATCCATAAATCAGGTACCGCCCCTTGGCCTGGCGACAATCCTTCTGAAGGTGTCCCGGCCTCTTGCAATAACTACAAACTTGGGTTCTCCGCTGCTTCTATTGATAAGGAACAATTGGGTGCTTCATCTATACACCGCCTCTTGTTTAATAGGGATTCCTCCATGATTGGGGGCTCCCCCTAGTTCTTGAACCATTTGCCTTCTTAATCCATCATCCAAGAGATCGTTCTTTCACTCATGGGCTTCCATCAAGCCTTACAGTACATTAAAAATCTTGGCGGTCTGACTCTGGGGAGTGAAGGTGGAAGAGGAGTTGTTGGAAGCCATGGTCCTGAAAAAACAATTTTCGGACGGCGTAAGAAATAAGGATCAAGATAGGATATATAATCGATAATTGAAGATAAGGTAAAGCAGCAGGATGTGATGATGCAACAAGGATTATATGGAAGTGAAAGGCAAAGAAATAAGGCATTAATCAAGAGATCCCTATATGGAATTGCAATCTCATTTTAAACCTGGCGCTCTGATACCAACAAAAGCACATCACGCCCCGCTTTCCAAAATACGGAATACGAGAATGATTAGGCCAGCCATGCTCCTATGGTCAAGGAATAATCCTGACGTAAACACACTTCGATTTCTGGCATAACATGGTAGCAGTAATCTAATACAGATAATGAGATAATACAGTCACTAAAATTATTAGGTGAAAAAGAAACTAAACGCAGCAGATACAAACAACTAAACAGTAATAATGAAAGGAATGATAGGGCTGGCTCACTACCTATTCACAATCTCCTCGAAATCAGATGGGTCCACTTCTTTCACTGAGCATGCATACTAATGTCGTCAGGGCGACAAAATAGTAATATATAAATATGCAATAATAATAAATATGAAGTGGTGAGCATAGGTTAAAGACATAAGCATAAATTAGTAGGCAAAGGTAACACTATAGCATGAGTATCAGATCAGTAAATTGATACAAGTCAATGTCACTAATCCTATCAGTCTCTAGGTCTCAATGTCTATGTCACTATCTTAACGTTAGCTTGAGCGTAAGAGTCGACCATTGGAAACACATGGCCCTCTCCTGTAATCAGTATCAATCAGTAACATGTTTTCTCGTAATAGGACCCTGAGGGGCCCTCTCCTGTAATCAGTACATACTCATGTAATGGGACCCTGAGATTCCGTTGGCCGAACTAACACTCAAACTATCCCAACACCCACGGTCTACATCAAGGTCCAACCGCGAACCAAAATACTGGTTATCCATGACAAGTCTACTCGAGAATTGGAGACTGGTCTCCATCAAGCATGACTAGGCCAGTACTTTAGACAAGTGGGCAGTCCCCGATATTTTATCTATAACACTAATATAAGTGCTTCCATAACCGTCCCATTCCAGTTATAGTTATAATTATATATGTCCCACAGACGTCAACTGTAACGACTCTGAATTTACTGTACAAAATTTTTCAGTTTAATATACAGAAAGGAGTTTACAAGCCTGAGTATAAGTTATAAGTATATTTTGTTTAAGAACAGCAAAAAACAACTTGTAGCTCACTGATAAACCCTTGCACTGCTGTGACGTAGCCCCTGTGTTCGAATCCCATCAGACACATTATTTTTTTCTAATTTATTTTAAAATTTTTTGGAAGCCCAAAAGTTTACACGTGCAATGCACATAAAAATAAAAAGTCTGAAGAAATCAAACATGTGCAAAAAGGAGTTAATACGGATGTGAACACATGGCATCAATCCACCGGCCCCCCTCACCAAAACGACCGGCGGATCTTGATGTTTAGCCAGCACTGACGGTCCCCCCGAGCCCAATGAGGCCCGGGCTTTGCACACACGACCCTTCCCCTACTCCTAACTCCCCTACATTGTTAGATTGCTCTGCAATCAAACAGAAACCTTTCAATTCCCCATATATCATCATTTTAATGCATTTTAATTCCAAAACCCTAATTCCACACTATAAATATTACCCCATGCCCCAACCCATCATCATTCTGAAAATTATAGCCAAAACTCTCCAAATTTTCTAAGTACAAGTGAAGTACAAGTGGAGTTAGCAAGAGATCAACTTCCGGCGAGAATCGAAGCAAGTTCCGGCGACCCCGACCCTCCCTCCTTCTACCTTCTCTTAACTTAACTAGCTAGTAAGGCCCTCCCAATCCTTCTTCTTCTTCTTTGAAAATCTCTTTTCAAAACATATGTCAGAAGTGGAGTTAACAGCGACATCTTCTTCTAAACCCTAAAAAGTTCATTTTTTCTTACATATTTTTCATTCATATTCCTACACCATACTTGTTAACATAAAATCAATGTTTAGAACCAATTTTTAATCAAAAATATCATGCAAAATTACTTTAACTTAACATTTATATTAAAATACCATGAAGTTTGTATATATCATTTTTTTATTTGTTTTGCTTAAACATACCTTTAGGAAAATTCACGAGGTAACGACCTACCTCTCACGTACATACATGGTTTCCATAGCACGATATCCTTCGAACGTATTTTAGTTACGAACACAAGATTACGTTAAAATACCATTTACTATAAAAACGGTTTTCTTTGGAATTGTATTTTTAAATTCCTTTGCGAATATGCCTCTACAACCCTTTTTAGGGGATCCGCTATTGGATGGTGCGAGTTATCGCACATCCTTGGGCTAGTAGAGCGAGATGCAGACCTCCTCACGGAGCATTCGGTCTCGAAAGATTTTTAATACGGTTTTTAAGAAAAACGAAGTTTTCTACTTAATTAAAAATTTAATTTTTAATAATTATATAAATATTTAAAAAATCCATATATTTTCAAAATATAATAAACTTATATTTTTCTAATGAAAGAATTACATGTTTCATCAAAATACCATCAAGATACCAACAAAAGTCAAGGTTTACAGTAAAATATCATGAACTTTCCAAGCTAAGCTATTATCACTAAAATACCTCAAATTCTTAAAATTCACATCCATGAAAACCTTAAATAATATAAATAACTTCTCGAGATTATTTTGAAACTGTATTAAAAATATTTTCATAAAACCCCCTCGAGTTATATAAAACAACCGTTAAGGACTTTAGTAAATATAGGTTTAAGCGGGATCAATTCTCTTGAGTCCCAGGGAGCCGGAGAAAGTGAGTGCTTGTCTATTTAAGGTAGAAAACTTAACGGTGTTATCAATGGTAATTGTCTTGGAAAAAGACACAAATCCTTCCATCCATGTGCAGCAGTTACCGATAACTTCCGAACCTAATTCAGGATCTAAATCAGTTACAAGTGTCTGACTTAAGTCTGAGTCTAAATCAAACTTGAATTCAAACTTAAACTAGAATCCAATTCAAACATGAATCCAAACTCTAACATGTATACTTAAATATGAACCTGAATATCAAACCTGAATACAAGACTTGACTTGACCGAACCATGGCTATAACTTGACATGACTACAAGCTTATATCCTAAACCTGACTACTTGAACAACTTGTATCCATGGTTTTGGAAAGATTTGTAATATAATCAATACAATACATTACACAGGGTTAACGGGGTAGATTGGTACGGAATGTATAGCGTGGCACGAGATGATCACTAAAAGACACCCACATGAACTCCCATGCCGTTGTCCCTTGGGTTTTGACGGGGCCTTGTACTACATGTTACCATAGTCCACGGGATAAGATGGACTTCTCTCGTATACACAAATACTTTCTGTACCAAGCTACAACAAATACGTTAGAATAGCAATTTTATACATGTACAACTTACCGGTTCAATTCTCATTACTTGCTATATTCCTTTATTTCTTTTGGGACTTACCGAGCGCTAGTTCGCTGACGACATTCCTGTTTTTTTCTCTCTTTGGAATGTTCGGCAGGAGGACCGGACTCTCAGGAGATCGAGCCGAGCCAGGAGGACTTAGACCAGTTCACTACCCAGTAGGAATTCTAGTTCGTCTTGTACTTATTTCAGTTTGTATGCCACTGTTTAGGCATTGTTTTATATCATTGTATCTTTTCTTTTCAAAGCAGTTGTAATGTAAAGATGAATGTTAATAAATGTTGCTGTTCATTTTATATCTCTTGTCAATTCTTGTGCATTTTATACATATATTACTTAATTAAGCTTAACGTATTTATTTCTTAGTAAATACGTTGCGGTCTTACCACGTCACTACTTCCGTATACTGGGAAGCGGGGCGTGACATCGACAATGGAATAATTAAATGGTTGTGCTGATTGTGTACAAGTACGTATCATGATCACTATTCGTTCACGCTTTTACACTAATGTACTTACCACAATCTAATCACTGATACTTCAGTAATCTAAAAACAGTCTATAGGGTATCGATACAAATGATCACTAATTACTGAGAGTATACCAGTCATGCAACATGATGGAGGCGTAGTAAAATACACTACTAATAATATATGAGAAGCCGGTGTCGTTTGAATTAGAAAAATCGCATTAAATCACATGTGTATAATTTGGCAAAACAATATAAAAGGCTTAAATAGTATATTTAATTATATGTACAGAAAAATTAGTTTTGAGTCAATAGGCTTTCTAATTTGGGAGATACAGTTGTTTAAATGCGGGCGTTCACTGCTGGAATTATCGTTTTTGAACTGAAAGTCCATTTTCGAACGTGTTTTACCCCTACTTACAGTCATGATTAAGCGTCACTATAGTTGATTAATATCTAGGGTTATCCGTTAGGGTTTCAACGTAAAAGACGGGTCAGTAATATACATCATATATTAGGAGTTATGTACAGTTCATTGTTGCCGTGTTTAAATTGAGATGGCAGTAATCAGCCGTACCTATCAACAGTGTAAAATATGTTATAAATATCAACCAATAGTGGAATTTGGTAAAACTACTGTCACTAGAAATTTAACTCAAATCGTTATGCCTCGATGTACGGTTCCGCACACTTGCGCATTTAAACTGTGAGATATATGCGTTCTAAAACAGATAAAGGCAGAGATTCCTGCTCCAGACTGCAGTCCAGAGCCATGAATCGCCTTAGTTTTCATTGTCATAACTTATTAAAATTCAGAGATAAACTATGGGGTACCGTAGGTTTATCTGTTGGATTTGATACGAGCCATGGAACATTATGTTATGAGTTTTATTCAATTTAATATGAATTTCACAAGGCGACAAGTATGGTAGATTCCAGGTTTAGTCAATTCATCGAACATGTTGTATACTTATTCACTTCGAACGAGAATTAAATTCCGGCTATTCAAACAAATCGGAAATCAATTCCTATAAATTCTACACGACCTAAGACATAGTTTTAGACCTCGTCATATCCAAACCAACACAACTAAATAACCACGGCTCGTATATTACCATTTGTCGATAAATTACGATATATATATACACACACAATTATAAATAATATTGATTGATCTAACTACTATAATTATAGAATGAATAAGTAAGTTTTGAACTTGCTTGAAAACGAAAAGATGTGGCGAGATGGAGATTGGCGGCAACGGCACGGAGCGACGGCTGCAGCGACGACAAGGTGTAGGGCTCGGCTTGAAAGAGGAGGGAGTCGATCGAGGAGAGGTGAACGTAGAGGAGCTTGGGTAGCGACGAGGGGGTTGTCGGTGATGCTAGGGTCGGCCGACGGGGCTCAGGCGGTTGTGGTTATGGAGTTGTAGGCTTGGAGAGGTGGTCTCGGTTTGAGGTAAGCTCAGTGGAGTTAGGGAAGGAGCTCGGGGCGGCGCAGGGGGGTCGGTGCATGGTGAAGATGGACGGGGATGCTCGTCGGTGATGGGTGGCGTCGCGGTGGTGGTCAAAGGTGAGTCGAAGGCAACGGGAGATGGCGGGTGTGGAGCTTGGGGGTGCGGAAAGTTGTAGGGAGCTTGATGAAGGATGTGGGTTCGGTGGTGACGCGGGCTCTAAAGGAGGAGGCTTGCGAAGGTCGGTGGTGGTTTGAGGGGCGGTTCGTCGGTGAGGTGATGCCGGTGGCTGGGGGTGCAGGCGGTGAGGGATGGAGAGCTCAGGTGTTGGGTTTGTGAAGAGGATGAGGAGATGGAGCAGGGAATAGGTGGTCGACGACGGTGCTGGTGTTAGATATGTATGCCGTAGAGGCCTGTATTGTATAGGATGCTAAGCATGTATATGTATAGAAACAATCTTTTGCTCGAAATGATAGTATTCTATCTGGTTTATCTTCATCTTAACGTGTGATGTGTTGTATTTCATATCTTTATATACATGTTGATGAAGACCTTAGGATTATGCTTGACTGCCAGGATTATGATGTAGATCATACTGGTGGGGCCTGGGAAGTCTATAAGCATATCCTTTAGTAGTTCCTAGTCGAGGGTATATCGAGACAGGGTATCGAAATTACCAGAGTAGACTAGTGTGTACGTTTCTTGACCCTGGGGGCGATGGTTGATCCCATAACTATTGGTGTTTGACATCAAAAATTGTACACAGGTGCTCATTGGTGAATGGGTACACCGAACAGGACTCGCCGAGAACTCCTAGATGGTATATATACCTATTGTCAGATAGCAGTTCTCCGGTGACACTTATACAGGTTAGTCTGTAGTCCCGAGATCGTCATAGTGTCTTATGTGATTCCTACAGGTGGATTTTGGGTACAGTCCCGAATCACATGGAGGTAGTGAGAGATAGGAGGGGTTTCGTCTCTCCCGGTATAGGAAGTTGATGTCGCGCTAAGCTTGATCGGCCATAACAGCAAATCCCTGGCCAGGGTTGTCGAGATTTACTGATAAGAGTTATCAGTAGTTTCTCGAACCATTATGGACCATAAATCAGCATGACTTATAAAGTTACTAGGGTCTGACATTTACCACCCCTAGACTTCATATGCGACGTATAAGACGAAGAGACCGGACTGTACGGTAAGTGTTGCTTACAGGCTCGTTAGGGTTGTGATGAGTTCGCTCGTCGGCCACCTTTTCGTCATGTACCTGGGTAGCCATTACGCACAGCTAGTACCCCTGACGTGCTTGTGGTTAAACCCACTGCCAGCGTACTGTCGAGTATTTAGAGTCCCACACAGAGGGTTCCCTGGTTCAGGCAAAAGATGTAGAGGCCATAAGTTGTTACGGCAGGGTTTCGATTATGTTCCTGTAATGGTTACAGGAATAATGATCGGAAGGGTAATACTGGTAGGCTTTGGTTTAAGCCGGATACCGGTATTATATTATTGAATTATTTGTATTCGTGTTTTTCGGAATTCGGATACGGGTATACTTATACGGTATACGGTGGAGGGGTATTCCTGTAATTATACAAGAACACCTTTTAGAAGGGGACACCTCATAATTAGATATTTATTTTGTGAAAATAAATAAATTAGGTGGAATTTGGAGAAATGCCAAAGCATGGATGAAGGAATGGCTTATATGGTTTTTTATTCATTTAGGATTACTATTGAAGCATGGTGAATTATTTTATTGCATGCTTCAATTATTTTCATTTGAGCCATATCATTTTTCCATGTTTGATTTTTCATTCATTACTCTCACATTCTCTCTCCTCATTATCTCCTTCTTCCTCATCCTAGCTTTACCCTTCACATGTGATGTGAATCAAAAGCCTAGGGCTAATAATAATCCACTACTTGATCTCTACATCATCTAAGTGATCTCTTCTAGCAAACTTGATCTCTTAGTTAACTCTTGAGAAGAGTTTGAAGCTTGTTCTACAACTCTCGGGTGGATCATCTACGTCTTGAGGTGACCGGAGATCGAGGACATCGCAAGCATCTAAAGAGCTTATGAGTTGCATTCAAAAAGAAGACCCGAAGGACCGGTTCATTAGGTATATCCCTTTCATAGTAGTTAAGAAGTCTAGATAGGGTTTGCTAGTTAAGATTTAAGTACATGATCTTGGTTTTATGTGGGTGTTGCATGCAAGAAATTTTTCGTTTGCTACTTCCGCCTCCTCACAAGTGTTGTGAGGGTGTGCAACATCCACTAACATGGTATCAGAGCCTATCTTAAATCATAAATAGCTTGTAGCGACGTTAGAAATCCGCCTTTTTTTATCGCGTAAAAACTGCCGAAAAAACAGTTTCCAAAATTTAAGTTTTGAGTTGTTTGCACACCCTGCGGGCTCACGGTTTGAACCGAGAAGCCGCGGAGTGGAGCGTGCGCACCCCGGGGGGGCCAGAGGCCAGACCCACACCCCAAGACAACCACAAGGTGGCCTTGTGGGTAGGTGACCCGAGAGCACCCCATATGGGTGCTCTCGGGTCTGCCTTCCCCTAGGGGCCACCTCGAGGTGGCCCCCGAAGGTAGGTTGTAACATTTCTGAAAAATAAAATATTATTTTTGGGAATTTTTATAATTAAATAATATTATAATGAATATTTTAATAAGGCGGTATAATTAAATACCGATAAATTGGGAAAAATTTGGAAAATTATGAAAATTACTTAAAAGAGTGTGTTTTATATGATTTAGGCAAATTATGAAATTCTATGATTTATTTTGCACCATTTTAGCGCTAATCGCGATTAAATATCGCTAATCGGGCATTAAGCGCGTTTTGTGCAGATGACATGCACCATATCATTTTTACACTTGTGTTACATTTTTCTATATGGCCTTCTTGTTTTGTTTTGGTTTCTATTTAGAGAGAAGAAAAGAAAAGGAAAAGAAAAGAAAAGGGGGCACAATGATGACAAGAGGGATGGGCATGAGAGATAGAGAGAGAGGGTGAGGGGTCAACCTAGCATGGCTCTCATTTTGTTTTCATTCATCTTTCATCCCTTTCATCTTTTCCTCTCCTCCCTCACTCCCATGGCAGCACCTCCTCCCTCCCCCTCTTCAAGCCACCAAACACCATCAAATATACACCAAAACACTTCATTCATTTCACAAATTATGTGCACAAGCTCAAGGGAAGCACATTGGACCAAGAAAAATCAAATTTTGAGGACTTTGGGCAACTCAAGAATTTTCTTGAGTTGCCAATTGAGGTAATTTCTGCACCCTTAGAATAGTATTTAAATTCCTTAGGCATCCATATATGTTTAGTATCGATATCGAGCGGTTTAGTGAACTTTGAAAATTCCTAGTGAGGGTTTTGAGAAATTTTGAATTGTGAAGTGTAATTGAGGTTAGTAGAGACCTTACGACCCCTATAGGGATTGTATCTTGGACTGAAACCATAGAATAAACCCCGGAATATGAACTTAGAAACCCCGACATCGGAAAACTGTGAAAATATGATGGTAATTGGAAATCTGCTAACACTCGGGGACCTGAAAAATTAATTAGCAAAGACAGTGATATATGCAGGCACATCACCCAAGACCCCAGCCCTTATACCCTCTTTCTAGCCACAGATTTAATCCAGGAGGCCGCAATTTGTGGCCTGGGTCCCACCATTTTGATTCGTGTTTCTTGCATGGCTCCATTTCCAGTAAACTAGACCCTTTACGTATGCAAAATTGGCTAATTTCAGTTAGGGTAAAATCTGGGACCATTTTCATGAGTTTCTGTTTTGATTCGGGTTTATATTTTCCGTATTTTGGATTCTGGATTTCAGTATTTGTGTTATACCGCGATCACTTGACGTTTGGACGACGATATCGAGGGTTATTTGATGATTTTGAAGGCGTAGTCCATAGCTTCCAACCTATAGGCTTCTAGCGCGTCGTTTTGGTTTTGAATTGGGTTTTAATGCGGCACGATATGTTATGATGTGTACGTACCCCATGAGGACTTCGAGACGACAAGCAAACGCGTGGCGACGTCGGCAACGGAAAGCGAAGAACAAGGTGAGTAGATTATATCTACGGGGGAAGTCGGATGGATGGCGTATAGCACCCCCGCAAAGTTGTAAGAAATGATGTGATGTGATATAGATGTACATTTATGTGTTATTGAGAGATATGGACACTTAGCAAGAAAAGCTTTAGGAGATCATGGGTTAGTGTTAGCGAGAATTGAAGAAAGGATTTAGTTGGTTTCTTAGTCGTGAACCCTAGAGTAAGGTTGTACACACATATATACATACGTGATTTGGTTTTGGGTGTATACGTCATATGTATATACATATATAGGTTTATGTGGATGTTCTGGTGCTTATACATATATATATATATATATACACACACACACACACACACACACACACGTATACACGGATGTTGAGGGTGGTATATGATATTTGGAGGCGAGTCGATATGATCGGGCAAGATGCTGTGAGTTGTAATATGTGTTTGAGTCATGATCTGAGATGCGGCAGGATATTATAGTGGATCGTTGGGTGATGTGATTTTATTCACACGAGGACATAGGTATGATGATATTGGTATCAGTTTGTACTAGACCTTATATCAGTACACCCCCAGTTCATGACATGTGGATGATGGTATATATATGATAGTTGACATATGATCAAGATATGAGATGAGATAGGTTATGATATTTATAATGGATCGCTTGGGCGATGTATACTTCTATATGATAATATGTGTGGATGATATCAGATGGAAGGAGACTTTAGATCAGTAGCAAGATCATGATATTGTTGATGATATTAGTAGTGTACTAGACTTCGATCAGTACCCCTGCTCATGATATGTGATGATGTAGATGCTAGATGAATAATGAGATAAATGTGATATTTGATCCGTACCCAGATTTGGGATGACTTACGATAGATTTACTGTACGAGATATAGCTATGAGGATAGATCCACACTCTTGACTCGAGGATGTCATATTATTTATTGTATCGTACATGAAACTGTTGAGGCGAGATCACCGACTACTATATATATATATATATATATATATATATATATATATATATATATATCGACTCAGACTTAGGTGGATTTCCTTACCCTTTTGACTGGGCTCGAATCACACTAGTTTTCAAAAGTGGAGGATTGTGAGTATTTTAAATACCAACTGTATGACTCGTATATTGGGTAGGTATATTTTTCAGTGTTGCTGTTACTATATGACTTTCTGTATATTCATGATGTTTCATCGCATTGCATGCTTGTACGTATGTTCTCTGTAATTATCATGAAACCCTGCTGTCAGGACACCAACACTATTACCGATGATGGATATGTTCCACGTACACCTGCTTGCCGGCTCACACAAATCATCATCGGTAATTGCCATGTCACGTACACTTTAGAAAATACTATTCATTGGTATGGCTTGCTAGTTGATAGTTGCTACATGTCATAGCTTTTATATGCTAGTTTAATTATTGCACGATATCAGATGCATCCGTATATTCATTGGTTATGCAGTATTATGGAGATTTATGCCGGTTTTCATTGTTATTGACATGGTGACTTGATGACTTCGGATTCTTCTTGATATTTTCAGGATTTGGAAACCGCATGTGAAAGTTTTGTAAACTGATGAATTATTTTAAAGAGAAAAAATGCGGTTTTCCTTGATATGTTGAGTATTGTCCACCATGGTGTTTTCTCGGTTCTGAGATGTTTTTGAGACCCGATTCGAGGAGTTGGATGAACCGTCTCGGGTACATGGTGGGCCCGGTAAGGTACCCCGGGGCATGAAGCTCGAGTTGTAGACGATGAGCCCGGCAGGGGCAGACTGCCTACCGGTGATTTTACCTGGCGCGGCGGATATCCGGAGGATACCGTTCGTGGTCGTGTGATTGATGATTTGGGCCGATCGGACTGACGGAGCCCGAGGTATTGAGATATCGAGACACTGAGATATTGAGATTTGAGACACTGAGATATTGAGATTTGATGATACAGGCCAGTTCGGATAGCCGGAGCCTGAGGTATTGAGATACTGAGATTTATGTTTTGTGTCGATGCTGGACACTGTTTTATCTGTCGATTTCATTGATGATACGCGATTTATATACATACAGAAATCTCATTAAAATAAAGAAAACAGTTGTCTCATTCATGATGTATTCTGTTTCCATTAGTAATGCATTCATACATCATATATCTGATATGTTGTTATCTGAGGCACTGACATGAGCATGTGGTATTGCGCTTATATGTTGATGGATCAGGATTTTTTATTTGAGGATGTTACTTGATATGACCTAGGATAGCGTCATGCATGAGATTTCTACTCCTAGATGTTTTCTACTCACGAGTTGGCAACTCACCCCCGTTGTGCCACAGTTTCTTGCAGGTTTTGCCGTACAGGTTTCGTTGCGGTTTTGCTGGCACACTGTTCCTTCCGGGTGATTGCTTTGGTAGGTGGGTTCTTTTGCATCAGGACCACCATTGTATATTTGTTATTTCAGTTGTATCTAGTAAAACTCCATCAACCAGACTTGTATATTTGATAGAGATAGATGACCAGTGTATATTCTTTCGACCTTAGAGTCGCGCGCTGTATTATTGTGGTTTTCCTCTGGTTTTCTTGATGATGTTGGATTTTTATCCTGTGTTTGATCCTCGCCTTTCGGCGTTGTATATTATATTGCTTGCGTGGTTGTGACCGTCAATTGATGAAGAGTTAGCTCCCGCTTGGGGATGCCGTTATTCATTATATATGCTTTATCAGGTTTGTACCCGTTTGGGGTCAGTTTTTACAAAGGAAACTCTGCCAAAATTTTCAGAAAAGACTTGAGATTTTAAAAATGCATACTTCGGCATATGTTGTTAAACTTCTTGCTCTAAAATTGGTTTTTCCTTCACTCTACTGCTTTACTTGGTTTGGATTTCTGGGTTTTGGCTTACTTAGATTATGCACGCCTCGAGACGTTTCGTAGTTTAAGTGCCGGTCATGTTCCGTACTTTTCGGGTCGTGACAAAGTTGGAATCAGAGCGTTAGGTTTTACCTTCGGAGTGTAGGATGACCCTTGGTTGATGGAGTAGGCGACTCAAGTAGAGTGACGTACCGTGTGTATGTTCCGCGGCATACTTACGATACGATACCCCGCTTAAGAAGCTTTAGGATGTACATTTCCTTGCACAGTACTATATTCATTCCTATGATCTATCCTCATCAATACCAGTTATGATTTTGTTACCACGGTTGTATGGGCACAGAGAGCTACGGCTAGAGTTGCGGTCAGCACGAGCTCGTCACGGACGAGGACTGACTAGGGCGTGATTCCAGGGACATGCGATTGCATAGACGTATCGTTTATTTGTGTTTTCGCGCCATTAGCGTTGATGGATCGCTGTTACGAGATTTCTCGGATGTGCAGATCAGCACCAGAGGATTGGTCCACTAATAGAGGCCGGCCAGGATGTGATGACCGTCAAAGCACCGATTATACTTGATGATTGAGGCACTGTTCAGCGTACGGACGAATGAGCCAGTAGTTGCTGCGAATGAAGAGATATCGCCCCAGATGTTGGAGCTAATGCCGCATGAGTTATACTTCGAGATATGATAGAAGATCGCTAGTCACCAGAGATGAAAGACTAGGACATGTGATTCATTGCCTACCCCGATGCGAGGTCATCAGATTGATTGATTCCAGCTAGAGACGACTTCACGCTGATACGTTGAGAGTCGATATAGACGATCGAATGTCAGGAAACCATTTTCCAAGTTTAAAGTATTCAGAAAATAATGTAAGTAATTCTACAGACCCTCTAGAAACATGAAACCCTAACTCGACATAATGACCATGGAACGCCGGTGAACCTTAGGGTTTGCGGCAATTCAGCGGTGCCATTAGTGAGGCTTGGGTTTGCCCTTCTACGGTTGGTCCATAAGTGTTGTGGCATATATTCGATACTATTAAACTGTACCCAAGATGTTGAGCTCTTGGGGGATTATGGAACCTTGACGAATCGATCGAAAAGTTCGACATCATTCAGATATCATGTGATGGGATACATTGCTTAGGAGACTCCAGATATGAGTATAGCCGTTGGAGTGCAGTCCATGCAGCCACGAAGAGACGAGTCCGAATCAGTCGACATTAGAGCAAAGTGAAACAAGAGGTTCGTGCGAGATGCTGACGAGCTGTCGTCATTCCCCGTCGAGATTAGAGAGCTGATATGCATATAGAGGCGTTGAGATACGACCAGTTTCCGAGGAGGAGTTGTGCTGAGAATGCAGATGCCCAGAAGAAGAGAAAGGATTATGCAAGAGTACCAGCCTCCGTACAGTTCGGCATAGGCGAGATCGGAAGAGACCCTGAGTAGGTTCTTCCCAAGGCACTGCTGCAATGAGAATTGCACCGAGGATCAGATGGGTGATGTATATTCAGAGGACCAGAGACTGACGCCAGAGACGTGCCACTTGATGAGTGGTCATGCTAATTAGCCGTGAGAGGACCAGAGGAGTACTAGAGCGGATCATTTCCGTTAGTACACCGGACCGGGCCGACGAGCCGAGGGATTGCGAGATCGGTAATTCACAGAGAAATGAGGACCTAGAGATAGAAGACGCCAGACCATGAGCAGGAGGCAGCGGATGTTCTTGCTCTACCAGTTTTGGGCGCACCGACACTTTTCGACATTGTAGGAGGTGTACCTCAATGTCTTTCGTTGCGATTTGCATTGTGATCTGAATATCACGCTTATATCATGTAAATTTGAGTTTTGATGATTGGGCGTTATGGTGCTGTTTTCGTGCACCATGGCTGCACCTACTGAGTATTTACATTTTGTGCATAGTTATGGCACTTGAGATATGCCTTATACACCGCTGTGTTAATTTATGATTTGTGCAGATTTATTGCACTTGATTCAATTTTGTGCCTTGGCTGCACATGTTTACGATTTCATGGATTGCATACAGCTGATTTGAATTTTGTGCAGGTGGTATGCACTCGATTGGGTTTTTGCACTCGGTATAGCTTACATGTGCTTGCAGTGCATGGATACGTGTTTTGTGCACGCAGTTGCACGCGTTTATGATTTTATACACCTTGGCACACTCAGTGTTGCTGTTTATACGCATTTGAGTTATTGATGCATTTCTGTGCACTTGTTACTGTTGGATATAGTGCCCTCAAAGTCAATTATTGGATCGCAGGCACGTGATTGCAATGATTGAGGGAGGACCTATACCGGTAGGACAGTCTTACTCGAGATGATAGTATGCTATCTGGTTTATCTTTATCATCGTGTACTGATTTAGGTGACATGACATGTATCACTATTACACGTTGATAGAGCCCATAGGATTCTTGCTTGACTACCAACAGTATGATGGCGATCATATACGTGAGAGTAGGGTAGTCTATAAGCACATCCTTAAATGTGGTCCCTAGTCATGGGAGTTTCGAGATAGGGCATCGATACTCCGGAGTAGACTAGTGTATACAGTCGAGACCCCGACGAGGGGCGATGGCCGGTCTCACAAGCCATTGGTGTCAGTTGGTTCACCTAAGATGTATACAGGTGCTCATTAGGTTATGAGTACACCGGACATGACTCGCCGGGAATATGCTAGCTAGTTATTAAAACCCGTCGTCAGATATCAATTCCCAGGTGACATGTGTACAGGTTAGTCTATCGACCTGAGATCATCATTTGTCTCGTGTGAGTTCCCACTGTGCTTTGATTATTACCCTACCACGGCTCAAAGGAGTCGTGCAAAAAGGTTTTAGTTGGGTACAGTCCCGAGCCATATGAAGGCAGTGAGCTGATCGACAGGGGATTCATCTCTCCCAACGTTGGGAGTGAGATCGTGCTGTGTCTAGGAGAGCCATTACACAAAATCCATGGCCATGGTAAGCGAGATTTACTGGTAGGTATTCCAGTAGTATCTCAGGTGTTTTGGGCTACACTCTGACACGACTTATACCGCTTTTGGGGGTTTGACATTTACCAGCTCCCTAGGCCCGATATGCGATACTCATAGACGAACGGACCGGACTGTATGGATATTGTCACACATAGGCTCAGCAGGGTTCCAGGATGAGTTCGCTCATCGGACTCCCTTTCACTCAGTACATGGGCAGCCGCTACGTACAGCTAGTACCACTGACGGCTTGTGGTTAAACCCACTGCCAGAGTATTGACAAGTTTTTAGAGTCCCCCACAGAAAGTTTCCCAGTTCGGGCGAAACGTTGTAGAGGCCGTATGGTTTTATGGAAGTGTTCGAACGTGACACATGCACTTGTGCACGTGTCACGATTTGGACGGATAATACTAGCGGGCTTTGGTTTAAGCCGGATCCTAGTATTATACTGTGTAGATTTTGTCTCTTTACATTTGTATTCGGTCGAAATACAAATGCGGGTATGTATATACAGTTGTGGGGTTATCCAGTAATTTATTACGGGATCGCTTTTTGAAGTTGCCAGTTTGCATTCCATTTTGGCCATTTTTCGTTCTATCTTTCTTTGGCTGAAATTTGGTGTGAGGAGTTTATTTGCAAAATGGCTTTTATAAATGGGAGGGTTTTTTTGTGGCGACAGGGGCTCCAGGCCATTCCAGCAAGCTTCTTGATTTTTCTTGATTGATTGAGTGTTTTATGAGGTGACTTCGCATTCATTGTTAATTGGACACTTAGAGATATTTGTCGTGAGATTTTTTTCTTATCATCACCACTTGATCTTATACTCACCTCCTCCTCTTCTTGGCTTGGCCGATAGCACTTGATGGGCAGCCCCATCTTTGTGGATGTGGGAATTTGATTCATATTCAATGCAACAAAAATCCTTAGTTCGTTCCAAAGCTCATTTCTCCTCACACTTCTCTTATGGCAACTTCGATTAACCTTCATCCATTCACTTGGATGTGTAAGTCCATGCTACCCTTCCTCGGTACTTACGGGGTTGCGGAAGTGGTAAAAAACGATTTTCAAGAGGGTGGTAACATGGACTACAAATACGGATCTTTGTTAAACAACTAACTAACAACCTAACTAGAGTTTTACCTACTCGGTTAGGGGGCTATACCTTTCTTGAACTCCTTCGTATTCAACTCTTTCCGGTGTACGAATCGGCCTCACCTCGTCGTCTCCTTGCGCCGAAGATGGATCCACCTGAATGCTTCTACTTTTGGCTTCTTCTTCGAACTTGAAGAAACTAGATAGCCATTGTCATGATGATGGTCAACTAGTCTTTTTGCAAAAACAAACAAGCAAGCAAAAGTCTTTGCCATGAAATGATAGCCATTGTCATGATGATGGTCAACTAGTCCAACCTAGTCAACCGGTCAACAAAGTCAACAAGTCAACAAAGTCAACCCCTCAACAACCATGTCACTATAATACTTAATTAATATTATTGTTAATTATATTTCTTATTCTCATTAGGGTTTAGCCAAAAGTCAATAGTCAACAGTCAACAGTCAACAACCCCAATGAGAATCCTCTGCCTCTGTCTCTCTGTCAACTGTGCATACACACCCGCATCCGCGTTCCGAGGAATACGAATACAAACGAGATAAAACCAATCCCAAAATGTATACTAGGATCTGGCTTAAACCAAAGCCCGCTAGTGTTAACTGTCCGGACACCAAACGTGCACAAGTGCACGGATGTGACCGAACCCTGTCGCAAAACCATGCGACCTGTCGCAAAACCATGCGACCTCTACTCTTTTGCCTAAAGGCGAATAGCTTTCTGTGTGGGACTCTAAAGACTCGACACTACGCTAGCAGTGGGTTTAACCACAGACCGCAAGCGGCACTAGTTGTGCGTAACGGTCCCCAGGTAGATGCCGACAAGAAGACTGACGAGGTGAAACCCATCTGAACTCCTACTGAGCCTGAATGTGACAATCTCCGTACAGTCCGGTCTGTTCGTCTGATACATCGCATGGCGGGCCTAGGGGGCGGTAAACGTCAGTCCCCTAACAGCGGTACAAGTCGTGTCGGAGTGAAGCCCAGAACACCCTTAGATAACACTGGAAACCTACCAGTATATCTCGCTTGCCCTGGCTATGGACTACTCGTGTAATGGCTCTCCTAGACACAGCGCGATGTCAACCACCAATACCGGGAGAGACGAATCCTGTCTAACCGTCACTGCCTCCAAGTGCTTCGGGACTGCACCCAAAAACTACCTGTTTGCACGACTCCTTTGAGCCGTGGTAGGGTAGTAATCAAAGTACAGCGGGAACACACTCGAGGCGAAGTGACAGTGTCAAGTCAGCGGACTAAGCTGTACTCATGTCACCTGGGAACTGATAACTGACGATAGGTATAGTACCAACCAACAGTTCCCGACGAGTCCTGTCCAGTGTATTCGTAACCTAACGAGCACCCGCATACTATCTCAAGTACGACGTACTGACGGCTGTGGGACAGACCGTCTCCCACACTGGGATGAGAAGCGCATACGCTAGTCTACTCCGGAGTATCGATGCCCTGTCTCGATAGTCCTGCGACTAGGGACCTGCATAAGGATGTGCTTATAGATTACCCAGCCCCCATGAGTGTGACTGCCATCACAATGCCGGTAATCAAGCAAAGATCCTAAGGGCTCCACTAATGTGTATAGGTGATATGATAAAATAAACACATGTACACATTAAAGCAGAAACAAACCAAGTAGCAAACTACTGTATTGAGCAAGATTGTCAATACAAGGTGAATATCCCAAGCTTCCATTAAGTAATATACATACTAGTATGATACAGTAATGGCCTCTAGGGCATATACACTAACAATCTCCCACTTGCACTAAGGACATGTACTGGCGTATCGAAGACCTATCATCTCGATCAGCCGCTCGAACTGAGTCTGGGGTAAGGCCTTTATGAGTGGATCAGCAGTGTTATCTTCCATAGAAACTCTCCGAACCTCGATCTCCTGGCGACCCACGATCTCCCTGATCAGGTGATACCGCCTCAAGATGTGTCTGGACTTCTGATGGGACCTTGGTTCCTTCGCTAAATCTATAGCCCCGTTGTTGTCGCAATACAGAGGTATTGGATCAACAATGGACGGAACCACCTGAAGTTCAGTTAAGAACTTCCTTATCCAGACAGCTTCTTTTGCGGCATCTGCAGCAGCGATATATTCCGCTTCCATCGTCGAGTCAGCAACGGTTTCCTGTTTGGAACTCTTCCAACACACCGCCCCTCTATTGAGGGTAAAGACATAACCCGATATGGACTTGGAATCATCCTTGTCACTCTGGAAGCTGGAGTCAGTAAAGGCCTCGATCTGGAGGTCTTTTCCGCCATACACCAAGAACATCTCCTTAGTCCTTCTCAGGTACTTGAGAATGTTCTTTACTGCTATCCAGTGTTTCTCCCCAGGGTTTGACTGATACCGGCTTACCACACTCAGTGCATAAGCTACATCTGGTCTGGTACACAACATCGCATACATTATAGTGCCTATCGCAGAAGCGTAGGGTATAATAGACATGCGATCCCTTTCCAAATCAGTCTTGGGAGACATCTCTTTGGAAAGGGTGATCCCGTGACAAGCCGGTAGATTACCACGCCTGGAATCTTCCATACTGAATCTTTTCAGTATGGTGTCAATGTACCTGGACTGTGAGAGTCCCAGTATCCTCTTGGATCTGTCACGATAGATCCGGATCCCCAGAATGTATGAGGCATCACCCAGGTCTTTCATGGAGAACCTGTGTGACAAGAACCCTTTGACAGATTGTAGCATAGGAATGTCATTTCCTATAAAGAGAATGTCATCCACGTATAAAACGAGGAATACTACAGTTCTCGCTACAAATCTACTATAGATGCATGGTTCATCTGGATTTTTGATAAAGCCAAATTCTTTGACCGTCTCATCAAAACAGATGTTCCAACTCCGCGATGCCTGCTTTAGTCCGTAGATGGACTTAAGCAACTTGCACACCTTTCCGCTGCTCCCACTCTGAATGAAACCCTCTGGATGGTCCATATAGACACACTCCTCTAAATTTCCATTTAGAAAAGCGGTCTTTACGTCCATCTGCCAAATCTCATAATCGTGGAAGGCAGCAATGGCAAGAAGGATCCGAATGGATTTCAGCATAGCTACTGGAGAAAAGGTCTCGTCATAGTCCAAACCAGGTCTTTGACGAAAACCCTTTGCAACCAGTCTAGCTTTATAGGTCTCAACCTATCCATCTACACCAATCTTCCTTTTGAAGATCCACTTGAATCCTACGGGTTTTACCCCATCTGGAGCAACGTCCAACGTCCATACTTTGTTGGTGTACATGGACTCCATTTCGGTCCGCATTGCATCCAGCCATTTTACCGAGTCAACGCTCTGAATAGCATGCTGGAAGCTAGTCGGCTCATCATAATCAATGATGCAATCCTCTCTATCCCCGTCTATGAGAAAATCGTAGTATCTCTCGGGCGGATGAGACTGCCTACTACTCCTGCGGAGTGGCGTAGGAATGTCATGTTCTTTTGAACCCTCTGGTTCTACTAAGCTTTCAGTAATAGCTCGTGGTTCTGGAATTTTTTCCAGTTCTATTGCGCTCCCACTTATCTGATTCTCCAAAAACTGAGTTTCCAAGAAGTGGGCATGCCGAGAAACAAAAACCTTTTGTTCCTCTTCGCAATAGAAGAAATATCCCTTGGAGTTCTTTGGATATCCCACAAACTTGCACTGTACTGAGCGTGCCTCGAGCTTGTCCGCATGCTGCTTTTTGACAAAAGCTGGACTTCCCTATGTCTTAATGTGATTAAGATAGGGTCTCTTCCCACACCACATATGATATGGTGTAGTAGGCACAGTCTTAGTTGGAACTCGGTTCAAAAGGTATGCAGCTGATTCTAGTGCATATCTCCAGAATGATCGCGGTAACTCAGCGTTACTCATCATGGACCGTGCCATATCCAATAGGGTTCGGTTCCGTCTCTCCGATACACCGTTATGTTGCGGAGTGTATGGAGGAGTAAGCTGAAAGAGAATTCCATTCTCTTTTAAGTAATCCAGGAACTCGGCACTCAAGTATTCACCACCTCGATCCGATCTCAGTGTCTTGATACTTTTTCCGGTTTGTTTTTCTACTTCATTCTTAAATTCCTGGAATTTTCCAAAGGCTTCGGATTTATGTTTCATTAAGAAGACATAACCGTACCTTGAAAAGTCATCCGTAAAAGTAATGAAGTAAGAATAACCGCTTCGCACATGTGTAGACATTGGACCGCACACGTCGCTGTGTACGAGTCCCAAGAGCTCGCTCGCTCTTACTCCGTGTCCAGTGAACGGAGTCTTTGTCATCTTTCCTTTGAGACATGATTGACAAGTGGCATACGATTGATATTCGAACGGATCCAAATATCCTTCTGTATGTAACTTCGTCAACCTTCTCTCATTGATGTGACCCTGTCTACAATGCCATAAGAAAGTCTGATTTATTTCCGGAGACTTTCTTTTGTGTGTATTCTGGACATTGAAAATCTGTGGTTGGTTTAGTAGGTATATACCATTACTTAATGTACCTGACCCAATCAGAACTTGATTAAGGTGAATGTTTACAACATTACTTACAAACGCAAATTCATAACCTTCTTTAGAAATCAAAGATATAGAAATGATATTACAAGTTGCGTTGGGTACAAAAAATCAATTACGTAAAATCAAAACATGTCCATCTGACATTCCCAGGTGATAGTCCCCTACGGCCTTAACATCCATGCTAGCTCCGTTTGCAACTTTGAGGGTCATGTCACCTGCCTTCAAAAACCTACGGTTTCTCAACGCCTGCAAAGAATTATAGATATGGGATCCTGATCCGGTATCCAATACCCAGGAAGTAGAGTTTATTGATAGACAGTTTTCAATAACATACACACCTGAAGCTGAAACCACAACTTGCTTCAGATCCTGTGTTCTGGCTTTCCAAGCCCTGCAATCTTTCTTCCAGTGTCCACTCTTGTGACAGTAAAAGCATTCTTCCTTATCCACAAGCTTCCCCGCTACCTTTGTTGCTTTTGCCTTTCCCTTCGTATCCACTTTACTAACACCGCCTCTTGGTTTGGCGGGGGTTTTCTTCTTCTTTCCCTTGGCTTTCTCCTTGGACCTAGAAGAGGAAGATCCTCCTACAAACAAAGTGGATGTTTCCCTACCTTTCTGTAGGGTGCCCTCTGCACTCCTCAGCATGTTGAGGAGCTCTGAAAGTTCAACTTCCTTTTCTTGCAAGTTGAAATTCAGGATGAACTGGGCGTAAGTGGAAGGAAGGGACTGAAGAATCAAGTCCGTATAGAGCTCATTCTCCAACGTGGTCCCAAGGTTCGCGAGCTCCTCTATGAAGCCAATCATCTTAAGCACATGTTCCGCTACCGATGATCCGACGGCCAACTTTGCCGAAAACAACTTCCTCGACACTTCGTATCCGGCGATACGAGATTGCTCTCCATACAGTTCTTTTGTATGGAGAAATATGGATTCGAGGTCCGTATTCTCGTGCCTCCTCTGATGTTCATTGTCCATAGAGGCAAGCACGAGGCACTTGGCTTTCGCGCAATCGATCTCCCAAGTCTTATGGATTTCCTTATCCGCGACGCTGGAGGTGGGACCTGGGACAGGGGGAGCTTTGGTGGTAAGGAGATACCCCAACTTGTCATAAGTGATTGCCATTTTGACATTCCTGAGCCAATTTTTGTAGTTTGGCCCTGTCAGTATGTTTTTATCTAGTAATAACTTAAGTTCGGTCATGATGTTTGGTCGCTGCAATTAGGAGAGAGAGAAGAAACACTTTAGCATGATGCTCTTGCAAGTTTAGAAAAGTTTTTAATTTGTCTAAACAGGATGTCTCCCACTGTCTCTTGAATCCCTCCTCAAACCAAAAAGGAAGAATTAGTCAGGATCAATCTCACCGTACAATACTTGCTTAACCGTTTGGCCAGGCTGGTGTCGGTACTTCGAGGGAGGTTTTCCGACGCTTTCGCGAAGTTCCTTAATTAAATAACCTCTTTTCCCTGGGGGCGTAGACCCGCTAACACCTTTCTAGACACCTACTTGGTTTATAGCATTGATCGTTAAGTGAGAAATTTCCCGAGGAGTAGCATATACTCACAGTAGGATCGGGATCCAAATATCATTGCGTGACAAAACTGAAAGAATCCTACCAGAATCATCACACTCCAAATGGTATGCAGCGCTAGCAAGTTTCAGTTCTTTTGAAACTCCCGATGTGGATTTTTGCCCCATGCTCTTATGACCTTGACTTTGGCCAAAATATCATAAGTCACATGTCAAGTTCTACCCGTCATTCTCCAGGTTAATTTGAGCCCATCCGCACATACCCTTGACTTTGGCCAAAATGGTAGAACGACTGCCCCAAACCAACACATCTATCTATGCTGCACATGAATACCCAATAGCTACCAATCACTATGCCTTGACTTTGGCCAACATACATAGCTTGAATACTATTGACCATCCATGTGAAACGACGGAGGGCTACGAATGGTTTTGGCGAAACCGTGAACGTAGTGAGCTTGATATAATCGATGGAACGAGATAGCTTTTAAAAGGAGTGGCTTAAGCTCCGCGTTTAAAAGTTATTTTTGAAAAGAAACCGAGTGGTTTTGAAAGTGTTCCAACGACTTTTACTTGGTTTATTTTTCTTGCATTAATTCCAATGCGTCCCATCATTTAATCCTACCATTGCAGAAAACAACCAAAATATGACGTACGCTTATGCCATCCGCATTCGCCACGGGGCCCCGTCATTACCCGTTAGGTTACTTAACTAACGACAGAGCGGGGGCTGGACTAGCGCGGATGCAAAACATAAGAAACGCCTAAATAATATCATATATAGATATATTGCAATGATAGCCATTTCAGATCACAGATGAACACATTGGATATACTAGGAATCCGCAATTCGTACGAGCCTGTAACGAAAAGTGGATTACACGGTCGCGATGAATAGCCAATACCTCACCCTAGACCCCTACGGGTGCGGCAAACTACCCGCCAAATATCCGAAGTGGAGCAACCTCCCTCAACGACGTGAGTAGGCCACTCGGCACTTAAAGATACCCGGTAGTTTGTGCACCCCACCTTGGGTCTATCCTAGGAGCAAAAACAGTAAAAAGAAATTATACAATGACGGCTACAACTCCGACCCGGTTGTGCGGCCAAAAATAATATTACATCAATTTACATATTACATGAATTGAAATATAAAAGAAAACTCTCATCTCACAACCCCCCGGCTATTCATCCGCGACAATCCAATGAATTCATATACACATACCATCAACATTACAGATCACAGATATGTATAAACCCCCACTAATCGACGTATAGCGATTAGCGGACGTTCAATACATATAACACATCACAGATATAAACCCGTCAGCTTAAGTCTTTAGAAGTTCGATCAAAATACGGATTTTCAAGCCCCAAAAACTAATTTTTCTTTCTGGAAAAGCTGGGCAGAAAAAACATATTTTAAAAATCCCAAAACAACCCCAGAAACACTCTGCAGGAAATTTGCCCCACGGCCGAGTCAACTCGGCTGCGGATCCGCGGCGAGAGCATGCACCCGCCGCGGTTCCGCGGTGCTTTGACCGAGTCTGTGGACCAAATTTCTTGGGTGTTTCATAAAAAGCCTGAGTCGATTTTTGGTGCATGATTTATCATTTTTTGAATAGAATACAGAATCGACAGAAACTTGATTTTTCGGGTTCGTTTCGCGACTTTTTCTCCGATCGAATTTCTAGTAACTTTGGTAACATGTTAGATAGTGTTTAACTAGGCTCTGATACCACTGTAAGTCCATGCTACCCTTCCCCGGTACTTACGGGGTTGCAGAAGTGGTGAAAAACGATTTTCAAGAGGGTGGTAACATGGACTACAAATACGGATCTTTGTTAAACAACTAACTAACAACCTAACTAGAGTTTTACTTACTCGGTTAGGGGGTATACCTTTCTTGAACTCCTTCGTCTCAACTCTTTCCGGTGTACGGATCGGCCTCACCTCGTCGTCTCCTTGCGCCGAAGATGGATCCACCTGAAAGCTTCTACCTTTGGCTTCTTCTTCGAACTTGAAGAAACTAGAACACTTGGTTTGCTAAACCTTGTGAACTAGGATGAGTAGAGAAGTGATTTGGGTTTTCTTTTATCTCTAAGGCAATGTTTCTCAACTCATGAGAGGGTGTTGCCTTGAGCTAGAGAGAGAGGAAGAGGAAGAGCAAGAGGGAGAGCTCAAGCAAGAGAGAGAAATGAAATGAGAGAATGAGTCACTCTTTTGCCATCCAAGCTCTCATAATCCAAAACCATCATAACAAAATAGTAATCAAGTATTATGTGATGGTTCAAGTCAAAATGGCTATATCATTTCATGCACTCATTTTGCAAAAACAAACAAGCAAGCAAAAGTCTTTGCCATGAAATGATAGCCATTGTCATGATGATGGTCAACTAGTCCAACCTAGTCAACCGGTCAACAAAGTCAACAAGTCAACAAAGTCAACCCCTCAACAACCATGTCACTATAATACTTAATTAATATTATTGTTAATTATATTTCTTATTCTCATTAGGGTTTAGCCAAAAGTCAATAGTCAACAGTCAACAGTCAACAACCCCAATGAGAATCCTCTGCCTCTGTCTCTCTGTCAACTATGCATACACACCCGCATCCGCGTTCCGAGGAACACGAATACAAACGAGATAAAACCAATCCCAAAATGTACACTAGGATCTGGCTTAAACCAAAGCCCGCTAGTGTTAACTGTCCGGACACCAAACGTGCACAAGTGCACGGATGTGACCGAACCCTGTCGCAAAACCATGCGACCTGTCGCAAAACCATGCGACCTCTACTCTTTTGCCTAAAGGCGAATAGCTTTCTGTGTGGGACTCTAAAGACTCGACACTACGCTGGCAGTGGGTTTAACCACAGACCGCAAGCGGCACTAGTTGTGCGTAACGGTCCCCAGGTAGATGCCGACAAGAAGACTGACGAGGTGAAACCCATCTGAACTCCTACTGAGCCTGAATGTGACAATCTCCATACAGTCCGGTCTGTTCGTCTGATACATCGCTTGGCGGGCCTAGGGGCGGTAAACGTCAGTCCCCTAATAGCGGTACAAGTCGTGTCGGAGTGAAGCCCAGAACACCCTTAGATAACACTGGAAACCTACCAGTATATCTCGCTTGCCCTGGCTATGGACTACTCGTGTAATGGCTCTCCTAGACACAGCGCGATGTCAACCCCCAATACTGGGAGAGACGAATCCTGTCTAACCGTCACTGCCTCAAGTGCTTCGGGACTGCACCCAAAAACTACCTTTTTGCACGACTCCTTTGAGCCGTGGTAGGGTAGTAATCAAAGTACAGTGGGAACACACTCGAGGCGAAGTGACAGTGTCAAGTCAGCGGACTAAGCTGTACTCATGTCACCTGGGAACTGATAACTGACGATAGGTATAGTACCAACCAACAGTTCCCGACGAGTCCTGTCCAGTGTACTCGTAACCTAACGAGCACCCGCATACTATCTCAAGTACGACGTACTGACGGCTGTGGGACAGACCGTCTCCCACACTGGGATGAGAAGCGCATACGCTAGTCTACTCCGGAGTATCGATGCCCTGTCTCGATAGTCCTGCGACTAGGGACCTGCATAAGGATGTGCTTATAGATTACCCAGCCCCCACGAGTGTGACTGCCATCACAATGCCGGTAATCAAGCAAAGATCCTAAGGGCTCCACTAATGTGTATAGGTGATATGATAAAATAAACACATGTACACATTAAAGCAGAAACAAACCAAGTAGCATACTACTATATTGAGCAAGATTGTCAATACAAGGTGAATATCCCAAGCTTCCATTAAGTAATATACATACTAGTATGATACAGTAATGGCCTCTAGGGCATATACACTAACAGGATGCTATGAGACAAAGTGTTTTACACTTACTCGGACACGTCGGCTAGCAAACTTCGTGTCCGAGTTGCCTCAGTTCAGAGGTGCGAGCCCGTATAAAGATTCGATGATGTGGCGCAGTTTTCAGCGAGGAGGAGATCGTAGATCGAGCCAGAACGGAGAGCAAGCTTCGTCGGTGCATCCACAACATGCTAGGGACAGAGGTTAAAGACCGAAGGACACGGATCGATCGGTATAATCTCTAAACCCCCTTTACAGTTTACTAGTTTACGGTTAATGGAACGATCCGATTTTTGGGTTGCGGTTAGCACCAGTTCGTAAAAAGTTTTTGTTCCGCATTTGGCCTCGGAAAGACGGCCGGGGCGCTGCCGTATCCCAACAGTTGCACCCGATTTGTATTTTGTGCAGTTGTTGCACGAGGTTTTTACGCGGTGCATTGTTGCACCATTTTGTATTTCGTGCACTGGATGCACTGTATTCGGCATTTCGTGCACTGGATGCACTGTATTTGATATTTCGTGCACGGGATGCACTGTAGTTGGTATTTCGTGCACTGGATGCATTGTATTCGGCATTTCGTGCACTGGATGCACTGTATTTGATATTTCGTGCACTGGATGCACTGTAGTTGGTATTTCGTACACTGGATGCACTGTATTCGGCATTTCGTGCACTGGATGCACTGTATTTGATATTTCGTGCACTGGATGCACTGGAGTTGTTATTTTGTGCACTTGATGCACCATATTTGTATTTTTGTGCGATTGTTGCACTGTATTGTATTTCGTGCACTGGATGCACCGGATTCATATTTCGAGCATTTGTTGCACCAGCTAGGTATTTTGTGCATTGGTTGCACCGGAAATTATACTCCGTACCTTGGTTGCACCCGATTTATTTCCTTGGGCATTTGTGTTACCAGATTTGTGTTTTGTGCGCGTCTGCACTTGATGTTCGTTTTCATGCATGTTACTGCACTAGATACTTTTCATGGATTGACGCGCTTGGGTTGGATTTTTGGGTGCTTAATATTGGATTTTGTGCTCATCGGATGCACTTGATTTAGATTTTATTCATCATGTTCGATGCCCTTGATTTAGCCTTCATTCGTGCATGACGGATGTACTTGATTTGGATTTTCGCGCATGTTGAGCGCATGATATGAGATATGGTTTTGTGCACACCTGTTCATACCATAATATTGCATTATTATATTCCCCATTCTTATTCTTTTTACAAATAAACAGGTGCTTTTGACACATGTCTGCTACATAGTTGCAGGTTACAGGTTCTCGGAACAAAAACAGTGAAAAGATGAAAAGACGATACAAAAGTGAGACTACGACCAACAAATGGAAGAATCTTGATCAAGCCTACAGTTTGAAGACTAAACGAAGATTAATGGACAAATTCATAAAGCACAAAGGCAGAGCAAGATTCAAGACTTCAACACGAAGCAACGGTAAAAGTCCACTACATTAATCACTGTGGAAATCTGGAAGAGAACCAGAAGACATTCTGAGAACAAACTGAAGAAAATAGAAGACACCAGAGACCGGACCGAACCTTAGAAATTCCAACTCAAGAAGCCACACTACGGCCGCGGATCCACGGCCAAACCTGCCTTCTGGCCGCGGTTCCGCGGCCAAAGGAAGCGCGTATCGGTGGAAAAATTTCGTGGCGCGTGCGAGCCACGTGTCGCCCCCACGTGTCGCCCATGTCGGTGCAAAATCTTTGTGAAGGCTGGCGGCGCGTTGACTAGTCTTTTCTTAGGGGGTAAAATTGTAAATGCAGACGTGAATCAATTGTAACCCTAGGGTTTCTATGATCTATAAATAGATGCCCTAAACCTCTTTTTGAGGTATGCCTCTTCTTGTGCCTCATTTCATCTATCTAAATTCAGATCTGTAAATTTCTGTAAAGAAGGAAGAGAGCATCAAATAAAAATTAGGAGTAAGTTTTCTTTTCATTGCTTAGTTATATTTTATTTCCATGCCCTAGGTAATTTCCTTTCTGCCCTAGTTTAGATTTAATTCTCTGCCCTAGTTAATTAGTTTAGAAATGTTTTTCAATTCCCTAATGAGTGAGTAGTCTCCTCGCTTGTTAGGTTAAGATTTGGGGAAGGCTTGAGAGATGAAGATCTTTCACCCCTTTCTTGCCCATCACACATTTTTATAGGACTCCATGCATACATGCACACACCGCTCCCTACGGCACCTTATCCTACGAGGTAGCGGTGATACCGTAGTATAAAGGACCGTTTGGGCGTGTTTTCCATAGAGGTTAGGGTAAAGATTAAGAAAGGAAGGACAAGAACCCAGAGGAAGAAACACCGTTTCTTCCCGATGGTACTAATCCACTTTATTAATAATTACCATAATACTTTGTAGATCTTAAATAGGGCATAGAAAGCGGTGAGGAATATTGACTTTCCAAACTTAACCTAAACCTAACCATAGCAAGATTTAGATCAGTTTAGTTTTTAGATTTAATCAATCTGACAACAATCGGAATTAACTCGTTAGAACAATTAGAGAATACACAAAATCCCTGTGAACCGACCCGTACTCACCGGCTAGCTACCAAGCGACGCCGTTCTTGATTGCGGTTATAAATATTCTTTGATCAATCAAATGACGCCGTTGTCGGGGATGTCGTGTTATTTTCTTTTTGTAATTTCGGGTTAATATAAAATTGAAAAATTATAAAAACTGAAAAAATATAAAAATATAAAAATTTATCATCTTTTTATTTTGTGAAGGGTATTTTTGTGTGAATTTTGCAGGATCGACGAACAAGTTCAGATATGGAAAAATCCAGAGATCAAAACAGAAAACCCTAGATCTGAACAACAGAGAAAAGTCAAACCAGAGGAGCAGAAGAAATTTGGGGACTCGAACCTACCATTGGACCGCGCTTCCGCCGCCGAAACCCCCTCTTTGCCGCCGTTCTGCCACCATCTGGTGACGTCATCGCGTGGAAAAATCACTGTAAGTTTTCTCTTTCCTCCTCTGAACCCCCTGATATCTCCTCTGTGAAAATTTCCTGCAGGATTCTTTGCGCTAAAAATTCTCCCCTTCTCAATAACTTGATCTTGTGCAGGATTCTTTGCGCCGCGCTATAAAAATTTTTTTTTTCCAAGTGATTGTGTTTACCGCTTTGCATATTTTAAATTGACTTTAAGGGGCTTGAACACCAATCCAGATTGGGTGGGGATTTCATTACCCTTCCCATGACTCCAAAAATCACATAAGAGATATTGCATTGACCATCAATTAATTAAAAAAGATTAGACTCATCCCTAAGGACTTCGCACTCAATAGGACAAAGGAATAGTTGTAGGCATCGACCGTTGATCCTAACCTGACTTTGTGGTGCCTAGGCTAGACAGGTAGTGAAAGGTAACTTTAAAAGGCTCGTCTCACGGTGATTCGTGAGCGGATCCCTCCTTTCTCTACTTGTGCTTACCTTGCCACAATTGGCGGTGAAGAGGAGGTTTGAGGTCCTATTTCTTGCCCTTTGGAACAGTTAGGAGCTGTCTAGCTGACCTAGGTGACCCTAGATCTAGGCCTGATTGTGCATTTGTGGTTGATTAAACGTGTGTCTAAGCCTTTTATCGAAAATATTTTTGCAAAAAGCTCCATAAAAAAAGCACAAAAAGAAAAAAGAAAAAAATTTACAAAAACTTGCAACTTGTCGCTAAGAAATCCGTGCACCCCACATTCTTTTTCTTCTCTTTCCTACATCATGGGTATCCCACCTCCCAAAACTCTTGCCGAACTTTGGTACCCTCATCCAAACATTGTTTCATACGCAAATTGTTTTGGTCGAATTACGGACGACCCCTCCATGCCTAAAATTTCTTTGAAAGATCGAATAGAAGCGTCTAGGCGAAACAGTTCGACTCCACAATCCACTTTGTATCAACCATTTCAACCTTCACCACCTTCTTTCGTTGATACCCCTTTTTCGAGTCCTGTTGTAACTCCGAAACCCATGTCTATTGCTGAACACATTGAACAATCTCGTAACCGATCTTTCACTCCTTTCAACACTTCCAGTTCTTGGGATCAACAAGTCCATTCACCTTTTTATCCAAATGTTGATCCTACTCCTGTCCAACCATTCAATTCCTACCAGTCCTACCCGACTTTCACACCTTCCCTAGACATTGCTTCTATACAGCCATTTGGGAGTTTCCAAAATCCAAACAATTTTGAATCTTTTACTGAAACCCCTTCACAACCCATGTCTAGTCTAGAACAGTCGTTGGAAGCTTATATGGTAGCGACAAACCAAATGATGAGGAATGTGGATGCGTCCATGGCCGCCCTTAGACAACCTAGTGAACCGGTAGCTAGTTTCCAACTAGCTCCAAATTTTCAAATGTATAACGAGACGGTTGGACAGAGTGAGAATTTGAGTGGAGAGAGTGAGCTGTGCACCCTTCTAAATCAAACCTACCCATCACCAATTGAATCCCATAACTCCGGTTCCGAATGTTTATCAAGTGTCCCAAATGATTCACCAGTTGAAAATAAAACTTTTAATGAGTTGTGCGACTTTGTAGTGCTTGATTTGCCATATTGTGAAGGGTCCCTTTCGAGTGAAACCATCACCAATCCTTTCGAACTTTACACCTCCAATCTATAACGTGAATTGATAAATATCCATGCTTTTGATGAGGTGTCAGAAAAAATTGATTTTCACTTGATTGAGGATATTAACGCCGGGAATATTTTGGATGATGAACCCGTAGATTTGACTGAAATTTTATCTCCAATTCATCATTCTGAGTCATTAAATGTTTCTCCCGAACTTCATATGCGTCTTTATTTTGATGATAATTGCATGGATGAGATAACTTTTGAAGAGAATTATGAGGATAGTATTGAGGAGAGTATTGAGGATAGTATTGAGGATGAACCATTTTTGTTTGATGTGTCGGATTTTCCAATTCATCCTCCTGAACCTTTAACTAAATCACCACCTTCCCTCTTTTCCATCGTTCCGACCACACAAAAGATCACGCAGGAGGACTGCGAGCTTGAAAAATTTATGTTCGATCACAACAGTTTTGACGCCACTAGTGCGTACCTCTTTGAATCTGACACAGTTCTCACAGCCGATAACGATTACGAGTGCTTCACCTTTTTGGATGATTTTGCAGACTCACCGCCCGAGTTTGAGTCCTTTGAATTTTCAGATGAGTTAGTTGAACCATCAGACTTAGTTGCTTACAGTCATTTCGAAACATTGATGGAATCCTTCAAGTTCGAGACAGATTACTTAGGTGAGAATAAGACTATCCCTAAATCACTCCCGTTCGTCCTTCCTATCATTTCGACCACGCAAGAATCCGTCGCGTTTCCATTTTCAATGGATAGTTTACCAAGTTCAACATACCCATGTTTTCTTGCGAATCTTGAGGAATTTGACCCCATTTCTCGACGGGTTGATAAATTAGCACAATCGCTTTTAATACATCGGTCATCACAATTTGCGCTAATTTATTCACTCGATTTACACCCTTAAGTTCGTACTACACTTCTTTCTCTTTTCCGCCATTCTCCTCCTCCACCGAGACCATATTCCACTTCTCTTCCCATACGGTCTCGAGTGCTTCTCATTTCTTTCCTCTACACTCCATTCTTTCACCAACCCCACCATTATCACGATAGAATTTTTGAATGGTTGGTGCTAACCTTTGGCCTGTGTAAGGCCCTATATAGTTTGATTTTTCTCCTTCCTAACTCTGAACTTTAACGTTTAAAACAGTAGAAACACTGTCTCACTTAAGTTTGGGGGGAACCTTGTTGTATTTTTTTTTGTTTTTCTTTTACCAATAAAAAAAATTATAAATAAATAAACAGGAGAGTGTCGACATTTTGACCCTCTTGGTGTAGCCTGACAGTGAGGACACTGTCAAGTTTAAGTTTGGGGGTATGCTCGGTAAGCTTTCTTCCTTCGCATTCATGTGTATATTTTTGCATTTGCATACTTATTTTAAAACCCATAAAAAATTGAAAAAAATTGAAATTTTTTTAAAAATTATAAAAATTGAAAAGTTCAATTTTGGCCATAATTGACTTGAGTTTGACAAATAGGTTAACTAGCTAGGAATAACTAGATCTTAGACTTAGTAAATTAAAAATCCTAAAAATAACCTTTCTTAAAATTTAACAGTAGAAAGTATATGTCTTTGTAGTATTTAGAAATATGCAAATTTCGAGTTGACTTCTTGGGCTAAGTTAAAACAAGGGAAAAGTATTGATATTTTTATTAAAGTATAAGTTTGAAAAATAATTCCTAAGCTTAAGTCTAAATTCTGAAAATATATACCCTACAAATTGCACAAACACGAACCTTGAAACTTGGAATAGTAGAAGAGACCTTGAAATGCTCTTGTCTAAAGTCCTTAGTATGAAGAAAAATAAAAATACAAGTGTGAATAAAGAGATAATAAAAAAATGAACACTAGTTTTTGTAATTACTTGAGGCTGCATAAATAGAAAAAATATTTAGCGAGGGTGCTTTATCACCTAGTGCCTTACACCAATTGGTTTGGGAGTCACTGCTAAAGCCTTAGGTGTTACAAGACTAGGAATTACGCCTTAATGTGCAAACACATTTTGTAATCGGTCGTTGGTACCTCAAGAAGTATTAACGGTCGCATGAAGGATGTGTGAGCAAAATTCATCTAAAAATTCACCAATTAAGAAGTGCTTTAGACGACGGACAAGAGTATGATAGCTTGATTTGAATTTCCAAGTGTAGGGGTGATATATACACACATGTAGGGGTATGTGATTAAGGTTTAGATGAGAGATAGGAATGAAAGATAAGACTTATATCTTTAATAGAGATGATATAAATTCCGAAGTTGAGATGGAACCCTAGAAGGAAAACTTAAAAGATGCTAAGAGCTAAGTAAATTCAAAAGAACATATATAATCTTAAGTTAAATGATGAAGAAGCGTGAAAAATACGGGTGGATAATTTATGAATCAAAGATAATAAAGTTTCTTGTTAGAAAACCTAAGTAGAGAATAAAAGTTAATATGCCAAATTGATAGGATTTTGTGGGTAGTATCCGCTGAAAACCCTCAGGAGACAATACTCCTCCTACTAGGGATACCTAGAGGTTTAACGGCTTGTTGCACAAGCTCAGTGCAATCGCGTTTCCCTGCGAAAGGGAGGCTAGGTCTTTTTTCGAGAATAAAAACTAGGTTTGCTCGAGGACGAGCAAAAATTAAGTTTGGGGGTATTTGTTCATACCATAATATTGCATTATTATATTCCCCATTCTTATTCTTTTTACAAATAAACAGGTGCTTTTGACCCATGTCTGCTACATAGTTGCAGGTTACAGGTTCTCGGAACAAAAACAGTGAAAAGATGAAAAGACAATACAAAAGTGAGACTACGACCAACAAATGGAAGAATCTTGATCAAGTCTACAGTTTGAAGACTAAACGAAGATCAATGGACAAATTCATAAAGCACAAAGGCAGAGCAAGATTCAAGACTTCAACACGAAGCAACGGTAAAAGTCCACTACATTATTCACTGTGGAAATCTGGAAGAGAACCAGAAGACATTCTGAGAACAAACTGAAGAAAATAGAAGACACCAGAGACCGGACCAAACCCTAGAAATTCCAACTCAAGAAGCCACACTACGGCCGCGGATCCGCGGCCAAACCTGCCTTCTGGCCGCGGCCAAAGGAAGCGTATATCGGTGGAAAAATTTTGTGGCGCGTGCGAGCCACGTGTCGCCCATGTCGGTGCAAAATCTTTGTGAAGGCTGGCGGCGCGTTAACTAGTCTTTTCTTAGGGGGTAAAATTGTAAATGCAGACGTGAATCAATTGAAACCCTAGGGTTTCTATGATCTATAAATAGAAGCCCTAAACCTCTTTTTGAGGTATGCCTCTTCTTGTGCCTCATTTCATATATCTAAATTCAGATCTGTAAATTTCTGTAAAGAAGGAAGAGAGCATCAAATAAAAATTAGGAGTAAGTTTCATTGCCCTAATTATATTTTATTTCCATGCCCTAGGTAATTTCCTTTCTGCCCTAGTTTAGATTTAATTCTCTGCCCTAGTTAATTAGTTTAGAAATGTTTTTCAATTCCCTAATGAGTGAGTAGTCTCCTCGCTTGTTAGGGTTAGATTTGGGAAGGCTTGAGAGATGAAGATCTCTAACCCCTTTCTTTCCCATCACACATTTTTATAGGACTCTATGCATACATGTACACACCGCTCCCTACGGCATCCTATCCCACGAGGTAGCGGTGATACCGTAGTATAAAGGACCGGTTGGGCGTGTTTTCCTTGGTGGTTAGGGTAAGGATTAAGAAAGGAAGGACAAGAACCTAGAGGAAGAAACATCGTTTCTTCCCGATGGTACTAATCCACTTTATTAATAATTACCATAACACCTCATAGATCTTAAATAGGGCATAGAAGCGGTGAGGAATATTGACTTTCCAAACTTAACCTAAACCTAACCCTAGAAAGATTTAGATCAGTTTAGTTTTTAGATTTAATCAATCCGACAACAATCGGAATTAACTCGTTAGAACAATTAGAGAATACACAAAATCCCTGTGGACCGACCCGTACTCACCGGCTAGCTACCAAGCGACGCCGTTCTTGATTGCGGTTATAAATATTCTTTGATCAATCAACACCAGATGCACTCGATTGGGATTTCCATTCTTACATGTTAGTTGCACTAGATTGAGATTTTGTGCACCACAGTTGCACTCGACTTCGATTGATGACATTCAAGATGTTGATTTGATTCCATGCCTGATATTTGGAGCGATTTATTTGCATGATTGAGATTTTGTGCACCACAGTAGCACTTGACTTTGATTAGATATCATTCGAGATGTTGATTTTGATTTCATTCCTATGGTATGCATGTGATTTGACTTATGCTTTCGGCATAGTTTTCATACACTTTTAGTATTTTGATTCAATTTTGTGCACGCTGATGCATATGGTTGTGAGATTATATACCACGGTATACCTGATTTGGATTTGGATTGAGATGTGTTGTATACCGTCGATTTCGATTGCGATATTCGATATTTTTTTCGTGCACCTTGTGCACTGGATTTGGATTCTTGTGTATACTTGGGCGCTTGATGCGATTTTGGTGCACGCCAGATGCACTAAATCGAGATTTTCGTGCATATCAGATGCACCTGGTATTGCTGTCAGGCACACACCGTTGCCCTTGACAGGTGTTCTCGTGCATACCCATTGCACTTAGATATTGTTTCTGTGCATATGTATGGCACATTTATAGATTTTGATTTCCGTGCGCACCAGACACACGCGGCATTCTTATGCACATTTTGGGATTGATTTTTGGAGCAGTACGTTTTTATGATATTTACTATTTGGTATAGTAGATGGGCAGGAATAGTCAGAGGACAGTACCTGAGTATATTTTTCCATGCATCGATAGTTATCGAAGGGATTTCCAAAAAGGGAGCTATAGTCTCAGTATTTACCTACGTGTCCGAGATGACACGAGACATTTTATAAAGGAAACCCTTCTAACATTGTTTTCAAAACGGCGGGACGTGTATGTTAAACAAAGGATATATGTATATAATTATTTTCTTACAACAGACGTCTGCCACTGTACAGTGATACGCACATTGCAAAGAGATTTGAAAGGTTTGGCATGCATTTCTTCAGATGTTTCGATGATATTTACATAAATAGTTTTAAGTACATCATATTGGTTTCGTATTGGATTTGACATTTGTGTCTTCACCATGACTCCGATGATTGCGGGATGCTTGACGGATTTTTGATTTCGAGTTATCTGCTCATTGTTCATGCGCATGCATTGCGCTATGATGCGTTTTATGTATTGATGGTTTCGGAGCCCCGACGACTTGGACTTTTTACTGAAATGTTTTAGTATTCGAGGGGTTAAATTTAAATTCGGGGACCGAATTCTTTAAGAGGGGAAAATTGTAACATTTCAGAAAAATAAAATATTATTTTGGGAATTTTTATAATTAAATAATATTATAATGAATATTTTAATAAGGCGGTATAATTAAATACCGATAAATTGGGAAAAATTTGAAAAATTATGGAAATTACTGAAAAGAGTGTTTTATGTGATTTAGGCGAATTATGAAATTCTATGATTTATTTTGCGCCATTTCAGCGCTAATCGCGATTAAATATCGCTAATCGGCACTAAGCGCGTTTTGTGCACATGACATGCACCATATCATTTTTACACTTGTGTTACTTTTTTCTGCATGGCCTTCTTATTTTGTTTTGGTTTCTATTTAGAGAGAAGAAAAGGAAAAGAAAATAAAAGGGGACACAATGATGACAAGAGGGATGGACATGAGAGAGAGAGAGGGTGAGGGGTCAATCTAGCGTGGCTCTCATTTTGTTTTCATTCATCTTTCATCCCCTTTATCTTTTCCTCTCCTCCTTCACTCCCATGGTAGAACTCCTCCCTCCCCCCTCTTCAAGCCACCAAACACCATCAAATATACACCAAAACACTTCATTCATTTCACAAAATATGTGCACAAGCTCAAGGGAAGCACATTGGACCAAGAAAAATCAAATTTTGAGGACTTTGGGCAACTTAAGAATTTTCTTGAGTTGCCAATTGAGGTAATTTCTGCACCCTTAGAATATTATTTAAATTCCTTAGGCATCCATATATGTTTAGTATCGATATCGAGCGGTTTAGTGAACTTTGAAAATTCCTAGTGAGGGTTTTGAGAAATTTTGAATTGGATGTGTAATTGAGGTTAGTAGAGACCTTACGACCCCTGTAGGGATTGTATCTTGGACTAAAACCATAGAATAATCCGGAATACGAACTTAGAAACCCCGACATCGGAAAACTGTGAAAATATGATGGTAATTGGAAATCTGCTAACATTTGGGGACCTGAAAAATTAATTAGCAAAGACAGTGATATATGCAGGCACCTAGGAAGCATCACCCAAGACCCCAGTCGCTATACCTCTTTTTGGCCGCAGATTTAATCCAGGAGGCCACAATTTGCGGCCTGGGTCCCACCATTTTGATTCGTGTTTCTCCCATGGCTCCATTTCCAGTAAACTAAACCCTTTACGTATGCAAAATTGGCTAAATTTAGTTAGGGTAAAATATGGGACCATTTTCATGAGTTGCTGTTTTGATTCGAGTTTATATTTTCCATATTTTAGATTCTGGATTTCAGTATTTGTGTTATACCTCGATCACTTGACGTTTGTACGACGATATCGAGGGTTATTTGATGATTTTGAAGGCGTAGTCCATAGCTTCTAACCTATAGCCTTCTAGCGTGTCGTTTTGGTTTTGAATTGGGTTTTAATGCGGCACGATACGTTATGATGTGTAGGTACCCCATGAGGACTTCGAGACGACAAGCAAGCGCGTGGAGATGTCGGCAACGGAAAGCGAAGAACAAGGTGAGTAGATTATATCTACGGGGGAAGTCGGGTGGATGGCGTATAGAACCCCCGCAAAGTTGTAAGAAATAATGTGATGTGATATAGATGTACATTTATGTGTTATTGAGAGATATGAACACTTAGCAAGAAAAACTTTAGGAGATCATGGGTTAGTGTTAGCGAGAATTGAAGAAAGGATTTAGTTGGTTTCTTAGTCGTGAACCCTAGAGTAAGGTTGTACACACATAAATACATAAGGGATTTGGTTTTGGGTGTATACGTCATATGTATATACATATATAGGTTTATGTGGATGTTCTGGTGCTTATACATATATATTTATATATATATGCATACACGTATACACGGATGTTGAGGGTGGTATATGATATTTGGAGGCGAGTCGATGTGATCGGGAAAGATGCCGTGAGTTGTAATATGTGTTTGGGTCATGATATGAGATGCGGCAGGATATTATAGTGGATTGTTGGGTGATGTGATTTTATTCACACGAGGACATAGGTATGATGATATTAGTATTAGTTTGTACTAGACCTTAGATCAGTACACCCCCAGTTCATGACATGTGGATGATGATATATATATATATGATAGTTGACATATGATCAAGATATGAGATGAGATAGGTTATGATATTTATAATGGATCGCTTGGGCGATGTATACTTCTATATGATAATATGTGTGGATGACATCGGATGGTAGGAGACTTTAGATCAGTAGCCAGATCATGATAATTTTGATGATATTAGTAGCGTACTAGACTTAGATCAGTACCCCTGCTCACGATATGTGATGATGTGGATGCCAGATGAATAATGAGATAAATGTGATATTTGATCCGTACCCAGATTTGGGATGCCGTACGATAGGTTTACTTTACGAGATATAGTTATGAGGATAGATCCACACTCTTGAATCGAGGATGTCATATTATTTATTGTATCGTACGTGAAACTGTTGATGCGAGATCACCGACTACTAGATATATATATATAGATCGACTCAGCCTTAGGTGGATTTCCTTACCCTTTTGACTGGGCACGAGTCACACTATTTTTCAAAAGTGGAGGATTGTGAGTATTTTAAATACCAACTGTATGACTCGTATATTAGGTAGGTATATTTTTTAGTGTTGCTGTTACTATATCACTTTCTGTATATTCATGATGTTTCATCGCATTGCATGCTTGTACGTATGTTCTCTGTAATTATCATGAAACCCTGCTGTCAGGACACCAGCACCATTACCGATAATGCATATGTTCCACGTACACCTGCTTGCCGGCTCACACACATCATCATCGGTAATTGCCATGTCGCGTACACTTTAGAAAATACTATTCATTGGCATGGCTTGCTAGTTGGTAGTTGCTACATGTTATACCTTTCATATGCTAGTTTAATTATTGCACGATATCAAATGCATCCGTATATTCATTGGTTATGCAGTATTATGGAGATTTATGCCGGTTTTCATTGTTATTGACATGGTGACTTGATGACTTCGTATTCTTCTTGATATTTTCTGTATTTGGAAACCGCATGTGAAAATTTTGTAAACTGATGAATTATTTTAAAGAGAAAAAATGTGGATTTCCTTGATATGTTGAGTATTGTCCACCATGGTGTTTTCTCGGTTCTGAGATGTTTTTGAGACCCGATTCGAGGAGTTGGATGAACCGTCTCGGGTACATGGTGGGCCCGGTAAGGTACTCCGGGGCAAGAAGCTCGAGTTGTAGACAATGAGCCCGGCAGGAGCAGACTTCCTACCGGTGATTTTGTAAGTCTACGGTAGAGCCCCGGCCGTCTGTCCGAGGCCAAAATGCGGAAACGAAAACTTTTTCTTAACTTGAAACCGGCGCTATCGTATGCTTAAATCCTGGATCGAACCATTAACCTACAACTAGCAACTAGAGAAAGGGTTGGAAAGCTATACCGATCGATCCGTGTCGTTCGGTCTTTGGCCACCATCCCAAGCTCCTCGCGGCATCTCCGGTCTCGATCTCCTCGTCGGAAAGGGCACCACATCTTCGAGTATTTTTACGGGCTCCCGCTTCATCCGAAGCAACTCGGGCACGAAGTTCGCTAGCCGACGTGTCCAAGGTGAAGTAGAGAATGTTGTGACAACTTTGTCTCTTGCATCCATTGCATGGATGGATGTTGAAGATGAAGCCATCAATGGAGGTTATGAGCTAGAGGAAGAAGAAGAAGAAGAAGCTTTTTATCCTTTTGTGTTGAGATGATAAGAATGAGAGCAAGAATAAAAAATACAAGAGCTAACCCACCATCATATGGCTGCCTTTCTCTCTCCTCTTATCATTTCATCACATATATCAATCATATAATGTGATGTATGCACATAAAAAGAGACCATGAGTCACTACCCTTGCACATGCTACATTAAATGCACAAAATGATGATTTCTAGCTCACAATTTCCATTTGTAAACATTAATCCAAATGTTTACAATAATAAAAAGGATACAACAACATCTAAAGTAAACTCATGACGGATCACAAGGATACTCCTCACCTGTATATACATACCTGCATCCGCATTCCGACCGAATGCGAATGCAATGAGACTAAAGTAATCCAACAAATCTAATACTAGGATTCTGCTTAAACCAAAGCCCACTAGTATGATCCGCCGGATCATGATCCGTGCACTACTGCACGTATATGATCGGACCCTGCCATATATCATACGGCCTCTACAACGTTTCGCCCGAAACTTGAAAAACTGTCTGTGGGGGACTCTAAAGACTCGTCAATACTTTGGCTGTGGATTTAATCACTAGCACGTCAGATGTACTAGCCGTACGTAACGGGCTACCAGGTATTGACCAAAAGGGAGGTCGATGAGCGAACTCATCCTGACACCCTGCTGAGCCTGTCAGTGACAATATCCGTACAGTCCGGTCCGTTTGTCTATGAGCATCGCATGGCGGGCCAAGGGGGTTGGTAAAAGTCAGACCTCCAAAAGTGGTACAAGTCGTGTCGGGGTGTATCCCAGAACACCCTGAAATACTACTGGAATACCTACCAGTAAATCTCCTGCCTTGGCCAAGGAATTCATGTAATGGTTCTCCTAGACACAGCGCGATCTCACCCCCAATACTGGGTGAGACGAAATCCCTGCCGATCCGCTCACTGCCTCCATGTGGCTCGGGACTGTACCCAACTAAAACCTGTTTGCACGACTCCTTTGAGCCGTGGTAGGGTAGTAATCAAAGCACAGTAGGAACTCACACGAGACAAATGACGATCTCAGGTCGATGAACTAACCTGTACACATGTCACCAGGGAACTCCTATCTAACATCAGGTATAATACCAACTAGCATGTTCCCGGCGAGTCCTGTCCGGTATACTCATAACCCAATGAGCACCTGTATACATCTTAGGTGATCCAACTGACATCAATGGCTTGTGAGACCGTCCACCGCCCCACGTCGGGGTCTCGAATGTATACACTAGTCTACTAATGGAGTATCGATGCCCAGTCTCGAAACTCCCACGACTAAGGACCTCTTTAAGGATGTGCTTATAGACCCCAGCTCCCACGTATATGATCGCCATCATACTGCTGGTCGTCAAGCAAGAATCCTATGGGCTCTATCAACGTGCAATAGTGACCTGTAAGGTCACCTAAAAAAGTACACGATGATAAAGATAAACCAGATAGCATACTATCATCTTGAGTAAGACTGTCCTACCGGTATAGGTCCTTCCTCAATGATTGCAATCACGTGCCTGTGATCCAATAATTGACTCTGAGGGCACTATATCTAACAATCTCCCACTTGCACTCAAGGCTAATTATTGCGATGTCGTATACTCACAGCCCGTGTGATACCGAACACCCAACTCTTCTACTGATCAGTCTCACAAAGTCTGTTTGTGAAACTATTGCGTTCGAGGAATAGCCTTAGTGAGTGGATCCGCCCTGATGTTTCTTTCTATGTCTCTCTTTATCTCAAGTTCGCGGAGAAAGCCATCTCCCGAAATGAGCAATACTTGTCTTAGAATATGTCTGGATATCTGATGGGACCTAGTTCATAAATGAACTCCAAATCCAAACTTCGTAGACTGTATCGTCAACTGAACTTAATCAGTATCCTGTGTCATGCCTCCCTCAGTGTCCGCTTGGATCACCTGTCCAAGACACTGCCCCTCGTTAGAGGGAAAACCACAACTCTGACATTCACTCTGTCATTCAGGTCATCTTGGAAGCCTGGAATGATAACCTTCTCCTGAAGTAGGCTGACATTATCATATCCCTGGAACGTCCACTTATATTCTAAAACTGCTTTCGAACGTTTCTCCAAGATAGGATTAATATCAACTTATTGCATCTCATGCAAAAACAACATCTGGTGTGGTACTTGACATCTCATGATTGACTCAATTGCCTAAGCAAGTGATCTGCCAATCATGCACATCCCTCTCCCCTATAGTCTGTAAGACACTTTTAGAGAGGGTGACTCCATCACCTGCAGGTACACTACCGTACCAGGAGTCGTCCATTCTAAACCACCTGTAGAATGCTGTTTAAGTACCCAGATTGGGAAACTACCCAAATCTAGATCTAAAACTATAGATCTAGTAACCAGAATGTCTGATATAATATCCAAGTCTTATGTGGAGAAACCACTGTGTGACAACCAAAGTATAACCGATTGTAGTATAGGATTTTCACTTCCTACTCTGTGTATGTCATCCAAATACCAGGACATCACACCCTACTACCTTCTTAACAGATCCATCCCCTATTCTGATGAAGTCAAACCTATGACTGTCACATCAGAAATAGACGATCTATCTCCGCTATATTTGGTTTAGTCCATAAATAGACATAAGCTACTTGTCCTCTATGCTTCCGCTGCTCCCACTGACTACGACAACCCTCTGGCAGAGTCATATACACGTACACTTCTAAAGATAGTTTAGAACGACGCTATACTCATCCTCCTGCCGGGTCTCACAGTCTGGAACAACAGCAATGGAAAGTCTGGGTAAACAAGAAACTCCTTGTCACCATCTTTGAGCATACCGAATGTTAGTTATATGTATGCCCTAGAGGCCATTACTATACATAGGATGTATATTGTAGTGGATGCTTGGACATATATAGGGAGGACTTTCTTGCTCGACATGATAGTATGCTATCTGGTTACTCTTTACCTTAACGTGTATAATGATTGTCTCTCTGTTACATGTTGGTAAAGCCCTTAGGATGTGTACTTGACTACCTGGACTATGATGCGGATCATACTAGTGGGGACATGGTAGTCCATAAGTACATCCTTCAAAGTCCCTAGTCGTGGGTGTATCGAGACGGGGCATCGATATACCAGAGTAGACTAGCGTATACCTTCTCGACCCATACAGATGGGCGATGGATGATCCCATATCCATTGGTGTTTGACATCAGAGATGATATACGGGTGCTCAGTGGAGACTGGGTACACTGGACGGACTCGCCGAGAACTCCCAGATGGTATTATACCTTACGTCAGATGGCAGTTCTCTGGTGACACTGGTACAGAGTAGTCTGTTGACCCGAGATCGTCATAGAGTCTTGTGTGGTTCCCACTGTGCTTTGATTTCCATCTTACCACGTCCAAGAGGGCGTGCAAAATGGTGGTTTTTGGGTACAGTCCCGAATCACATGGAGGCAATGAGCGATAGGAGGGGATTCGTCTCTCCCGGTATAGGGAGTTGATGTTGCGCTGTGTTCGATTGGCTATAACAGGAAATCCCTGGCCAGGGTTGCTGAGATTTACTGGTAAGTGTTACCAGTAGTTTCTCGAATTGTTATAGACCTCATATCGACACGACTTATCGAGCTATTGGGGTCTGACGTTTACCACCCCTAGGCGAGATATGCGACAGATCAGGCGATCAGACCGGACTGTACGGTAAGTGTTACTGGTTGGATTCACAGGAGTATGAGCGGGCTTGCTCGTCGATCTTCTGATCGCTCAATACCCGGGTGGCCGTTAGGTTTAGCAGACCGCTTGCGGCTTGTGGGTGATTGATATGATCATCACCTGCTGCCGGCGTATTGACGAGTCTTTAGAGTCCTACACAGAGGTTTCCTGGCTCAAGCGAAACGAAATAGGAGCGCATATGAGATATGTGCGGGACCGAGAATAATGCGTGTATGTGATACCGTATTCCATTCTCGCGATAAATGTATCGATTGGTTGTATGCGATATAACCTAGTTATCGATTCAAGCATTGATTCGATAAACCGATACATAGGATACTAGTCGGTTATATGCGATATGACCGGATCGTTAAATCAAGTGTTGATTTAATGATTTAATGTATAATTATATATTTGATATATTACTTTGCATTAACTAGTATTGGTTCACTTTAAATGGATTTTCTCACTTGGATGTACAAGTTGTATATGTGATATACTTTTTGTGCAAATGATTGTATCATGTTTGATGATACATGTTTGCTAGGGTTTTTGTGTAAAGATCAAACCATGGTTACATGTTAATGGTTAGGGTTTTGATTTATTCATTTATTTATTTGTTTATTCTTTTTGGAAAATAAATGGCATGAAAAGAAAATGGTGGCTTGATTTGTATTCTAGTTGAAGCTTCATGAGGCTTTGACCTAAGTGACCATTTTTGTCTCATGCTTAACCCTAACCATTCCCACTAACCCTAGTTTAGTCTCTACAATTGACCATGGTTGGTAGATGATAAGTATTATTATTATTTTCATTTTACTTAATACTTATCATAACATCTTCTTCTTCTTCTTCTTCTTCATCTTCAACATGAAGAAACCTTGGACCATCAATGGTGATTGATGAAAAAGAGTGAGAAATCCAATTCTAAAGTCTACCCACTTCCTATTTCTTCATCCTCTACCTCTTGCCAAGTAGTAGAGTGTGTTTTCTTCACAAGTTTCATGACTTGGTGAAGTTGGAGCTTGATCTAGTGATGCCTCGACGTAGATCATCTTCGGCATCGTAGTCGACGACCTAGCCCGTCCATTTCTCCGATGAAGCCGACACTAGAGTCCAAGATCCGTTTTGTACAGCGGAGAGGACTTCATTGCCGAGCTATGGAGGTGGAGGACCGGATCTACAAAGGTTGTATATCCGTTCTCTTAGTAAAATAGTTTACTAGTTCTTTTTCGCCTAAATATCTAGTTAACGATCCGTATTAGGGTTTCTCGACACCCGTAAAATTTGAAATTGGCATGGTTGATGCCTTGTGAGACCTCATTAGAGTGCCTAGGAACCCTACAGTGGTATCAGAGCCTAGCTAGAGCCTTAGGCGATGCGTAGACGAAGTTTGAAACCCGAACGAACCCGAAACCCTAACACAAACATGCTCTCTGGACTTTTTCCAAAATCTGGAGTTTTTCGATATTAAAAATATGCAGAAAAATCAGCAGGCAATTGTAAGAATTACTGTGAAGCCCGTACCCATGAATCCACCAAAGTGCGGCGGAACCGCGGCATTAGCATGGCTAATGCGGCGGTTCCGCGGCCATGTGATCTCTTCTTGCGTTCAATTTTGCACAGTAATTCTTAGTTTGCAGTGCTGGTTTTCCTGGGAATTTTTAATATTTTTTCAAGAGTTGAATTTTCTGGGTTGTTTTGGGGATTCGAATGTTCGATCGGATTATCAAATTTTGTCTGTGTGGCTTTCCGGATAATTTTTGGATATGTTAAAAAGTTCGACCGGATATAAATACCCAACTTTTCCCCTGTCGGGAAATTTCCAAATGTTGGATTTTTCCGTGGTTTAACGACGTTCTAAGTAGTGCAAGTAACGCGATGGACCCTCTAGAAGACAACAAACCTTAACTCAATTATGTGACCGTCTTGAACTGCCCTTTGAACCTTCGGGTTTGGGGCAGTACGGCGTGCCACATGTGAGGCGTTGGCTTGACCCTTCTACGGCTGGACCGTTGGTACTGAGGCACGAACTGAATGTTGTTAGACTTATTTCATGTGTTGATCTATACCGGGAAAACTTGGGTGTTCGACTGTTTGATCGAAAAGTTTAACATTTTCTATTTATCCGGAATGTGATACAATAATTGGAATTCACAAGTAGTTATGAGATAACTGAATGAATGTTATAAACATAGCAGTTTAGTCTCACTTGATCGGTTGCCACGGAATTTTGATGTGATCAAAAATCCGTCGCAATCACGTAGCGTACGCGGATACTCGCCGGATAAACTTAATAGACAGCCTCACTCCATAGCCCCGACCAAGTGACTGTAGGAGAACCCCGTCGCCGAAAGCATCCGTTCGGGTGCTCGCGGTAGCGGTGTTCCGCCTTGGTGCACTTCGTCGACGGTATCGGGGGTGCAGCCGCCTACTAAAGTTTGCGACGAGTATTCGATCAAATTGTCGGGAATCCTGTTGAATTGCCCGACTTGATATTGAAAAGAGTTTTCGATTTTGAGACTAAAATGCGGGGTTTATAATTGTTAGGCATGCGATGTCTAAGGAATTCATTTGATTAGGCATGCGATGTCTATGGAGGTTGCGGATTCCAACTGTTGTAGTTTTACACTTTCTTTTCTGTGACCGTAAGTGTAATATGTGATATCGCCGGTTTCGTTGCTATATGTCAATGACAATTGGGATGCGCATATTTACTTACGTTGATGACATGTGATGTTATGTGTTGCTGGATATGTTATATTGGATCGTCGTGTTTGAATAGCCGGGGGTTTTTATGTGAGATGAGTGTTTTTCATTTTCATTCATGTAAAAACTTGTATGTAATATTCTTTTATTGGGGCACTTCCAGGTTGCGGAAGATGTCACCGTTTGTATATTATTTACTTTTCTGCACTAGGATAGACCCAAGGAGGGGAGCACAAGTAACCGGATTCTAGGGTCCAGTGGGAGACCAACTCGAGGAGTCGAGTCCGGGTCTCCTAACTCTAGAATTGGTAGGGTTGCTTGCCGTTCTCGTAGGGGTCTAGGGGTGTGGGTTTGGCTATTCATCACGACCGTGGAATCCGTGTTTTATACTGGCTCGTATTGAAAACACGGACGTCATAGTATATCCAATATTTCATATGTTTCTTCTGCTGCGATATCTGTGATGTGATCATGTGATGTTCTGTGATAGATACTTTATATAGTATATATGATATATTATATAGACGTTACTTATGTTTTACACCCGCGCTAGCCCTGCCCCGCTCTACCGTTAGTTACCTAACCTAACGGTGCATGAGGGGACATCGAGGCGAATGCGGATGGCATAAGTGTACGTCGTATTTATCTGTGATGTTTAGGTACTGAAATGATGGGACTTCATTAATGAGATTAATGAAATAAAAGAAACCTAAGATGTTGTAGAATCGAATTTCAAAATAAAACAGGTAGCTACAGTTCTTGCTTTGCACAGCGGTATATATGATATATCCTGCACCTTATTCGATGAGGAAAGGACCGAGATCCCTTCACCGGGAGTGACTCCTTTAGCAATAACTGGATGATGCTACACACTCGGTTTGTCTTTTGATTGCTTTTAAGAGTTTTTGCTTTGCACAGTGATATATATGATATATCCCGCACCTTATTCGATAAGGAAAGGACCGACGATCCCTTCACCGGGAGTGACTCCTTTAGCAAAACTAGAAAAGCCTCAAAGACACTCCATTTCAAAAATCATTTGATTCTAAAACGATATCAAGTTCATTACGCAATAGGTTTTCAGAAAAACCTGTCGTAGCCCTCCGTCATTTCAGATAAGTACTAGTTAGTATTCGTGCTGCGGTAGTTTGGCATTCGTCAAGGCGTAGTGTACGGTAGCTAACTAGTATTTATCTGCTTATGCATATGATGCGATTGGATTAGGGTATTCGTACGGCGTTGTTTGGCATTCGTCAAGGGTCGTGCGGGTGGGTTTAATTCGATCAAGAAATGTACGGGTTGAACTTGACTAGTGGACTATGGGTTGTTTGGCATTCGTCAAGGTCATAGAACACTAGGGGCAAAATATTATCGGGAATTTCAAGTGTTGAAATTTGCAATGAGATTGCATACCTTCTATGAGATAGTTGGATCCCGATACCTGCTGCGAGTAATTGTTACTCCTGGGAGAGTTTTGCACATTACAATTAGCCGATCAAGTAGGTGTCTAGAAAGGTGTCAACGGGGTTACGCCTCAGGGAAAACGAGGTTTACTGTAATTAGGTTCGTGCGAAAGCACGGGGGACCTCCCTCAAAGTACCGACACTGGCCTGGCTGAAAGATTGGCGAACTTGTAGTGTGTAATTAATCCCGGCTAGTCTTTCCTTTTTGGGTTTGAAGGAAGATTTGATAAAAAGCAGTGGGAGCCATCCTGATTAGATAAAATAAAACCAATCTATTCTTGCAAGAGCGCACGCTGAGTGTTTTCTTCTCTCTCTCTCCTGGTAGCGACCATGTCACGCCTTAATCAAGATAATAATACGGATTTTTGACCGAACCCGCTTGTTATACTGAGCTGGGGAACGTTGGTCCCGCTCCAACTTATAATTGTTATAAGACAGAGCAGGAAATTGGGGATTACCAGAATTCCCTTGCCGCCCAAACGAAGAGAGTGCATGTTGATGCATCATCTTCGGGTGTGTTCATTACAGAGAACTGTTTCTCAGTATCCTTTACGTCCTGGGTATGTGATACCAGATCAGGATCCCAGATATGTAATTTGTTGCATAGGGCTACAGAAAGGTAGAGAACTGAGAACGGGTGATAAGTTTCATGAGGCAGAAAACGGGGCAAGTGTTGCAGCCAAGTCTGTTGGTCACTGTCACCCTGTATTACAAATACATTGATTCTGAACGAATGTTATTAGATACTGAACCTGATATACAAAATCATAACAGTCTCTTTATTAGTAAAGAAATGATAAAATTTTGTATTGTTGGATAATGTTTTGAACATTTCCTATATCAAAAGTTGATCGGATCAGGCACGTTATCTAAAAGCATTGACGTTCTAAATCAAACTACAGTTCTTAGCAAATGGAACACACATAAGAGGAATAGTTCAGAAATGAACGAATCCTTCTTGAGGCATTGTAGACTAGGTCATATCAATGCGACCCGACTAGCTGAAGTTACATGTAAATGCATATTTAAATCAGTTTGAATTTACATCTTGTGAAACTCGCCAGTCATGTCACAAAGATATAATGACACCAGCTCTGTTTATTGGAAACAGAGAAAGAGTTAATGAACTCTTGGGACTGCTACATGATGATATATGTAAGGTCCCCTGTCTACACATGCCAAGACTGGTTCTTTGTACTTCGTTATATTCTCTGATAAATCTCTCAAGATTCAGACATATGTTCCTGTTGAAACACAAGTCCAAACCTTTTGAGATATTCACAGAATATAAGTTAGAAGTAGAGAACCAAAACACGGGAATAAGTATTATGTCCTTTGATGAGATCAAGGAGGAGAATACTTGAGCACGGAAATCCTGGACTATTCTAAAAGGAGAATGAGATTCTCCCTCAGCATTACTCCTCCGTATACACCATAGCACGATGGTATATCGGGGTGGAGCAATCACACCCTATGTGATAAGGTGTGCTCTATGATGAGTACCACTGAGTTTCCTATTTCCTTTTGGGAGTTATGCGCTTGAGAAGTTGCATACCTATTGAATAGGGTTCCAATCAAATCAATTGCCTACCGCTTCATATGTGATATGGAAAGGGAAGAGCCCATATCTTAAGTTGGTTAAGATTTGGGGTTTTCCGGGCTATGTCTAAAAGCATAATCCGGACAAACTCAAGGCATGGTCTGTTATGTAGAACTGGAAATGTTCCAGCCAAACAAAGTGCAGCTGATGATTTGAAAGAACCAAAGGATTCAATAGTTACCAACGAACCTCAGCCTCTCCGCCGATCTAGTAGGGTTCCTCACCCACCTGAGAGATACTTCGGTTCCTCTATGACAGTGGGAGCGAGGATTGCATCATGAGATGATGACCCAAGCAGTTTCGAGCTGGCCATCAGGAGTGGGACTCTGTAAGAATGGCTGGATGCTTAGCGATCTGAGATGGAATCCTTATACACCAACAAAGTATGGACTTTGGTTGCTACATCTGAAGGGTTAAATCCCCATCAGGAGCAAGTATATCTTGAGAAGATTACTTGGTGTAGATGGAAAAGTTAAGACTTTCAAAGCTAGACTTGTTAAAGCTTTTCGTCATCGACCAGGCATGGATAATGATGAAACCTTTTCAAGTGGCTATGCTTAAGTCCATCCAGATCCTACTTGCCATGGCTACATACCATGACTACGATATCTGGCGGTTGGGTGCCATGACTGCTTTTCTAAAATGATGGTTTAGAAGAGAACGTCTATAAGTACACAGCCAGAGGGCTTCGTAAAAAGTGGGAGCAGCGGAAACGTGTGCAAGATGCTTCATAGGATAAAGCAGACATCGCGGAGTTGGAACATCTGTTTTGATGTGTTAGTCAAAGAGTTTGATATCATCAAAATGGTAGATGAACCTTGTATAAACAAAAAGGTAGTAGGGAGTATGGTGATGATCCTCGTAGAGTACGTGGATGACATACTCTTGATAAGAAAGGAGTTTCCTATGCTACGCTCGATCAATCTCCGCTTATCATAATGATTCTCCATATAGGATCAAAGTGATACCTACTAAATCCTGGGTTTTGGATCTATGAGATAGATCTAATTGGATGTTAGGATTCTCACTAGTTGTAGTGAGATGGTATCAATCGATCCTGAGGAGAATCACTGGAAGTGTTCCAGGGTGATAAGCACGACTGAATGTCAGTCTCAGGCATTGCCTTTACCCTTAGTAAAGGGACGGTATGATGGAAGAGTTCCAAGCTAGATACCGTGACATACTAGACGATAAAGGCAGGATACATCGCTACTTAAGATGCTACCAAAGAGGATGTCTGGGTGTATATTGGTTCATGAGATGAACTACGTTCCAACCATTGTGAGACAATGGAGTTGTGGCTTATGCCAAGGAACGCCCGTCCCATCAGTAACCCAGGCGTATTCTGAAGCAGCATCACCTGATCTTGGAGATAGTTGATCTCCAGGGTGATCGAGGTTAGGAGAGTAGACTCAGAGGACAGCACGGCGGATCCACTCATAAAGGCCTTTTCCCAGAGAGAGACTATTATGGGATGGTTGAGTACGAGATACTACAACCACTGCTATCAGATGGCCCTAGTGCAAGTGGGAGATTGTTAGTTATATGTATGCCCTAGAGGCCATTACTATACATAGGATGTATATTGTAGTGGATGCATGGACATATATAGGGAGGACTTTCTTGCTCGACATGATAGTATGCTATCTGGTTACTCTTTACCTTAACGTGTATACTGATTGTCTCTCTGTTACATGTTGGTAAAGCCCTTAGGATGTGTACTTGACTACCTGGACTATGATGCGGATCATACTAGTGTTGGAGATAGTGCCCTCAGAGTCAATTATTAGGTCACAGGTACGTGATTGCAATGATTGATGGAGGACCTATCCCGGTAGGACAGTCTTACTCGAGATGATAGTATGCTATCTGGTTTACCTTTATCATCGTGTACTGCTTTAGGTGACCTGACAAGTCGCTATTACACGTTGGTAGAGCCCATAGGATTCTTGCTTGACCACCAGCAGTATGAGGGCGATCATATACGTGGGAGCTGGCAGTCTATAAGCATATCCTTAAATGGTCCCTAGTCGTGAGAGTTTCGAGACAGGGCATCGATACTCCAGAGTAGACTAGTGTATACAGTCGAGACCCCGACGAGGGGCGGTGGCCGGTCTCACAAGCCACTGGTGTCAGTTGGATCACCTAAGATGTATACAGGTGCTCATTGGGTTATGAGTACACCGGACAGGACTCGCCGGGAACATGCCAGTTGGTCATATACCAGACGTCAGATGGCAGTTCCCTGGTGACATGTGTACAGGTTAGTTCATCGACCTGGGGATCGTCATTTATCTTGTGTGAGTTCCCACTGTACTTTGATTACTACCCTACCACGGCTCAAAGGAGTCGTGCAAACAGGTTTTAGTTGGGTACAGTCCCGAGCCACATGGAGGCAGTGAGCGTATCTTCAGGGGTTCGTCTCTCCCGGTATTGGGGTGAGGTCGTGCTGTGTCTAGGAGAGCCATTACACGAAGCCCTCGGCCGAGGCAAGGAGATTTACTGGTAGGTATTCCAGTAGTATCTCAGGGTGTTCTGGGCTACACTCCGACACGACTTGTACCGCTTTTGGGGGTCTGACTTTTACCAACCCCCTAGGCCCGCCATGCGATACTCATAGACGAACGGACCGGACTGTATGGATATTGTCACTGACAGGCTCAGTAGGGTTGTCAGGCTGAGTTCGCTCACAGACGTCCCTTTTTAGTCAATACCTGGTAGCCCGTTACGTATTGGCTTATACCTCTGACGTGCTAGTGGTTGAATCCACAACCAAGGTGTTGACGAGTCTTTAGAATCCCCCACATTCTGTTACTCAGCTTTCGGGCGAAAGGTTGTAGAGGCCGTATGGAGATATGGCAAGGTCCGATCAGATACGTGCGGTATTGCACGGATCAGGATCGGACAGTTTGTACTACAGGCCGTATGGATATATGGCAGGGTTCGATCAGATACGTGCGGTATTGCACGGATCAGGATCGAACGGATATTACTAGCCGACTTTGGTTTAAGCCGGATCCTAGTATAGTACAGTGTAGATTTTGTCTCATTGCATTTGTATTTCGGTCGAAATACAGATGCGGGTGTGTATGCACAGTATCGGGGTTTTCCTGTAATTTATTACGGGACCAGTTTTATGGAGTTGCCAGTTTGCTTTTCGTTTCGGCCGATTTCCTTTGTATCGTTCATTGGCCGAAGTTTGGTGGAGGAGGGCTTATTTGCATTGTTGCAAATAGGCATTTGTGAAGGGTGTTCTTTGCATATATTTGTATCATGATGGTTTCATGATGGAGCCCATCCCTTGACCTTTCTTGCTTGACTTTGTGAGGTGATGATGGTGGTGTTGGAGTGTTGTTTTATTTGCTATCATGGTTGTTGGTTGAGTGTTGGAATTATTGGAATGATGATTCTTTGCATGATAGCCTTCTCTTTCTCTCCCTTGGATTATTGCATATCTTTCTTATGCTTTACCATTACCTCCTCTCTCATTCCTCCCTCTCTTGAAGTCATGGCCGGCCACTTCCCTAGTGGGCTGTCCAAACTTTTGAGGGGGGGATTTTGCTTCATTTCATGTTGCAAAATTCCCACAAGTTCAATCCAAAAGGCCCCAAGTTCAATTCCTCCACAAAAGGCAATTCCTACAACCCCAAATGAGACTTCTTCTCTAGATATTCTACTGCAAATCTTGGGCACGTCGACTAGCCAGCTTCGTGCCCGAGTTGCCTCGGCATTGAGGTGGGAGCCCGTAAAAGAAGTAGGCGATGTGGTGCACTTCCGGCGACGAGGAGGAGACGGGACATTCCGCAGGAGATCGGGACGACGACGAGAAGACCGGAGGACTCGGATCTGTCGGTATATCTCTCTTCCCCTTCTTGTAGATAGCTAGGACTAATTAATGGTTCGATCCGGGTATTAGTGCGCGGCGGTTTGCCAGTTCAAGTAAAATTTAAAGTTTATCACCGCTTCCGCATTTGGCCGTCGGATTGACGGCCGGGGCGCCGCCGTGCACTTACAGTGGTATCAGAGCCTCGCCATTAACTTAGTCTAGCTTTGTTTAATGTGTTTTGCATTTCCGATCGACCAAAATTCCAAAATCTACATTTTTGCTAGCGACAGTTTTCTGTTGAAATTTTTTGGTCTCCAAAAATTTTTCAGGTTGTATAAAATTGATGTACTGGAGATTTTAAGAGCTCTGTAAAAATTCGATGAAGTGATTCCACTGTAGGAGCGCGGAACCGCCGCAAACACCCCATTCTCGCCGCGGTTCCGCAGCACACTGTGGAGATCCCTGCACCAAATTTCTATAGTATCTTTCTGGGGTTAAAATTGGGGTTTTGGAATATTAAAATTGGGCCCAGAATTTCTGTGAGTGCTACAGTATTGCTTGGGGGCCCACTTGTTAATTTTTTGATCGATCGGATATTTTAAACACATTATTTCACAGTATTTACATTATATCTGCGACCGTGAATGTCACTCGATCGGTAAATCCGGTCTAACTGCTATAGCCCGGTTAGACGGATTTGTGAACGTGACTTTCACGTTGATGTTCTGTTTTTGCTGTGATGTTGCGGATCGGTCGTGGGGGATAGCCTGGATGCAATGCTAGTACAGTTGTGGTTGTATTATGTACATTTGATATTGCGGGGCGAGCGTCCGACATGTGGACTGCCGTCACTGCCTGATTGTATTATTATTTTGGGGCACGGCCAGGTTGCGGTCGATGTACCCGTTGTATGTATATTTTACTTTCTGTACTAGGATTACCCCGCGGAGGGGTGCACGGATAGCCGGGTTCTAGAGGGCAACAAGCCCGCATCTCATGGCATTGGGACGGAGGGGGCTTCACTCTAGGATTGGCGGGCTATTCGCCGCACTCGTAGGGGGTACAGGTTGACCCAGGAGGGGTGCCCAAGTTACCGGATTCCGTGAAGTGCTGGGTGGTCCATTCACGGAGCTGAAGGGGGCTGCCTCGCTTCAGGTTTTGGCGGGTAACTTGCCGCGCCCGTAGGGGTCTAGGATTTCATTGCACAGGCTATCCACACGACCAGGGGAACGTCGGGTTTCAGCGGCTCTGTGAAACCCGGGGATCCCAGATATCTGTATTGTTCTGTGATGCTGTACATTTCTGTGATGTTGCATTTTATCACGCTTTGAGCGAATATAATATATTGGTATATATATTAGTAGATGTTGTATATGTTTTGCATCCGCGCTAGTCCAGTCCCCGCTCTGTCGTTAGTTAGCTAACCTAACGGGTAATGACGGGACCCAGTGGCGAATGCGGATGGCATATACGTACATCAGTATATTTTCGTTCTTTTTGGTGTGATCAATTGATGGGACTGCATTGATTCGGATCAATGCAAGTTAAAAACAAACCTAATCTGATGTTGTTGGAACACTTTTCAAAAAGCTGTTATTGCAAGGACGTTCTCTTTTGTTTTGCATCGTGGTATTCAGTTGGAATATCCTGCTCCTCAGTCGACGAGGCAAGGGCCGAGATCCCTTCACCGGGAGTGACCCCTTGGACAAAAGTTTGCGTCAGGGCAATGACTTCACTATAGCCGATTACTTTTGCTTTGCACCGTGGTATTCAGTTGGAATATCCTGCACCTCATTCTACGGGGAAAGAGCCGAGATCCCTTCACCGGGAGTGACCTCTTTAGCAAAGGTTTTCGTCACTATATTTTTAAAAGCTATCAGTTCCTTCAACGATATCAAGTTCATTACGTTAAAGGTTTTCGCCAGAAACCATTCGTAGCCCTCCATCATTTCAGTTAAATATTCGGTAGTATTCAAGCTATGTATTTTGACCTCACGCCAAGGCATAGTGATTGGTAGCTGCCGGGTATTTATCTGTTGCATAGATAGATGCGTTGGTTTGGGACAGTCGTACTACTATTTTGGCCTACGTCAAGGGTATGTACGGATGGGTTCAAATTAACCTGGATAATGACGGGCAGAACTTGACATGTGACTTATGATATTTTGACCTCACGCCAAGGTCATAAGAGCATGGGGCAGAAATCACATCGGGAGTTTCAAAAGAACTGAAACTTGCCAGATATGCGCATACCATCTGGAGTATGATGATGTGAGCGGATTCCGTCACGTTATCATGCGATGATAGTTGGATCCCGATTCCCGCTGATGAGTTGGTTTACTCCTCGGGTGATCCCGACTAATTCTTCTTTTGGGTTTGGAGAAGAATTTGACGGTACAGTGGGAGTTTCCAGATTAGATAAATTGGTAACCATTCTGATCTAGGTTAGAGTGCACGCTGAGTGTTTCTTTTCTCTCTCTCTTTGGCAGCGACCATTGACCCGACCCTAAGACTATGACTCAGTGACCAAGTTGACCGAACCTTCTTAAACACTGGCTTTTGGATTGTCAGAGTTGCAAACCTCATTGCCACTCCTACTTTTACCCTTTTCTCCAGGACACCCCGTATTACTACGAACGTCCACTTCCATTGGACAAAACCATCGTATGGTTAGATACGAACTCGAAGGAATTTATTCGAGGATGGTTTCCGGTTCTGGAGAAAACGGATAGGATTATTCAGTTGTCTTTTCCTTTTTACCTTCTCTCAAGTTGTGAGTACTCCTTGGTTTAGGAGATAGTACACCGATTACGCAAATTGGATAGTCTTCTTCCAAACCATAGGCAGGTGCCGACCGGTAGGGAATGAAGAAAACCAATTAGCATAACGATGGTGTGCAGAAGGTATTAGGTTAAGACAAAGCAAGGGATTAGTAAGAGGGCAAAGTAAATTGCAACAGATATTCACGACCAAACCAAGTATTCCTTCGTCAATCCTAAATCACCTTTGTATTTCTCCAGGACACTCCGTATCACTACGAAGATCCACAGTTTATTTGGATACTCCATCGTATATTTATATACGAACTCGAAAGGAACTTGTTCCAGTTCGGGGATGGATTCTGGTCCAGGAGAAATAGGAATAAGGTTTATTCGGTTGTCTTTTATCTTCACCTTCTCTCGCATTACGAGTGTTCCTAGGATTGGGACAGTACACCCATTATGCTTATTGGATAGTCTTCTTCCAAACCATAGGCTGGTGCCGAACGGTAGGGAAGGAAGAAAACCATTTGGCCTAAGGGGTGTGCAGAAGGTAAAGACTAAAGACATAAGAAGGGATTTGGAGAGGTGGCAAAGGATTATACGGTTACAGTCGTGAATTTGGAAGAGGCATTACTAGGAATACCGGGATACCCCATCGAAACATTTCAATGTTTCAGTCTCACTGTGTACTGTTAAAGGAAAACTGATTTCCCGATTAGATACTTACTCCAGGGTATGTATTTACCAGTTACGATTCTCACATCTGTATGGCTTTACAGATGATGAGTGGGAGTAAGTTATTGAGAATTGGGTGATCATCCTCATTATATCGGGATTCGTTGTAATCGGTGATATTTGAGGAAATCACCTGGGCTGTTTGCCGGTCGGCAAATATTTGGTTTTGAATATCCGCAGTTATGCACCAATTTCAAATTGATATATCTGTACGTCTATTTTCATAGAGTGAGATATACCTTTCTGAAATTATGTCTACGACATTTACCTATATCAGTGGATGGTTAGGTAAGGAGCATTAAACAGCGGTGTAATTCTTCTTAACCATAAGTACAGTTTTCAACCTACGACACACAGTGAATGAATTTTCAGACTCAAGGGACTTATACAGAGTATTGTATGTTGTCCAGGGTCCATTAGGACAGAGGGGTTGGTCCTCGTACTATATTCGGTTTACTTATGACTTCTCTAGTTTTTAGACAGGTGTTTCGTAGGAAACACAGGGTCCGAATTTTGAGAAGTTACAGGTATTTGAATAGAGTAGAGAACCAGGTGTAGCAAGTATCGGGATTCTTCAAAGTGATCGAAGATGTAGATACTTGTGTATGGTATTCAGTTGATAGTAATGATAAAGAGAAATTGCTTCTCTTTCAGGTTACTCATAATTGGAAGCATTCCTAAGTTGAGTAACGCTGATCAGGCCTCCTTCCATTTAGTTGACATGCACTGGAGACAGTTGCATGATTTGGATCTGGTTCAGTTAAATCAGTGCCTCTGGTCCTATATGGGATATAGAACAGTTCGTATCTTAACGATGTTAAGGTACGGGGAGTTGTCCGGCTTATGATTAAAACCAGACACTGGACAACTCAATGCACGTTTCTGTAATGGCTGTTTGTGGGTTGACCCAGGCTATGACGAGGGTTGACTTTCTACCATCTGGATGAACAATAGCAATATTGTTCTAGACTCGCCACAGTTTTAATAAAAATAGTTTTTTTTTTCAGAAAATAGTAGTGGGAGTATGGTAGAACTGGAAATGATTCCAGAACCACAAACGATTACTGAAGATTTGATAAGGAACCTAAAGATTCAATCTGGATTGACATTCCATTGGCCACTCCGCAGATACGGTGGGTAACTTCAGGCACCCGAGAGGTACTACGGTAGCCTCAAGGACGGTGACAGGGAAGTTCTTGTTTACCCACAATTACCATTGCTGTTGTTCCAGGCTGCGAGACCCGGCGGGAGGATGAGTATAGCGTCGTTCTGAACTCGCTTTAGAAGTGTACGTCTATATGACTCTGCCAGAGGGTTGTCGTAGTCAGTGGGAGCAGCGGAAGCATTGGTGCACATGTGGCTTGTGTCTATTTATAGACTAAAGCTGATATAGCGGAGATAGATCATCAATTTCTGATGTGACAGTCATAGGTTTGACTTCATCAGAATAGGGGATGGATCTGTTGAGAAGGTAGTAGGGTGTGATGTCCTGATATTTGGATGACATACACAGAATAGGAAAAGAAACTCCTATACTACGATCGGTTATACTTTGGTCGTCACACAGTGGTTTCTCCACAAAGGAAATGGATTTTGTATCAGACATACTGGTTACTAGATCTATGGTTTTAGATCTAGATTTGGGTGGTTTCCCAATCTGGGTACTTAGACAGCATTCTAAGAGTATTTAGAATGGACGACTCCTGGCACGGTAGTGTACCTGCAGGTAATGGAGTCACCCTCTCTAAAGGTGTCTTATAGACTAAAGCGGAGAGGGATGCGCATGATTGACAGATCACTTGCTCAGGCAATTGAGTCAATCGTGAGATGTCAAGTACCACACCAGATGTTGTTCTTGTACTAGATGCAATAAGTTGATATTGATCCTATCCTGGAGAAACAGTCAGAAGCAGTTTTAGAACATAAGTGGATGTTCTAGGGATATGATAACGACAGCCTCATTCGGGAGACAGTTATCATACCAGGCTTCCAAGGTGACATGGACGACAAGGAGGTTGTCAGAGTTATAGTTTTCCTTCTGATGAGGGGCAGTATTTTGGACAGGTGGTCCAAGGAAATACTGAGGGAGGCATGGCGCAGGATACTGATTGAGTTCAGTTGACGATACAGTCTAAGAAGTTTGGATTTGGAGTTCATTTATGAGCTATGTCCCATCAGACATCCAGACACATTCTAAGACAGGTATTGCTCATTTCGGGAGATGGCTTTCTCCGCGAACATGAGATTTAGAGAGACATAGAAAGAAACATCAAGGCGGATCCACTCACTAAGGCTATTCCTCGAACGCATTAGTTTCGCAAACGGGATTTGTGAGACTGACTAGTAGAGGAGTTGGGTGTTCGGTATCACACGGGCTGTGAGTATGCGACATCGCAATAAGTAGCCTTGAGTGCAAGTGGGAGATTGTTGGAGATAGTGCCCTCAGAGTCAATTATTAGGTCACAGGTACGTGATTGCAATGATTGATGGAGGACCTATCCCGGTAGGACAGTCTTACTCGAGATGATAGTATGCTATCTGGTTTACCTTTATCATCGTTTACTGCTTTAGGTGACCTGACAAGTCGCTATTACACGTTGGTAGAGCCCCTAGGATTCTTGCTTGACCACCAGCAGTATGAGGGCGATCATATACGTGGGAGCTGGCAGTCTATAAGCATATCCTTAAATGGTCCCTAGTCGTGAGAGTTTCGAGACAGGGCATCGATACTCCAGAGTAGACTAGTGTATACAGTCGAGACCCCGACGAGGGGCGGTGGCCGGTCTCACAAGCCACTGGTGTCAGTTGGATCACCTAAGATGTATACAGGTGCTCATTGGGTTATGAGTACACCGGACAGGACTCGCCGGGAACATGCCAGTTGGTCATATACCAGACGTCAGATGGCAGTTCCCTGGTGACATGTGTACAGGTTAGTTCATCGACCTGGGGATCGTCATTTATCTTGTGTGAGTTCCGACTGTACTTTGATTACTACCCTACCACGGCTCAAAGGAGTCATGCAAACAGGTTTTAGTTGGGTACAGTCCCGAGCCACATGGAGGCAGTGAGCGTATCTTCAGGGGTTCGTCTCTCCCGGTATTGGGGGTGAGGTCGTGCTGTGTCTAGGAGAGCCATTACACGAAGCCCTCGGCCGAGGCAAGGAGATTTACTGGTAGGTATTCCAGTAGTATCTCAGGGTGTTCTGGGCTACACTCCGACACGACTTGTACCGCTTTTGGGGGTCTGACTTTTACCAACCCCCTAGGCCCGCCATGCGATACTCATAGACGAACGGACCGGACTGTACGGATATTGTCACTGACAGGCTCAGTAGGGTTGTCAGGCTGAGTTCGCTCACAGACGTCCCTTTTTAGTCAATACCTGGTAGCCCGTTACGTATTGGCTTATACCTCTGACGTGCTAGTGGTTGAATCCACAACCAAGGTGTTGACGAGTCTTTAGAGTCCCCCACATTCTGTTACTCAACTTTCGGGCGAAAGGTTGTAGAGGCCGTATGGAGATATGGCAAGGTCCGATCAGATACTTGCGGAATTACACGGATCAGGATCGGACAGTTTGTACTACAGGCCGTATGGATATATGGCAGGGTTCGATCAGATACGTGCGGTATTGCACGGATCAGGATCGAACGGATATTACTAGCCGACTTTGGTTTAAGCCGGATCCTAGTATAGTACAGTGTAGATTTTGTCTCATTGCATTTGTATTTCGGTCGAAATACAGATGCGGGTGTGTATGCACAGTATCGGGGTTTTCCTGTAATTTATTACGGGACCAGTTTTATGGAGTTGCCAGTTTGCTTTTCGTTTCGGCCGATTTCCTTTGTATCGTTCATTGGCCGAAGTTTGGTGGAGGAGGGCTTATTTGCATTGTTGCAAATAGGCATTTGTGAAGGGTGTTCTTTGCATATATTTGTATCATGATGGTTTCATGATGGAGCCCATCCCTTGACCTTTCTTGCTTGACTTTGTGAGGTGATGGTGGTGGTGTTGGAGTGTTGTTTTATTTGCTATCATGGTTGTTGGTTGAGTGTTGGAATTATTGGAATGATGATTCTTTGCATGATAGCCTTCTCTTTCTCTCCCTTGGATTATTGCATATCTTTCTCATGCTTTACCATTACCTCCTCTCTCATTCCTCCCTCTCTTGAAGTCATGGCCGGCCACTTCCCTAGTGGGCTGTCCAAACTTTTGAGGGGGGGATTTTGCTTCATTTCATGTTGCAAAATTCCCACAAGTTCAATCCAAAAGGCCCCAAGTTCAATTCCTCCACAAAAGGCAATTCCTACAACCCCAAATGAGACTTCTTCTCTAGATATTCTACAGCAAATCTTGGGCACGTCGACTAGCCAGCTTCGTGCCCGAGTTGCCTCGGCATTGAGGTGGGAGCCCGTAAAAGAAGTAGGCGATGTGGTGCACTTCCGGCGACGAGGAGGAGACGGGACATTCCGCAGGCGATCGGGATGACGACGAGAAGACCGGAGGACTCGGATCTATCGGTATATCTCTCTTCCCCTTCTTGTAGATAACTAGGACTAATTAATGGTTCGATCCGGGTATTAGTGCGCGGCGGTTTGCCAGTTCAAGTAAAATTTAAAGTTTATCACCGCTTCCGCATTTGGCCGTCGGATTGACGGCCGGGGCGCCGCCGTGCACTTACAACTGGTGGGGACATGGTAGTCCATAAGTACATCCTTCAAAGTCCCTAGTCGTGGGTGTATCGAGACGGGGCATCGATATACCAGAGTAGACTAGCGTATACCTTCTCAACCCATACAGATGGGCGATGGATGATCCCATATCCATTGGTGTTTGACATCAGAGATGATATACGGGTGCTCAGTGGAGACTGGGTACACTGGACGGACTCGCCGAGAACTCCCAGATGGTATTATACCTTACGTCAGATGGAAGTTCTCTGGTGACACTGGTACAGAGTAGTCTGTTGACCCGAGATCGTCATAGAGTCTTGTGTGGTTCCCACTGTGCTTTGATTTCCATCTTACCACGTCCAAGAGGGCGTGCAAAACGGTGGTTTTTGGGTACAGTCCCGAATCACATGGAGGCAATGAGCGATAGGAGGGGATTCGTCTCTCCCGGTATAGGGAGTTGATGTTGCGCTGTGTTCGATTGGCTATAACAGGAAATCCCTGGCCAGGGTTGCTGAGATTTACTGGTAAGTGTTACCAGTAGTTTCTCGAATTGTTATAGACCTCATATCGACACGACTTATCGAGCTATTGGGGTCTGACGTTTACCACCCCTAGGCGAGATATGCGACAGATCAGGCGATCAGACCGGACTGTACGGTAAGTGTTACTGGTTGGATTCACAGGAGTATGAGCGGGCTTGCTCGTCGATCTTCTGATCGCTCAATACCCGGATGGCCGTTACGTTTAGCAGACCGCTTGCGGCTTGTGGGTGATTGATATGATCATCACCTGCTGCCGGCGTATTGACGAGTCTTTAGATTCCTACACAGAGGTTTCCTGGCTCAAGCGAAACGAAATAGGAGCGCATATGAGATATGTGCGGGACCGAGAATAATGCGTATATGTGATACCGTATTCCATTCTCGCGATAAATGTATCGATTGGTTGTATGCGATATAACCTAGTTATCGATTCAAGCATTGATTCGATAAACCGATACATAGGATACTAGTCGGTTATATGCGATATGACCGGATCGTTAAATCAAGTGTTGATTTAATGATTTAATGTATAATTATATATTTGATATATTACTTTGCATTAACTAGTATTGGTTCACTTTAAATGGATTTTCTCACTTGGATGTACAAGTTGTATATGTGATATACTTTTTTTGCAAATGATTGTATCATGTTTGATGATACATGTTTGCTAGGGTTTTTGTGTAAAGATCAAACCATGGTTACATGTTAATGGTTAGGGTTTTGATTTATTCATTTATTTATTTGTTTATTCTTTTTGGAAAATAAATGGCATGAAAAGAAAATGGTGTCTTGATTTGTATTCTAGTTGAAGCTTCATGAAGCTTTGACCTAAGTGACCATTTTTGTCTCATGCTTAACCCTAACCATTCCCACTAACCCTAGTTTAGTCTCTACACTTGACCATGGTTGGTAGATGATAAGTATTATTATTATTTTCATTTTACTTAATACTTATCATAACATCTTCTTCTTCTTCTTCTTCTTCATCTTCAACATGAAGAAACCTTGGACCATCAATGGTGATTGATGAAAAAGAGTGAGAAATCCAATTCTAAAGTCTACCCACTTCCTATTTCTTCATCCTCTACCTCTTGCCAAGTAGTAGAGTGTGTTTTCTTCATAAGTTTCATGACTTGGTGAAGTTGGAGCTTGATCTAGTGATGCCTCGACGTAGATCATCTTCGGCATCGTAGTCGACGACCTAGCCCGTCCATTTCTCCGATGAAGCCGACACTAGAGTCCAAGATCCGTTTTGTACAGCGGAGAGGACTTCATTGCGGAGCTATGGAGGTGGAGGACCGGATCTACAAAGGTTGTATATCCGTTCTCTTAGTAAAATAGTTTACTAGTTCTTTTTCGCCTAAATATCTAGTTAACGATCCGTATTAGGGTTTCTCGGCACCCGTAAAATTTGAAATTGGCATGGTTGATGCCTTGTGAGACCTCATTAGAGTGCCTAGGAACCCTACACCGAAGTACCTCTCGGGTGCCTGAGGTTACCCACCATATCTGCGGAGTGGCCAATGGAATGTCAAACCATATTGATCTTTAGGTTCTTATCAAATTTTCAGTAATCGTTTGCGGTTCTGGAATCACTTCCAGTTCTATCATACTCCCACTACTGTTTTCTGAAAAAATCCATTTTTATTAAAACTATGGCTTGTTAAGAACAATATCACTATTGATCTTCCAGATGGTAGAAAGTCAACCCTCGTCATAGCCCGGGTCAACCCACAAACAACCATTACAGAAACGTGCTTTGAGTTATCCAGAGTCTGGTTTTAAGCATAAGCCGGACAACTCCCCGTACCTTAACATTGTTAAGATATGAACTATTCTATATCCAATATAGAAACAGAGGCACTGATTTAATTAGAATCAGATTCAAATCATGCAGCTGTCTCTAGTGCATGTCAACTAAATGGAGAGAGGCCGATCAGTATTACTCAACTTAGGAATACATCCAGATATGAGTAACCTGAAAGAGAAACAAGTTCTCATAATCATTACTATTAAATGAATACCATACACAAGTATCTACATCTTCGATCACCTTGAAGAATCCTGATACTTGCAATACCTGGTTTTCTACTTTATTCATATACCTATAACTTCTCAAAACTTAGACCTTGCATTTGTACGAAACACATGTCTAAGAACTAGAGAAGTCACAAGTAAACGGAATATAGTATGAGTACCAACCCCTCTGTCCTCATGGACACTGGGCAAAATACAATACTCTGTATAAGTCCCCTGAGTCTAATAACTCATTCCCTGTGTGTCGTAGGTTGAAAACTGTACTTATGGTTAAGAAGAATTACACCGCTGTTTAATGCTCCTTACCTAACCATCATTGATATAGGTAAATGCCATAGACATAAATTCAAAAAGTTATATCTCACTTTATAAAAATAAACGTACAAATATATCAATTTAAAATTGGTGCATAACAACGGATATTCAAAACCAAAATATTTGCCATCCGGCAAACAACTCAGGCGATTTCCTCAAATATCACCAATTACAACGAATCCCGATATAATGAGGATGATCACCCAATTCCCAATAACTTACTCCCACTCATCATCTGTAAAACCATACAGATGTGAGAATCAAACCTGGTAAATACATACCCTGGAGCAAGGGCTAGTTGGGAAATCAGTTTTCTTTTAACAATACACAGTGAAACTGAAACATATAAATGTTTCGAAGGGGTATCCGGGTATTCCTAGTAATGCCTCTTCCATTATCAGATTCACAACTGTAACCGTATATTTCTTTTCCATCTCTCCAAATCCCTTTATATGTCTTTAGTCATTACCTTTTGTACACCCTCTTAGGCTAAATGGTTTTCTTCCTTCACTACCGTTCGGCATCAGCCTATGGTTTGGAAGAAGACTATCCAATAAGCGTAATAGGTGTACTGTCCTAATCCTAGGAGCACTCGCAACCTGAGAGAAGGTGAAGATAAAAGACAACTGAATAAACCTTATTCCTATTTCTCCTGAACCAGAATCCATCTCCGAACTGGAACAAGTCCCTTCGAGTTCGTATATAACCATACGATGGAGTATCCAAATAACTGTGGATCTTCGTAGTGATATGGAGTGTCCTGGAGAAATACAAAGGTAAAGTAGGAGTGGCGATGAAATACTTGGTTTGGTCGTGAATAGCAGTCGCAATTTACTTTGCCCTCTTACTAATCCCTTTATTTGTCTTTACTTAATACCTTCTGTACACCTTTTAGGCTAAATGGTTTCTTCCTTCCCTACAGTTCGGCACCAGCCTATGGTTTGGAAGAAGACTATCCAATTAGCGTAATAGGTGTACCGTCCTAATCCAAGGAGTCCTAATCCAAGGAGCACTCGTAACCTGAGAGAAGGTAAAAGGAAAAGACAACTGAATAGTCATATTCATTTTCTCCAGAACCGGAAACTATCCTCGAATCTGGAACAAGTTCCTTCGAGTTCGTATATAACCATACGATGGTTTTATCCAATGGAAGTGGATGTTCGTAGTAATATGGGGTGTTCTGGAGAAAAGGGTAAAAGTAGGAGTGGCAATGAGGTTTGCAACTCTGACAATCCAAAAGCCAGTGTTTTAAGAAGGTTCGGTTAACTCGGTTACTGAGTCATAATCAAGGGTCGGGTCATGGTCGCTGCCAAAGAGAGAGAGAGAAAAGAAACACTCAGCGTGCACTCTAACCTAGATCAGAATGGTTATCAATTTATCCAATCAGGAAACCTCCCACTGTAATGTCAAATTCTCCTCCAAACCTGAAAGAAGAATTAGTCGGGATCACCCGAGGAGTAAACCAACTCATCAGTGGGAATCGGGATCCAACTATCATCGCATGATAACGTGATGGAATCCACTCACGTTATCACACTCCAGAAGGTATGTGCATATCTGGCAAGTTTCAGTTTCTTTAGAAACTCCCGATGTGATTTTTTACCCCATGCTCTTATGACCTTGACGAAGGTCAACAAATCATAAGTCACATGTCAAGTTCTACCCGTCATTGTCTAGGTTAATTTGAACCCATCCGTACAAGCCCTTGACAAAGGTCAACAAGGCTATACGACTGTCCCAAACCAACACATCTATCTATGCAGCAGAAAGGTAACAAGCAGCTACCATACACTATGCCTTGACGAAGGTCAACAAACATAGCATGAATACTAAGTGCTACCCGTCTGAAATGACGGAGGGCTAAGAATGGTTTTTGGCGAAAAACCTTTAACGTAATGAACTTGATATCGTTGAAGGAACCGGATATCTTTTTATAAAAATATAGTGGCGAAAACCATTGCTAAAGAGGTCACTCCCGGTGAAGGGATCTCGGCTCTTTCCCCGTAGAATGAGGTGCAGGATATTCCAACTGAATACCACGATGCAAAGCAAAAAGTAATTGACTATAGTGAAGTTATTACCCTGACGCAAACTTCTGTCCAAGGGGTCACTCCCGGTGAAGGGATCTCGGCCCTTGCCTCGTCGACTGAGGTGCTGGATATTCATAACCGAATACCACTGTGCAAAACAAAAGAGAATGTCCTTGTAATAACAGCTTTTTGAAAATTGTTCCAACAACATCAGAATAGGTTTGTTTAGCTTGCATTGATCCGAATCAATGCAGTCCCATCAATTAATCACACCACAAAAGAACGAAAATATAATGTATGTATATACCATCCGCATTCGCCACTGGATCCCGTCATCACCCGTTAGGTTACTTAACTAACGACAGAGCGGGGACTGGACTAGCGCAGGTGCAAAACATATACAACATCTACTAGTATATATATCAATATATAATATTCGCTCAAGGCGTGATAAAATGCAACATCACAGAAATGTAATAAGCATCACAGAACAATACAGATAATCTGGGATCCCCGGGTTTCATAGAGCCGCTACTGAAACCCGACGTTCCCCTGGTCGTGTGGATAGCATGTGCAATGAGATCCTAGACCCCTACGGGTGCGGCAAGTTACCCGCCAAAACCTGAAGCGAGGCAGCCTCCTTCAACAACGTGAATGGACCACCCAGCACTTCACGGAATCCGGTAACTTGAGCACCCCTCCTTGGGTCAACCTGTACCCCCTACGAGTGCGGCGAATAGCCCGCCAATTCTAGAGTGAAGCCCCCTCCGTCTCAAAGCCATGGGATTCGGGCCCGTTGCCCTCTAGAACTCGGGTATCCGTGCACCCCACCGCGGGGTAATCCTAGTACAGAAAGTAAAATATATACAACGGGTACATCGACCTCAGCCTGGTCATGCCCTAAAAGAATAATATACAAACAGGCAGTGACGACAGTCCACATGTCGGACGCTCGCCCCGCAATATCAAATCTACAAATACAACCAAACTGTACTACCATTGCATCCAGGCTATCCACCACGAAAAATCCGCAACATCACAGCACAACACAGAACATCAACGTGAATGTCATGTTCGCAAATCCGTCTAAAAGAACTATAGCAATTAGACAAGATTTACCGCTCGAATGACATTCACGGTCGCAGATATAATGTAAATACTGTGAACTAACATATTTAAAATTTTCGATCGGCAAAATTTCCCGAAGTGGGCCCCAAGCACAATACCCAGTACTCAGACAAATCTGGGCCCAAACAAAAAATACCAGAAACCCCAATTCCAAGTCACAGACCACTGCAGGAAATTTGGTGCATTGTTGGTACAGGAGTGCGGTGGAACCGCGGCCAAAACAAGGGTAATGCCGCGGTTCCGCTGTGCTACAGTGCGATCAATTCCCCAAATTTCATCTGTGGTCTTAGAAAAGCCTGCATGATTTTCTGACGTACTCAAAATAATTTTTAGACGACAAAAAAAATTTCGACAGAAACTGCACAATTGGAAATGCGGTTTTTGGAAATTTCGTCCGATCGAAATTCTAAACACATTAGAGCAAGCTAGTAAAGGTTAATGGCGTGGCTCTGATACCATGTAAGTCTACGGTAGCGCTCCGGCCGTCTGTCCGAGGCCAAAATGCGGAAACGAAAACTTTTTCTTATCTTGAAACCGGCGCTATCGTATGCTTAAATCCCGGATCGAACCATTAACCAACAACTAGCAACTAGAGAAAGGGTTGGAAAGCTATACCGATCGATCTGTGTCCTTCGGTCTTTGGCCACCATCCCAAGCTCCTCGCGGTATCTCCGGTCTCGATCTCCTCGTCGGAAAGCGCACCACATCTTCGAGTCTTTTTACGGGCTCCCGCTTCATCCGATGCAACTCGGGCATGAAGTTCGCTAGCCGATGTGTCCACGGTGAAGTAGAGAATGTTGTGACAACTTTGTCTCTTGCATCCATTGCATGGATGGAGGTTGAAGATGAAGCCATCAATGGAGGTTGTGAGCTAGAGGAAGAAGAAGAAGAAGAAGCTTTTTTTCCTTTTGTGTTGAGATGATAAGAATGAGAGCAAGAATCAAAAATACAAGAGCTAACCCACCATCATATGGCTGCCCTTATCTCTCCTCTTATCATTTCATCACATATATCAATCATATAATATGATGTATGCACATAAAAAGAGACCATGAGTCACTACCCTTGCACATGCCACATTAAATGCACAAAATGATGATTTCTAGCTCACAATTTCCATTTGTAAACATTAATCCAAATGTTTACAACAATAAAAAGGATACGGCAACATCTAAAGTAAACTCGTGACGGGTCACAAGGATACCCCTCACCTGTATATACATACCTACATCCGCATTCCGACCGAATGCGAATGCGATGAGACTAAAGTAATCCAACAAATCTAATACTAGGATCCGACTTAAATCAAAGCCCACTAGTATGATCCGCCCGATCATGATCCGTGCACTACTGCACGTATATGATCGGACCCTGCCATATATCATACGGCCTCTACAACGTTTCCCCCGAAACTTGAAAAACTGTCTATGGGGGACTCTAAAGACTCGTCAATACTTTGGCTGAGAATTTAACCACTAGCACGTCAGAGGTACTAGCCGTGCGTAACGGGATACCAGGTATTGACCAAAAGGGAGGTCGATGAGCGAACTCATCTTGACACCCTACTGAGCCTGTCAGTGACAATATCCGTACAGTCTGGTCCGTTCGTCTATGAGCATTGCATGGCGGGCCTAGGGTGTTGGTAAAAGTCAGAACCCTAAAAGCGGCACAAGTCGTGTCGGAGTGTAGCCCAGAACACCCTGAGATACTACTGGAATACCTACCAGTAAATCTCCTGTCTTGGCCAAGGACTTCGTGTAATGGCTCTCCTAGACACAGCGCGATCTCACCCCCAATACCGGGAGAGACGAAACCCCTACCGATCCGCTCACTGCCTCCATGTGGCTCGGGACTGTACCCAACTAAAACCTGTTTGCATGACTCCTTTGAGCCGTGGTAGGGTGATAATCAAAGCACAGTGGGAACTCACACGAGACAAATGACGATCTCAGGTCGATGAACTAACCTGTACACATGTCACCAGGGAACTGCTATCTGACGTCAGGTATAATACCAACTAGCATGTTCCCAGCGAGTCCTGTCCGGTGTACTCATTACTCAATGAGCACCTGTATACATCTTAGGTGATCCAACTGACACCAATGGCTTGTGAGACCGGCCACCGCCCCTCGTCGGGGTCTTGACTGTATAAACTAGTCTACTAATGGAGTATCGATGCCCAGTCTCGAAACTCCCACGACTAGGGACCACTTTAAAGATGTGCTTATAGACCCCAGCTCCCACGTATATGATCGCCATCATACTGCTGGTCGTCAAGCAAGAATCCTATGGGCTCTATCAACGTGCAATAGTGACCTGTATGGTCACCTAAAGCAGTACACGATGATAAAGATAAACCAGATAGCATACTATCATCTTGAATAATACTGTCCTACCGGTATAGGTCCTCCCTCAATCATTGCAATCACGTGCCTGTGATCCAATAATTGACTCTGAAGGCACTATATCCAACAGATTTTACCTGGCGCGGCGGATATCCGAAGGATGCCGTTCGTGGTCGTGTGATTGATGATATGGGCCGATCCGGACTGACGGAGCCCGAGGTATTGAGATATTGAGACACTGAGATATTGAGATTTGAGACACTGAGATATTGAGATTTGATGATACAGGCCAGTCCGGATAGCCGGAGCCTGAGGTATTGAGATACTGAGATTTATGTTTTGTGTCGATACCGGATACTGTTTTATCTGTCGATTTTATTGATGATACGCGATTTATATACATACAGAAATCTCATTAAAATAAAGAAAACAATTGTCTCATTCATGACGTATTCTGTTTCCATTAGTAATGCATTCATACATCATATATCTGATATGTTGTTATCTGAGGTACTTACATGAGCACGTGGTATTGCACTTATGTGTTGATGGATCAGGATTTTTTATTTGAGGATGTTACTTGATATGACTTAGGATAGCGTCATGCATGCGATTTCTACTCGTAGATGTTTTCTACTCACGAGTTGGCAACTCACCCCCGTTGTGCCACAGTTTCTTGCGGGTTTTGCCGTACAGGTTTCGTTGCGGTTTTGCTGGCACACTGTTCCTTCCGGATGATTGCTGTGGGTTCTTTTGCATCAGGACCACCATTGTATATTTGTTATTTCAGTTGTATCTAGTAAAACTCCATCAACCAGACTTGTATATTTGATAGAGATAGATGACCAGTGTATATTCTTTCGACCTTAGAGTCGCGCGCTGTATTATTGTGGTTTTCCTCTGGTTTTCTTGATGATGTTGGATTTTTATCCTGTGTTTGATCCTCGCCTTTCGGCATTGTATATTATATTGCTTGCGTGGTTGTGACCGTCAATTGACGAAGAGTTAGCTCCCGCTTGGGGATGCCGTTATTCATTATATATGCTTTATCAGGTTTGTACCCGTTTGGGGTCAGTTTTTACAAAGGAAACTCTGCCGAAATTTTCAGAAAAGACTTGAGATTTTAAAAATGCATACTTCGGCATATGTTGTTAAACTTCTTGCTCTAAAATTGGTTTTTCCTTCACTCTACTGCTTTACTTGGTTTGAATTTCTGGGTTTTGGCTTACTTAGATTATGCACGCCTCGTGACGTTTCGTAGTTTAAGTGTCGGTCATGTTCCGTACTTTTCGGGTCGTGACATGGGTACCCCCCCCCCGAGGCCCCCCGTTCGATAGTTAATTTTTGGGTCTTCGCCTCCGCGATGATTCGGGTGGGTTTCGAGTTCGTTTCGACTCCCGGATTGGCTTAAAACGATCGGTTTTGGAACTTTAGCTCACTGAATTTTTCAAGTGTTGAAAAATTGGTTTAGTTTGCTAATTGCGTGCGGAATTCTAATGCCGCGGTTACTTTACAAGATTTGTGATGTGTATGTGTGTTTGGAAACGTCGACTAATTGCTATACATCGATTAGTCACGGTTGCACACATCTGTAATGATATCATGTGATGGTATGTGTATATGAATATGTTGGATCGTCGTGGATGAATAGCCGGGGATGTGAGAAAAGCATTTTTCTTTTCTTTCATTCATGTAATTTGTAAAAAGCGATGTAATATTATTTTGCGGGGCACATCCGGGTTGAGGTTGTAGCCACCGTTGTATATTTTCTTTTTACTGTTTTTGCTCCTAGGATAGACCCAAGGTGGGGTGCACAAACTACCGGGTTCTTGAAGTGCCGAGTGGCCTACTCACTTTGTTGAGGGAGATTGCTTCACTTCGGGAATTTGGCGGGTAGTTTGCCGCACCCGTAGGGGTCTAGGGTGGGGGTTTGGCTATTCATCACGACCGTAGAACCCGTCTTTCATTAAGGGCTTAAATGAAATACAGAATTCCTAGTATATCCAATGTATTCATCTGTGATCTGGAATGTTTATAAATGTGTGCGACGTATGGCTATTTATATATGAGATATAATAAACGTTGCTTATGTTTTTAACCCGTGCTAGTCCAGCCCCCGCTCTGCCGTAAGTTAAGTAGCCTAACGGGGCATGACGGGGCCCCGTGGCGAATGCGGATGACATAAGCGTACGTTCTATTTTCGTTTCTTTTCTGTGATGTTTAGGAAACATAAATGATGGGACAACATTAATGTGATTAATGTTAAGAAAAAGAAACCTAAAGATGTTGTAGAATCAAACATTTTAAAATGGGTAACTCTAGTTTTTGCTTTGCATAGTGGTATTCCTTGATGAATATCCAGCACCTCATTCGATGAGGAAAGGGCCGAGATCCCTTCACCGGGAGTGACCCCTTTAGCGAAACTAGCAAATGTTATAAAGCACTCAATTGTTTTTATAGTTGATCTAACTTTTGCTTTGCATCGTGGTATTCATGAATATCCAGCACCTAATTCGATAAGGAAAGAGCCGAGATCCCTTCAACGGGAGTGACCTTTTTAGCAAAATTAGAAAGATACCACAAAACCATTCGACTTTTAAAACTGGAGCTTAAACCAATCCTTTCACTAGATTCTACAATGATATCAAGTTCAAAACATTAAAGGTTTTCATAAAAACCATCTGTTGCCCTCCGCCATTTTAGGAAGCAGAGTACATAGTATTCGTACCACGTTTGCTAACTATAGTTAAGGCGTGGTGTACGGTAGCTAAGTGATTTCTTCCTACAAAGCATTTGATGTGATCGATTAGGACATTCGTATGACTTTGTTGACCATAGTTAAGGATCATGCGGGTGGGTCTAAATCAATCACGAAATGGCGGGTAGAACTTGACTAGTGCTTATGATTTGTTGACCATAGTTAAGGTCATAAGACACTAGGGGTAAAAATCATATCGGGAATTTCAAGAGTTGAAATTTGCAATGAGATTGCATACCTTCTATTTGATAGTTGGATCCCGATCCCACTGTGAGTAAAAGTTACTCCCGGGAGAGTTTTGCACTTTACAATTAGCTAATCCAGTAGATGTCTAGAAAGGTGTCAACGGGGTTACGCCTCTAGGAAATTAAGGTTTATTTTAATTAGGTCTGTGCGAAAGCACGGGGAACCTCCCTCGGAGTACCGACACTGGCTTAGCCGACCGGTTAGCGAACTTGTAGATTGCAATTAATCCTGGCTAATTTTCTTTTTAAGGTTTGGAGGAAAATTTGATAAAAAGCAGTGGGAGACATCAATTAGATAAGATTAATAACCAATATAATCATGCAAGAGCAATCGCTGAGTGTCTTCTTTTCTCTTTCCTAATAGCAGATACCAATGACGGGACTTAAGCTTTTATTAGACAAGAATAAACTCACGGGACCGAATTACAAAGATTGGCTGAGGAACGTAAATATTTCCCTGACCTACGATAAGGTCGGATACGTCCTGACTAGCCCAGCCCCTCCTAGCCCAGGCCCTGATTCTTCAGTTGCGGATAAAGAAATCCGCAAGACATGGGATATAGACTGTGCAACAGCCAAGTGCCTCGCGCTTGCTTCTATGAACAATGAACATCAGAAGCAGCACGAGAAGATGGATGTACAATCCATCTTTCTCCATACAAAGGAGTTGTATGGAGAACAATCTCGCACTCTCCAATACGATGCATCTCGAAAGTTGTTTCAGATGCGGATGGCTGCTGGCACGTCTGTAGGTGACCATGTATTGAAAATGATTGGACTTATTGAAGAACTAGAGGACCTGGGTTGTACCATGGAGAACGAATAGTATATTGATATTGTTCTACAGTCCCTTCCCCCTGCCTTTGCTCAGTTCATTGTAAACTTCAACATGCACAACATGGAGAAGTCACTACATGAACTCCTCAATATATTGAGGAGTGCAAAAAGCACGCTAAAGGTAGCGAAAACTCCAGCTCTAATTGCTGGGCCATCTTCCTCTTCCGTTCCGAAAGCCAAGGCCAAGGAAAAGAAGAAAAAGAATCCCATCAAGCCGAAAGGAGGAGTGAAAAAGGCACCGGGAAAGGACAGGATGGGGGCTGCTGCGACAGGAAGAGGGGAATGCTTCCGCTGCCACCAGAATGGGCACTGGAAGAGAAACTGCATTGGATACCTGGCCGGCCTCAAGAAGAAGAAGCATGCCGATGCTTCCACTTCAGGTGTGTTTGTAACAGAAAACTATTTTTCAATTAACTCTGCTTCCTGGGTATTAGATACCGGGTCTGGATATTGTTAGTTATTTATATGCCCTAGAGGCCATTATTGTACATATGATGTATATTATAGTGGATGCTTGGATATATATAGAGAGGACTTTCTTGCTCGATATGATAGTATGCTATCTGGTTTCACTTTGTCTTAACATGTTCACTTATATTGGTTTATTGTCTTTCTCTCACATGTTGATAAAGCTCTTAGGATATATACTCGACTACTAGGATTATGATGCAGATCATACTAGTGGGGCCTGGGTAGTCCAAGAGTACATCCTATAACTGTTCCTAGTCGAGGGTGTATCGAGACAGGGCATTGATACTCCAGAGTAGACTAGCGTATACGCATCTTGACCCATATGATGGGCGATGGATGATCCCATATCCATCAGTGTTTGACATCAAAGATAGTGTACGGGTGCTCAGTGGAGACTGGGTACACTGAACGGACTCACCGAGAACTCTTAGATGGTATTATACCTATCGTCAGATAGCAGTTCTCTGGTGACACCGGTACAGGTTAGTCTGTAGACCCGAGATCGTCATAAAGTCTTGTTTGATTTCCACTGTGCTTTGATTTCCACCATACCATGTTCATGAGAACGTGCAAAACGGTGGCTTTTGGGTACAGTCCCGAATCACATGGAGGCAATGAGCGATAGGAGGGGTTTCGTCTCTCCCGGTATTGGGGGTTGATGTTGCGCTGTGTTCGATTGGCTATAACTGGAAGTCCCTGGCTAGGTCTGATATGGAGACCTACTGGTAAGTGTTATCAGTAGAGCCTCGCATCGACACGACTTATCGGTTACTGGGGTCTGACGTTCACCACCCCTACACTGGATATGCGACATATCAAACGAAGAGACCGGACTGTACAGGAGTATTACTGATTGGATTAACAGGAGTGTGTACAGGTTTGCTTGTGTAAGTCCACGTTACCTCTCCCGGTACTTACGGGCTTGCGGAAATGATGAAAAATAATTTTTCTAGAGGTGGTAACATGGACTCAAAATACGGATCTTTGTTAAACAACTATCTAAGAAACCTAACAAGAGTTTTACCTACTCGGTTAGGTGGTTATACCTTAACTTGAACTCCTTAGTCTTCAACTCCTTGCGGTGGTCGGATCGGCCTCACCTCGTCGTCTTCTTGCGCCGAAGATGGATCCACCTGAAAGCTTCTACCTTTTGGCTTCTACTTCAAACATGAAGAACTTAGAACACTTGGCTTGCTAGACCTTGTGAACTAGGATGAGTAGAGAAGTGATATGGGTTTTCTTTTATCTCTAAGGCAATGTTTCTCAACTCATGAGAGGGAGTTGCCTTGAGCTAGAGAGAGAGCAAGAGGAAGAGGAAGAGAGCTTGAGGATGAGAGAGCTCAAGAGAGAGAAAGCAAACCAAAGAATGAGCAAGACTTTTGGCTCCCATGCTCTCATAATCCAAAATCATGATAACTTATAATAGTAATTGAGTATTATGAGATGGTTCAAGTCAAAATGGCCATATCATTTCATGCACTCATTTTTCAAAAAGAAACAAGCAAGCAAAAGTCTTTGCCATGAAATGATAGCCATTGTAATGATGGTGGTCAACTAGTCCAACCTAGTCAACCGGTCAACAAAGTCAACTCTTCATCTCAACCATGACACAATAATACTTAATTAATATTATCATTAATCATATTTCTTATTCTCATTAGGGTTTTGCAAAAGTCAATAGTCAACAGTCAACAACCCCAATGAGAATCTTCTGCCTCTGTCTCTCTGTCAACTGTGCATACACACCCGCATCCGCGTTCCGAGGAACATGAATACAAATGAGATAAAACCAATCCCAAAACGTACACTAGGATCTGGCTTAAACCAAAGCCCGCTAGTGTCAACTGCCTGGACACTAAACGTGCACAAGTGCACGGATGTGACCGAACCCTGTCGCAAAACCATGCGACCTCTACTCTTTTGCCTAAAGGCGAATAGCTTTCTGTGTGGGACTCTAAAGACTCGACACTACGCTGGCAGTGGGTTTAACTACAGACCGCAAGCGGCACTAGCTGTGCGTAACGGTCCCCAGGTAGATGCCGACAAGAAGACTGACGAGGTGAAACCCATCTGAACTCCTACTGAGCCTGAATGTGACAATCTCCGTACAGTCCGGTCTGTTCGTCTAATAACATCGCATGGCGGGCCTAGGGGGCGGTAAACGTCAGTCCCCTAATAGCGGTACAAGTCGTGTCGGAGTGTAGCCCAGAACACCCTGAGATAACACTGGAAACCTACCAATATATATCGCTTGCCCTGGCCAGGGACGACTTGTGTAATGGCTCTCTTAGACACAGCGCGATGTCAACCCCCAATACTGGGAGCGATGAATCCTGTCTAACCATCACTGCCTCCAAGTGCTTCGGGACTGCACCCAACTACTACCTGTTTGCATGACTCCTTTGAGCCGTGGTAGGATAGTAATCAAAGTACAGTGGGAACACACTCGAGGCAAAGTGACAGTGTCAAGTCAGCGGACTAAGCTGTACTCATGTCACCTGGGAACTGATAACTGACGATAGGTATAGTACCAACCAACAGTTCCCGACAAGTCCTGTCCAGTATACTCGTAACCTAACGAGCACCCGCATACTATCTCAAGTACGACGTACTGACGGCTGTGGGACAGACCGTCTCCCACACTGGGATGAGAAGCGCATATGCTAGTCTACTCCGGAGTATGGATGCCCTGTCTCGATAGTCCTACGACTAGGGACCTGCATAAGGATGTGCTTGTGGATTACCCAGCCCCCACTAGTGTGACTGCCATCACAACGCTGGTAATCAAGCAAAGATCCTAAGGGCTCCACTAATGTGTATAGGTGATATACTAAAATAAACACATGTACACATTAAAGCAGAAACAAACCAAGTAGCATACTACTATATTGAGCAAGATTTTCTATACAAGGTGAATATCCCAAGCTTCCATTAAGTAATATATATACTAGTATGATACAGTAATGGCCTCTAGGGCATATACACTAACAATCTCCCACTTGCACTAAGGCTATGTACTGGCGTATCGAAGACCTATCATCTCGATCATCCGCTCGAACTGAGTCTGGGGTAAGGCCTTCGTGAGTGGATCAGTAGTGTTATCTTCCGTAGAAACTCTCCGAACCTCGATCTCCTGGCGACCCACGATCTCCCTGATCAGGTGATACCGCCTCAAGATGTGTCTAGACTTCTGATGGGACCTGGGTTCCTTCGCTAAAGTTATAGCCCCGTTGTTGTCGCAATACAGAGGTATTGGATCAACAATGGATGGAACTACCTGAAGTTCTGTTAAGAACTTCCTTATCCAGACGGCTTCTTTTGTGGCATCTGCAGCAGCGATATACTCCGCTTCCATCGTCGAGTCAGCAACGGTTTCCTGTTTGGAACTCTTCCAACACACCGCCCCTCCATTGAGGGTAAAGACATAACCCGACATGGACTTGGAATCATCCTTGTCACTCTGGAAGCTGGAGTCAGCAAAGGCCTCGATCTGAAGGTCCTTTCCGCCATACACCAAGAATATCTCCTTAGTCCTTCTTAGGTACTTGAGAATGTTCTTTACCGCTATCCAGTGTTTCTCCCCAGGGTTTGACTGATACTGGCTTACCACACTCAGTGCATAAGCTACATCTGGTCTAGTACACAACATCGCATACATTATAGAGCCTACCGCAGAAGCGTAGGGTATAATAGACATGCGATCCCTTTCCAAATCAGTCCTGGGAGACATCTCCTTGGAGAGGGTGATCCCGTGACAAGCCGGTAGATTACCGCGCTTGGAATCTTCCATACTGAATCTTTTCAGTATGGTGTCTATGTACCTGGACTGTGAAAGTCCTAATATCCTCTTGGATCTGTCACGATAGATCCGGATCCCCAGAATGTAAGAGGCATCACCCAGGTCTTTCATGGAGAACCTGTGCGACAAGAACCCCTTGACAGATTGTAGCATAGGAATGTCATTTCCTATCAAAAGAATGCCATCCACGTACAAAACGAGGAATACGACAGTTCTTGCTACAAATCTACTATAGATGCATGGTTCATCTGGATTTTTGATAAAGCCAAAGTCTTTGACCGTCTCATCAAAACAGATGTTCCAACTCCGCGATGCCTGCTTTAGTCCATAGATGGACTTAAGCAACTTTCACACCTTTCCGTTGCTCCCACTCTGAATGAAACCCTCTGGCTGGTCCATATAGACACACTCCTCTAAATGTCCATTTAGAAAAGCGGTCTTTACGTCCATCTTCCAAATCTCATAATCGTGGAAAGCAGCAATGGCAAGAAGGATCCGAATGGATTTCAGCATAGCTACTGGAGAAAAGGTTTCGTCATAGTCCAAACCAGGTCTTTGACGAAAACCCTTTGCAACAAGTCTAGCCTTATAGGTCTCAACCTGTCCATCTACACCAATCTTCCTTTTGAAGATCCACTTGCATCCTACGGGCTTTACCCCATCTGGAGCAATGTCCAATGTCCATACTTTGTTGGTGTACATGGACTCCATTTCGGTCCGCATTGCATCCAGCCATTTTACCGAGTCAATGCTCTGAATAGCCTGCTGGAAGCTAGTCGGCTCATCACTATCAATGATGCAATCTTCTCTATCCCCGTCTATGAGAAAACCGTAGTATCTCTCGGGCGGATGAGACTGCCTACTACTCCTGCGGAGCGGCGTTGGAATGTCATGTTCTTTTGAACCCTCTGGTTCTACTAAGCTTTCAGTAATAGCTCGTGGTTCTGGAATTTTTTCCAGTTCTATTGCGCTCCCACTTATCTGTTTTTCCAAAAACCGAGTTTCCAAGAAGTGGGCATGACGAGAAACAAAAACCTTTTGTTCCTCTTCGCAATAGAAGAAATATCATTTGGAGTTCTTTGGATATCCCACAAACTTGCACTGTACTGAGCGTGCCTCGAGTTTGTCCGCATGCTGCTTTTTGACAAAAGCTGGACATCCCCATGTCTTAATGTGATTAAGATAGGGTCTCTTCCTACACCATATCTGATATGGTGTAGTAGGCACAGTCTTAGTTGGAACTCGGTTCAAAAGGTATGCAGCTGATTCTAGTGCATATCCCCAGAATGATCGCGGTAACTCAGCGTTACTCATCATGGACCGTACCATATCCAATAGGGTTCGGTTCCGTCTCTCCGATACACCGTTATGTTGCGGAGTGTATGGAAGAGTAAGTTGAGAGAGAATTCCATTCTCTTTTAAGTAATCCAGGAACTCGGCACTCAAGTATTCACCACCTCGATCAGATCTCAGTGTCTTGATACTTTTGCCTGTTTGTTTTTCTACTTCATTCTTATATTCCTGGAATTTTCCAAAAGCTTCGGATTTATGTTTCATTAAGAAGACATATCCGTACCTTGAAAAGTCATCCGTGAAAGTAATGAAGTAAGAATAACCGCTTCGTGCATGCGTAGACATTGGACCGCACACGTCGTTGTGTACGAGTCCTAAGAGCTCGCTCGCTCATACTCCGTGTCCAGTGAACGGAGTCTTTGTCATCTTTCCTTTGAGACAGGATTGACAAGTTGCATATGATTGATATTCGAACGGATCCAAATATCCTTCTGTATGTAACTTCGTCAACCTTCTCTCATTGATGTGACCCAGTCTACAATGCCATAAGAAAGCCTGATTTGTTTCCGGATACTTTCTTTTGTGTGTATTCTGGACATTGAAAATCTGTGGTTGGTTTAATACGTATATACCATTGCTTAATGTACCTGACCCAATCAGAACTTGATTAAGGTGAATGTTTACAACATTACTTACAAACGCAAATTCATAACCTTCTTTAGATATTAAAGATACAGAAATGATATTACAAGTTGCATTGGGTACAAAAAAGCAATTACGTAAAACCAAAACATGTCCATCTGACATTCCCAGGTGATAGTCCCCCACGGCTTTAGCATCCATGCTAGCTCCGTTTGCAACTTTGAGGGTCATGTCACCTACCTTCAAAAACCTACGCTTTCTCAACGCCTGCAAAGAAATACATATATGAGATCCTGATCCGGTATCCAATACCCAGAAAGTAGAGTTTATTGATAGACAGTTTTCAATAACATACACACCTGAAGCTGAAGCCGCAACTTGTTTTAGATCCTGTGTTCTGGCTTTCCAAGCCCTGCAATCTTTCTTCCAGTGTCCACTCTTATGACAGTAAAAGCACTCTTCCTTCCCCATAAGCTTCCCTGCTATCTTTGTTGCTTTTGCCTTTCCTTTCGTATCCACTTTACTAACACCGCCCCTTGGTTTGGCGGGGGCTTTCTTCTTCTTTTCCTTGGCTTTCGCCTTGGACCTAGAAGAGGAAGATCCTCCTACAAACAAAGTGGATGTTTCCCTACCTTTCTGTAGGGTGCCCTCTGCACTCCTCAGCATGTTGAGGAGTTCTGAAAGTTCAACTTCCTTTTCTTGCAAGTTGAAGTTCAGGATAAACTGGGCGTAAGTGGAAGGAAGGGACTGGAGAATCAAGTCCGTGTAGAGCTCGTTCTCTAACGTGGTCCCTAGGTCCGCGAGCTCCTCTATGAAGCCAATCATCTTAAGCACGTGTTCTGCTACCGATGATCCGATGGCCAATCTCGCCGAAAATAGCTTTTTCGAGACTTCGTATCTGGCGATACAAGATTGCTCTCCTTACAGTTCTTTTGTATGGAGAAATATGGATTCAAGGTCCATATTCTCGTGCCTCCTCTGATATTCATTGTCCATAGAGGCAAGCACGAGGCACTTGGCCTTCGCGCAATCGATTTCCCAGGTCTTACGGATTTCCCTATCCGCGACGCTGGTTTTGGGACCTGGGATAGGGGGAGCTTTGGTGGTAAGGAGATACCCCAACTTGTCATAAGTGATTGCCATTTTGACATTCCTGAGCCAATCTTTGTAGTTTGGCCCTGTCAGTATGTTTTTATCTAGTAGTAACTTAAGTCCGGTCATGATGTTTGGTCGCTGCAATTAGGAGAGAGAGAAGAAACACTTTAGCATGATGCTCTTGCAAGTTTAGAGTGGTTTTTAATTTGTCTAAACAAGATGGCTCCCACTGTCTCTCGAATCCCTCCTCAAACCAAAAAGGAAGAATTAGTCAGGATCAATCTCACCGTACAATACTTGCTTAACCGTTCAGCCAGGCTAGTGTCGGTACTTCAAGGGAGGTTTTCCAACGCTTTCGCGAAGTTCCTTAATTAAATAACCTCTTTTCCCTGGGGGCGTAGCCCCGCTAACACCTTTCTAGACACCTACTTGGTTTATAGCATTGATCGTTAAGTGAGAAATTTCCCGAGGAGTAGCATATACTCATAGTAGGATCGGGATCCAAATATCATCGCGTGACAAAACTGAAGGAATCCTACCAGAATCATCACACTCCAAATGGTATGTAGTGCTAGCAAGTTTCAGTCCTTTTGAAACTCCCGATGTGGATTTTTGCCCCATGCTCTTATGACCTTGACTTTGGCCAAAATATCATAAGTCACATGTCAAGTTCTACCCGTCATTCTCCAGGTTAATTTGAACCCACCCGTACCTACCCTTGACTTTGGCCAACATGGCAGTACGACTGTCCCAAACCAACACATCTATCTATGCTCCACATGAATACCCAATAGCTACCAATCACTATGCCTTGACTTTGGCCAACATACATAGCTTGAATACTTATTGACCATTCATGTGAAACGACGGAGGGCTACGAATGGTTTTGGCGAAACCGTGAACGTAATGAACTTGATATAATCGAAGGAACGAGATAGCTTTCAAAAAGAAGTGGTTCATGCTCCGCATTTAAAATTTAGTTTTGAAAAGAACCGAGTGGTTTTGAAAGTGTTCCAACGACTTTTACTTGGTTTATTTTTCTTGTATTAGTTTTAATGCGTCCCATCATTTAATCCTACCATTGCAGAAAACAACCAAAATATGACGCACGCTTATGCCATCCGCATTCGCCACGGGGCCCCGTCATTACCCGTTAGGTTACTTAACTAACGACAGAGCGGGGGCTGGACTAGCGCGGATGCAAAACATAAGCAACGCTTAAATAATATCATATATAGATATATTGCAATGATAGCCATTCCAGATCACAGATGAACACAGTGGATATACTAGGAATCCACAATTCGTACGAGCATGTAACGAAAAGCGGATTACACGGTCGCGATGAATAGCCAAAACCCCACCCTAGACCCCTACGGGTGCGGCAAACTACCCGCCAAATATCCGAAGCGGAGCAACCTCCCTCAACGACGTGAGTAGGCCACTCGGCACTTCGAGATACCCGGTAGTTTGTGCACCCCACCTTGGGTCTATCCTAGGAGCAAAAACAGTAAAAGAAATTATACAATGACGGCTACAATCTCACCCCGGTTGTGCGGCCAAAAATAATATTACATCAATTACAAATTTACATGAATTGAAAGAAAAAGAAAAACTCTCATCTCACAACCCCCCGGCTATTCATCCGCGACAATCCAATGAATTCATATACACATACCATCAACATTACAGATCACAGATATGTATAACCCCCACCAATCGACGTATAGCGATTAGCAGACGTTCAATACATATATCACATCACAGATATAATCCGTTAGCTTAAGTCTTTTAGAAGTTCGATCAAAATATGGATTTTTAAGCCCCAAACACAAATTTTGCTTTCTGGAAAATCTGGGCTGAAAACACATACTGTAAAAATCCCAAAACACCCAACTGAATAAACTGCATGAAAAATCGCCCACGGCCGAGCCAACTCGGCCGCGGATCCACGGCGGGAGCACGTTCCCGCCGCGGTTCCGCGGCGCGTTGATCGGTTCAGTGGACCATTTTCCTACATTTTCTTCTAAAAACCCTGAGCCGAATTTTAAGGTAAGATTTATTATTTTTTGAACGGGAAAAAAATTCGGCAGAAAGTTGATTTTTCGGGCGTGTTTCGTGACTTTTTCTCCGATCGAACTTCTAGTTACTTTGCTAACATGTTAAATAGTGTTTAACTAGGCTCTAATACCACTGTAAGTCTACGTTACCTCTCCCGGTACTTACGGGCTTGCGAAAATGATGAAAAACAATTTTTCTAGAGGTGGTAACATGGACTCAAAATACGGATCTTTGTTAAACAACTATCTAACAAACCTAACAAAAGTTTTACCTACTCGGTTTGGTGGTTATACCTTAACTTGAACTCCTTCGTCTTCAACTCCTTACGGTGGTCAGATTGGCCTCACCTCGTCGTCTCCTTGCGCCGAAATGGATCCACCTGAAAGCTTCTACCTTTTGGCTTCTACTTCAAACTTGAAGAAACTAGAACACTTGGCTTGCTAGACCTAGTGAACTAGGATGAGTAGAGAAGTGATATGGGTTTTCTTTTATCTCTAACGCAATGTTTCTCAACTCATGAGAGGGAGTTGCCTTGAGCTAGAGAGAGAGCAAGAGGAAGAGGAAGAGAGCTTGAGGATGAGAGAGCTCAAAAGAGAGAAAGCAAATCAAAAAATGAGCAAGACTTTTGGCTCCTATGCTCTCATAATCCAAAATCATGATAACTCATAATAGTAATTGAGTATTATGTGATGGTTCAAGTCAAAATGGCCATATCATTTCATGCACTCATTTTGCAGAATGAAACAAGCAAGCAAAAGTCTTTGCCATGAAATGATAGCCATTGTAATGATGGTGGTCAACTAGTCCAACCTAGTCAACCGGTCAACAAAGTCAACAAGTCAACAAAGTCAACTCTTCATCTCAACCATGACACAATAATACTTAATTAATATTATCATTAATCATATTTCTTATTCTTATTAGGGTTTTGCAAAAGTCAATAGTCAACAGTCAACAACCCCAATGAGAATCCTCTGCCTCTGTCTCTCTGTCAACTATGCATACACACCCGCATCCGCGTTCCGAGGAACACGAATAAAAACGAGATAAAACCAATCCCAAAACGTACATTAGGATCTGGCTTAAACCAAAGCCCGCTAGTGTCAACTGCCCGAACACTAAACGTGCACAAGTGTACGGATGTGACCGAACCCTGTAGCAAAACCATGCGACCTGTCGCAAAACCATGCGACCTCTACTCTTTTGCCTAAAAGCGAATAGCTTTCTGTGTGGGACTCTAAAGACTCAACACTACGCTGGCAGTGGGTTTAACCACAGACCGCAAGCGGCACTAGCTGTGCGTAACGGTCCCCAGGTAGATGCCGACAAGAAGACTGACGAGGTGAAACCCATCTGAACTCCTACTGAGCCTGAATGTGACAATCTCCGTACAGTCCGGTCTGTTCGTCTGATAACATCGCATGGCGGGCCTAGGGAGCGGTAAACGTCAGTACCCTAATAGCGGTACAAGTCGTGTCGAAGTGTAGCCCAGAACACCCTGAGATAACACTGGAAACCTACCAGTATATCTCGCTTGCCCTGGCCAGGGACGACTTATGTAATGGCTCTTCTAGACACAGCGCGATATCAACCCCCAATACCGGGAGAGACGAATCCTGTCTAACCGTCACTGCCTCCAAATGCTTCGGGACTGCACCCAACTACTACCTGTTTGCACGACTCCTTTGAGCCGTGGTAGGGTAGTAATCAAAGTACAGTGGGAACACACTCGAGGCGAAGTGACAGTGTCAAGTCAGCGGACTAAGCTGTACTCATGTCACCTGGGAACTGATAACTGACAATAGGTATAGTACCAACCAACAGTTCCCGACGAGTCCTGTCCAGTGTACTCGTAACCTAACGAGCACCCGCATACTATCTCAAGTATGACGTACTGACGGCTGTGGGACAGACCGCCTCCCACACTGGGATGAGAAGCGCATACGCTAGTCTACTCCGGAGTATCGATGCCCTGTCTCGATAGTCCTACGACTAGGGACCTGCATAAGGATGTGCTTGTGGATTACCCAGCCCCCACTAGTGTGACTGCCATCACAACGCTGGTAATCAAGCAAAGATCCTAAGGGCTCCACTAATGTGTATAGGTGATATACTAAAATAAACACATGTACACATTAAAGCAGAAATAAACCAAGTAACATACTACTATATTGAGCAAGATTGTCTATACAAGGTGAATATTCCAAGCTTCCATTAAGTAATATACAAACTAGTATGATATAGTAATGGCCTCTAGGGCATATACACTAACAGCTTGTTGATCTTCTGATCGCTCAATACCCGGGTGGTTGTTACGTTTAGCTGACCGCTTGCAGCTTGTGGGTGTTTGATATGATCATCACCTACTGCCGGCGTATTGACGAGTCTTTAGAGTCCTGCACAGAGGTTTCCTGGCTCAGGCAAAACGGAGTAGGAGCACATATATGATATGTGCGGGACCGAGATTAATACGATATGTGATACCGTATTCTATTCTCGCGATATGTGATATCGGCCGGGTATATGTGATATAGCCGGGTTATCGGATCAACTGTTGATTCGATAAAAAGATTAAATATTATATTAGTCGATTATATGTAATATAGCCGGGTTATTAAATCATGTGTTGATTTAATAATTTAATTTATAATTATATATGCGATATATTACATTAACTAATCTAAGCTTACTTAAATGATTCTTTTTCTCACTTGATGATACATTGATATATATGTGATATATGTTAATTGTATTATTTTCTTTTGTTACATTAAATATTATATATGTGATATATAATATTGTAACAGGCTAGGTTACAAATGCAACTAGGGTTTGTGAGATTAAACCACGCTTGGGTTTATGGTTAGATTTATATTTATTTTAGTAATTCAAATTGTATGGATTAAGTCATGGATGAGTTTTGAAGAAGTTTCATGATGCTTTGACTAAGTCCACCCCTTTGGATATTTCTAAGATATTTATTAACCCAACCCTAACCTCAACTCATGGTTAAGTCTCTACAAGGGTTAAGCATGCCATGCTTAACCCTTGGTTGCATTTCTAACCTCACAACAATAATTCATTACACTTGATCTTCTTCTTCCTCCTCACAAAAGCTTTCTAGCTTTTTATTTTGCGATGAATGATTAAGAGAAAAAGAAAACTAAAGAGAGCAAAATTCCTACTTCATCATCCTCATCTATTCTAGCCACTTAGATTAGTGTCTTTGCTTCACTAATACATCATTAGTGAAGTGAGAGCTTGATTTTGTGATTCCTCAAGGTAGATCATCTTGGATTGTGAAGTCTTCAAGCAAGGATGTCACATTCACCTCATGGAGCCTCTATAGAGTCCGGGATCTTGATGATCGCAGTGAAGGGACCTCAACTCGAAGCTTATGAAGCGAAGGAACGGACTACAAAGGTTGTAATCCCTATCACTTAGAAGTAAAGTAGTTTACTTGTTGTTTCTAACCCTAATTCTCTAGTAAAGATCCTTGCTTAGGTTGTTTGGCACTTGAAAATTTTAAATAAGCATGTTTGATGCCTTGTAGAACCTTTTTCTAGTGCCTAAGAATTTTACAGTGGTATCAGAGCCTAGCTAGAGCATTAGGCGTTGCGTAGGCGAAATTAAAAGTCCGAACGAACTCCGAATAACCAAATTTTCCAACTTTCTGGAAAAAATTTCAGAAGTTGAAATTTTTCATATTAAAAATAGTCAGAAAATCATGCAGGTAATTCTATGGACCCTCTTGAAGAACGAGTCCCTAACTCGCTTTAGTGACCGCGGAACCACGGTCAAAACATGGTTTCGGCGGCGGTTCCGCGGCGCCACTAAGAAGGCAAGGGACGACACTTCAACGATTGGTCCATTGGTACTGGAGCATGCTTCTGGAAATTTTTAATAGTGCTTAAGTGTTGAGCTCTCTGGGAATTTTAAGAATTCGTTGATTCGATCGAATTGTTTAACGTCGTCTAGCTTTCTGTAATGAGATACAATAATTGGAATCCACAAATATATTTTTTGCGTGTAAATCTAACATTTCGGTCTCGGAAGTAATCGGAAATCTTGTTGAATTATCCGACTTATTTTGAAAAAGTGTTTTCATGGGTGAGACCTAAATGCGAGCTTTACATTGTTAGGCATGAAATCTTAGATATGTGATATCCCGGGTTTGTGTGGCTAAGGGCAGTTATGATTCCAATTGTTGTAGTTTTTCATTTTTCTTTTCTGCGACCGTAAGTGTAATATGTGGTGTATCGCCGGTTTCGTTGCTATATGTCAACGACAATTGGGATACGCATATTTACTTACGTTGATGACATGTGATGTTATGTGTTGCTGTGATATGTTATATTGGATCGTCGTGTTTTGAATAGCCGGGGGTTTTATGTGAGATGAGAGTTTTTCATTTTCATTCATATAAAATTAAATGTATGTAATATTATTTTATTGGGGCACTTCCGGGTTGAGGATGATATCACCATTGTATATTATTTACTTTTCCGCATTAGGACAAACCCAAGGAGGAGAGCACAAGCAACCAGGTTCTAGGGTCCAGTGGGAGGCCATCTCGAGGAGTCGAGACCGGGTGTCCTAACCCTAGAATTGGTAGGATTGCTTGCCGCTCTCGTATGGGTCTAGGGATGTGGGTTTGGCTATTCATCACGACCGTGGAATCCATGTTTTATACAGGCTCAAAATAAAATACGGACCTCCTAGTATATCCAATATTTCATATGTTATCTTCTGCTGCTAATATTCTGTGATGTGATCATTTTATATGCGTGAGACGAATGCTTTATTATTGTATATATGATATATAATAAACGTTGCTTATGTTTTGCACCCGCGCTAGTCCCGCCCCGGTATGCCGTTAGTTAAGTAACCTAACGGTCCATAACGGGGCACTGTGGCGAATGCGGATGGCATAAGCGTACGTTGTATTTTCGTTTCTTCTGTGATACTTAGGAAGCTTAAATGATGGGATTCATTAATGAGATTAATGAAAGAAAAAGAAACCTAAAAGATGTTGTAGAATCATATTTTCAAAAAGGGTGGCTCTAGTTTTTTCTTTGCATAGCGGTATTCCTTGCAGAATATCCAGCACCTTATTCGATAAGGAAAGAGCCGAGATCCCTTCACCGGGAGTGATCTCTTTAGCGAAACTAACAGATGCTACAACTCACTCGGTTTTGTTTTTGATTGCTTCTATAGTTCTTTCTTTGCATAGTGTTATTTGAGAAATATCCTGCACCTTATTCAATAAGGAAAGAGCCGAGATCCCTTCACCGGGAGTGATCTCTTTAGCGAAACTAGTAAAAACCTCAAAAACACACCTTTTCAAAATCACTTGTTTCTACAACGATATCAAGTTCATTACGCTCATGGTTTTCTTAAAAAACTGCGTAACCCTCCGTCATTTCAGATAAGTACTACTTAGTATTCGTGCTACGTTTGTTGGCCTCCGTCAAGGCGTAGTGTGCGGTAGCTAACTAGTGTTTATCTGCAATATAAGATGAGATTGGATTAGGGTAGTCGTACGACTTTGTTGGCCTCCGTCAAGGGTCGTGCGGGTGGGTTTGATTCAATCATGAAATGTACTGGTTGAACTTGACTAGCAGCCTATGGTTTGTTGGCCTCCGTCAAAGTCATAAGACGCTAGGGGTAAAGTATGGGAATTTCAAGTGTTGAAATTTGCAATGAGATTGCATACCTTCTATGAGATAGTTGGATCCCAATACCCACTGCGAGTAAGAGTTACTTCTGGGAGTGTTTTACACATGACAATTAGCCGATCAAGTAGGTGTCTAGAAAGGTGTTAACGGGGTTATGCCTCTGGGAAAACGAGGTTTATTCTAATTAGGTCCGTGCGAAAGCATGGGGACCTCCCTCAAAGTACCAACACTGGCCTGGCCGAACGATTGGCGAACTTGTAAGATGTAATTAATCCCGGCTAGTCTTACCTTTTAGGGTTTGAAGGAAGATTAATGAAAACAGTGGGAGCCATCCTGATTAGATAAGATAATAACCAATCTAATCTTGCAAGAGCATACGCTAAAGTGTTATTCTTCTCTCTCTCTCCAGGTAGCGACCATGTCAGGCCTTAATCAAGATAATAATATGGATGTATTGACCTAACCCACTTGTTATACTGAGCAGGGGAACGTTGGTCCCGCTCTAACTTATAATTGTTATAAGACTGAGCAGGGAATAGGGACACATCCGGATTCTGACACCCACCAAACGAAGAATAAGCATGTTGATACATCTTCTTCGGGTGTGTTAGTTATCGAGAACTGTTTCTCAGTTCACTCTACGTCCTGGGTATTAGATACCGGATCGGGATCCCACATATGTAATATATTACATAGGCTAAGGAAAGGAAGAGAACTGGGAGAGGGTGATCTTTCCGTAAGAGTAGGGAATGGTGCAAATGTTGCAGCCAAAACTGTTGGCGAATATCACCTTGTATTACCAAATGGTAATACAGTGATTCTGAATGAATGCTATTACATTCCGACCCTGATATGCAATATTATATCGGTTTATTTATTAAGTAAAGAAGGACATAATTTTGTAGTACAGGATAATGTTACGAACATCTTCCTGAATCAAAAGTTGATTGGATCAGGCTCGTTAAATAATGGCATATATGTTCTAAATCAAACCACAGTTCTTAATATACAAAACATACACAAGAGGAAGAGTTCAGAAATGAACGAATCCTTCTTGTGGCATTGTAGACTAGGTCATATCAATGCGACACGACTAGCTAAGTTACATAAGGATGGATATTTGAATCCGTTCGAATTTTCATCTTATGATACTTGCCAGTCATGTCTCAAAGGCAAGATGACCAAAACTCAGTTTAGTGGACACGGAGAAAGAGTTACGGAACTCTTGGGGCTGATACATAGTGATATATGTGGTCCCATGTCTACACATGCCAGGAATGGTTCTTCGTACTTCATTACATTCACTGACGATCTCTCAAGATACGGACATATGTTCCTGTTGAAATACAAGTCTGAAACTTTTGAGAAATTCAGAGAATATAAGCACGAAGTAGAGAACCAAACGGGTAAAAGTATTAAGATCCTTCGATCTAATCGAGGAGGAGAATACTTGAGCAATGAGTTTCTGGACTATTTAAAAGAGAATGGGATTCTCTCTCAGCTTACTCCTCCTTATACACCACAGCACAACGGTGTATCGGAACGGGGGAATCGCACCCTATTAGATATGGTGCGCTCTATGATGAGCACTGCTGAGTTGCCTATTTCCTTTTGGGGGTATGCGCTTGAGACAGCCATACACCTATTGAATATAGTCCCTACCAAATCAGTGTCTACCACTCCATATGAGATATGGAAGGGGAAGAGACCATCTCTTAATTATGTTAAGATATGGGGTTGTCCGGCCTATATCAAAAGGCACAATCCAGACAAACTCGAGGCAAGGTCTGTCCTGTGTAAGTTTGTAGGATATCCCAAAAACTCACAAGTGTATATCTTCTACCACACCGAGGAACAAAAGGTGTTTATTTCTCGACATGCCACCTTTTTAGAAAAGGAATTTCTTGCAAAGGAAATTAGTGGCGAGGAAGTAGAACTGAAAGAAGTTCCAGCTATACAAACTACGATAGTTGATTTAGTGGAACCAGAGAATTCAGTAGTTCCCAACGAATCCCAGCCGCTCCACCGATCTAGTAGGGTTTCTCATCCACCTGAGAGATACTACGGTTTTCTCATTGATGGTGGAAGCGAGGGTTGCATCATGAAAGATGATGAACCGACTAGCTTCGAGCAGGCCATCACGAGTGGTGACTCTGTGAAATGGCTGGATGCAATGCGATCTGAGATGGAATCCATGTACACCAACAAAGTATGGACTTTGGAAGTTGCTCCTGAAGGGGTAAAACCCATTGGGAGCAAATGGATCTTTAAGAAGAAACTTGGTGTAGATGGAAAAGTTGAGACTTTTAAAGCTAGACTTGTTGCAAAGAGTTTTCGTCAACGACCAGGTATGGATTATGACGAAACCTTTTCTCCAGTGGCTATGCTTAAGTCCATCCGGATCCTACTTGTCATTGCTGCATACCATGACTACGAAATCTGGCAAATGGATGTTAAGACCGCCTTTCTAAATGGTGATTTAGAGGAGTGTGTGTACATGACTCAGCCAGAGGGCTTCGTAGACAGTGGGAGTAGCGGAAAGGTGTGCAAGCTGCGTAAGTCCATCTACGGGTTAAAGCAGGCATCGCGGAGTTGGAACATCTGTTTTGATGTGGTAGTCAAAGAGTTTGACTTCATCAAAAACGTAGATGAACCTTGTATATACAAGAAGGGGCAGAGAGTAAGGTTGTCTTCCTCGTATTGTACGTGGATGACATACTCTTGATAGGAAATGATGTTCCTATGCTGCACTCGGTCAAGCTCTTCTTATCACATAGATTCTTAATGAAAGATCTTGGTGATGCCTCCTGCATTTTGGGGATTAAGATCTATAGAGATAGATCTAAACGGATACTGGGATTGTCCCAATCCAGGTACATTGACACCATACTAAAGAGGTTTAGTATGGAAGAATCCAAGCGTGGGAATTTACCCACGATCTCTGGACTCACTCTCTCCCAAGAGATGTCTCCCAAGAATGATTTGGAGAGAACTCGCATGCAAGGGATATCCTATGCTTCGGCAGTAGGCTCTATCATGTACGCGATGTTATGTACCAGACCCGATGTAGCATACTCACTAAGTGTAGTGAGTAGCTATCAAGCAGATCCAAGAGAGAGACACTGGACAACTGTGAAGAACATTCTCAAGTACTTGAGAAGGACTAAGGAGATGTTCTTGGTGTATAGTAACGGAGAACTCCAAGTGGAGTCCTTTACCGATTCGAGCTTCCAAAGTGATAAGGACGACTCTAAGTCACAATCGGGATTTGTCTTTACCCTCAATGGAGGGGCGGTTTGTTGGAAGAGTTCCAAACAGGAAACCGTGGCAGACTCGACGATGGAGGCTGAATACATCGCTGCCAATGATGCTGCCAAAGAGGTTGTCTGGATGAAGAAGTTCATCACTGAACTTGGTGTGGTTCAATCCATTGAGCATCCAATACCTTTTTATTGTGATAACAATGGAGCTGTGGCTTTGGCAAAGGAACCCAGGTCCCATCAGAGATCCAGACATATTCTGAGGCGGTATTACCAGATCCGGGAGATAGTTGATCGCCGAGAGATCGAGGTCAGGAGAGTTGACACGAAGGACAACACTGCGGATCCACTCATGAAGGCCATACCCCAGATACAATTTAAGAGACTCTTCGGGGTGTTGGGTATGACATACTACAACAGCTGGCCTTAGTGCAAGTGGGAGATTGTTAGTTATGTATATGCCCTAGAGGAAATTATTGTACATATGATGTATATTGTATTAGATCCTTGGATATATATAGAGAGGACTTTCTTGCTCGATATGATAGTATGCTATCTGGTTTCACTTTGTCTTAACATGTTGATTTGTATTGGTTTACTGTCTTGCTCTCACATGTTGATAAAGCCCTTAGGATATGTACTCGACTACTAGGACTATAATGCAGATCATACTAGTGGGGCCAGGGTAGTCCAAGAGTACATCCTATAACTATTCCTAGTCGAGGGTGTATCGAGACAGGGCATCGATACTCCAAAGTAGACTAGCGTATACGCATCTTGACCCATATGATGCCCGATGGATGATCCCATATCCATCGGTGTTTAACATCAAAGATGGTGTACGGGTGCTTAGTAGAGACTGGGTATACTGAACGGACTCGCCAAGAACTCTTAGATGGTATTTACCTATCTTCAGATAGCAGTTCTCTGGTGATACTGGTACAGGTTAGTCTGTAGACCCGAGATCGTCATAGAGTCTCGTGTGATTCCCACCGTGCTTTGATTTCCACCTTACCACGTTCATGAGAACATGCAAAACGGTGGCTTTTGGGTACAGTCCCGAATCACATGAAGGCAATGAGCGATAGGAGGGGTTTCGTCTCTCCCGGTATTGGGGGTTGATGTTGCGCTGTGTTCGATTGGCTGTAACTGGAAGTCCCTGGCCGGGTCTGATATGGAGACTTACTGGTAAGTGTTATCAGTAGTTGTTGGAGATAGTGCCCTCAGAGTCAATTATTGGATCACAGGCACGTGATTGCAATGATTGAGGGGAGGACCTATCCCGGTAGGACAGTCTTACTCGAGATGATAGTATGCTATCTGGTTTATCTTTGTCATCGTGTACTGCTTTAGGTGACCTTTCGAGTCGCTATTACACGTTGATAAAGCCCCTTGGATTCTTGCTTGACCACCAGCAGTATGAGGGCGATCATATAAGTGGGAGCTGGGGGTCTACAAGCACATCCTTAAAAGGTCCCTAGTCGTGGGAGATTCGAGACAGGGCATCGTTTCTCCAGAGTAGACTAGTGTATACAGTCGAGACCCCGACGAGGGGCGGTGGCCGGTCTCACAAGCCACTGGTGTCAGTTGGTTCACCTAAGATGTATACAGATGCTCATTGGGTTATGAGTACACCGGACAGGACTCGCCGGGAACCTGCTAGTTGGGATTATACCAGACGTCAGATAGCAGTTCCCTGGTGACATATGTACAGGTTAGTTCATCGACCTGAGATCGTCATTTGTCTCGTGTGAGTTCCCACTGTACTTTGATTACTACCCTACCACGGCTCAAAGGAGTCGTGCAAACAGGTTTTAGTTGGGTACAGTCCCGAGCCACATGGAGGCAGTGAGCGGATCTGCAGGGGTTCGTCTCTCCCGGTATTGGGGGTGAGGTCGTGCTGTGTCTAGGAGAGCCAGAACATGAAAAGTCCTTGGCCAAGGCAGGAGATTTGCTGGTAGGTATTCCAGTAGTATCTCAGGGTGTTCTGGGCTACACTCCGACACGACTTGTACCGCTTTTGCGGGTCTGACTTTTACCAACCCCCTAGGCCCGCCATGCGATACTCATAGACGAACGGACCGGACTGTACGGATATTGTCACTGACAGGCTCAGTAGGGTGTCAGGATGAGTTCGCTCATCGACGTCCCTTTTGGTCAATACCTGGTGGCCCGTTACGTATTGGCTTATACCTCTGACGTGCTAGTGGTTAAATCCACAGCCACAGTATTGACGAGTCTTTAGAGTCCACCACACACAGTTACTCAAGTTTCGGGCGAAACACTGTAGAGGCCGTATGGAGATATGGCAGGGTTCGATCAGATACGTGCGGTATTGCACGGATCGTGATCGGACGGATTTTACTAGCCGGTTTTGGCTTAAGCCGGATACTAGTATTAGATAGTGTAGTTTTGTCTCTTTGCATTTGTGTTCAGTGGGAATACAAATGCGGGCATGTATTTGCAGTAGCGGGGTTTTCCTGTAATTTATTACAGGATCGGTTTTCTGGGGTTGCCAGTTTGCATTCCGTTCCGGCCGGTTTTCTATTTTTCCTTCACGGCCGGACTATCTGATGGAGGGGGTTAATTGCAGTTGGCAATTAACTTATTTATGGAGGGCTTTCTTGTAAAATAGCTTCATCATGATTAGATTCTATTTTGGTCCCTTTCTTGCATTAATGAGAAAGTTATTGATTTGGCTTTGGATTAGAAATGTGGTGACTATTCTTTTGATCATTATCTTCATACACATTTCTTATTTTAAATGGATTATTCTTTTTCCCCACCCATTGGAGAAGGGGCCGGCCACTGTTCAATGGAGAGGGGAGAGGTTTAATTTGTGTGGGATAATTCATTCATATTTCTTTGTGTGGGCCCCCCCCTTTTTGAGGGTGTGCTGTTGTTTGTGGGTGTTAATTTCTTATGCATGGTTTTTAATATATACACTTCACCCACACATTTCCAGTGAGCTTAATTGGTGTGCAGGGGCAAAATGTTTTGGCCGAGCTCATTTCCTTGGATGCTCAATTTTTCTTAGCATCCATCCATGGAAAATTCTTGTGCAAAATTCCTCCAACATGGCAACCTCTTAAACCCCAAAGAGACAACTATTCTACACTATTCTATAGCAAGTCTTGGACGTGTCGGCTAGCCAACTTCGCGTCCGAGTTACCTCGGTCAAGAGGCGGGAGCCCGTAAAAGATTCCGGCTACGTGGTGCCTTTTCCGACGAGACAATGATGGATGGAGATTCCGCGAGAGATCGGAGTGGAGATGAAGACCGAAGGACACGGATCGCTTGGTATAACTTCTCTACTCTTTTCTATTTAGCTATTTGCTAGGTTAATGGCCCGATCCGGGTGAAAAGTCCGCGGTGGTGCCGGTTTGCAAAGTTCGCAAAGTTTTTGTTTCCGCGTTTCCGGCGTCGGATCGACGGCCGGGGCGCCCCCGCGGGCTTACAGTAGTTTCTCGTATAGGGTTACTAGGCACTCTCACAAGGTTCTACAAGGCATCAACTATGCCCGATTTAAATTTTAGACGTGCCGAACAATCCTAACCAAGATCTTAAACTAGAGATTAGGCGAAACAAAGAAAGTAAACAACTTTACATCTAAGAGTTTGGGATTACAACCTTTGTAGTCCGGTCCTTCACTTCTAAAGGTCCGTGTTGAGGTCCCTTCGCTGCGATCATCGAGTATCCAGACTTTAGAGAGGCTCCACAAAAGAAAGATGCATGCTTGCTTCCGATCTTCGACAACATGATCTACCTTGAAGAAACTCAAACCCAAGCTCTTGCTTTGCTAATCAAGTATTAGCAAAGCAAACACCCTAATCTAAATGGCTAGAATAGATTAGGATGATGAAGTAGGAATTTAGCTCTCATTTATTTTCTTAATCTCACTCATTTTCATCACTAAACTCAAAGCTAGAAAGCTTTGCAAGGAGGAAGAAGAAGATGAATTACTTTGTGATGAATAATGAATTGTGTGTTATAATTACAAATGCAACCATGGTCAAAGATGAAGAGGCTAACCATTGTAGAGAGTTTACTGTAAGCCCGCGGGGGCGCCCCGGCCGTCGATCCGACGCCGGAAACGCGGAAAACAAAAACTTTGCGAACTTTGCAAAACGGCACCACCGCGGACTTTTTACCCGGATCGGGCCATTAACCTAGCTAGCTAGCAAAAAGAAAAGAGTAGAGAAGCTATACCAAGCGATCCGTGTCCTTCGGTCTTCGTCTCCGCTCCGATCTCCCGCGGAATCTCCGTCTCCTCCTCGCTCGTCGGAAAGGGCACCACGTAGCCGGAATCTTTTACGGGCTCCCGCCTCTTGACCGAGGCAACTCGGGCGCGAAGTTGGCTAGCCGACGCGTCCAAGGCTTGCTATAGAAATAATGTAGAAGCTTGTCTCTTGGGGTTTATGAGGTTGCCATGATATGGTGGAGGTGAAGAAAGCAACTCAAAAATGTGCTTGTGAACTTGGTAGCATGAGAAAGGATATGAAACATATTTCTCACTCAAAAGGAAAATGATCCTCTCCTCACTCTAAAGTGGCCGGCCCCCTTAAGCAAGAATGAGATTGGAGAGAGAAAAGAGAATGGCACCACAATATGTATCATAATAGAAAGGAAAAAACAAATCAAAAGGAAAATGGTCACAACCATTTCCTTATCAATCCACTCACTAACCATCAAGTGAAAGGCCATCAAATGGAAAAGAAAGGAATCTCATGATTAAGAGGATAATCATGAAGCCACACTTATGCAAAGAAACCCCTCACAAAATGTTAATTGCAAACTTGCAATTAACACCCTCCAACGAAAAGTCCGACCGGGAAGGAAAAAGAGAAAACCGGCCGGAACGGAATGCAAACTGGCAACCCGAGAAAACCGATCCCGTAATAAATTACAGGAAAACCCCGCTACTGCAAATACATGCCCGCATTTGTATTCCCGCTGAACACAAATGCAAAGAGATAAAATCTACACTATCTAATACTAGTATCCGGCTTAAGCCAAAGCCGGCTAGTAAAATCCGTCCGATCACGATCCGTGCAATACCGCACGTATCTGATCGAACCCTGCCATATCTCCATACGGCCTCTACAGCGTTTCGCCCGAAACTTGAGTAACTGAATGTGTGGTGGACTCTAAAGACTCGTCAATACTATGGCTGTGGATTTAACCACTAGCACGTCAGAGGTATAAGCCAATACGTGACGGGCCACCAGCTATTGACAAAAAGGGACGTCGATGAGGAAACTCATCCTGACACCCTACTGAGCCTGTCAGTGACAATAACCGTACAGTCCGGTCCGTTCGTCTATGAGCATCGCATGGCGGGCCTAGGGGGTTGGTAAAAGTCAGACCCCCAAAAGCGGTACAAGTCGTGTCGGAGTGTAGCCCAGAACACCCTGAGATACTACTGGAATACCTACCAGCAAATCTCCTGCCTTGGCCAAGGACTTTTCATGTTCTGGCTCTCCTAGACACAGCACGACCTCACCCCCAATACCGGGAGAGACGAACCCCTGCAGATCCGCTCACCGCCTCCATGTGGCTCGGGACTGTACCCAACTAAAACCTGTTTGCACGACTCCTTTGAGCCGTGGTAGGGTAGTAATCAAAGCACAGTGGGAACTCACACGAGACAAATGACGATCCCAGGTCGATGAACTAACCTGTACACATGTCACCTGGGAACTGCTATCTGACGTCTGGTATAAAACCCAACTAGCAGGTTCCCGGCGAGTCCTGTCCGGTGTACTCATAACCCAATGAGCACCTGTATACATCTTAGGTGAACCAACTGACACCAGTGGCTTGTGAGACCGGCCACCGCCCCTCGTCGGGGTCTCGACTGTATACACTAGTCTACTGTGGAGAATCGATGCCCTGTCTCGAAACTCCCTCGACTAGGGACCATTTAAGGATGTGCTTATAGACCCCCAGCTCCCACTTATATGATCGCCCTCATACTGCTGGTGGTCAAGCAAGAATCCTAGGGGCTTTATCAACGTGTAATAGCGACTCGTAAGGTCACCTAAAGCAGTACACGATGATAAAGATAAACCAGATAGCATACTATCATCTCGAGTAAGACTGTCCTACCGGGATAGGTCCTCCCCTCAATCATTGCAATCACGTGCCTGTGATCCAATAATTGACTCTGAGGGCACTATCTCCAACAATCTCCCACTTGCACTCGAGGCTAATTATTGCGATGTCGCATACTCACAGCCCGTGTGATACCGAACACCCAACTCCTCTACTAGTCAGTCTCACAAAGCTTGTTTGCGAAACTATTGCGTTCGAGGAATAGCCTCAGTGAGTGGATCCGCTTTGATGTTTCTTTCTATGTCTTTCTAAATCTCAAGTTCGCGGAGAAAGCCATCTCCCGAAATGAGCAATACCTGTCTTAGAATGTCTGGATGTCTGATGGGACCTAGCTCATAAGTGAACTCCAAATCCAAACCTTTTAGACTGTATCGACAACTGAACTTAATCAGTGTCCTGCGCCATGCCTTCCCTCAGTATCCACCTGGACCAACTGTCCAAAATACTGCCCCTCGTTAGAGGGAAAACTATAACTCTGACAGCCACTCTGCCATCCAGGTCACCTTGAAAGCCTGGAATGATAACCGTCTCCTAAAGGAGGCTGCCGTTATCATATCCCTAGAACATCCACTTATGTTCTAAAACTGCTTCCGACTGTTTCTCCAGGATTGGATCAATATCAACTTATTGCACCTACTGCAAGAACAACATCCGGTGCGGCACTTGACATCTCATGATTGACTCAATTGCCTAAGCAAGTGATCTGTCAATCATGCGTATCCCTCTCCCCTTTAGTCTGTAAGACACCTTTAGAGAGGGCGACTCCATTACCTGCAGGTACACTACCGTGCCAGGAGTCGTCCATTCTAAATACTTATAGAATGCGGTCAAAGTACCCAGATTAGGAAACCACCCAAATCTAGATCTAAAACCATAGATCTAGTAACCAGAATGTCTGATATTATATCCAAGTTCTATATGGAGAAACTACTGTGTGACGACCAAAGTATAACCCATCGTAGTATAGGAATATCACTTCCTACTCTGTGTATGTCATCAAATACCAGGACATCACACCCTACTACCTTCTTAACAGATCCATCCCTTATTCTGATGAAGTCAAACCTATGACTGTCACATCAGAAATAGATGATCTATCTCCGCTATATCTGCTTTAGTCTATAAACAGACATAAGCCACATGTCCACCAATGCTTCCGCTGCTCCCACTGACTATGACAACCCTCTGGCAGAGTCATATACACGTACACTTCTAAAGCAAGTTTAGAACGACGCTATACTCATCCTCCTGCCGAGTCTCACAGTCTGGAACAACAGCAATGGCAAGTCTGGGTAAACAAGAACCTCCCTGCCACCGTCCTTGAGCATACCGAAGTACCTCTCGAGTGCCTGAGGTTACCCACCGTATCTGCGGAGTGGCCAATGGAATGTCGAACCAGATTGAATCTTTAGGATCTTATGAAATCTTCAGTAATCGTTTGTGGTTCTGGAATCACTTCCAGTTCTACCATACTCCCACTACTGTTTTTCTGAAAAAATCCATTTTTGATAAAACTGTGGCGAGTCAAGAACAATATCACTATTGATCTTCCAGATGGTAGAAAATCAACCCTCGTCATAGCCCGGGTCAACCCACAAACAGCCACTACTGAAACGTGCCTTGAGTTGTCCAGAGTCTGGTTTTAAGCATAAGCCAGACAACTCCCCGTATCTTAACAATGTCAAGATATGAACTGTTCTATATCCAAGAAACAGAGGCACTGATTTAATTGAACCAGATTCAAATCATGCAGCTGTCTCCAGTGCATGTCAACTAAATGGAAGGAGGCTGATCAGCGTTACTCAACTTAGGAACACTTCCAATTATGAGTAACCTGAAAGAGAAGTTAGTTCTCTTAACCACTACTATCAACTGAATACCATTCACAAGTATCTACATCTTCGATCACCTTGAAGAATCCCGATACTTGCGATACCTGGTTCTCTACTGTATTCTTATACCTATAACTCCTCTAAACTTAGACCCTGTGTTTCTACGAAACACATGTCTAAGAACTAGAGAAGTTAAAAGTAAACAGAATATAGTACGAGGACCTACCCCTCTGTCCTAATGGACACTGGACAATATACAATACTCTGTATAAGTCCCCTGAGTCTAGCGACTCATTCACTGTGTGTCGTAGGTTGAAAACTGTACTTTTGGTTAAGAAGAATTACACCGTTGTTCAATGCTCCTTACCTAACCATCCACTGGTATAGGTAAATGTCATAGACATAATCTCAAAAAGATATGTCTCACTCTATAAAAATAGACGTACAGATATATCAATTTGAAATTGGTGCATAACTACGGATATTCAAAACCAAATATTTGCCGACCGGCAAACTACCCAGGTGACTTCCTCAAATATCACCGATTACAACGAATCCTGATATAATGAGGATGGTCACCTAATTCCCAATAACTTACTCCCACTCATCATCTGTAAAACCATACAGATGTGAGAATCCTACCTGGTAAATACATACCCTGGAGCAAGTGCCTAATTGGGAAATCAGTTTTCATTTAACAGTACACAGTGAAACTGAAACATTGAGATGTTTCGATGGGGTATCCTGGTATTCTTAGTAATGCCTCTTCCATTATCCAGATTCACAACTATAACTGTATAATTCTTTGCCACCTCTCTAAATCCCTTTATATGTCTTTAGTCATTACCTTCTGTACACCCCTTTAGGCCAAATGGTTTTCTTCTTTCCCTACCGTTCGGCACCAGCCTATGGTTTGGAAGAAGACTATCCAAAAAGCATAATGGGTGTACTGTCCTAATCCGAGGAGCACTCGCAATGCGAGAGAAGGTGAGGATAAAAGACAACCGAATGTACTTAATTCATAGGTGATTTAGGATTGACAAAGAAGTACATGGTTTGGTCGTGAATAGCAGTCGCAATTTACTTTGCCCTCTTACTAATCCCTTGCTTTGTCTGAACTTAATACCTTCTGTACACCGTTTAGGCTAATTGGCTTTCTTCATTCCCTACCATTCGGCACCAGCCTAAGGTTTGGAAGAAGACTATCCAATTTGCATAATAGGTGTACTATCTCCTAAACCAAGAAGTACTCGCAACCTGAGAGAAGGTAAAAGGTAAAGACAACTGAATAGTCCTATTCGTTTTCTCCAGAACCAGAAACCATCCTCGAATTCCTTCGAGTTCGTATATAACCATACGATGGTTTTGTCCAATGGAAGTGGACGTTCGTAGTAATACGGGGTGTCCCGGAGAAAAGAGTAAAAGTAGGAGTGGCAAAGAGGTCTGCAACTCTGACAATCCAAAAGCCAGTGTTAAGTAGGTTCGGTCAATTTGGTCACTGAGTCATAGTCTAGGGTCGGGTCAATGGTCGCTGCCAGAGAGAGAGAGAAAAGAAACACTCAGCGTGCACTCTAACCTAGATCAGAATGGTTACCAATTTATCTAATCTGGAAACCTCCCACTGTAACGTCAAATTCTTCCCCAAACCTGAAAGAAGAATTAGCCGGGATAACCCGAGGAGTAAACCAACTCATCAGTGGGAATCGGGATCCAACTCTCATCGCATGATAACGTGACGGAATCCGCTCACGTTATCACACTCCAGAAGGTATGCGCATATCTGGCAAGTTTCAGTACTTTTGAAACTCCCGATGTGATTTCTGCCCCATGCTCTTATGACCTTGACGAAGGTCAACAAATCATAAGTCACATGTCAAGTTCCACCCGTCATTGTCCAGGTTAATTTGAACCCACCCGTACAAGCCCTTGACGAAGGTCAACAAGGCTGTACGACTGTCCCAAACCAACGCATCTATCTATGCAACAGAAAGGTAACAAGCAGCTACCATACACTATGCCTTGACGAAGGTCAACAAACATAGCATGAATACTACGTGCTACCCGTCTGAAACGACGGAGGGCTACGAATGGTTTCTGGCGAAAACCTTTAACGTAGTGAACTTGATATCGTTGAAGGAACGGATAGCTTTTAAAAAATATAGTGACGAAAACCTTTACTAAAGAGGTCACTCCCTGTGAAGGGATCTCGGCTCTTTCCCCGTAGAATGGGGTGCAGGATATTCCAAATGAATACCACGATGCAAAGCAAAAGTAATCGGCTATAGTGAAGTTAATGCCCTGACGCAAACTTTTTGTCCAAGGGGTCACTCCCGGTGAAGGGATCTCGGCCCTTGCCTCGTCGACTGAGGAGCAGGATATTCTAAATGAATACCGCGATGCAAAACAAAAGTGAACGTCCTTGCAATAACAGCTTTTTGAAAAGTGTTCCAACAACATCTGATTAGGTTTGTTTTACTTGCATTGATCCAAATCAATGCAGTCCCATCAATTGATCACACCACAAAGAACGAAAATATACTGACGTACGTATATGCCATCCGCATTCGCCACTGGGTCCCGTCATCACCCGTTAGGTTAGCTAACTAACGGCAGAGCGGGGACTGGACTAGCGCGGATGAAAAACATATACAACATCTACTAATATATATATACCAATATATAGTATTTCGCTCAAGGCGTGATAAAAAGCAGCAACACAGAAATGTATAGCAACACAGATCAATACAGATATCTGGGATCCCCGGGTTTCACAGAGCCGCTGCTGAAACCCGACGTTCCCCTGGTCGTGTGGATAGCCTGTGCAATGAAATCCTAGACCCCTACGGGCGCGGCAAGTCACCCGTCAAAACCTGAAGCGAGGCAGCCCCCTTCAGCAACGTGAATGGACCACCCAGCACTTCACGGAATCCGGTAACTTGGGCACCCCTCCTGGGTCAACCCTATACCCCCTACGAGTGCGGTGAATAGCCCGCCAATTCTAGAGTGAAGCCCCCTCCGTCTCAATGCCATGAGATGCGGGCTTGTTGCCCTCCAGAACCCGGCTACCCGTGCACCCCTCCCTGGGGTGATCCTAGTACAGAAAGTAAAATATACATACAACGGGTACATCGACCGCAACCAGGTCGTGCCCCAAAATAATAATACAAACAGGCAGTGACGGCAGTCCACATGTCGGACGCTCGCCCCGCAATATCAAATGTACATAATACAACAAAACTGTACTACCACTGCAACCAGGCTATCCCCCACGACCGATCCGCAACAACACATTACAATCACAGAACATCAACGTGAAAGTCACGTTCGCAAATCCGTCTAACCGGGCTATAGCAGTTAGACCGGATTTACCGATCGAGTGACATTCACGGTCGCAGATATAATGTAAAAACTGTGAACTGGCATGTTTAAAATATCCGATCGAACAAATTTATCAAAGTGGGCCCCAAAAAGAACTGTAGCACTTACAGAAAACCTGGGCCCAAATAAAATATCCCAAAATCCCTATTTCTTACTCATAAGCTTACTGGGAAAATATGGTGCCACAATTCCCCATTTCCGCCGCGCAAGCGCGGCCAAACCAGGGGTTTGGCCGCGCTTCCGCGGTCGAAGTATGGAATGAGTGGATCGTATTTTCCCAGATTTCTTATATTTTGTTGTACATGCCTCTGCAATAACCTGAAAAATTTTAGGAGCTCAAAAAATTTCAACAGAGAACACATGTGCATAAAAATACGGTTTTTGGGGATTTTGTTCGATCGGGTTCTAAACGCGCTAGAGCAAGCTAAGTAGGTTAATGGCGTGGCTCTGATACCATTGTAAGCCCGCGGGGGCGCCCCGGCCGTCGATCCGACGCCGGAAACGCGGAAAACAAAAACTTTGCGAACTTTGCAAAACGGCACCACCGCGGACTTTTTACCCGGATCGGGCCATTAACCTAGCTAGCTAGCAAAAAGAAAAGAGTAGAGAAGCTATACCAAGCGATCCGTGTCCTTCGGTCTTCGTCTCCGCTCCGATCTCCCGCGGAATCTCCGTCTCCTCCTCGCTCGTCGGAAAGGGCACCACGTAGCCGGAATCTTTTACGGGCTCCCGCCTCTTGACCGAGGCAACTCGGGCGCGAAGTTGGCTAGCCGACGCGTCCAAGGCTTGCTATAGAAATAATGTAGAAGCTTGTCTCTTGGGGTTTATGAGGTTGCCATGATATGGTGGAGGTGAAGAAAGCAACTCAAAAATGTTCTTGTGAACTTGGTAGCATGAGAAAGGATATGAAACATATTTCTCACTCAAAAGGAAAATGATCCTCTCCTCACTCTAAAGTGGCCGGCCCCCTTAAGCAAGAATGAGATTGGAGAGAGAAAAGAGAATGGCACCACAATATGTATCATAATAGAAAGGAAAAAACAAATCAAAAGGAAAATGGTCACAACCATTTCCTTATCAATCCACTCACTAACCATCAAGTGAAAGGCCATCAAATGGAAAAGAAAGGAATCTCATGATTAAGAGGATAATCATGAAGCCACACTTATGCAAAGAAACCCCTCACAAAATGTTAATTGCAAACTTGCAATTAACACCCTCCAACGAAAAGTCCGACCGGGAAGGAAAAAGAGAAAACCGGCCGGAACGGAATGCAAACTGGCAACCCGAGAAAACCGATCCCGTAATAAATTACAGGAAAACCCCGCTACTGCAAATACATGCCCGCATTTGTATTCCCGCTGAACACAAATGCAAAGAGATAAAATCTACACTATCTAATACTAGTATCCGGCTTAAGCCAAAGCCGGCTAGTAAAATCCGTCCGATCACGATCCGTGCAATACCGCACGTATCTGATCGAACCCTGCCATATCTCCATACGGCCTCTACAGCGTTTCGCCCGAAACTTGAGTAACTGAATGTGTGGTGGACTCTAAAGACTCGTCAATACTATGGCTGTGGATTTAACCACTAGCACGTCAGAGGTATAAGCCAATACGTGACGGGCCACCAGCTATTGACAAAAAGGGACGTCGATGAGGAAACTCATCCTGACACCCTACTGAGCCTGTCAGTGACAATAACCGTACAGTCCGGTCCGTTCGTCTATGAGCATCGCATGGCGGGCCTAGGGGGTTGGTAAAAGTCAGACCCCCAAAAGCGGTACAAGTCGTGTCGGAGTGTAGCCCAGAACACCCTGAGATACTACTGGAATACCTACCAGCAAATCTCCTGCCTTGGCCAAGGACTTTTCATGTTCTGGCTCTCCTAGACACAGCACGACCTCACCCCCAATACCGGGAGAGACGAACCCCTGCAGATCCGCTCACCGCCTCCATGTGGCTCGGGACTGTACCCAACTAAAACCTGTTTGCACGACTCCTTTGAGCCGTGGTAGGGTAGTAATCAAAGCACAGTGGGAACTCACACGAGACAAATGACGATCCTAGGTCGATGAACTAACCTGTACACATGTCACCTGGGAACTGCTATCTGACGTCTGGTATAAAACCCAACTAGCAGGTTCCCGGCGAGTCCTGTCCGGTGTACTCATAACCCAATGAGCACCTGTATACATCTTAGGTGAACCAACTGACACCAGTGGCTTGTGAGACCGGCCACCGCCCCTCGTCGGGGTCTCGACTGTATACACTAGTCTACTGTGGAGAATCGATGCCCTGTCTCGAAACTCCCTCGACTAGGGACCATTTAAGGATGTGCTTATAGACCCCCAGCTCCCACTTATATGATCGCCCTCATACTGCTGGTGGTCAAGCAAGAATCCTAGGGGCTTTATCAACGTGTAATAGCGACTCGTAAGGTCACCTAAAGCAGTACACGATGATAAAGATAAACCAGATAGCATACTATCATCTCGAGTAAGACTGTCCTACCGGGATAGGTCCTCCCCTCAATCATTGCAATCACGTGCCTGTGATCCAATAATTGACTCTGAGGGCACTATCTCCAACATTTACTAGGGTTAAGGGTTTGGGTTGGGTTAAAGAATATCTCACAAAATATCAACACAAATATCTTTGCAAGAAAACAAAACAAAAGCTTCTAGAAGCTTCTAGAAAAGATTAACCCAAATCAAACCCTAACCATGTTTAATCTCCACTAATCATGTTGCATTTATAACCATAACATGTTACAATATTATATATCACATATATAATATTTATTGTAACAAAATGAAATAATACAATTAACATATATCGCATATATATCAATGTATTACCCGAGTGAGAAAAAGAATCTTTTAGCTTATATTAGTTAATGTAATTTAATATATCAAATATATAATTATACATTAAATTATCGAATCAACACTTGATCCGATAATCCGGCTATTTCATAAATAACCGACTAATATAATCTGTATCAGTTCATCGAATCAACACTTGATCCGATGACCCGGCTATATCACATATACCCGGCCGATATCTCATATCGCGAGAATCTAATACGGTATCGCATACACGTATTATTCCCGGTCCCGCACATATCACATATGTGCTCCTATTCCGTTTTGCCTGAGCCAGGAAACCTCTGTGTAGGACTCTAAAGAATCGTCAATACGCCGGCAGTAGGTGATGATCATATCAAACACCCACAAGCTGCAAGCGGTCAGCTAAACGTAACAGCCACCCAGGTATTGAGCAATCAGAAGATCAACAAGCAAGCCTGTACTTTCTCCCGTGAATCCAACCAGTAACACTCCCGTAAAGTCCGGTCTCTTCGTCTGATATGTCGCATATCTCGCCTAGGGGTGGTAAACGTCAGACCCCAGTAGCTTGATAAGTCGTGTCGATACGAGGTCCATAACAGTTCGAGAAACTACTGATAACACTTACCAGTAAATCTCAGCAACCCTGGCCAGGGATTTCCAGTTATAGCCAATCAAACACAGCGCAACATCAACTCCCTATACCGAGAGAGACGAAACCCCTCCTATCGCTCATTGCCTCTATGTGATTCGGGACTGTACCCAAAAGCCACCTTTTTGCATGCCCTCTTGGACGTGGTATGATGGAAATCAAAGCATAGTGGGAATCACACAAGACTCTATGACGATCTCGGGTCTACAGACTAACCTGTACCAGTGTCACCAGAGAACTGCCATCTGACGTGAGGTATAATACCATCTGGGAGTTCTCGGCGAGTCCGTCCAGTGTACCCAGTCTCCACTGAGCACCCGTATACCTTCTCTGATGTCAAACACCAATGGATATAGGATCACACATCGCGCATCATATGGGTCAAGAAGCGCATACGCTAGTCTACTCTGGAGTATCGATACCCTGTCTCGGTACTCCCACGACTAAGAACATTTGAAGGATGTACTTGGCGAGTACACTGTCCCCACTAGTATGATCTGCATCATAGTCCTGGTAGTCAACTACTCATCCTAAGGGCTTTATCAACATGTAACATAGAGACAATCAGAGTACATGTTAAGATAAAGGGCGACCAGATAGCATACTATCATGTCGAGCAAGAAAGTCCTCCCTATATATGTCCCAGCATCCACTACAATATACAACGTATGTACAGTAATGGCCTCTAGGGCATACATATAACTAACAATCTCCCACTTGCACTAGGGCCATCTGTTGTGGTATCGCATACCCAACAATAAGCTGTGGTTGAAGTATCTCATACTCAACCATCCCCAAAAAAAAGTCTCTTCTGGGAAATAGGCCTTTGTGAGTGGATCCACGCTGCTGTCCTCTATGTCTACTCTCCTAACCTCGATCTTCCTGTAGATCAACCATCTCCATGATCAGGTGATACTGCCTAAGAATATATCTGGATCATGGATGGGATGGGGGTTCCTTGGCATAAGCCACAACTCCATTGTCACACAATGGTAGGAACGAAGTTCATCTCATGAACTTATATATATATATATATATATATATATATATATATATCCAGACTACCTCTTTGGTAGCATCCTTCGTAACGATGTATCTTGCCTTTAATCGTCTAGTAAGTCACGGTATCTAGCTTGGAACTCTTCCAACATACCGTCCCTCCACTGAGAGTAAAGACAATGCATGCGACTGACATTCAGTCGTCCTTATCACCCTGGAACCTTTTCCAGTGATTCTCCCCAGGATCGATTGATACCATCTCACTACTACTAGTGAGAATCATAACATCCATTTAGATCTATCTCATAAATATAAAACCTAGGATTTAGGAGGTATCATTTTGATCTTATATGGAGAATCCTTGTAATAAGCGGAGATTGACCAAGCGTAGCATAGGAAACTCCTTCCCTATTAAGAGTATGTCATCCATGTACAATACGAGGATCACCACCATACTCCCTACTACCTTTTTGTATATACAAGGTTCATCTACCATTTTGATGAAGTCAAACTCTTTGACTACTTCATCAAAACAGACGTTCCAACTCCGCGATGCCTGATTTATCACATAAATCATCTTACACACTTTTCCGCTGCTCCCACTGTCTACGAAGCCCTCTGGCTGTGTACTTATAGACGCTCTCTTCCAAAACATCATTTAGAAAAGTAATCATGACACCCAACCACCAGATATCGTAGTCATGGTATGTAGCAGTGGCAAGTAGGATCTGGATGGACTTAAGCATAGCTTTGAAAGTCTCAACTTTTCCATGTACACCAAGTAATCTTCTCAAGATATACTTGCTCCTGATGGGGATTTAACCCTTCAGATAAAGCAACCAAAGTCCATACTTTGTTGGTGTATAAGGATTCCATCTCAGATCGCTAAGCATCCAGCCATTCTTACAGAGTCCCACTCCTGATGGCCAGCTCGAAAATAGTTGGGTCATCATCTCATGATGCAATCCTCGCTCCCACTGTCATAGAGAAAACCGAAGTATCTCTCAGGTGGGTGAGGAACCCTACTAGATCGGCGAAGAGGCTGAGGTTCGTTGGAAACTATTGAATCCTTTGGTTCTACCAAATCATCAGCTGCAGTTTGTATAGCTGGAATTCTTTCCAGTTCTACAGAACTGACCTTGCCTCGAGCTTGTCCGGATTTTGCTTTTGACATAGGCCGGACAACCCCAAATCTTAACATCTTTAAGAGATGGGCTCTTCGCATACCATATCACATATGGAGTGGTAGGCATCTGATTTGGTTGGAACCCTATTCAATAGGTTTGCTACTTCTCAAGTGCATAACCCCAAAAGAAAATAGGCAACTCGGTAATACTCATCATATAGCACACCATATCACATAGGGTGTGATTGCTCCGTCCCAATACACCGATGTGCTGTGGTGTATACGGAGGAGTAATGCTAAGAGTGAATCTCATTCTCCTTTAGAATAGTCCAGGAATTCCGTGCTCAAGTATTCTCCTCCTTGATCACATCAAAGAACATAATACTTATACCCAGTTTTTGGTTCTCTACTTCTAACTTATATTTATTGAATTTCTCAAAAGTTCCAGACTTGTGTTTCAACAGGAACATATGTCCAGATCTTGAGAGATAATCAGTGAATGTAATGAAGTACAAAGAACCGGTCCTGGCATATGTAGACAGGGGACTCTCATACATCAGCATGTATCAATCCCAAGAGTTCACTAACTCTTTCTCTGTTTCCAATAAACAAAGCTGAGGTCATCTTATCTTTGTGACATGACCGGCAAGTTTCACAAGATGTAGATTCAAACTAATTTAAATATGTATCTAAATGTAACTTAGCTAGTCGGGTCGCATTGATATGACCTAGTCTACAATGCCACAAGAAGGATTCGTTCTTTTCTGAACTCTTCCTCTTGTGTGTGTTCTGTACGTTAAGAACTGTGGTTTGATTTAGAACGTCTATGCTTTTAGATAACGTGCCTGAACCGATCAACTCTTGATATAGGAAATGTTCAAAACATTATCCAACAATACAAAATTATATCCTTTATTTACTTATAAAGAGACTGATATGATGTTGTATATCAGGTTCGGTATCTAATAACATTCGTTCAGAATCAATGTATTCTGGTAATACAGGGTGATAACTGCCAACAGACTTGGCTGCAACACTTGCATCATTTCCAACTCTTGAAACTTATCACCCGTTCTCAATTCTCTACCTATCTGTAGCCCATGTAACAAATTACATTTGCGGGATCCTGATCCGGTATCTCATACCCAGGACGTAAAGGATACTGAGAAACAGTTCTCGGTAATGAACATACCCGAAGATGATGCATCAACATGCACTTTCTTCATTTGGGCGGCACGGGAATTCTGGTAATCCCCTATTTCCTGCTCTGTCTTATAACAATTATAAGTTGGAGCGGGACCAACGTTCCTTAGCGCGGTATAACAAGCGGGTTCGGTCAATACATCCGTATTATTATCTTGATTAAGGCGTGACATGGTCGCTACCTGGAGAGAGATAGAAGAAAACACTCAGCGTATACTCTTGCAAGATTAGATTGGTTATTAATATATCTAATCAGGATGTCTCCCACTGTTTTAGTCAAATCTTCCTTCAAACCTTAAAAGGAAAGACTAGTCGGGATTAATTACACTGTACAAGTTCGCCAATCTTTCAGCCAGGCCAGTGTCGGTACTTTGAGGGAGGTTTCCCGCGCTTTCGCACGGACCTAATTAAAATAAACCTCATCTTCCCAGGGGCGTAACCCCGTTAACACATTTCTAGACACGTACTTGATCGGCTAATTGTAATGTGTAAAACTCTCCCAGGAGTAACTCTTACTCGCAGCGGGTATCGGGATCCAACTATCTCATAGAAGGTATGCAATCTCATTGCAAATTTCAACTCTTGAAATTCCCAATAATATTTTACCCCTAGCAGCTATATGACCTTAACATGGTCAACAAATTATAAGTGCTAGTCAAGTTCAACCCGTCATTTCCCGATTGAATTAAACCCACCCGCACGACCCTTAACATGGTCAACAAAGTCGCACGACTACCCTAATCCAATCGCATCATATGCTTATACAGATAAGCACTAATCAGCTACCGCACACTACGCCTTAACATAGTCAACAAATATAGCACGAATACTAACTATTACTTATCTGAAATGACGGAGGGCTACGAAAGGTTTTAAGAAAACCCTTTGCGTAATGAACTTGATATCGTTGTAGAATCGAGTGATTTTAATTGGAATGTTTTTGAGGCCTTTTCTAGTTTCGCTAAAGAGGTCACTCCCGGTGAAGGGATCGTCGGCTCTTTCCTTATTGAATAAGATGCAGGATATTTCACAAATATCACTATGCAAAGCAAAACTATAAAAACAATCAAAAGACAAACCGAGTTTGTAGCATCTGCTAGTTTCGCTAAAGAGGTCACTCCCGGTGAAGGGATCTCGGCTTTTTCCTTATCGAATAAGGTGTTGGATGTTCTACAAGGAACACCGCTATGCAAAGCAAGAACTAGAGCTACCAGTTTTTGAGACAAGTTTCTACAATATCTTTAGGTTTCTTTTAGTTTCATTAATCTCATTAATGAAGTCCCATTTTATTATGCTTCACAAGCATCACATTTGAAACGAAATCAGCAATATAACATATATCTCATATATATAATATAAACATTCGTCTCAGGCAGTAATATGATCTCATCACAGAACATTGCAGCAGAAGAACATATATGAAATATTAGATATACTAGGAGGTCCGTGTTTTTAATACGAGCCTTGTATAAAACATGGATTCCACGGTCGCAATGAATAGCCAAACCCACATCCCTAGACCCCTACGAGAGCGGCAAGCAACACTGCCAATTCTAGGGTTAGGAGACCCGGTCTCGACTCCTCGAGATGGTCTCCCACTGGACCCTAGAACCCGGTTACTTATGCTCCCCGCCTTGGGTCTACCTAATGCGGAAAAGTAAATAATATACAATGGTGACATCATCCTCAGCCCGGAATTTCCCCAATAAAAGAATATTACATACAAATGAATTTTACATGAATGAAAATAAAAACCCTCATCTCACATAGAAATCCCCGGCTATTCAAAACATGACGATCCAATATAACATATCACAGTAACACACAATATCTCATATCATCAACGTAAGCAAGTATGCGTATCCCGATTGTCGTTGATGTATAGCAACGAAGCCGGCGATACACCACATACTACGCTTACAGTCACAGAAAAGAAAGTGTAAAACTACAACAGTTGGAATCCGCAACCTCTTTAGACATCGCATGCCTAACCAAATGAATTCCTTAGACATCGCATGCCTAACAGTTATAAACCCCGCATTTTAGTCTCATTATCGAAAACTCTTTTCAATATCAAGTGAAACTAAACCGCTAGATTTATAACATTCATTCAGTTATCTCATAACTGTTTGTGGATTCCAATTATTGTATCCCATTGCGGATTCCAACTGTTGTAGTTTTACACTTTCTTTTCTGTGACCGTAAGTGTAGTATGTTGATATCGCCGGTTTCGTTGCTATACGTCAACGACAATTGGGGTATGCATACTTACTTACGTTGATGACATGTGATGTTATGTGTTGCTGGATATGTTATATTGGATCGTCGTGTTCGAATAGCCGGGGGTTTTTATGTGAGATGGGTGTTTTTCATTTTCATTCATGTAAAAACTTGTATGTAATATTCTTTTATTTGGGGCACTTCCAGGTTGCGGAAGTTGTCACCTTTTGTATATTATTTACTTTTCCGCATTAGGATAGACCCAAGGAGGGGAGCACAAGTAACCGGGTTCTGGGGTCCAGTGGGAGACCAACTCGAGGAGTCGAGTCCGGATCTCCTAACCCTAGAATTGGTAGGGTTGCTTTCCGCTCTCATAGGGGTCTAGGGGTGTGGGATTGGCTATTCATCACGACCGTGGAATCCGTGTTTTATACTGGCTCGTATTGAAAACACGGACGTCCTAGTATATCCAATGTTTCATATGTTTCTTCTGCTGGGATATCTGTGATGCGATCATGTGATGTTCTGTGATAGATACAGTATATAGTATATATGATATATTATATAGTCGTTACTTATGTTTTGCATCCACACTAGCCTTGCCCTGCTCTGTCGTTAGTTACCTAACCTAACGGTGCACGAGGGGACATCCAGGCGAATGCGGATGGCATAAGTGTACGTCGTATTTATCTGTGATGTTTAGGTGACATAAATGATGGGACTTCATTAATGTGATTAATGAAAGAAAAGAAGCCTAAAAGATGTTGTAGAATCAAATTTTAAAATAAAACTGGTAGCTACAGTTCTGGCTTTGCATAGCGGTATATATGATGTACCCTGCACCTTATTCGATGAGGAAAGGACCGAGATCCCTTCACCGGGAGTGACTCCTTTAGCAATAACTGGCAGATGCTACATACTCGGTCTGCTTTTGATTGCTTCTATAGTTTCTGCTTTGCACAGTGATATATATGATATATCCCGCACCTCATTCGACGAGGAAAGGGCGGACGATCCCTTCACCGGGAGTGACCCCTTTAGCAAAACTAGAAAAGCCTCAAAATTACTCCATTTCAAAACTTCATTTGATTCTACAACGATATCAAGTTCATTACGCTCATGGTTTTCTGAAAACCTGCGTAGCCTTCCGTCATTTCAGATAAGTACTACTTAGTATTCGTGCTACGGTAGTTTGGCATTCGTCAAGGCGTAGTGTACGGTAGCTAACTAGTATTTATCTGCTTATGCATATGATGCAGATTGGATTAGGGTATTCGTACGGCGTTGTTTGGCATTCGTCAAGGGTCGTGCGGGTGGGTTTAATTCAATCAAGAAATGTACGGGTTGAACTTGACTAGTGGACTATGGGTTGTTTGGCATTCGTCAAGGTCATAGAACACTAGGGGTAAAATATTATTGGGAATTTCAAGTGTTGAAATTTGCAATGAGATTGCATACCTTCTATGAGATAGTTGGATCCCGATACCTACTGCGAGTAAGAGTTACTCCTGGGAGAGTTTTACACATTGCAATTAGCTGATCAAGTAGGTGTCTAGAACGGTGTTAACGAGGTTACGCCTCTGGGAAAACGAGGTTTACATTAATTAGATTCATGCGAAAGCACGGGGGACCTCCCTCAAAGTACCGACACTGGCCTGGCTGAAAGATTGGCGAACTTGTAGTGTGTAATTAATCCCGGCTAGTCTTTCCTTTTAGGGTTTGAAGGAAGATTTGATAAAAACCAGTGGGAGCCATCCTGATTAGATAAGATAATAACCAATCTGATCTTGCACGAGCATACGCTAAAGTGTTTTCTTCTCTCTCTCTCCAGGTAGCGACCATGTCATGCCCTAATAAAGATAATAATATGGATGTATTGACCGAACCCGCATGTTATACTGTGCAGGGGAATGTTGGACCCGTTCTATCTTATAAATGTTATAAGACTGAACAGGAAACAGGAGAATATCTAGATTCTCACGCCGCCCAAACGGAGAACGTGCATGATGATGCACCTTCTTCGGGTGTGTTAGTTATTGAGAACTGTTTCTCAGTTCACCCTACGTCCTGGGTATTAGATACCGGATCAGGATCCCACATATGTAAACAGTTACATGGGCTACGTAAAGGTAGAGAACTGGGAAAAGGTGATCATTCCGTTCAAGTAGGGAACGGTGCAAATGTTGCAGCCAAAGCAGTTGGCGAATATCACCTAGTATTACCAAGTGGTGATACAATGATTCTGAATGAGCGCTATTATATACCGAACATGATGTGCAACATTATATCAGTTTCTTTATTGAGTAAAGAAGGATATAATTTTGTAGTACAGGATAATGTTATGAACATATTCCTAGATCAAAAGTTGATTGCATCAGGCTCGTTACATAATGGCATATTCATTCTAAATCAAAATACAGTCCTCAATATACAAAACACACACAAGAGGAAAAGTTCAGAAATGAATGAATCCTACTTGTGGCATTGTAGACTTGGTCATATCAATGCGACACGACTGGCTAAGTTACATAAGGATGGTTATTTGAATCCGTTCGAATTATCATCTTATGATACTTGCCATTCATGTCTCAAAGGAAAAATGACCAAAGCTCCGTTTAGTGGACACGGAGAAAGAGTTACTGAACTCTTAGGACTGGTACATAGTGATGTATGCGGTCCCATGTCTACCCATGCCAGGAACGGTTCTTCCTACTTCATTACATTCACTGACGATCTCTCTAGATACGGGCATGTGTTCCTATTGAAACACAAGTCTGAAGCTTTTGAGAAATTCAGAGAATATAAGCAAGAAGTAGAGAACCAAACGGGCAAAAGTATTAAGATCCTTCGATCTGATCGAGGAGGAGAATACTTGAGCAATGAGTTCCAAGATTATCTAAAAGAGAATGGGATTCTCTCTCAGCTTACTCCACCTTATACACCACAGCACAACGGTGTATCGGAATGCAGGAATCGCACCCTATTAGATATGGTGCGTTCAATGATGAGTACAGCTGAGTTACCTATTTCCTTCTGGGGGTATGCGCTTGAGACAGCCATACACCTATTGAATATGGTTCCTACCAAATCAGTGCCTACCACTCCATATGAAATATGGAAAGGGAAGAGACCATCTCTTAAGTATGTTAAGATATGGGGTTGTCCAGCCTATGTCAAAAGACAAATCCGGACAAACTCGAGGCAAGATCAGTCTTATGTAAGTTTGTAGGATATCCCAAAAATTCACAAGGGTATATCTTATACCACCCCGAGGAACAAAAGGTGTTTGTTTCTCGACATGCCACTTTCTTAGAAAAAGGTTTTCTTATGAAACAGATTAGTGGTATTGAGGTAGAACTGGAAGAGGTTCCAGCAACACAAACTATAACAGAAGACTTGGTAGAACCAGAGGATTCAGTAGTACCCGACGAACCCCAGCCTCTCCGCCGATCTAGCAGGGTTTCTCGTCCACCTGAGAGATACTACGGTTTTCTCATTGACGGTGGAAGCGAGGATTGCATCATGGAGGATGATGACCCAACTAGCTTCGAGCAGGCCATCACGAGTAGGGACTCAGTGAAATGGCTGGATGCTATGCGGTCCGAGATGGAATCCATGTACACCAACAAAGTATGGACTTTGGATGTTGCTCCTGAAGGGGTAAAACCCATTGGGAGCAAATGGATCTTCAAAAAAAAACTTGGTGTAGATGGAAAAGTAGAGACTTTCAAAGCTAGACTTGTTGCAAAAGGTTTTCGTCAAAGACCAGGTGTGGACTATGACGAAACCTTTTCTCCAGTGGCTATGCTTAAATCCATCCGGATCATGCTTGCCATCGCTGCATATCATGACTACGAAATCTGGCAAATGGATGTTAAGACCGCCTTTCTAAACGGTGATTTAGAAGAGTGCGTGTACATGACTCAGCCAGAGGGCTTCATAGACAGTGGGAGCAGCGGGAAGGTGTGCAAGCTGCTTAAATCCATTTATAGATTAAAGCAAGCATCGCGGAGTTGGAACATCTGCTTTGACGTCGTTATCAAAGAGTTTGATTTCGTCAAAAACCCAGATGAACCTTGTATCTACAAGAAGGTGGAAGAGAGTAAGGTTGTCTTCCTCGTATTGTACGTGGACGACATACTCTTGATAGGAAATGATATTCCTATGCTGCAATCGGTCAAGCTCTTCTTATCACAAAGATTCTCAATGAAAGATCTTGGTGATGCCTCCTGCATATTGGGAATTAGGATCTATAGAGATAGATCCAAAAGGATATTGGGATTGTCCCAATCCAGGTACATTGACACCATACTAAAGAGGTTTAGTATGGAAGAATCCAAGCGTGGGAACTTTCCCACGATCTCTGGAGTCACTCTCTCCAAAGAGATGTCTCCCAAGACTGATTTGGAGAGAGCTCGCATGCAAGGGATACCCTATGCTTCGGCTGTAGGCTCTATCATGTATGCGATGCTATGTACCAGACCCGATGTAGCATACTCACTAAGTGTAGTGAGCAGGTATCAAGCTGATCCTGGAGAGAGTCACTGGACAGCTGTGAAGAGCATTCTCAAGTACTTACGAAGGACTAAAGAGATGCTCTTGGTGTATGGTAACGGAGAACTCCAAGTGGAGTCCTTTACCGATTCGAGCTTCCAGAGTGATAAGGACGACTCTAAGTCGCAGTCGGGATTTGTCTTTACCCTTTACGGAGGGGCGGTTAGCTGGAAGAGTTCCAAGCAGGAAACCGTGGCAGACTCGACGATGGAGGCTGAATACATCGCTGCCAACGATGCTGCCAAAGAGGCTGTCTGGATCAAGAAGTTCATTACTGAACTTGGAGTGGTTCCATCCATTGAGCATCCAATACCTTTGTATTGCGATAACAATGGAGCGGTGGCTTTGGCCAAGGAACCCAGGTCCCATCAGCGATCCAGGCATATTCTGAGGCGGTATCACCTGATCCGGGAGATAATTGATCGCCGGGAGATCGAGGTCAGGAGGGTTGACACAAAGAACAACACGGCGGATCCACTCACGAAGGCCATACCCCAGATACAGTTTGAGAGACTCTTCGGGATGCTCGGTATGCGATACTACAGCAGCTGGCCCTAGTGCAAGTGGGAGATTGTTAGTTGTATGTATGCCCTAGAGGCCAGTATTGTACAGATGATGTATATTATATTGGATGCTTGGACATATATAGAGATGACTTTCTTCCTCGATATGATAGTATGCTATCTGGTTACTCTTTATCTTAACATGTACACTAGTCTCTTTAAACTGTCTTATAGTTACATGTTGGTAAAGACCTTAGGATGTGTACTTGACTACCTGGACTATGATGCAGATCATACTAGTGGGGACATGGTAGTTCGTAGGTACATCCTTCAAGGTCCCTAGTCATGGGTGTATCGAGACGGGGCATCGATATACCAGTGTAGACTAGCGTATACGCTTCTCGACCCATGAGATGGGCGATGGATGATCCCATATCCATTGGTGTTTGACATCAGAGATGGTGTACGGGTGCTCAGTGGAGACTGGGTACACTGGACGGACTCGCCGAGAACTCCCAGATGGTATTATACCTCACGTCAGATGGCAGTTCTCAGGTGACACTTGTGCAGGTTAGTCTGTAGACCCGAGATCGTCATAGAGTCTTGTGTGATTCCCACTGTGCTTTGATCTCCACCTTACCACGTCCATGAGGGCGTGCAAAACGGTGGTCTTTGGGTACAGTCCCGAGTCACATGGAGGCAATGAGCGATAGGAGGGGTTTCGTCTCTCCCGGTATTGGAGGTTGATGTTGCGCTGTGCTCGATTGGCCGTAACAGGGAAGTCCCTGGCCAGGGCTGATCAGAGATTTGCTGGTAAGTGTTACCAGTAGTTTCTCGACCCGTTATGAGCCTCACATCGGCACGACTTATCGGTTATTGGGGTCTGACGTTTACCACCCCTAGACTTGATATGCGACATATCAGACGAACAGACCGGACTGTACGGTAAGTGTTACTGGTTGGATTCACAGGAGTGTGAGCGGGCTAGCTCGTCGATCTTCTGATCGCTCAATACCCGGATGGCCGTTACGTTTAGCAGACCGCTTGCGACTTGTGGGTGCTTGATATGATCATCATCTGCTACCGGCGTATTGACGAGTCTTTAGAGTCCTACACAGAGGTTTCCTGGCTCAAGCGAAACGAAATAGGAGCGCATATAAGATATGTGCAGGACCGAGAATAATGCGTGTATGTGATACCGTATTCCATTCTCGCGATGAATGTATCTATTGGTTATATGTGATATAACCTAGATATCGAATCAAGGATTGATTCGATAAGCCGATACATAGGATACTAGTCGGTTATATGCGATATGATCGGATCATTGAATCAAGTATTGATTTAATGATTTAATGTATAATTATATATTTGATATATTACTTTGCATTAACTAGTATTGGTTCACTTTAAATGGATTTTCTCACTTGATGTGCAAGTTGTATATGTGATATACTTTTGTGCACATGTTTGTATCATGTTTGATGATACTTGCTCATTTGGTTAAGTGTAAAGAATTAAACCTTGGTTAAGTAAATGGTTAGGGTTTTTCTTTATTCATTCATTTATCGTTTTAATTTGGATTAAAAAGAAATTGCAAAAGAAAACAAAATGGTTGTTTTCTTTCTTGAAGCTTGTTGAAGCTTCATGAAGCTTTGACCAAAGTGACCATTTTGTCTTCATGCTTAACCCTAACCATTCATCTAACCTTAGTCAATTCTCTACACCTAACCATAGTTCATATTATGATAAGTATTCATTTCTTTTGCTTTTTTAATTAACTTATCATAATCATCTTCATCTTCTTCTTCTTCTTGAGTTCAAGAAAAAGATTGCCACCATTAATGGCATCTTGAGTAAACTGTAAGTCTACGGTAGCGCCCCGGTCGTCTACAGACGCCAAATGCGGAACAAAAACTTTTTAACTGGCGCTATCGTATACTTTAACCCGGATCTGCCATTATTGCTAAACTAACAAACTGTAAAGAGTGTAGAAAGGTTATACCAAACGATCCGAGTCCTTCGTTCTTTAACCATCATCCCACGCTCCGTTGCGGCTGCTCCGATCTCGTCGATCTCCGATCTGCTCGTCCAGGTGGCACCACATCATCGATTCTTTAAACGGGCTCCCGCCTCTGACTCGAGGCAACTCGGTCGTCAAGTTTGCTAAAAGAGACGACCAAGATTGATGTAGAGAATGAGTGGAATACTTTGTCTCGCTTCGTCCAAAACCATGGACGAACGGTTAATGAAGTTGCCGTGGAAATCGGGTGATGGAATGAAATGAGCTGTGAAATTCCATACACCCCAAAATCTATCATATCTTTTGTAAATGAAAACTCTAGTGAGTGAGAGGGGGGAGGGGGCCGGCCATTTATAGGAAGAGGGAGGTGATGGTAGGAGCAAAGAGGGTGACCACAAGGATAAATATCAACAACAAATATCCTTAAGTAAACAAGAAACATTAATGCTAAAGCATGAGTCACTAATACACCTCATCAAGTTATTAATGCAACAATTAATGTCAAGATGAGTCATTAGCCACCTCATCACTTCTAGAACCTTCTAGAAGCATGACTCACCCTCATCCAAGAAAAGATAAATCCGTCTTTAACCGAATGTTAAAAGACGGCTGATAGAAAACTGGAAACTGGCAACTTCCAAAAGTGATCCTGAAACGACTTTCAGGATAACCCCGTAACTGTATAAATATACCCGCATTTGTATTACGACCGAATACAAATGCAACTGAGACAAAGATATTATATCTACTCAATATAATACTCGGATCCGGCTTAAACCAAAGCCGACCAGTATCATCTGCCCGAAAAATAACACGTGCGTAAACGCACGTGCATTTTCCGAACCCTGCCATAAAACCATACGGCCTCTACAACGTTTCGCCCGAACTTGGGAAACTGTCTGTGGGGGACTCTAATGACTCGTCAGTACCCTGGCAGTGGGTTTAACCACAAACCGTCAGCGGCACTAGCAATGCGTAACGGCTGCCCATGGACTGATCTCAAGGGAGGCTGATGAGCGAACTCATCCAGAAACCCTACTGAGCCTAACAGTGACAATGTATATACAGTCCGGTCCGTTCGTCTATGAGTATCGCATATCTGCCTAGGGGGCTAGTAACATCAGACCCCCAATAGCAGTATAAGTCGTGTCGGAGTGTAGCCCAATAACATCCTGAGATACTACTGGAGTACCTACCAGTAAATCTCCTGCCATGGCCATGGACTTTGTGTAATGGCTCTCTTAGACACAGCACGACCTCGCCCCCAATACCGGGAGAGACGAATCCCCTGCCGATCGCTCACGTGCCTCCATATGGCTCGGGACTGTACCCAAAAACTACCTGTTTGCACGACTCCTTTGAGCCGTGGTAGGGTAGAAATCAAAGCACAGTAGGAACTCACACAAGACAAATGACGACCTCAGGTCGATGAACTAACCTGTACACATGTCACCAGGGAACTGCTATCTGACGATAGATATAGTACTAACTAGCAGATTCCCGGCGAGTCCTGTCCGGTGTACTCATAACCCAATGAGCACCTGTATACATCTTAGGTAATCCAACTGACACCAGTGGCTTGTGAGACCGGCCACCGCCCCTCGTCGAGGTCTCGACTGTACACACTAGTCTACTCCGGAGTATCGATTCCCTGTCTCGAAACTCCCACAACTAGGGACAACAATTAAGGATATGCGTATAAACCACCCAACTCTCACGTATATGATCGCCATCATACAATTGGTGGTAAAGCAAGATCCTAAGGGCTCTATCAAAGTGTAACATGTAATCAGTCACCTGAACATGTACACGACTGATAAAGGCAAACCAGATAGCATACTATCATCTCGAGTAAGACTGTCCTACCGGTATAGGTCCTCCGCAATCATTGCAATCACGTACCTGTGATCCAATAATTGACTATGAGGGCACTATCTCCAACAATCTCCCACTTGCACTCAAGGCTAATTATTGCGATGTCGACTACTCACAGCCCGTGTGAAACCGAACATCCAACTCCTCTACTAATCAGTTTCACAAAGCCCGTTTGTAAAACTATTGTGTTCGAGAAATAGCCTCAGTGAGTGGATCCGCCTAGATGTTTCTTTCAATATCTCTCTTAATCTCAAGTTCGCAGAGAAAGCCATCTCCCGAATTGAGCAATACCTGTCTTAGAATATGTCTGGATATCTGATGGGACCTAGTTCATAAATGAACTCCAAACCCAAACTTCTTAGACTGTATCGATCACTGAATTTAATTAGTATCCGGCACCTTGCCTCCCACAGTATCCTCTTGGACCACCTGTCCATAATACCGTCCCTCTTCATCAGAGGGAAAAACTATAACTCTGACAATCTCTCTGTCATCCATGTCACCTTTGAAGCCTGGAATGATAACCGTCTCCCGAAAGATGCTGCCGTCATCAAATCCGTAGAACATTTACCTATGTTCTAAAACTGCTTCCTTATGTTTCTCCAGGATTGGATTAATACAAACTTATTGCATCTAGTGCAAAAACAACATCTGGCGTGGTACTTGACATCTCATGATTGACTCAATTGCCTAAGCAAGTGATCTGCCAATCATGCCCATCCCTCTCCCCTTTAGTCTGTAAGACACCTTTAGAGAGGGTGACTCCATCACCTGCAGGTACACCACCATGCTAGGAGTCATCTATTCTAAAAACCATTAAAATACTGTCAAAATACCCACATTGGGAAACTACCCAAATCCAGATCTAAAACCATAGATATAGAAACCAGAATGTCAAATATTATATCCATATCCTGTCTGGAGAAACAACTGTATGACGACCACAGTACAACCAATCGTAGTATAGGAATTTTACTTCCTACTCTGTGTATGTCATCCAAATACCATGACATCACACCCTACTACCTTCTTAACAGATCCATCCCCTATTCTGATTGAAGTCAAACCCATGACTGTCACATCAAAACTAGATGATCTATCTCCGCTATAACTGCTCTAGTCTATAAATAGACATAAGCTACTTGCCCACCATGCTTCCGATGCTCCCACTGACTACGACAACCCACATACCGGGTCTCATAGCCTGGAACAACTGTAGTGTCAAGTCTGTGTAGATAAAAACCTCCCTGTCACCGTCCTTGAGGCTACCGAAGTACCTCTCGGGTGTCTGAGGTTACCTACCATATCTGCGGAGTGGCTAATGGAATGTCTAACCTGATTGAATATATAGGTCCTATTAAATTTTCCGTAATCGTTCGCGGTTCTGGAATCACTTCCAGTTCTACCATACTCCCACTACTGTTTTCTGAAAAAAGATCCATTTTACTAAAACTGTGGCGAGTTAAGAACAATATCACTATTGATCTTCCAAATGGTAGAATATCAACCCTCGTCATAGCCAGGGTCAACCCACAAACAGCCATTACAGAAACGTGCCCTGAGTTATCCAGAGTCTGGTTTTAAGCATAAGCTGGACAACTCCCCGTACCTTTACATCTTTTAAGGTACGAACTATTCTATATCCAATATAGAAACTTTGGCACTTATTTAATTGGAACCAGATTCAAATCATGCAGCTGTCTCCAGTGCATATCAACTTAATGGAAAGAGGCTAATCAGCATTACTCAACTTAGGAATCCATCCAATTATGAGTAACCTGAAAGAGAAACACGTTTCTCAAAACCATCACTATCATCTGAATACCAATCACAAGAATCTACATCTTCGATCTCTTTGAAGAATCCCGACACTTGTGACACCTGGTTCTCTATTTTATTCTTATACCCATAACTTCTCAAAACTTAGACCTTGTATTTCTACGAAACACTTGTCCAAATACTAGAGAAGTTATAAGTAAATAGAACATAGTACGAGGACCTACCCCTTTGTCCTGATGGACACTGGACAATATACAATACTCTGTATAAGTCCGCTGAGTTGAACAACTCATAACCTGTGCGTCGTAGGTTGAAAATTGTACCCTGGCGATTTCCTCAAATATCACCAATTACAACGAATTCCGATATAATGAGGATAATCACCTAATTCCCAATAACTTACTCCCACTCATCATCTGTAAAACCATACAGATATGAGAATGAAACCTGGTAAATACATACCCTTGGAGTAAGTATCTAATCGGGAAAACAGTTTTCCTATAACAATGCACTGAAACATGAAAATGTTTCATAGGGGTATCCTGGTATTCATAGTAATGCCTCTTCCAAAATCCAATTCATGACTTCAACCGTATATTTTATTGCCATCTTTCCAAATCCCTTTATTTGTCTTTAGTCATTACCTTCTGTACACCATTGTTAGGCTAAATGGTTTTCTTCCTTCCCTACCGTTTGGCACCAGCCTATGGTTTGGAAGAAGACTATCCAGTAAGCATAATAGGTGTACCCTCCTAAACCAAGGAGTACTCGTATCTTGAGAGAAGGTGATGATAAAAGACAACTGAATAATACCTTATTCCTTTAAAGGTGAAATAGGAGTGGCGATGAAGTACGCGGTTTTGGTCGTGAATGATATCAGTCGCAATTTACTTTGCTCTCTTTCTAATCCCTTTATTTGTTTTTACATATTACCTTCTGCACACCCTACTTAGGCTGATTGGTTTTCTTCATTCCCTACCTTTCGGCACCTGCCTATGGTTTGGAATAAGACTATCCAATAAGCGTAATAGGTGTACTCTCCTAAACCAAGGAGCTCTCGCAACCTGAGAGAAGGTGATAATAAAAGACAACTGAATAAACCAATTCCATTTCTCCTGAACCTGGATCCATCCTCGAAGAAGTCCCTTCGAGTTCGTATATAACCATACGATGGATCTATCCAATGGAAGTGGATATCCGTAGTAAAACGGGTGTTCTGAGAAATGCAAAGGGTAAAAGAAGGAGTGGCAATGACTTATGCAACATAGACAATCCAAAAGCCAATATTTTAAGAAGGTTCGGTCAACTTGGTCACTGAGTCATAGTCTAGGGTCGGTCAAAGGTCGCTGCCAGAGAGAGAGAGAAAAGAAACACTCTGCGTGCACTCTAACCTAGATCAGAATGGTTATCACTTTATCTAATCCGGAAACCTCCCACTGTCCTGTCAAATTCTCCTCCAAACCTGAAAGAAGAATCAATCGGGATCACCCGAAGAGTAAACCAACTCATCAGTGGGAATCGGGATCCAACTCTCATCGCATGATAACGTGATGGAATGCATCCACGTTACTCATACTCCAGAAGGTATGCGCATACTTGGCAAGTTTCAGTTTCTTTAGAAACTCCCGATACGATTTTTGCCCCATGCTCTTATAACCTTGGCGTTGGTCAAAATGTCATAAGTCACATGCCAAGTTCTACCCGTCACTATCTTGTCAATTTGAACCTACCCGCACATGCCCTTGACGTTGGCTAAAATGGCAGAACGACTGTCCCAAACCAACTCATCTATCTATGCAACAATTGAATACCCAGCAGCTACCAAACACTATGCCTTGGCGTTGGTCAAAATACATAGCTTGAATACTACTGAATACCCAAAAGAAGTGACGGAGGGCTACGGCTGGTTTTTGGCGAAAAACCTTTAACGTAGTGAACTTGATATCGCTGAAGGAACCTGATAGCTTTTTTTAAAAATATAGTGGCGAAAACCTTTTGCTAAAGAGGTCACTCCCGGTAAAGGAATCTCGGCTCTTTCCTCGTGGAATGAGGTGCAGGATATTCCACTGAATACCGCTATGCAAAGTAACATGTAATCGGCTATAGTGAAGTTATTACCCTGACGCAAACTTCTGCCCAAGGGGTCAGTCTCGGTGAAGGGATATCGGCCCTTGCCCCGTCGAATGAGGTGCAGGATATTCCAACCGAATATCTCTATGCAAAACAAAAGGAAACGTCTTTGCAATAACACTTTTTAAATTTGTTCCAACAACTGCAAACAGGTTTGTTTTACTTTGCATTGATCAGAATCAACGCAGTCCCATCAATAATCACACCAGAAAAGAACGAAAATAAAATGTACGTATATGCCATCCGCATTCATCACTGGGTCCCGTCATCACCCGTTAGGTTACTTAACTAACGACAGAGCGGGGACTGGACTAGCGCGGGTGTAAAACATATACAACATCTAATAGTATATAAACCAATATACAATAATCGCTCCAGGCGTGATAATATGCAACATTACAGAAAAGTAATAAGCATCACAGAACAATACAGATATCTGGGATCCCCGGGTTTCACAGAGCCGCTGCTGAAACCCGACGTTCCCCTGTCGTGTGGATAGCCTGTGCAATGAAACCTAGACCCCTACGGGTTGGGCAAGTTACCCGCCAAAACCTGAAGCGAGGCAGCCCCCTACAGCATATTGAATGGACCACCCTGCACTTCACGGAATCCGGTAATCTTGGGCACCCCTCCTTGGGTCAACCTGTACCCCCTACGAGTGCGGCGAATAGTCTGCCAATTCTAGAGTGAGGCCCCTCTGCCTCTCAAAGCCATGAGATGCGGACCCGTTGCCCCTCAGAACCCGGCTATCCGTGCACTCCGTCGCGGGGCAAAACCTAGTACAGTAATGAAAAATAGTACAACAGGTACATCGACCGCAACCTGGTCGTGCCCCAAAAGAATATTATACAACAGGCAGTGACGGCAGTCCACATGTTGGATGCTCGCCCCGCAATATCAAATGTATAAATAAATCCAAACTACACTATCATTGCACACTGCTATCCACCACGACAAATCCGCAACATCACAGCACAACACAGAACATCAACGCGAATGTCACGTTCGCAAACCCGTCTAAAAGAACTATAGCAATCAGACGCGGTTTACCGATCAAATGACATTCCCGGACGGAGATATAATGTAAGCACTGTAAACTAACATGTTTAAATTTCGATCGACTAAATATCATGAAGTGGGCCCCACGAACAACTGGTGAACAGTAACAAAATCTGGGCCCAAAAGATATATACCAAAAACCCCAAATTCCAACAGAGAAGACACTATGCAAATTTGGTGCACTGATTCAATAGAACGGCCGCGGATGCGCGGCCAAACCATGGGTTTGGCCGCGATTCCGCGGCACTTTGGTGGAATCACGTGCTCAAATTTGGTCCGTGTGCTTATAAAACCCTGCACAACTTTCTGTGATATGTGGAATAATTTTAGGAAGCCATTTAAAATCGACAGAAACTGTGAAATTGTAAAAATGCGGTTTTTTGATTTCCGGTTCGATCGATATTTTAAACGTGTTAGCACAAGTTAGTATAGCAAAATGGTGAGGCTCTGATACCACTGTAAGTCTACGGTAGCGCCCCGGCCGTCTACAGACGCCAAATACGGAACAAAAACTTTTTAACTGGCGCTATCGTATACTTTAACCCGGATCTGCCATTATTGCTAAACTAACAAACTGTAAAGAGTGTAGAAAGGTTATACCGAACGATCTGAGTCCTTCGTTCTTTAACCATCATCCCACGCTCCATTGCGGCTGCTCCGATCTCGTCGATCTCCGATCTGCTCGTCCAGGTGGCACCACATCATCGATTCTTTAAACGGGCTCCCGCCTCTGACTCAAGGAAACTCGGTCGTCAAGTTTGCTAAAAGAGACGACCAAGATTGATGTAGAGAATGAGTGGAATACTTTGTCTCGCTTCGTCCAAAACCATGGACGAACGGTTAATGAAGTTGCCGTGGAAATCGGGTGATGGAATGAAATGAGCTGTGAAATTCCATATACCCCAAAATCTATCATATCTTTTGTAAATGAAAACTCTAGTGAGTGAGAGGGGGGAGGGGACCGGCCATTTATAGGAAGAGGGAGGTGATGGTAGGAGCAAAGAGGGTGACCACAAGGATAAATATCAACAACAAATATCCTTAAGTAAACAAGAAACATTAATGCTAAAGCATGAGTCACTAATACACCTCATCAAGTTATTAATGCAACAATTAATGTTAAGATGAGTCATTAGCCATCTCATCACTTCTAGAACCTTCTAGAAGCATGACTCACCCTCATCCAAGAAAAGATAAATCCGTCTTTAACCGAATGTTAAAAGACGGCTGATAGAAAACTTGAAACTGGCAACTTCCAAAAGTGATCCTGAAACGACTTTCAGGATAACCCCGTAACTGTATAAATATACCCGCATTTGTATTACGACCAAATACAAATGCAACTGAGACAAAGATATTATATCTACTCAATATAATACTCGGATCCGGCTTAAACCAAAGCCGACCAGTATCATCTGCCCGAAAAATAACACGTGCGTAAACGCACGTGCATTTTCCGAACCCTGCCATAAAACCATACGGCCTCTACAACGTTTCGCCCGAACTTGGGAAACTGTCTATGGGGGACTCTAATGACTCGTCAGTACCCTGGCAGTGGGTTTAACCACAAACCGTCAGCGGCACTAGCAATGCGTAACGGCTGCCCATGGACTGATCTCAAGGGAGGCTGATGAGCGAACTCATCCAGAAACCCTACTGAGCCTAACAGTGACAATGTATATACAGTCCGGTCCGTTCGTCTATGAGTATCGCATATCTGCCTAGGGGTCTAGTAACGTCAAACCTCTAATAGCAGTATAAGTCGTGTCGGAGTGTAGCCCAATAACACCCTGAGATACTACTGGAGTACCTACCAGTAAATCTCCTGCCATGGCCATGGACTTTGTGTAATGGCTCTCCTAGACACAGCACGACCTCGCCCCCAATACCGGGAGAGACGAATCCCCTGCCGATCCGCTCACGTGCCTCCATATGGCTCGGGACTGTACCCAAAAACTACCTGTTTGCACGACTCCTTTGAGCCGTGGTAGGGTAGAAATCAAAGCACAGTGGGAACTCACACGAGACAAATGACGACCTCAGGTCGATGAACTAACCTGTACACATGTCACCAGGGAACTGCTATCTGACGATAGATATAGTACTAACTAGAAGATTCCCGGCGAGTCCTGTCCGGTGTACTCATAACCCAATGAGCACCTGTATACATCTTAGGTGATCCAACTGACACCAGTGGCTTGTGAGACCGGCCACCGCCCCTCGTCGGGGTCTCGACTGTACACACTAGTCTACTCCGGAGTATCGATGCCCTGTCTCGAAACTCCCACAACTAGGGACAACAATTAAGGATATGCGTATAAACCAACCAACTCTCACGTATATGATCGCCATCATACAGTTGGTGGTAAAGCAAGATCCTAAGGGCTCTATCAAAGTGTAACATGTAATCAGTCACCTGAACATGTACACGACTGATAAAAGCAAACCAGATAGCATACTATCATCTCGAGTAAGACTGTCCTACCGGTATAGATCCTCCGCAATCATTGAAATCACGTACCTGTGATCCAATAATTGACTATGAGGGCACTATCTCCAACATAAACAAGTGAGAAATCCAATTCTAAAGTGAACCCACCTCCTATTTCTTCACCCTCTACCTCTTGCCAAGTAGTATAGGGTGTTTTCTTCACAAGTTTCACAACTTGGTGAAGTCGGAGCTTGATCTTGTGAAGCCTCGACGTAGATCATCTTCGGCAACGTAGCCGACGACTATTCCGCTCATTTCTCCGATGAAGCCGATGCTAGGGTCCGAGATCCGACTTGGACAGCGAGAGGACGACTACGTGGAGCTAAGCAAGAGGATAACCGGATCTACAAAGGTTGTATCTTCTTATCTTTAGTTAAGTTGTTAACTAGTTTAATGTTTCGCCTAAAATTCTAGTCGACGATCCGTATTAGTGTTTCTCGGCACTCATAAAATTTGAAATTGGCATGGTTGATGCCTTGTGAGACATCTATAGTGTGCCTGGGAACCCTACAGATCCGACAATCCAGCTATATCGCATATAACCGACTAATATTTATCCGTACCGATTCATCGAATCAACACTTGATCCGATGACCCGGCTGATATCATATATCACGAGAATAGAATACGGTATCTCATATCGCATTATCCTCGGTCCCGCACATATCACATACGTGCCCCTACTCCATTTTGCCTGAGCCAAGAAACCTCTGTGTAGGACTCTAAAGAATCGTCAATACGCCGGCAGTAGGTGATGATCATATCAAACACCCACAAGCTGCAAGCGGTCAGCTAAACGTAACAGCTACCCAGGTATTGAGCACTCAGAAGATCAACAAGCAAGCCTGTAACTTCTCCTGTGAATCCAAACAGTAACACTCCCGTACAGTCCGGTCTTGTCGTCTGATATGTTGCATATCTCGCCTAGGGGTGGTAAACGTCAGACCCTAGTAGCTCGATAAGTCGTGTTGATATGAGGTCTATAACAGTTCAAGAAACTACTGATAACACTTACCAGTAAATCTCAGCAACCCTGGCCAGGGATTTCTGGTTATAGCCAATCGAACACAGCACAACATCAACTCCCTATACCGGGAGAGACGAATCCCCTCCTATCGCTCATTGCCTCCATGTGATTCGGGACCGTACCCAAAAGCCACCTTTTTGCATGCCCTCTTGGACGTGGTATGATGGAAATCAAAGCACAGTGGGAATCACACAAGACTCTATGATGATCTCGGGTCAACAGACTACTCTGTACCAGTGTCACCGGAGAACTGCCATCTGACGTGAGGTATAATACCATCTGGGAGTTCTCGGCGAGTCCGTCCAGTGTACCCAGTCTCCACTGAGCACCCGTACACCATCCTTGATGTCAAACACCGATGGATATGGGATCATCCATCGCCCATCATATGGGTCAAGATGCGTATACGCTAGTCTACTCTGGTGCATCGATGCCCTGTCTCGATACACCCTCGACTATGAACAATTATAGGATGTACTCGTCGACTACCGTGGCCCCACTATTATGATCTCATCATAGTCCCAGTAGTCGAGTACATATCCTAAGGGCTTTATCAACATGTAACATAGAGACAATCAGAGTACATGTTAAGATAAAGTACAACCAGATAGCATACTATCATGTCGAGCAAGAAAGTCCTCCCTATATATGTCCAAGCATCCATTACAATATACATCGTATGTACAGTAATGGCCTCTAGGGTATACATATAACTAACAATCTCCCACTTGCACTAGGGCCATCTGTTGTGGTATCACATACCCAACAATTAGCTATGGTTGATGTATCTCATACTCAACCATCCCATAAAAGTCTCTACTGGGAAAAAGGCCTTTATGAGTGGATCCGCGCTGTTGTCCTCTTCGTCTGCTCTCCTAACCTCGATCTTCCTGGAGATCAACCATCTCCATGATCAGGTGATACTGCCTAAGAATTATATCTGGATTTCTGATGGGACGGGCGTTCCTTGGCTCAAGCCACAACTCCATTGTCACACAATGGTAGGAACGAAGTTCATCTCATGAACTTATATCTATCCAGACTGCCTCTTTGGTAGCATCCTTGGTAACGATGTATCTTGCCTTTAATCATCTAGTAAGTCACGGTATTTATCTTGGAACTCTTCCAACATACCGTCCCTCCACTGAGGGTAAAGACAATGCCTGCGACTGACATTCAGTCGTCCTTATCACCCTGGAACCTTTCCAGTGATTCTCTCCAGGATCGATTGATACCATCTCGCTACAACTAGTGAGTGTCCTAACATCCAATTAGATCTATCTCATAGATCCAAAACCCAGGATTTAGTAGGTATCATTTTGATCATATATGGAGAATCCATGTGATAAGCGGAGATTAACCGAGCGTAGCATAGGAAACTCCTTTCCTATCAAGAGTATGTCATCCACGTACTCTACGAGGATCACTACCATACTCTCTACTACCTTTTTGTATATACAAGGTTCATCTACCATTTTGATGAAGTCAAACTCTTTGACTACCACATCAAAACAGATGTTCCAACTCCGCGATGCCTGTTTTATCATATAAAACATCTTGCACACGTTTCCGCTGCTCCCACTGTCTACGAAGCCCTCTGGCTGTGTACTTATAGACGCTCTTTTCTAAAACATCATTTAGACAAGCAGTCATGACACCCAACCACCAGATATCGTAGTCATGGTATGTAGCCGTGGCAAGTAGGATCTGGATGGACTTAAGCATAGCTTTGAAAGTCTCAACTTTTCCATGTACACCAAGTAATCTTCTCACGATATACTCGCTCCTGATGGGGATTTAACCCTTCAGATAGAGTAACCAAAGTCCATACTTTGTTGGTGTACAAGGATTCCATCTCAGATCGATAAGCATCCAGCCATTCTTATAGAGTCCCACTCCTGATGGCCAGCTCAAAACTAGTTGAGTCATCATCTCATGATGCAATCCTCGTTCCCACTGTCATAGAGAAACCGAAGTATCTCTCAGGTGGGTGAGGAACCCTACTAGATCGGCGGAGAGGCTGAGGTTCGTTGGAAACTATTGAATCCTTTGGTTCTACCAAATCATCAGCTGCAGTTTGTATAGCTGGAACCTTTCCAGTTCTACATAACAGACCTTGCCTCAAGCTTGTCCAGATTTTGCTTTTAGACATAGGCCAGACAACCCCAAATCTTAACAAACTTAAGATATGGGCTCTTCCCTTTCCATATCACATATGAAGTGGTAGGCAACTGATTTGATTTGAACCCTATTCAATAGGTATGCAGCTTCTCAAGTGCATAACTCCCAAAAGGAAATAGGAAACTCAGTAGTACTCAACATAGAGCACACCATATCAAATAGGGTGCTATTGCTCTGCCCCGATACACCAACGTGCTGTAGTGTATACGGAGGATTAATGCTCATTCTCCTTTAGAATAATCCAGGAATTCCGTGCTCAAGTATTCTCCTCCCTGATCTCATCAAAGGATATAATATTTATACCCGTATTTTGGTTCTTTACTTCTAACTTATATTCTGTGAATATCTCAAAAGGTTCGGACTTGTGTTTCAACAGGAACATATGTCTGAATCTTGAGAGATCATCAGAGAATGTAATGAAGTATAAAGAACCGGTCTTGGCATATGTAGACATGGGACTTTCATACATCAGCATGTATCAATCCCAAGAGTTCACTAACTCTTTCTCTGTTTCCAATAAACAGAGCTATGGTCATCTTATCTGTGTGACATGACCAGCAAGTTTCACAAGATGTAAATTCAAACAGATTTAAATATGCATCTAAATGTAACTTAGCTAGTCGGGTCGCATTGATATGACCTAGTCTACAATACCTCAAGAAGGATCCGTTCATTTCTGAACTCTTCTTCTTGTGTGTGTTCCGTATACTAAGAACTGTAGTTTGATTTAGAACATCAATGCTTTTAGATAACGTGCCTGAACCGATCAACTCTTGATATAGGAAATGTTCAAAACATTATCCAACTATACAAAATTATATCCTTTCTTTACTAATAAAGAAAAAGATATGATGTTGTATATCAGGTTCGGTATCTAATAACATTCGTTCAGAATCAATGTATTCTGGTAATACAGGGTGATAGTGACCAACAGACTTGGCTGCAACACTTGCACCGTTTTCTGTCTCATGAAACTTATCACCCGTTCTCAGTTCTCTACCTTTCTGTAGCCCATGTAACAGATTACACATGCGGGATCCTGATCCGGTATCAAATACCTAGGACGTAAAGAATACTGAGAAACAATTCTTTGTAATGAACACACCCAAAGAAGATGCATCAGCATGCACTTTCTTTGTTTGGGCGGCATGGGAATTCTGGTAATCCCCTATTTCCTGCTCTGTCTTATAACAATTATAAGTTGGAGCGGGACCAACGTTCCCCAGCTCAGTATAACAAGCGGGTTCGGTCAATAATCCGTATTATTATCTTGATTAAGGCGTGATATGGTCGCTACCTGGAGAGAGAGAGAAGAAAACACTCAGCGTATGCTCTTGCAAGATTAGATTGGTTATATAATATATCTAATCAGGATGTATCCCACTGTTTTAATCAAATCTTCCTTCAAACCCTAAAAGGAAAGACTAGCCGGGATTAATTACACGCTACAAGTTCGCCAATCTTTCAGCCAGGCCAGTGTCGGTACTTTGAGGGAGGTCCCCCGTGCTTTCGCACGAACCTAATTAAAGTAAACCTCATTTTCCCAGGGGCATAACCCCGTTAACACCTTTCTAGACACCTACTTGATCAGCTAATTGTAATGTGTAAAACTCTCCCAGGAGTAACTCTTACTCGCAGCGGGTATTGGGATCCAACTATCTCATAGAAGGTATGCAATCTCATTGCAAATTTCAACACTTGAAATTCCCAATAATATTTTACCCCTAGAGTTCTATGACCTTGACGAATGCCAAACAACCCATAGTTCACTAGTCAAGTTCAACCCGTACATTTCTTTATTGAATTAAACCCATCCGCACGACCCTTGACAAATGCCAAACAACACCGTACGAATACCCTAATCCAATCTGCATCATATGCATAAACAGATAAATACTAGTTAGCTACCACACACTACGCCTTGACGAATGCCAAACTACCGTAGCACGAATACTAACCAGTACTTATCTGAAATGACGGAGGGCTACGACAGGTTTTTAGGAAAATCCTTTGCGTAATGAACTTAATATCGTTGTAGAATCGAGTGATTTTAAATGGAATGTTTTTGAGGCTTTTCTAGTTTTGCTAAAGGGGTCACTCCCGGTGAAGGGATCGTCGGCCCTTTCCTCATCGAATAAGGTGCAGGATATATCATATATACCGCTGTGCAAAGCAAGAACTATAGAAGCAATCAAAAGACAAACCGAGTTTGTAGCATCTTCCAGTTATTGCTAAAGGAGTCACTCCCGGTGAAGGGATCTCGGTCCTTTCCTTATTGAATAAGGTGCTGGATGTTCTACAAGGAACACCGCTATGCAAAGTAAGAACTAGAGCTACCAGTTTTTAAACAAGTTTCTACAACATCTTAGGTTTCTTTTATTTCATTAATCTCATTAATGAAGTCCCATTTTATTATGCTTCGCAAGCATCTCTTTTGAAACGAAATCTACAATATAACATATATCTCATATATATAATATAAACATTCGTCTCAGGCAGTAATATGATCTCATCACAGAACAATGCAGCAGAAGAACATATATGAAATATTGGATATACTAGGACGTCCGTGTTTTCAATACGAGCCTGTATAAAACACGGATTCCACGGTCGCGATGAATAGCCAAACCCACATCCCTAGACCCCTACGAGAGCGGTAAATAACACTGCCAATTCTAGGGTTAGGAGACCCTGTCTCGACTCCTCAAGATGGTCTCCCACTGGACCCTAGAACCCGGTTACTTGTGCTCCCCGCCTTGGGTCTACCTAATGCAGAAAAGTAAATAATATACAACGGTGACATCTTCCGCAACCTGGAAGTGCCCCAATAAAAGAATATTACATACAAATGAATTTTACATGAATGAAAAAGAAAAAAACTCTCATCTCACATAAAACCCCCGGTTATTCAGAACGCGACGATCCAATACAACATATCACAGCAACACATAATATCTCATATCATCAACGTAAGCAAGTATGCGTATCCCGATTGCCGTTGATGTATAGCAACGAAGTCGGCGATACACCACATACTATGCTTACGGTCACAGAAAAGAAAGTGTAAAACTACAACAGTTGGAATCCGCAACCTCCTTAGACATCGCATGCCTAACCAAATGAATTCCTTAGATATCGCATGCCTAACAATTATAAAACCCGCATTTTAGTCTCATTATCGAAAACACTTTTCAATATCAAGTCGGGCAATTCAACAAGATTCCTGACATCCTGATCGAACGCTCGTCGCAAACTTCAGTAGACGGCCTCACCCCCGATGCCGTCGACGAAGTGTACTAAGGCGGAACACCGCTACCGCGAGCACTCGAACGGATGCTTTCGGCGACGGGGTTCTCCTACAGTCACTTGGTCGGGGCTATGGGGTGTAGCTGTCTATTAAGTTTATCCGGCGAGTATCCGCGTACGCTACGTGATTGCGACGGACTTTTGATCACATCAAAATTCCGTGGCAACCGATCATTTGGGACTAAACTGCTATGTTTATAATATTCAAATTAGTTATCTCATAACTACATGTGGATTCCAAATATTGTATCACAATCCAGATAAATAGACAATGTTAAACTTTCCGATCGAATAATCAAACACCCAAGATTTCCCCAATTTATCTCAACACTTGAAATCAGTTTAAAAACATCCATCACATGCCACAGTACCAATGGTCCAGCCGTAGAAGGGTCAAGCCAACGCCTCACATGTGGCACGCCGTACTGCCCCAAACCCAAAGGTTCAAAAGGCGGTTCAAGACGGTCACATAATCGAGTTAAGGTTTGTTGTCTTCTAGAGGGTCCACCGCGTTACTTGCACGACTTAGAACATTCTTAAACACGAGAAAAAATCCAACTTTTGAAAAAATTTCCGACAGGGGAAAAAGTGAGTTATTGATATCCGTTCGAACTTTTTAACAGTTTCTAAAAATTATCCGGACAAACTAAACAAAGTTAAATTATCCGATCGAATCAACGATTCCCCAATACAACCCTTGAAAACTCAACACTTGAGTGGAATTAAAATATTCCCAGAAAAAATTAACAAGAAAAGGCCTAAAAATAATTACATGAAATTTCAGGGACTAAGTCAAATTTTGGCCGCGGAACCGCCGCAAAACCCATGGTTTAGCCGCGGTTCCGCGGTCAAATTTTCGAGTTAGAGGTCCGTACTTCACAGTAATTCTTAGTTTTTCCTGCTTAATTTTCTGAGAATTTTTAATTCAGAAAAAACCACATTTTTGAAAAATTACAGAGAGGGTTCCGTGGCGGGGTTTCGGCGTTCGATCGGACTTTAAACTTCGTCTAGACTTCGCCTAAAGCTCTAGCTTGGCTCTGATACCACTGTAGGGTTGCTAGGCACTGCCACAAGGGTCTACGAGGCATCAACCATACCCGATTAAATAATTAGCCATGCCGAACAACCCGAAGCCGGATCTTTAAACTAGAGATTAGGCGAAAACTAACATGCTAAACACTTTAACACTAAGTGAGAGCGATTACAACCTTTGTAGATCCGGTCCTTCACTTCTTAAGCTCCGTGTTGAGGTCCCTTCGCTGCGATCATCGGGTTCCGGACTCTCGAGAGGTTCCACGAAGAGAAAGATGCAGTCTTGCTTCCAATCTTCGATACAAAGATGATCTACCTTGAAGTTTCATTAACACAAGCTAACACTCACTAAAATTGAGTGAACACTCTCATCTAAAGGGCAAGGGAAGATGAGGATGGTGAAGTAGGATTTTTGCTCTCTTTATTTATCTTTTTCTCACATTTATTCATCACTTTGAAAAAACTAGTAACCTTTTTCATGAAAGAAAAGATGAAGGAAGAAGAAGAATAATAATATCATTATTCTTTTGTGATGAATAGAAAAAATTAATATGATAAATAATGCAACCATGGTCAACTAAACTCATGTAGAGAATTAACTAGGGTTAGAGTTTGGGTTGGGTTAAAGCATGAGTCATAACAAAATATCTTTATCATGACAAAAAGAAACCTTCTAGAATCAACTAGAAGTCTTAACCCTAATCCAAACCCTAATCATGTTTAAACTCTACTAAACATGTTGCATTAGTTATCATATCATGTTATAATATTATATACCACATATATAATATTTATCGTAACAAAATAAAATAATACAATTAACATATATCGCATATATATCAATGTATTACCCGAGTGAGAAAAAGAATCTTTTAGTGAGCAAATATTAGTTAATGTAATTTTAATATATCATATATATTATTATACATTAAATTATCGAATCAACACTTGATCCGACAATCTGGCTATATCGGATATAACCGACTAATATTTATCCGTACCGATTCATCGAATCAACACTTGATCCGATGACCCGGCTGATATCATATATCGCGAGAATAGAATACGGTATCTCATATCGCATTATCCTCGGTCCCGCACATATCACATACGTGCCCCTATTCCGTTTTGCCTGAGCCAAGAAACCTCTGTGTAGGACTCTAAAGAATCGTCAATACACCGGCAGTAGGTGATGATCATATCAAACACCCACAAGCTGCAAGCGGTCAGCTAAACGTAACAGCTACCCAGGTATTGAGCACTCAGAAGATCAACAAGCAAGCCTGTAACTTCTCCTGTGAATCCAAACAGTAACACTCCCGTACAGTCCGGTCTCGTCGTCTGATATGTTGCATATCTCGCCTAGGGGTGGTAAACGTCAGACCCCAGTAGCTCGATAAGTCGTGTCGATATAAGGTCTATAACAGTTCGAGAAACTACTGATAACACTTACCAGTAAATCTCAGCAACCCTGGCCAGGGATTTCTGGTTATAGCCAATCGAACACAGCACAACATCAACTCCCTATACCGGGAGAGACGAATCCCCTCCTATCGCCCATTGCCTCCATGTGATTCGGGACCGTACCCAAAAGCCACCTTTTTGCACGCCCTCTTGGACGTGGTATGATGGAAATCAAAGCACAGTGGGAATCACACAAGACTCTATGACGATCTCGGGTCAACAGACTACTCTGTACCAGTGTCACCGGAGAACTGCCATCTGACGTGAGGTATAATACCATCTGGGAGTTCTCGGCGAGTCCATCCAGTGTACCCAGTCTCCACTGAGCACCCGTACACCATCCTTGATGTCAAACACCGATGGATATGGGATCATCCATCGCCCATCATATGGGTCAAGATGCGTATACGCTAGTCTACTCTGGTGCATCGATGCCCTGTCTCGATACACCATCGACTAGGAACAATTATAGGATGTACTCGTCGACTACCGTGGCCCCACTATTATGATCTCATCATAGTCCCAGTAGTCGAGTACATATCCTAAGGGCTTTATCAACATGTAACATAGAGACAATCAGAGTACATGTTAAGATAAAGTACAACCAGATAGCATACTATCATGTCGAGCAAGAAAGTCCTCCCTATATATGTCCAAGCATCCATTACAATATACATCGTATGTACAGTAATGGCCTCTAGGGCATACATATAACTAACATAATGAATTGTGTGTTATAATTACAAATGCAACCATGGTCAAAGATGAAGAGGCTAACCATTGTAGAGAGTTTACTAGGGTTAAGGGTTTGGGTTGGGTTAAAGAATATCTCACAAAATATCAACACAAATATCTTTGCAAGAAAACAAAACAAAAGCTTCTAGAAGCTTCTAAAAAAGATTAACCCAAATCAAACCCTAACCATGTTTAATCTCCACTAATAATGTTGCATTTATAACCATAACATGTTACAATATTATATATCACATATACAATATTTATTGTAACAAAATAAAATAATACAATTAACATATATGGCATATATATCAATGTATTACCCGAGTGAGAAAAAGAATCTTTTAGTGAGCTTATATTAGTTAATGTAATTTAACATATCAAATAGATAATTATACATTAAATTATCGAATCAACACTTGATCCGATAATCCGGCTATTTCACAAATAACCGACTAATATAATCTGTATCAGTTCATCGAATCAACACTTGATCCGATGACCTGGCTATATCACATATACCCGGCCGATATCTCATATCACGAGAATCTAATACGGTATCGCATACACGTATTATTCCCGGTCCCGCACATATCACATATGTGCTCCTGCTCCGTTTTTCCAGAGCCAGGAAACCTCTGTATAGGACTCTAAAGAATCGTCAATACGCCGGCAGTAGGTGATGATCATATCAAACACCCACAAAGCTGCAAGCGGTCAGCTAAACGTAATAGCCACCCAGGTATTGAGCAATCAGAAGATCAACAAGCAAGCCTGTACTTTCTCCCGTGAATCCAACCAGTAACACTCCCGTACAGTCCGGTCTCTTCGTCTGATATGTCGCATATCACGCCTAGGGGTGGTAAACGTCAGACCCCAGTAGCTTGATAAGTCGTGTCGATACGAGGTCCATAACAGTTCGAGAAACTACTGATAACACTTACCAGTAAATCTCAGCAACCCTGGCCAGGGATTTCCAGTTATAGCCAATCGAACACAGCGCAACATCAACTCCCTATACCGGGAGAGACGAAACCCCTCCTATCGCTCATTGCTTCCATGTGATTCGGGACTGTACCCAAAAACCACCTTTTTGCATGCCCTCTTGGACATGGTATGATGCAAATCAAAGCACGCTGGGAATCACACAAGACTCTATGACGATCTCGAGTCTACAGACTAACCTGTACTAGTGTCACCAGAGAACTGCCATCTGACGTGAGGTATAATACCATCTGGGAGTTCTCGGCGAGTCCGTCCAATGTACCCAGTCTCCACTGAGCACCCGTATACCTTCTCTGATGTCAAACACCAATGGATATGGGATCATCCATCGCCCATCATATGGGTCAAGAAGCGCATACGCTAGTCTACTCTGGAGTATCGATGCCCTGTCTAGGTACTCCCACGACTAGGAACATTTGAAGGATGTATATGGCAACTACACTATCCCCACTAGTATGATCTGCATCATAGTCCTGGTAGTCAAATACTCATCCTAAGGGCTTTAACAACATGTAACATAGAGACAATCAGAGTACATGTTAAGATAAAGGGCGAGCAGATAGCATACTATCATGTCGAGTAAGAAAGTCCTCCCTATATATGTCCAAGCATCCACTACAATATACAATGTATGTACAGTAATAGCCTCTAGGGCATACATATAACTAACATCTAGAGATATTGAATTTTTAGAAACAAACTTCAAGTCAGATGTTGTTCAACATAAGCCATCTATAGAAAAACTACAGCAAAAGAGAAATCTATTGACCCTCTAATAGAACCTAGAAAAAATCAAAGAATAAGAAAAGAGAAAACACTAGATTCTTATTTTGTTGATCCTAATTCTATTGTTTTTGTAATAGAAATATGAAGATCAATAAAACACATATTGTTCTCCATATAGAAGTTGATCCTAAAAACAATAGTGATGCAATGGTTTCAAGAGACTCCGCATTTTGGAAAGAAGCCATAAATAATGAAATGGATTCCATTATATCAAATAACACTTGGGTGTTAACTGATATACCTCAAGAATCTAAGACTATAGGATGTAAGTAAGTATTTAAAAGAAAGTATAATTCTGATGGATCTTTGCAAAAGTTTAAGGCTGGACTCGTGGAGAAAGGGTTCAAACAAAGACATGGCGTCGATTATTTCGACACTTATGCGCATGTAGCACGCATAACATCTATCAGAATATTATTTTCTCTAGCATCTATATATAATTTATATATTCACCAAATGGACGTGAAAACTGCATTCTTAAATGGCGCATTAGAAATAGAGGTATACATGGAGCAATCCGAAGGGTTTGTACTTTCAGAAAATGAAAACAAAAGTCTGCAAATTAGTTTAATCTCTTTATGGTTTAAAACATGCACCCAAACAGCGGCATGATAAATTTGATTCGGTTATACTATCGAATGGTTTCAATCACAATAGCTCTGATAAATGTATATCCATGAAATATACTAAAGAGTATGGTATAGTTATATGCTTATACATAGATGATTTATTAATTATCAGTAACAACATGTCGGGTGTAACTGAAACTAAAGAGTATCTAATTTCTATGTTTAAAATAAAAAAAATTTAAGAGAAGTTGATACAATCTTAGGAATTAAGGTGGTAAAATATAGTGGGGTTATGCGTTATCTCAATCTCATTATATTAAGAAGATAATCTCCAAATTTAATCATCTTTCTTTTAAGACGTAAGATACTCCTTTTGATTCTAATGTTATAATTAAAGAGAATCCTGGTAAAGAAATAACACAACTTGAATATGCAAGTGCTATTGAGTGTTTAATGTATGCAACGCATTGCATAAGACCAGATATAGTTTTTGTTGTTTCTAAACTTAGTAAATACACTAATAATTCAAGAGTAAAATATTGGAAAGCTATCGGCAGAATATTTGGATATCTGAAAGGAACTTTGAAATATGGATTATTTTATAATAAATTTCTAGCGGTATTAGAAGGATACTCTGACGTAAATTGGATAACTGGTTTAGTAGATAATAAATCTACATCTGGATGGGTATCCACCCTTGGAAGATGTGTCGTTTCATGGGCTTCAAAGAAACAAATATGTTTATCTCATTCAACCATGAAATCTGAATTTATTGTATTGGCAGCAACCGAAAAAGAGGATATTAAATTTTGGCCTAATCTTATGTCTCCAATATCCATATATTGTGTTAACGAAGCAACACCGTCAAGAGCCTACGGTAATATTTATAATGAAAAATCAAGACATATAACCTTGAGACATGACTATGTGAGACAATTAATTAATAATGGGATTATCACAATTACATATGTAAAGCCAAGTAAAAAACTTGACAGATCCTTTTACCAAGGGACTGGCCAGAGACTTAGTAAAAACAACGTCAATTGATATGGAACTGAAATCCATTAAATAAAACTTAATAGTGATAGTAACCAACTTTCAACTAGAATTCTACTAGTATAAAGTTTAAAGGGTAATAACAAGTTACTATATTACTATGAGCACTGGTTGTTTAAGTCTCACGGTTGGAACTAGCGACGCCGTCAAAATTGATGGATGGTTTTATAACTCTTAATGAAGTTTTCTCGTGTAAGAAATGTGTTTGAAGACGGAAACACAAAAACTTCACCTATGAAAATATAGAAGTGATACCGTTTCTCATGAAAGTTTAGAATTTGCTTCCGGGATTGTTTTCTGAATAAGGATAACACAAGGCCATTAATAGTGTTGAGTAAGAATGGAATTTTTAAGAAAACATAATATAAAAATGTGTGTTATGTCACCGATTATACATCAAGGAGTAGCTGGTTTAATACTTAGCAACCAGAAATTCTGTATCACCTTGTAATATTTAACACTAACTAAAGGTACCGAAAGGATCCTTTAACTATACATAATTATATCAATAGAGAATATAGATGAGAAGAAAAAACATAAGCTCAAAAAGTGGGGGATTGCTGGAGTTTTGAGCGGTTGTGAATTTTGAAATTTGAATTTCGAAAATTCGGTTTTGAGCGGTTGTGAATTTTGAAATTTGAATTTCGAAAATTCGGTTTTGAACGGTTATGAATTTTGAAATTTGAACTTTTATCCTTTCAAAAAATTGTGACAGTTTTTTATGACCTTTGAGAATCTAAAAATAAAATTGACTTTCTTAAGAACTTTACAACTTCTTCTGCTCTACTAATCCCTTACTATTTCGAATAGAATTTCGAAGTTTCTTCGATTTTTGCTGATCGCAAAAACTTCGGACTCTGTTGTATCCTGAGAGATTCTTGTTTGCAGCTCTCTAGCAAACTCAATTTGAGTGGGGACAAGTAAATTCTTGAAGAAAGCCGATTACGCATCAGAGTCAATAATTTCATTTACTTATACCCATCATTTTTCCAATTTCTAGGCTAAATTTCTAACATTAACTAGTAAGAGAAGTATGCTTTAGAGTTTAGAGTGCTTATAAACAGAAAAATCATTAAGGCATTAAAGAGCAATATAGATAAGATTAACTTTGGATTACATTACATTTAACTGAGAAGACATTGAAGAAGAAAAACCATTCACCAGGAGCTTTCTAGCCTTTCAGAAAAACATCTTAGATCTTTTCAAATACAACTAGATCTTTAGATGTTAGTCTTTTTTGTCCTTTCATTCTAACTCGCTTGATTATGGTACGTTGCAATGGACACATTGTTTATCAAAGAATAATTATTTATTGGCTTTGTTAAATTATAATTGTCACGACCCGAAATTTAGCGCGTGACCGGCACTTAGATTGTATGACATCTAAATATGCCGACACAATCCGAGTAAGCCAGAAAACCTAGATCAAAACCCTATTTGCGGAATTAAAAAAATTACAGTTTTAAAGTAAAAAGAATGAGATAGCATGTCGAATGATTTTTAAGAAATAAAATTTAAACAACTGATTTTAGCATTTAAAATTTCGACAACACCTCCCTTTTTAATTATAAATAAAAGTAGTTATATAATTTTTAAATAAGTGGCGTCCCTAATTTGGAGCAAAACAACATCCAACGGCGGAAAATAACCCACGCAATAACAATACGGCGCTCAAAGTGAAGAATATATGCATAAGTAAATAAAGCATAAACTAACACAACTAGCCGATCTCACTCAATCGAATCAAAACATATACAAGCATGTTTCATTCTAAATCAAATATACAGGATCTGATGGAGTGATACTAGATCCAAAATACATATACCAAAAATAAGAGGTTACTACATATGTAACCCACATAGCAAGACAAGCGAGAAAAGCTAATAAATATGTCCGCAATGCAGCTATGCGTGCACACGTCTCCTGCAAGGAACTAAAGCACAACGGGGGTGAGTTGCCAACTTAGTGAATAAACTAACATCTAACAGTTGATATTGTAAGCATGACGACATAGAGTAGTAGCAAACAAAGGTAAGCATGATGTATGATAGCACATTGATGCATGAATATATACTAAATGAATGTATAAAACAACACTGAACTCTCATCAAATATTAGTCATTTTCAAATAAAATTCATTTTTCCGTGTCCAGTATCAATACAAATCTTCTGTTTTAGCAGGCATCGTTCCCCAAACGATCCTGTCAATTATCAACACCGGTCGGTATCCTCCAGATATCCGCCGTATTTTAGAACTATCTCCGGTATCGAGTGTCCTCGCTAGGCTCCTCGCCTCAAATGCGGCCTTTCTGCCCCTCGGTCTCGACGCGTCCATCATGATCCGGCTGTATACTCCCCCACTTAGTCTGGATAACGTAAAAATCCGCAACGTATAACTCCCCAACTCGGTCCGGAATAAAACAAATCATAAAAACAATATCTCATGATGGACATATCACGTCAATCATGAAGAACTGCCGAATATAACTAAATAATGCATAAAACTCAAAACCAGGAGTTCTCATAACCCAATGCACCTTATGCTACAATTAATAACAATTGAAAGTGAAACATGATAAGTGTCAATAATAACAATGATGCAAAACAACCATTATTAATGATACTTTTGGTATGAAGTGAATCACATGTGACATAACAAGTTCTAAGTGTGTACGTGGCATGTCAATTACCGATGAGGTGTAGTGTAACATGTAGGTATGTGCATGTGCGACATAACTCATCGATAAATAGTGCAGTGTCCTAGCAAGTGTTAGACAATGTCGAATTATAGATATGAATGCGTACGATGAATTTTCTATTTTTAATTATATACACAATGCAAATGAAAAACAATTATAACTAAACTTCTAATCACGGGCGTATTACGCCATCAATACAAAATCCCCCGGTAGATGTTTAGTCTACTCACCGGAACACGTCGAATCTACTCGGATATCATCAATCCCTTTCCTTTTCTTGCGGCCTCCGAAGTCCCCGCGGTCGAACCTAACATCGAAAAAAATCTTCGTATAAAAGCGGCTAAAATCCGATATGGCTAAAACGTGAAAACTAAAAGACTTACCTACTAAACGTGTTAGTGATAATATCGTGAACTACCTAAACCTAGACTAACCTGAGCTAACCCTATTTTGTTCGTAACCAGGAAAACAGGAATCGTGACACGAAATATCTGTATCGCATTTAGAACTATAACCAAAATAAACAATTTACTTCCAGATTTTATATATAGAAATATAACATAAACAAACTATACTAGATACCCTAACAAATATACAGAGAGCTACCCTAGAATTTTCAACATCCAAATCCATAAAAAATCCGGCGACGCCGGGAATTATTAAACAGAATATAAATCTCGTCGGTCGAGTTGCAAAGGAATGGGTTCGTGTTTCTAGTATATACTTTAGGTCCAATCTACAAGGCTACGGTATTATTTGATTTTGCTAAAAATTAACTAACTTATAGCAGATTCAAAGAGAGCTAAAGTCTAATAAATACGACATTACCGATATCAAACATTCTAACTGAACTGTACTGAAATAAAATCTACAGGGTTAGAACTTATACCAATTGAATGATCAACTGAAAGGCTCTTCAAGAAATGCACAAGTCCATAAGGTCCTAACTTGAGGGTTTGAGTTGAGGAACATAAATACTTAGCATTTCTTTTCTTTTCTTTTTCTTAAGTGGGGTCTAGGATTTTTACTAAGCTAGGTAATTTGTTTCCAATCTTAATATATTAACTGAACAAATATGAAAAAGATAAGAATAAGGAATGATAAGGCTAGGAGGAGGTGTCACCATGAAGGATGGTATGAAATCATGCAAGTAGGAGGTGGAGGTGTTTGGTTTAACCTAGGGTATGGTATGTATGAGGTTTATCTTGTCTTAACCATAACCTAACACATTAACATATAAACCCTCACATAACTCCAATTCTCATAAAGAACTAAACTTTCACAAAACCCCTCATGACACTTAATATTATATAAACAAACTACTCTCTTTACTAAATTACTCTACCACATATTAAAAGGTCTTTTTATTACAATAAAATTTAAAATAACATTTTTAATTAAATAAATAAAATAATTAATTATCTAAAATATTTCAAAATGTTATAATAATCTTTTAATATATCTCTACCCTTATAATGAAACTGGATCAGGAAATCAAATAACGGTGTCTCCTTTTCAATTCAAGAACCAAAAAATGAGAAAAATCTCCTAATCTACTAATTTCACGATGTTAACATCATCATCTCATATAATTATTTTAGTGCTTATTTATTGAAAACTCCCAACAATTTTAGGCCAGAATCACAAAACTCCTATTACTTTTAAAACCATAAAAAAAACAATCATGACTTGACGGTCAAATTTGGTTAACGTTACTATTCATATCAAATTACCATTTTGCTCTCTTTATAGTATAATTAATTAATTATAGATTTAATTTTAAATAATTTTAATAATTAACAAATATTAACTAATTATTTATTTTTTGGCGGCGGGGGGTCGATGGAAGAGGGCGAAGAAGGCGGGTGTCGAAGGAGGAGGGGGAAGGGGCGGGATCCGGAGAGGGGACGAGAGGCGTAGAGAGATTGGAGAAGAAGAAGAGGCGGTGGAGGGAGACAACGAGGGAGTGATGGTGGAGTAGGCACAGTGGGAGGAGAGTGGAGGGATGGCGGCGAGAGAGCTTGAGATGATGATGATGATGATGGGAGGCGGCGGAGGGTGAGGGACGAGGATGAAAATGTGGGACAGGGGATAAGGGGAGGGAGGGGGATGAGGGGAGGAGCTTGGGATAAGGGCAAGGGGAGAGATTACGACTGAGGGAGGGAAGGTCGGTCGACGCCGGCATGGTGAAGATGGTGACCGGAGAGGGAAGAGTAAGCAGAGGGTTTTTTTTTTTAAATTAGGTTTAGGTTAAGTGGGGGGAATTTTAGGGGTTTTAAAAAGATTTGCTGACGTGGCAGTAACATCTCACAGTTAGTGTTGCGTAGTACAGTTAAGTTTGGTTGTTTCTTGACGGTTTTAAAGGTAATGTGAGTTTTGTGCTTATGGTCCAAAACTGTTGGGAGATTTCAGTAAATAAGACTTATTTTAATTGATTTCTTTGAAACTCAAATTTCAAACTCTCTCTCTCAACGCGCCACATCCTATCTCTCTTTCGAATTTCATTACAAAATTACAATTTAAATTACATAAAATTGATTTTAACAATACAAAACTAATATCCATTCACATGCATCGTACGTGCGAAAATATAGTTTAGTCAGATGTTAACTTATTAGCAGGGAATCAAATATCGATCATATTGTCTTATATACGCCCAATATACTGACAGATATATCATTTTGGGACCCCTAATGATACGATAAAAGTGATATTGATGGAGCCTTGATCTCCTTCAGGATGTTGTCCTCCGTCGATCTGTCGCGAGCGTTGATGAAGGGTTGAGATTGGTGTTGAGGGTTGTCTTCCTGAGCGTGTGGATCTCAGTGGGCTTGTTTTGAGTTGAAGCCGAGCTATCTGCAAAAAAAGTCCCGGATGGTTGTACCACCGTTGACCCTCCAACGATCAAGTTGGCCGAGGAATTTGAGCAGAGTAGCTGCTTAGCGGATTGAAAAAAAATGTCTTACCTGAGTCGTCTGGAAGAGGCTTTTTTATAGTGGTCGCATAGAGCGAGCTGGCGCGAGATCTTCGCCGTCAGTTACGCTCCTGACGTTACGCCTACGTGAATGACAGGATCCATCCATTAATGACGAGATACGCTCGTTAATGGAGGGATACGACGGCGTGGAACACGGAATGTTGGGTGGCGGATATCTCGCTTCTGGCGAGATACCCGGAGCCGTGGTGGAGGCGCTTGGGCTCTGCGTTATTGGTTGCTTGGTAGAACAGGGGAGGTTTAGCTCGACAAGAGGCTCGGAGGCGAGCGGGAGGCCGAGGAAGCTCGGTTCTGTGATATCTCGGAGGCGAGCTGGGAGGGCTGAGGAAGCTCAGCGTGTATGAGGGTTCGGAGGCGAGCCGATGGTTATTTGTAAGGCGGGCATAGGAGGGTTCTAGGAGGCCATCGAAGGTCGGGTCAATCCTCGGGGCGAAAGCCCGGGGAATGCCTTCAATGTATCGTGCTTGCTCCTATCCCGTAAGCCCCGGGACACGTCATCTACCACGTGTCATAATCTCAGGAATTTCCACTTATGAGTATCATCAGATATAATATCACCCTATATAACGATCGATATCTCGATATATTGACGATATCCTCTATATGAAGTATTTCTCCGATACGTTTCTGATATCAGATATTTAAAACCATGCTTATTAGTCTCTTTTTACCTTACATGACAGAAATTATGTGTTATTAAGTTTAAATGACCAATTAAATAAGGGTTAAATTAAAATAGATATGATAAAATTTAAATGAATGTATATGAAGTAAAGATTTAAGAAAATATGTGTAGGCTTTCATCTTCATTCCACATTTTTTGTAGGTTTTTTTTGGGTGTGGGGTGTGTGTTGGGGGGGGGGGGGGGCCTTGATAATCTCATGAATGGAGAATTTTTTTTTCCTCCTTATTTTCGGTTTTTTTTTCCTGAAAAAAGATAAGATGACTTATGTCATTACTTGAGTTTGGATTATAATAGCAGTGATAGAAATGTGAGAACCTAGAGACGTTTTTCCATAATTTCCAACAAGATAAAGGGAAAAAGTAATATTTTGTCCTACGCTACCTTCTTTCTTTGCCAAACTAATTTTTTTTCCATGCATTCTATATACTATGTTGCACCCCCTTCTATAGACTGGAGGTGCGATGATCATGTGGAGAAGAGTACAGGATAAACAATCGACATTCTACACCCTTTCTTTTAGCTGCCTAAAGGGACGAGTGTTATCAGTACCAACCCAAAACAGAACACTAAGTATAAGGAAATTATGGGCCGTATATACATGATGATGATAGTTTTATTTGATATTAAGAAAAAAAATCTGTTCCAATCATACCATATTAATTGTGTTTTAATTTTCTCTAAATTCTTAGACAAAACTCATTAGGGAAATGTAGGTTCAGAGGTATGACGCTGGTACGAGATCACCAAAGGTTAAATCTAACAAAATGTTCCTGTCAAAAAGATAAAAAATAGAAAACAAAAACCCCCCTAAACTAACCTTTGCATGAGAGAAACCCTTACATAACTCGCAAAATATGAAAATGTTGAAGATTAAGAATTGGTCGTTAACACAGATCTCAATTAGGATGAAACCTGGACTGATATAAAATTCTCATTTCAACAACAACAACAACTGAGCCTTTTATCCTAAGCATATGGGGTAGGCTACATGAACCAACATGAGAATCACGTCGGGTCCAGCACATGAATCCTCATTTGATATTTGAAAATAAAAGCCGGCTATCCACGCTACATGGAGAAGTTAAAAGTAAGATTTGATTTTTATTTTCAATCCCAGCCACGTCAAAATGTCAAATAGAAATTCTACACATCCTTTGCCGTGTCGCCGAACCAGCACATGAAACCAGCATATAAAATTCTCATTTGATATTTGAAAATAAAAGCCGGCTATCCACGCTACATGGAGAAGTTAAAAGTAAGATTTGATTTTTATTTTCAATCCCAGCCACGTCAAAATGTCAAATAGAAATTCTTTGCCGTGTCGCCGAACCAGCAGAGTAACTTAATTTGACTAGTGACTAATACAAAAGGAAAGAGATCTGCCTAAATTATAAATCAATTAAGCCCAATAAGCAATCAAATTATCCTAAACAAGGTAGCTGAATAGACTAGCCATAATTGGTAAGAGCCTTCAATCTGTAACAAAAATTCAAAACAAAGAAATGAAATAAATTGAGAAAGCAATGACAAAAGAGAGATGAAGGCAACATGGAAAAGGTGAAACAGAACCGCACATATCTTTCCTTCAAAATGAGAGAGGATAGATTCACTAACTGCTCACATAACTGAAGACAGAAACGTGGCTACCAAAAATAGTAATTTCGGGATTTGGGGTTCTGCTATTATTTCCGTCACACTATTCCATACTACTAAATCCAACGATGGTTAATGGCACAAAAAAGAATCCAACAATCGATGTGAGCGTTAAACAAGGGCCCCATAGATTTGTTTATTTTATCTCTGATATGAGGCTGAAATCTAATGATAGCAAGAACAGAGAATAATAGCCGACTCCAAATCCGTATTTTCACAAGAATACAAAAAATTGTTTTGGCTATAACTTCATAACATTCTGATGTAAAGATACAGCATACAAGTTGCAATTCCTTAAATCATCCTCATTTGAATGGGAACACTAGTAAAATAATGCGCCTACTTAAAATCCAAATCAAATTATCCTTCTGCAACATGGATAAGATTAAAACAGAGAGTAGCAATCAACAGAGAGCTTTTGTCCTTAAATTAAAAGAAAAAATTGACTTACACGAAAGAAACACAAAGGGAATGCAGCCTTATGAAATGGTAGTCGTCCAACAAGCAATCTCAATGAAGTGATATCACCATCATCGTATGTATACATGTGAAATGCAAACAGTTGTACCTTTTCAAATATTGCATAAGAGAAGGTACAATTTACAAAAGAATTGTCTTGAACAAAAGCAGCAGCAGCAGCTAATCACAAAATTCAGCTCAATTTTTCAAAGAAGAATATATACAATGCAATATACACAAAGATCATTTAAAGCAAGGCTTTACAGAATTGACTCAGATACAAGTGATTGTCTAGTATGAAATCAACTACCATAATTCACTTTCTCCTCCCTCTCAAAACAAAATGAGAAGTATGACATTTTATCATAATTTGTAGAATATGTTAACTTGTACTTAGGGATAGAACTTGATAAAGATACAATATGGAGAAGGAATTTATGACCAATTTCCAATCAGAAATTTGACATTATACATCCTAAACCCTTTCTGAGCATATTCTTGTTACCAAGCATTGTCATCAAAATCTATGGCTCTACCTTGCAACTGCAATCTTCATCGCAAACCTCTATATTAAACTGAGATTAAGGCAGCTACCTGTAGTTGTGAAACGTTGCTCAGAATGTAATCGACCTCTTACCACCAGGACATTAATGGTATATACAGTGTGCCATACATAGTATAATTTATGAACCGAGGTCTTTCCTATCCTGGTAACTGTATATGCCTCAAAACTAACATCAACAATTATAATACGTATTGAGCTCATTTTCACTTTCCTAATTTCCACATATTTAATATTTGGACCAGCTGATCTGCTCATTTGGTACCAATTTCCTCTCTAATGTGAAAGGTCACAAGTTCGATCCACAAAGAGGGTTGATTTCACAAAAAAAAAAGGAAAAAAGTAAAGGAAAACAAACAAGAAAAAATAAATTATAACAGATTTAACGATAAACAAGCACCCATCATATTTGTGCCTGTCATGTTGTACATGTGTCACTGAACCTTGTATAGGTGTTACATATGCAGCTTCGGTGGAATAAAATATAATCATCATTTCTAATGTGTCCAAACATGTAAATATGTTCAGCATATGTCGATGTTATCCAAATTCAGTTAATTGTTGTCCTAGAACTTTACCTTCTTGTTGATTTGTATATTTGTGATGTTAGCTCCCCTACATTTTGTATATCTTGCAAGAGTTATATAGGGCTGCATTCAAGCTCACCCCTTGGGCGGTGGTTGCAAGGGTAAAACTGAGAGGGGACGGGGTTGCTAGGTTGGCGAACCCCACCTCCCGGGGCTAGGTCTTGCGAGCACCCTACAGCTGCGCTCAACCCCAACCCCATTTATCACATCTTGTAATTGGTTATGGTGATGGTTAGGCAGTTAATGCATATTTTATATTTTATATAATAAACACTGTCATATCATTGCGTTATCATCTGCATATTTAGAAATTCGCCGTGTCCCCGTTATCCGTGTCGTGCCGAATATATGTCCCTGACCATGCTACATATTCATAAATCTTTTTAAACCATTGCATAGCCCCATTATTGTGCCTCATTCTTTCACTCCCTACAGAACTCAGCCATCTGAAACAAGCCTCAGCCGAGTGCGTGTTAGCGCGTAATGCAATTCCATCCACTACCGCAAGACTTCTCCAATATCATAAGATCCGAACCAAAACAACTCGATATAAATTCTATTTTCAGACAAGCACCAGCCTTCACAGCTAAATGAGCTAATAACGCTCCCTTGCCAATGATATTATAAGCATTTCCATAAAGAAATGACACTTATCCAAATAAGCTCTTTGATAACAAATTAATTACTCGATCATCTGCCTCAGCTCCCTCGCCAATCTAGCTCACATTTAAATATATGGAAATTTAGCATCCCTTTGCATATATAGCATAACTGTATGCAAAGGACATCTGGAACGATCATATACTATATTCATAAAATATGATGAATGAAAAAAATGAAACTATGGCAAGGGAAATTTATTAAGGGCAATTTGGTACACCAATAGCCCAATGCCCTTTCTGACAAATACTAATAACCTTACAGAAATAGCCACCTAAAATTATCTTCTTGAACAAACCGTGATGCAGCCTATTGATGAATAATGTAAGCGCTACTGAAAATTCATAAATATAAAAGAAAGATTCGTTGTTAACTGTAGACAAAAATTCTACTGATATTTCCATGAATGCATAAATAGATTGAAGAAGAAAGAGATATAACAAATAGTCCAATAAGCCACAGCAAAATTGCTTGGTGAGCCGATGGTGATGAGTAAAAGGAACAAGTACATGGTGTAAGTTCAGAAATCAGTCTCATAAAATAAAGACTGCATACATTGCCAAAAAGTTTGCACAAAAGATTATGTACAGCCATATTGCATATCTGTTGTGTGCATGAACCATATGTTCTCTCCTTTCATGGTGGATACAACATCAAATAAAGTAAATACTACTAAATCTTTCTCAAAAACTAAACACGTCGCAAATTGGGCAACTTATTTACCAAAGTCGACAATTTGGAAGGCAATATTAAAACCAAACTAAGTAAAATCTAACAAATTGTGAATTAAATACATATAAATGGTGAATCAAAGTTTAATAAACTACTAAATCTTTCTCTAAAACTAAAACTTACTTACCAAAGTTGACAATATGGAAGGCAATACTAAAACTACACCAAGTAAAATCTAACAAATTGTGAATTAAATACATGTAAATGGTGAATCAAAGTTTAATAAACTACCAAGTCTTTCTCTAAAACTAGACAACACCTCGCAAATTGGGTAACTTATTTACCAAAGCCGGCTATTTGAAAGTAAAGGATATGATTCGTTAGGATACACGACGTTTTCGTTGTATGAATATATATACATAATAAAAAAAATTTATCATATAACCAAAATTGAACAGATTGTTCACGTATTTTGTTAGTTTTGATGCATAGATACTTAGATAGTTAATATTCTAGTCATGCATACATGTCTAATACGTCAAGAACATAATAAAAGTTTTAGAATGCGTAAAATAGTTCCACAAGTAAGCAGCGATGGATCCGAAAGAATCCGGTATGGATACGATACGATCCGATATGGATACATCACCTAGGCAATGCATCCATGCAACATAGTAAATACTTACACACAATGCTATATCAGATAATGAAGTGGATGCATATTAATGACAAAGTATAATAAATTGAATACTTTTAAATGTAAGCTCTTCCCACGCGGTATCGAATTGCTTCCTCTCCAAATCCACATCACAAGTTAATCAAACCAGCGAGTTTATGTTAACAATGGCGATGACAAAGTCAGCAAAACATGGTAAACACCTACGAACAACACTCGTCTATGCACAACAAAACTCTCTGCAAAATCTAGCAATTTAAGTGAGGTTTGTGGAAGATCTTACTTAAAATCTCCCATGCTCCGCGTCCAGCTCCATCTCCTTCTTCCTGACTTGCAACACCATCCTCTCGTTCTCGATCCTCGATTTCTCGTTCTCGATCCTCGCCCTCTCCATCTCCCAATCCTTCTTCCTCTTAAACCTCTCCCACTTGGCCCGCCTCTTCCCGAGCTCGAACCCTTCCGTCTCGATCTCCATCCGCTCCTCAAGCAGCCGCAGCGCCCGCTTCCTCAACCAGTCCCTCTTCTGAACCATCGACAGCCCGTCGATCTCGACCCCTAAACTCTCAAACCCTAGCTTCTGGAACCCCACATCCTGTTCCTCATCCGACTCCTCATCCGACTCCTCCAAATCGTTATGGATCTCATGCTCGTCATCCTCGTGGGGGGCGTCGGCGTCGGCGACACCGTTCGCCTTCAGCTTCGGTAGGTCCATGGGATTATTGGGGATCTTCTGGCCGTTGTGATAGGCGCACATCTCGCGGTAGAAGAGGTGTTTGGAGCTCAGGATCTTCCTGACGTCGTCCTTGGCCTTCGTGGGGACGTGGGGCATCGAGTCTAGGAGGGTGGGGTTCTCGACGACCTGGCAGGTGGTGCCGCGGCCGAGGATCTCGTTGAGGCGCTTGTAGCGCTTGTTGAGGTCGTTGAACTTGTCCTCGCATTGCTGAGGGGAGACGTAGCAGCCGTTGTCCAGCATCAGCTTGGAGACGGTCTTCCATTTGCCCTTCTTCTGGAGCTTCGACGAGGACGAGGAGGGGGAGGGGTCGGTAGGGCTGACGTCGTCGCCGACGAAGGAGACAAGGTTGATGAGGAGGCGGACGATGTCGTCGGTCCACTTCATGCGGTGCCAGGGGGAGGGTTTGGCGGCGCCGGAGGCGGAGGGGGAGGTGGCGGAGGGGTGGCGGGGGTCGTCGTCGTCGCTGGTGGAGGAAGGGGGGAAGTTGTTGTTGCTGTTGTTGTTTAGGGTTGAGGAGGATGGGGGGTTGGGGAAGAGGAAGGGGTTTTCCATTGATTGAGAATCGATAGGGGTATTTTTGGGAAGGGGATTTCAAAGAGAGGGAGAAAGGGGAAGAAGGAAGAGAGAGAGAGAGAGAGAGAGATGAGAGGAGACAGAGGATGGTTCCTTTTGTCCAAATAGCGTTAATCCCCCCGAAAGATTTTTTGCAATTCCCCGGTTGGCAGGAGTATTTGAAAGAATGGAACAGTCAAATGCATGTTAAATATGTGTTCAATTATTAAAACCAGAATTTCTCCAAAATTGGTTAACATACAGTATTTAGATAAAGATTTTCTTATTTTGGCTTTTTGACCCCATATTGTAGGTTGGATCTCGAAAGATACGAAAAATTCCCTCCAAACCGTACGTACGACTTTCAACAAATACGGCTTTCCACAGAATTCTATACGTATCTATGAGTTTTTTGCACATGTAAATATGTTGAACAACATAAGAAAGGCTTTTTTTACTTCACGTCACCCTTATATCAGTATATTTAATTATTTCCCCCCCTTATCCAAGGTCTCCTTAATTCTTTAAGTTACACTTTCAGTCACCTTTTAACGTTTTCCGTCTCTCCAAAAATCCACCGTTACTCTTATTACCCTCCTTCCACATTCTTAGTCAGTTCCAATTCTCTCCATCTCTCTTATCTTTTTCTGCCTTTTCACCATCTTCGTTCTTCTCTCTTAAATCTGTAGTCGATATCATCATCTAGGACTTGGATATTCAAAAAGAAGCATCAATAGCAAGATCTAATCGTAAGCAAGTCTTTGCTCCCACTAATCTTAGTTATTTTCTATTGCTTTTTTCCCCTTTCATGTGCAAATATTAGGAAATCATATACATTAAGGCTTCAATTTGATGTTCTCGGTGTTGGCTATAGTGCCCTCAAAATAATTATTGTAATTGTAGGTAGGCGATTATGATAATTGAAGGAGGACCTTGGTGTTGGCTATAGTGCCATCAAGGCAATTATGTATGTGATTATGATAATTGAAGGATGACCTATACAGGTAAAACAGTCTTGCTCGAGATGATAGTATACTATCTGGTTTGTCTTTATCATTATGTGTATACGTTTTACTTGTTATTACGTGTCGCTAATACATAATGATAAAGCCCGTAGGATTATCGCTTGACTACCAGTATTATGATGGCGATTATATACATGGAAGCCGGGTTATCCATAAGCACATCCTTAAATGTCCCTAGTCGAGAGAGTATCGAGACTGAGTATCAATATTTTCCAAAGTAAACTAGTGTATACGTTTTTAGACCCCGACAATGGGTGGTGGACGGTCTTCTAAGCCATTGGTGTTATGTCACCTAAGATAGTATACAGGTGCTCACTGGAGGTGAGTATACCAGACGGACTCTCCGAGAACTTTTAGATGGTATTATACCTATCGTCAGATAGCAGTTCTCCAGTGACATGAGTACAGGCTAGTCTTGTGATCTAAGATCGTTATTTGTCTCGTCTGAGTTCCCACTGTACTTAGATTACTACCCTACTACGGTTCAAAGGAGTTGTGCAAACAAATTTTGGTTGGGTATAGTCCCGAGCCATATGGAGGCAGTGAGCGATTGTCAGGGATTCGTCTCTCCTGATATTAAGAGTCGATACTACGCTGTATTCGGTTGACCATCACCATAAATCCCTTACCAGGGTGGATGAGACTTACTGATAGGAGTTCATTTGTTTCTCGGTGGGTGATGAGCTTGATTCCGACACGACTTAACGAGTTATTAGGGGTCTGACGTTATCCATCCCCTAGAGCTAGTATGCGATACTCTTGTTGGCTATAGTGCCCTTATAGCAATTATCGTAATCACAGGCAGGTGATTATGATGATTGAAGGAGGACCTATACGGATATAACATTCTTACTCAAAATGATAATATGTTATCTGGTTTGCCTTTATCATCATGTACATTCATTATGTAGTATTACAGATCACTATTACATGTTGATAGAGCCCATAGGATTCTTACTTGACCACCAGCATTATGATGGCGATCATATACATGAGAGCTGGGTAGTCTATAAGCACATCCTTAAATGTCCCTAGTCGCGGGAGTATCGAGACTAGGCATTGATACTCCGGAGTAGACTAGTGTATACTTATCGAGACCCCGACGAGGGGCGGTGGCCTGTCTCACAACCCATTGGTGTCTGTTAGTCACCTAAGATAGTATGCAAGGTGCTCATTGGGTTATGAGTACACTGGACGGACTCACCGGGAACATACTAGTTGGTATTATACATATTGTTAGATAGCAGTTCTTAGGTGACATGTGTACAGGTTGGTCTGTCGATCTGAGATCGTTATTTGTCTCGTGTGAGTTCCCACTATACTTTGATTACTACCCTACCACGGCTCAAAAGAGTCATGCAAACAGGTTTTAGTTGGGTACAATCCCGAGCCACATGAAGGCAGTGAGCGGATCGTCGAGGATTCGTCTCTCCCGGTATTGGGAGTTGATGTCGCGTTGTGCACGGGTAGTCATCACCAGAAATCCTTGGCCAAGATAGACGAGAATTACTGGTTTGGATAAGTAGCTTCTCAGTTGGAGATGGGCTTCATACCGACACGAAATATCGCATTATTAGGGGTCTGACTTTATCCACCCCCTAGACCCGATATGCGATACTCTTAGAAGAACAGACCGGACTGGACGGATATTGTCACGGACATGCTCATTAGGGATTCGGATGAGTTTGCTCGTCGGCCTTTCTTTCGCTCAATACCTGAGTAGCCGTTACGTACAACTAGTGCCGCTGACGTGTTTGTGGTTAAACCCACTGCCAGCGTATTGACGAGTCTTTAGAGTCCCACACAGAGGGTTTCTCTGCTTCGGGCGAAACGATGTAGAGGTCGTATCGTTTTACAGCAGGGTTCGATCATATACGTGCACTTGTGCACATATCATGATTCGGACGGATAATACTAGTGGGCTTTGGTTTAAGCCGAATTCTAGTATTATATTTGTTGAATTATTTTCGTCTCTTTAGTATTCGTATTTTTTCGGAATACGAATACGGGTATGTATATACGGATAAGGGGTATTCTTGTAATTTATTACAAGGTGCTTCTAGAACATGACACCTCATTTTAATTTTAATCATTTTGCTTAAATGGTTAAATGAGGTGGAGGGATGAGTTGTGCATTGGCATTTATTGAAGCATGGCTTTGTGGTGACTCATGGTGTGACTCATGATTCACTATTGTGGCATGCTTGATATTATTTGTGCTGTGAGATATTTTGTGAGGCTTGATTCATTTTCTTAAGTTCACAACATTTAGCCATTTTTCTTGATGGTTTTCCTTCATACTATACTCTCATCTCCTCAAGTTTCTTCTTCTACCTCCATCCTAAAAGCCTCATGTGTTGAGAAACCTAGGGTGTTATGAGACATATTAATCTATTATTAGACTCTATATCCTCTAGGCTATCTAGTTTGGTGAACTAGGTAACCTAGTTACCTCGGCTATGAGGTTGGAGCTCGAACTACCAATCCCCAGGTGGATCATCTTCGATGGAGGGAGACCGGAGGCAAACTCGATCTATGACGCCTCAATGAGCTTATGAAGATGGTAGAAGACCGAAGGACACGGATCATTCGGTATAACACGTCTATCACTTTGTTTAGCCTTTTGTTAGTTTGCTAGTTTAGGGTTTATGGTTCGGTCCGGCGGGTTTCGATAGCGCCAAGTTTTTAAACGCCGTTTTTGTTCCGCACCGGTCACGGTTGATTGCTAGGGCGCTGGCGTAACCTAACATTGTATTAGAGCCAGCCCATAAACCCCATACCAGTAGTTTAATGATATTTAAAGTAACGAAACCGAAACAACTCCAAAACAATCGGAACAATATTCAAGTTGCTGTCGAATTTTCAGAGTCTTCAAAAAATTTTTAAACAATTGCAGAAGGCTGCTCATGTTATTTCTAGAACACCTTTAAAACAAGAGCCCCGAATTCCATAACTTGGCCGGCGAGATGGAGAAAATTCCTGGCCTGGCCGGTTGTACTGAGGATTTGGGACTTGAAATTTTTTTGGTGTTTTGGGCTCTTGAATATTGGGTTTCAGGTGTTGTTTGTTTTTGCCCAGATTGTATATTCTGTCATCTCATGGTTTGGGGCAATACGAAGTATTTCGTAGTCGCTATTTTAACACCGTTTATATGTTTCAGTGCATACATTACTATCTGTGACCGTGAATATCATTAGAGCGGTATAACCCGACTAGTTGCTATATGTTCTATTAGACGGATTTGCGAACATGACCTTCACGTTGATGTTCTGTGTTGTGCTGAGTTTGTGGATCGTTTGATCAATTTATATTGATGATCCATATTTCGTGGTGGATAGCCAGTGGTGCAATGGTAGTTATACAGTTCAGATTTATTTGTATATTCTGTATTGCAGGGCGAGCGTCCGACATATAGACTGCCGTCTCTGCCAATTTGTATATTCTTTTATTGGGGCACGACCGGGTTGAGGTCGATATCGCCATTGTATATATATATATTTCTTTTCTGTACTAGAATTACCCCGCGGTGGAGTGCACGAATAGCCAGATTCTATAGGGCAACGGGCCCGCATCTCATGGCGTTGAGACGGAAGGGGCCTCACTCTAGAATTGGCAGGCTATTCGACGCATTCGTAGAGGGTACAGGTTGACCCATGCTCAAGTTACCGGATTCCGTGAAGTGCTGGGTGGCTCATTCACGTTGTTGATTGGGGTTGCCTCACTTCTGGGATTGGCGGGTAACTTGCCGCACTCGTAGGGGTCCAGGTTTACATTGCACAGGCTATCCACACGACCAGGGGAACGTCGGGTTTCACTTACGGCTCAAAAGAAACCCGGGGCTCCCAGATTATCCGTTTGTTCTGTGATACTTATTGCTTTTCTGTGATGTTGCTTATATCATGCATCAGACTAATGTTATATATATTTATATATATACTAGTAGATGTTGTATATGTTTTGCACCCGTGGTAGTCCAGCCCCCGCTCTGCCGTTAGTTAAGTAACTTAACGGTGCATGACGGGGCCCCGTGGCGAATGCGGATGGCATATACGTACATTGTATTTTCGTTCTTTTCTGGTGTGATATGGATTAATTGATAGGACTGCATTAATTCTGATTAATACAAGGAAAACAAACCTATTTGATGTTGTTGGAACCAAGTTTTTAAAAATTTACATTACAGACGTTTTCTTTTGCTTTGCACAGCGATATTCGGTTATGAATATCTAGCGCCTCATTTGACGAGGCAAGAGCCGAGATCCCTTCACAGGGAGTGACCTTTTGAGCAAAAGTTTGCGTCAGTGTAATAACTTCACTATAGTCGATTCATATGCTTTGCATCATGGTATTCAGTTTGGATTATCCTGCACCTCATTCGATGAGGAAAGAACCGAGATCCCTTCACAGGGAGTGACCTCTTTAGCAAAAGTTTGTGTTACTATATATTTGTAAAACTACTCGGTTCTTTCAAGGATATCAAGTTCATTACGTTAAAGGTTTTTCGCTAAAAACCAGCCGTAGCCCTCCGTCATTTCAGAAAAGTAGCACCTAGTATTCGTGCTATGTTTGTTGGCTTCCGTCAAGGCATAGTGTGCGGGAGCTATGTGTTACTTTTCTGTAGTATGGATATGCATTAATTTAGGATAGTCGTACAGTCTTGTTGGCATCCGTCAAGAAAGAGTACGAGTGGGTCTAAATTAATTAGGACAATGACGTGTAGAACTTGAATTGCGCTTTTTGATTTGTTGGCATCCGTCAAGGTTATAAGACGCTTCGGGCAAAAACTACATCGGGAGTTTCAAATATACAGGAAACTTGCCAGGCATGTGCATACCTTCTGGAGTGTGGTGACTTGAGTGGCTTCTATCAAGTTATCATGCGATGATAGTTGGACCGATTCCCACTGATCAGTAGGTGTTACTCGTCGGGTGATTTTAGATGATCATGACTAATTCTCCTTGAAGGAGAATTCGAGAAAACAGTGGGAGCCATTTTGATTAGATAAAGTGATTAACCAATCTAATCTAGGTTAGAGTGCACGCTGAGTGTTTCTTTTCTCTCTCTCTTTGGCAGCAACCATGACTTGACCCTAAACTATAACTCATGAACCAAGTTAATCGAACCTTCTTAAAACACTTTGGCTTTTGGATTGTCACGGAGTCGCATATATCATTGCCAATCCTACTTCCTTTTTGCATTTCTCCATAACACTTCGTATCATTACGAAAATCCATATTGCTTGGATATTCCATCGTATAGTTACATACGAACTTGAAGGAACTTGTTCCAGTTCGAGAATGAATTATGGTTCTGAAGAAATTGAATAGAATTATTCGGTTGTCTTTTCCCTTTACCTTCTCTCAGGTTGCAAGAGCTCTTAGTATTAGGAGAGTACACCTATTGCGCTTATTGGATAGTTTTCTTCCAAACCATAGGCAGGTGCCGAAAGGTGGGGAAGGAAGAAAACCAATTAGCCTAAGTGTGGTGTACAGAAGGTAATAAGTAGAGACATATAAAGGGATTAGAGTAAGGGCAAAGGAATTTGCGACTGCTATCATTCACGACAAAAACCACGTATACCCCTGCCACTCCTACATCCCCTTTGCATTTCTCTAGAACACTTCGTATCACTATGAAGATCTATATTGCTTGGATATGCCATCGTATAGTTACATACGAACTCGAAAGAACTTGTTCCAGTTCGAGGATGGATTCTGGTTCGGGAAAAATAGAATAGGATTATTCAGTTATCTTTTCCCTTTACCTTCTTTCAAGTTGCGAGGGCTCCTAGTATTAGGAGAGTATACCTATTACGCTTATTGGATACTCTTCTTCCAAACCTTAGGCTGGAGCCGAAGGGTAGGGAAGTAAGAAAACCAATTAGCCTATGTAAGGTGTACAGAAGGTAATAAGTAAAGACATATAAAGGGATTGGAGTGAGGGCAAGGAAGTATACGGTTACTGTCATGAATCAGGATAGTGGAAGATGCATTACTAGGAATACCCGGTTACTTCTTCGAAACATTTTCATGTTTCAGTTTTACAGTACGGTGTTAATTAAAAACTATTTTCCCAATTAGATTCTAACTCCAGAGTATATATTTACTAGATTTGTTTCTCACATCTGTATGGCGTTACAGATACTGAGTGGGAGTAAGATATTGAGAATTGGATGATTAGATCCTCAATATATATCGGAATTCTTTGTAATTGGTGATATTTGAGAAAATCACCTGGGTTTTGCCTAACGGCAAATATTTGGTTTTGAATATCCGTTGTTATGCACCAATTTCAAACTGATATATCTGTACATTTATTTTATAAAGTGAGATATAGCTTTTTGAAATTATGTCTATGACATTTACCTGTATCAGTTGATGATTAGGTAAGGAGCATTCAACAACGGTGTAATTTTTCTTAATTATAGTACAGTTTTTCAATCTACGATGCACAGGGTTTGAGTTGTTGAACTCAGTGGACTTATACAAAGTATTGTATGTTGTCCGATGTCCATTAGGAAAAAGGGGTTGGTACTCGTACTATATTCTGTTTACTCATGACTTTTCTAGTTTTAGACAAGTATTTCATTGAAATACAAGATCCAAATTTTGAGAAGTTATAGGTATAAGAATAAGGTAGAGAACCATATGTTGCAAGTATCAGGATTCTTCAAGGTGATCGAAGATATAGATACTTGTGTTTGGTATTCCATAGTAAGTAATAGTTTTGAGAACTTGCTTCTCTTTCTGGTTACTCATACGTGGATTCATTCCTTGATGAGTAATGCTGCTTGGCCTCCTTCCATTTGGTTGATATGCACTGGAAACAGCTACATAATTTTTGAATCTGGTTCCAATTAAATTAGTGCCACTTTTTCTATATTAGATATAGAATGGATTCATATCTTAACGATGTTAAGGTATATGGAATACTCCGGCTGATGCTTAAAACCAGAATCTGGACGAACTCAAGGTACGTTTCGGTAATGGCAGTTTGTGGATTATCCCGGGCTTTGACAAGGGTTAACATTCTACCATCATGAAGATCAATAGTTATATTGTTCTTGACTCGCCACATTTTTAGTAAAATGCATTCTTTTCAGAAAACATTAGTGGGAGTATGGTAGAACTGGAAGTGATTTCAGGACCACAAACGATTACTAAAAATTTAATAGAACCTAAGAATTCAATTGGATTCGACAATCCATTAGCCACTTCGCAGATTCGGTGGGTAACCTCAGGCACCCGAGAGGTACTTCGGTCTCCTCAAAGACGGTGACAGGGAGATTTTTTATTACCCAAACTTGACACTACTGCTGTTCTAGACGATGAGATCTGGCAGGAGAATGAGTATAATGTCGTTCTAAACTAGCTTTAGAAATGCACGTGTATATGACTCTGCCAGAGAGTTGTTGTAGTCAGTGGGAGCAGCGAAAGTATAGTAGGCAAGTTGCTTATGTCTATTTAGAGACTAAAGCAAGTACAGCGGAGATAGATCATCTAGTTTTGATGTGATAGTCATAGAGTTTGACTTCATCAGAACAACAGATGGACCTGGTAAAAAGGTAGTAGGGAGTGATGTCCAGATATTTAGATGACATGCTCTTAATAGGAAGTGATATTCCTATACTACATCGGTTATACTATGGTTGTCATAAGTTGTTTTCTCCACATAGGATCTGGATAAAATATCAGGGATTCTGGTGACTAGATATATGGTTTTAGATCTAGATTTGGAAAGTGTCCCAACTCGGGTACTTTGACACTATTCTAAAGTATTTTAGAATGAACGACTCCTGGCGAGGTGGTGTACCCGCAGGTGATAGAGTCACCCTCTTTAATGAGATGTCTTCTAGACTGATGAGGAGAGGGATTTGCATGATTGGCATATTACTTGCTTTGGCAATTGAGTCAATCATGAGATGTCAAGTACAACACCAGATATTGCTTTTGCACTGGCTGCAATAAGCGTATATATTAATCAAAGCCTGGAGAAACATTGGGAAGTTGTTATGAACATAAGTGGATGTTCTTGGTATATGGTAACGACAATCTCATTCAGGAGGCGGTTATCATTTCAGGCTTCCAAGGTGACCTGGATGACAGAGTGACTGTCCGAGTTATAGTTTTTCCTTCTTTTAATGGGCAGTATGTTGGACAGGTGGTCCAAGCGGATACTGTGGAAGGCATAGCGCAGGATACTGATTAAATTCAGTGGACGATACAGTCTAAGAAGTTTGTTGGATTTAGAGTTCATTTGTGAACTGGGTCCCATCAGATATCCAGATAAATTCTAAGACAGGTATTGCTCATTTCGGGAGACAGTCTTTCTCCACAAAGTTGAGGTATATAGAGATAAAGATATAAACATTGGAGCGGATCCACTCACTGAGGCTATTTCTCGAACGCAATAGTTTCATAAACAAGCTTTGTGAGACTGATTAGTAGAGAAGTTGGATGTTCGGTATCACACGGGCTGTGAGTATGCGACACCGCAATAATTAGCCTTATGTGCAAGTGAAAGATTGTTGGCTATAGTGCCCTCAAGGCAATTAACATAACCGCAGGCAGGTGATTATGATGATTGAGGCAGGACCTATACGGATAGAACAGTCTTACTCAAAATGATAGTATGCTATCCGGTTTGCCTTTATAATCATGTACATGCATTATGTGGTATTACAGATCACTATTACATGTTGATAGAGCCTATAGGATTCTTGCTTGACTACTAGCTTTTTGATGGCGATCATATACGTGAGAGCTGGGTGGTCTATAAGCACATCCTTAAATGTCCCTAGTCGCGGGAGTATCGAGACTAGGCATTGATATTCCAGAATAGACTAGTGTATACTTATCGAGACCCCGACGAGGGGCGGTGGCCTGTCTCACAAGCCATTGGTGTCTGTTAGTCACCTAAGATAGTATGCATGTGCTCATTGGGTTATGAGCACACTGGACAGACTCGCCGGGAACATGCTAGTTGGTATTATACCTATTGTTAGATAGCAGTTCCCAGGTGACAAGTGTACAGGTTAGTCTGTCGACCTGAGATCATCATTTATCTTGTGTGAGTTCCCACTGTACTTTGATTACTACCCTACCACGGCTCAAAGGAGTCGTGCAAACATGTTTTAGTTGGGTACAGTCCCGAGCCATATGGAGGCAGTGAGCGGATCGTCGGGGATTCGTCTCTCGGAGTTGATGTCGCGTTGTGCACGGGTGGCCATCACCAGAAATCCTTGGCCAAGGTAGATGAGAATTACTGATTTGGATCAGTAGTTTCTCAGTTGGTGATGGGCTTCGTACCGACACGAAATATCACGTTATTAGGGGTTTGAATTTATCCACCTTCCTAGACCCGATATGCTATACTCTTAAACGAACAGACCGGACTGGACGGATATTGTCACGGACAGGCTCAGTAGGGGTTTGGATGAGTTTGCTCGTCGGCCTTCCTTTAGCTCAATACCTGGGTAGCTGTTACGTACAGCTAGTGCCGCTGAGTGCTTATGGTTAAACCTACTGCCAGCGTATTGACGAGTCTTTAGAGTCCCACACAGAGGGTTTCCCTGCTTCGGGCGAAACGATGTAGAGGCCGTATGGTTTTACGGCAGGGTTCGATCATATACGTGCACTTGTGCACATATCATGATTTGGATGGATAATACTAGTGGGCTTTGGTTTAAGCCGGATTCTAGTATTATATTTGTTGGTTTATTTTCGTCTCTTTAGCATTCATATTTTGTCGAAATACGGATACGGGTATGTATATACGAATGAGGGGTATTCTTGTAATTTATTACAAGGTGCTTCTAGAAGATGACACCTTATTTTAGTTTTAATCATTTTACTTAAATGGTTAAATGAGGTGGAGGGATGAGTTGTGCATTGGCATTTATTGAAGCATGGCTTTGTAGTGACTCATGGGGCGACTCATGGTTCTCTATTGTGGCATACTTGATATTATTTGTGTTGTGAGATATTTTGTGAGGCTTGATTCATTTTCTTAAGTTCACAACACTTAGCCATTTTTCTTGATGGTTTTTCTTCACACTACACTCTCATCTCCTCAAGCTTCTTCTTCTACCTCCACCCTAAAAGTCTCATGTGTTGAGAAACCTAAGGTGTTATGAGACATATTAATCTATCATTAAACTCTAAATCTTCTAGGCTATCTAGTTTGGCGAACCAGGTACCCTAGTTACCTTGGCTATGAGGTTGGAGCTCAAAATACAAATCCTCAGGTGGATCATCTTTAATGGAGGGAGACCGGAGGCCAAACTCGATCCATGACGCCTCAATGAGCTTATGAAGATGGTAGAAGACCGAAGGACACGGATCATTCGGTATAACACTTCTATCATTTTGTTTAGCCCTTTGTTAGTTTGCTAGTTTAGGGTTTAGGGTTCGGTCCGGCGGGTTTCGTTAGCGCCATGTTTTTAAACGCCGTTTTTGTTCCGCACCGGCCATGGTTGATGGCCAGGGCGCTGGCGTAACCCAACAACTCTTAGACGAAGAGACCGGACTGTACGAAGATTGTCACATTTAGACCCAGTAGTGTTAGGAATATGTATGCCCTAGAGGCCATAGTTGTATGATATAGTGGATGCTTGGACATATATATAGAGGAATTTTTTGCTCGACATGATAGTATGCTATCTGGTTACTCTTTATCTTAACACGTATACTTGTATTATTATACTGTCTCTCTGTTACATGTTGATAAAGCCTTTAAGATGTAGGCTTGACTACCAGGACAATGATACAGATCATACTAGTGGGGTTTGTGTAGTCCACAAGCACATCCTTTAACAGTTCCTAGTCGAGAGAGTATCGAGACAGGGCATCGATATTCCAGAATAAACTAGTGTGTATGTTTCTTGACCCTATATGGGACGATGGTTGATCCTACGACCATTGGTGTTTGACATCAAAGATTGTACATAGGTGCTCATTAGAGAATGTGTATACCGAACAGGACACACCGAGAACTCTTAGATGGTACCATACCTATCGTCGGATAACTGTTTTCTGGTGACACTTGTATAGGTAAGTCTGTAGACCCGAGATCGTCATAGGGTCTTGTGTGGTTCCCACTGTGCTTTGATTTCCTCCCTACCACGTCTCAAAGGAGTCGTGCAAACAGGTGGATTTTGGGTACAATCCCGAGTCATATAGAGGCAATGAGCGATAGGAGGGGTTTCGTCTCTCCCGGTATTGGGAGTTGATGTTGCGCTATACTCGATTGGCTATAACAGCAAGTTCCTGGCCAGGGCTGATGAGATTTACTGGTAAGTGTTATCAGTAGTTTCTCGAAAAGTTATAGGCCCCAAATCGGCATGACTTATCAAGTTACTGGGGTTTGATGATTCCACCCCTAGACTCGATATGCGACATATTAGACGAAGAGACCTGACTGTATGGTAAGTGTTGCTTATATGCTTTGCGGGAGTTTGGACAAGCTTGCTTGTTGATCTTCTATTCGTTCAATAGGTGGGTAGCCGTTACATCCAGCTAGTACCGCTGATGGCTTGTGGGTATCTGATATGATCATTACTTACTGCTGGCGTATTGACGAGTCTTTGGAGTCCCACACAAAGGTTTCCTAGCTCAAGCGAAACGAAGTAGGGCACATATGTAGATATGTGCGGGAGCTTGATTAAATACAAGCATGTGATAATGTATTCTAATCTCGCGATATTTGATATCGGTTAGGTTATATGTGATATAACCGGATTATTGAATCAAGTGTTGATTCAATGATTTGTTATATGTATATATATTTGATATTGGCCGGTTATATATGATATGACCGGATTATTGAATCAAGTGTTGATTTGATATTGTGTATTGAATATTAGTCGGTTATATGTGATATAACCGGGTTATTGAATCAAGTGTTGATTTGATAATATGATATACATACATACATACATATATATATATATATGATATTAGTCGGTCATATATGATATAACCAGATTATTGAATCAAGTGTTGATTTAATAATTTGATATATATTTATATTTGATATATGTATATATATTAACTAATATTAGCTCACTTTAAATTCTATTCTCTTTGTATATAATTATATATATGTGTGTGATATATATATTTATATAGTAATTGATAATTGTATCATGGTTGATGATACATAGGATTATGATGTATGAGAATCACACATGAGCATAACATATGACATATTGGATGATTTATAATTTAAGAATAAAAGAAATAAAAGAGGAAATGAGTCATGACTTTAGATGCTTGGAGAAGCATTGAGAAGCCATGACTTATCTCTTACTTTTGTTTTACACTTAGATATTTATTCATCCACATTATTATCTCACATGCTCAAGAGGTTCATTTTCATTATTATTCTTCATCCAAGTTCATCTTCTTCCTCAAGAACTCTCTAGGGTTTTTTCTTGAGTTAGAAAAAGAAAGAGAAAAATATTTCTAAAATGATCAAAATTCCTACTTTATCAATCTACACTAATCTAGCTCATTAGTTTAGGCTGTTTGTTTCACTAATACTTTGATTAGTGAAGAGTGAGTTTGAGTGAGAGAGACTTTAAGGTGGATCATCTTCGGCTTCGAAGATTATAAAGCAAGCTCGTTCCTTTCACCAAGTGGAGTCTAAGAAGAGTTCTAGGGACTAATACTTGGAGCTTTAGAAGTGAAGGACCGGTCTACAAAGTTTGTATTCTCATTTCACTTAGTGTAGAACTTGTTTGCTTACACTAAAACCCTAATTCTCTAGTTAGATTCTAGGTTAGTATAGCTTAGACCTCTAAATTTTTTTAAAATTGCATACTTGATACTTGTATAAACCTTGTGGAGGTGCTAAGACATACTTTCAAGTAGGGTACCGACGGACTTGATTATCGACCTCCCTTTCAGCATATACCTGGGTAGCCATTACGTACAGCTAGAGCTGCTGACGTGCTTGTGGTTATGGATTTATCCAGTAACTCACTATCAACGTATTGTCAAGTCTTTAGAGTCCCACACAGTGGGTTTTTCCGGTCAGGCGATATGATGTAGATGTCGTATTTTGATTCGTGCAGGGGTCCGATTAAATACGTGTACTAGCGGCACGGGTTTTAATCAGACGATTGATAATACTAGCCGAATTAGGATTAAACTAGATTATTAAATCAGGTTTTGATTTAATAATTTACACACACACATATTCTAATATCATGTTCATTGTATTTTTCTATCTTTTTGGTGTTCGTATTTTGATACGAATATGAGTATGTATATACGGGGAGTGTATATTGTATTTATACATAATACATTCTAGAAGGATGTGTAAGTGCACGGCGGCGCCCCGGCCGTCAATCCGACGGCCAAATGCGGAAGCGGTGATAAAATTTAATTTTTCTTGAACTGGCAAACCGCCGCGCACTAATGCCCGGATCGAACCATTAACTAGTCCTAGCTAACTACAAGATAGGGAATAGAGATATACCGACTGATCCAAGTCCTCCGGTCTTCTCGTCGTCGTCCCGATCTCCTGCGGAAGCTCCGGTCTCCACCTCGTCGCCGGAAGTGCACCACATCGCCTACTTCTTTTACGGGCTCCCACCTCAATGCCGAGGCAACTCGGACACGAAGCTGGCTAGTCGACGTGCCCAAGATTTGTTGTAGAATATCTAGTGAGCAAGTCTCATTTGGGGTTAATGGAGGTGCCATTTTGGTGGAGGAAATAAAGGATGTTTTTGGATGAACAAGAGGGCATTTTTCTTGGCACCATGAGAACCAAAATTGCCACACCAAAAATGAATCCATTTTTCCCTAAGGGAATGGCCGGCCCATACAAGGGAATGGGGAGAGAGAGGGTCAAGACAAAGTGGTGGTTGAAAAGCAAGTGATGAAGAGAAAGAATCAAATGATCACAACAATTCCAACACTCCAAAGCAACCATCATCTTTCCACAAGTCAAACCATGATGACAAGAAGAAGTCAAGAAGTCAAGGTCAAGGAAAAGCTATCATGATACAAATATATGCAAAGACCCCCTCCACAAATGCTTATTTGCAACAATGCAAATAAGCCCTCCTCCACCAATCTTCGGCCAATGAACGAAACAAAGGAAATTGGCCAAAACGGAAAACAAACTGGCAACTCCAGAAAACCGGTCCCGTAATAAATTACAGGAAAACCCCGATACTGTGCATACACACCCGCATTTGTATTCCGACCGAAATACAAATGCAATGAGACAAAATCTACACTGTACTATACTAGGATCCGGCTTAAACCAAAGCCGGCTAGTAATATCCGTTCGATCCTGATCCGTGCAATACCGCACGTATCTGATCGAACCCTGCCATATATCCATACGGCCTATAGTACAAACTGTCTGATCATGATCCGTGCAATACCGCACGTATCTGATCGGACCTTGCCATATCTCCATACGGCCTCTACAACCTTTCGCCCGAAAGCTGAGTAACTGAATGTGGGGGACTCTAAAGACTCGTCAACACCTTGGTTGTGGATTTAACCACTAGCACGTCAGAGGTATAAGCCAATACATAACGGGCTACCAGGTATTGACTAAAAGGGACGTCTGTGAGCGAACTCAGCCTGACAACCCTACTGAGCCTGTCAGTGACAATATCCGTACAGTCCGGTCCGTTCGTCTATGAGTATCGCATGGCGGGTCTAGGGGGTTGGTAAAAGTCAGACCCCCAAAAGCGGTACAAGTCATGTCGGAGTGTAGCCCAGAACACCTGAGATACTACTGGAATACCTATCAGTAAATCTCCTGCCTTGGCCAAGGACTTCGTGTAATGGCTCTCCTAGACACAGCGCGACCTCACCCCCAATACCGGGAGAGACGAACCCCTGAAGATCCGCTCACTGCCTCCATGTGGCTCGGGACTGTACCCAACTAAAACCTGTTTGCACGACTCCTTTGAGCCGTGGTAGGGTAGTAATCAAAGTACAGTGGGAACTCACACGAGATAAATGACGATCCCCAGGTCGATGAACTAACCTGCACACATGTCACCAGGGAACTGCCATCTGACGTCTGGTATATGACCAACTAGCATGTTCCCGGCGAGTCCTGTCCGGTGTACTCATAACCCAATGAGCACCTGTATACATCTTAGGTGATCCAACTGACACCAGTGGCTTGTGAGACCGGCCACCGCCCCTCGTCGGGGTCTCGACTGTATACACTAGTCTACTCTGGAGTATCGATGCCCTGTCTCGAAACTCACACGACTAGGGACCATTTAAGGATATGCTTATAGACCCCAGCTCCCACTTATATGATCGCCCTCATACTGCTGGTGGTCAAGCAAGAATCCTAGGGGCTCTATCAACGTGTAATAGCAACTTGTCAGGTCACCTAAAACAGTACACGATGATAAAGGTAAACCAGATAGCATACTATCATCTCGAGTAAGACTGTCCTACCGGGATAGGTCCTCCATCAATCATTGCAATCACGTACCTGTGACCTAATAATTGACTCTGAGGGCACTATCTCCAACAATCTCCCACTTGCACTCAAGGCTAATTATTGCAATGTCGCATACTCACAGCCCGTGTGATACCGAACACCCAACTCCTGTACTAGTCAGTCTCACAAAGCTCGTTTGCGAAACTATTGCGTTCGAGGAATAGCCTTAGTGAGTGGATCCGCTTTGTTGTATCTTTCTATGTCTCTCTATATCTCAAGTTCGCGGAGAAACCCATCTCCCGAAATGAGCAATACCTGTCTTAGAATGTGTCTGGATGTCTGATGGGACATAGCTCATAAATGAACTCCAAATCCAAACTTCTTAGACTGTATCGTCAACTGAACTTAATCAGTATCCTGCGCCATGCCACCCTCAGTATTGCCTTGGACCACCTGTCCAAAATACTGCCCCTCATCAGAAGGAAAAACTATAACTCTGACAACCTCCTTGTCGTCCATGTCACCTTGGAAGCCTGGAATGATAACTGTCTCCCGAATGAGGCTGTCGTTATCATATCCCTAGAACATCCACTTATGTTCTAAAACTGCTTCCGACTGTTTCTCCAGGATTGGATCAATGTCATCTTATTGCATCTAGTGCAAGAACAACATCTGGTGTGGTACTTGACATCTCATGATTGACTCAATTGCCTGAGCAAGTGATCTGCCAATCATGCACATCCCTCTCCACTTTAGTCTATAAGACACCTTTAGAGAGGGTGACTCCATTATCTGCAGGTACACTACCATGCCTGGAGTCGTCCATTCTAAATACTCTTAGAATGCTGTCTAAGTACCCTGATTGGGAAACCACCCAAATCTAGATCTAAAACCATAGATTTAGTAACCAGTATGTCTGATACAAAATCTATTTCCTTTGTAGAGAAACCACTGTGTGACGACCAAAGTATAACCGATCGTAGTATAGGAGTTTCTTTTCCTATTCTGTGTATGTCATCCAAATACCATGACATCACACCATACTACCTTCTCAACAGATCCATCCCCTATTCTGATGAAGTCAAACCTTTGACTGTCACGTCAGAAACAGATGATCTATCTCCGCTACATCTGCTTTAGTCTATAAATAGACATAAGCTTCCTGTCCACCAATGCTTCCGCTGCTCCCACTGACTACGACAACCCTCTGGCAGAGTCATATAGACGTCCACTTCTAAAACTAGTCTAGAACGACGCTATACTCATCCTCCCGCCGGGTCTCGCAGCCTGGAACAACAGCAATGGTAATTGTGGGTAAACAAGAACTTCCCTGTCACCGTCCTTGAGGCTACCGGAGTACCTCTCGGGTGCCTGAAGTTACCCACCGTATCTGCGGAGTGGCCAATGGAATGTCAATCCAGATTGAATCTTTAGGTTCCTTATCAAATCTTCAGTAATCGTTTGTGGTTCTGGAATCACTTCCAGTTCTACCATACTCCCACTACTGTTTTTCTGAAAAAATCCATTTTTTAATAAAACTGTGGCGAGTCTAGAACAATATTGCTATTGTTCATCCAGATGGTAGAAAGTCAACCCTCGTCATAGCCTGGGTCAACCCACAAACAGCCATTACAGAAACGTGCCTTGAGTTGTCCAGAGTCTGGTTTTAATCATAAGCCGGACAACTCCCCATACCTTAACACCGTTAAGATATGAACTGTACTATATCCAATATAGAACCAGAGGCACTGATTTAACTGAACCAGATCCAAATCATGCAACTGTCTCCAGTGCATGTCAACTAAATGGAAGGAGGCCGATCAGCGTTACTCAACTTAGGAATGCTTCCAATTATGAGTAACCTGAAAGAGAAGCAAGATCTCTTTATCATTACTATCAATTGAATACCATACACAAGTATCTACATCTTCGATCACTTTGAAGAATCCCGATACTTGCTACACCTGGTTCTCTACTCTATTCAAATACCTATAACTTCTCAAAATTCAGACCCTGTGTTTCCACGAAACACCTGTCTAAAAACTAGAGAAGTCATAAGTAAACCGAATATAGTACGAGGACCAACCCCTCTGTCCTGATGGACCCTGGACAACATACAATACTCTGTATAAGTCCCTTGAGTCTGATAACTCATTCACTGTGTGTCGTAGGTTGAAAACTGTACTTATGGTTAAGAAGAATTACACCGCTGTTTAATGCTCCTTACCTAACCATCCACTGATATAGGTAAATGTCATCGACATAATATCAAAAGGTATATCTCACTCTATGAAAATAGATGTACAGATATATCAATTTGAAATTGGTGCATAACAGCGGATATTCAAAACCAAATATTTGCCGACCGGCAAACTACCCAGGCGACTTCCTCAAATATCACCGATTACAACGAATCCCGATATAATGAGGATGATCACCCAATTCCCAATAACTTACTCCCACTCATCATCTGTAAAACCATACAGATGTGAGAATCGTACCTGGTAAATACATACCCTGGAGTAAGTATCTAATCGGGAAATCAGTTTTCTTTTAACAGTACACGGTGAAGCTGAAACATTGAAATGTTTCGATGGGGTATCCTGGTATTCCTAGTAATGCCTCTTCCAGATTCACGACTGTAACCGTATAATTCTTTGCCACCTCTCCAAATCCCTTCATATGTCTTTAGTCTTTACCTTCTGCACACCCCTTTAGGCCAAATGGTTTTCTTCCTTCCCTACCGTTCGGCACCAGCCTATGGTTTGGAAGAAGACTATCCAATATGTAAGTGCACGGCGGCGCCCCGGCCGTCAATCCGACGGCCAAACGCGGAAACGGTGATAAACATAAATTTTTGCGGACTTGGCAAAACGGCACCACCGCGCACTAAAACCGGATCGTGCCATTAAACTATATCTAGCTAACTACAAGATGAGAAGAGATGTATACCATACGATCCGAGTCCTCCGGTCTTCATCTCCACTCCGATCTCCTCGCGGGATCTCCGTCCATCTCCTCCTCGTCGGAAAGGGCACCACGAAGCCGGGTACTTTTACGGGCTCCCACCTCAATACCGAGGCAACTCGCGCATGAAGCCGGCAAATCGACATGCTCAAGATATGCTGTAGGAAGTGTAGAGTAGAATCATAGTCTCTTTTGGGGTTTGGTTGCCATTTGTGGATGATGGAGGAAACAAGACAAGAAAAATGGTGCTTGCATTTTTCTTAACATGAAATGAGATCAATCAAATGAAACACTCTCAAGGATGAAGATGAAACTCTCTTCTTCTCTTTTCTTTCTCTCTTTCTTTTTCTCAACCATGAACAAAAACCTCTCATCAAGTGAGAATGAAAATGGTGGAGCAAAAAACAATATGATAACAAGAGGGAGGTGAGTGTAGGATGCAAAAAGTGGTGACCACAACCTAAAACATAATCATCACTAAATCAACATCAAACCTCTTTTCATTTCTAATCTCATAAAGCAAAGAAAAGAAAGAAAAAGGATCTCATCATGAAAAGCCATCATGATGCCACCAATATGCAAGATACCCCCTCCACAAATGTTATTTGCACAATTGCAAATAACACCCTCCATCTGAAAAGTCCGGCCGGGAAAGAACAAAGGAAAACCGGCCGGAACGGAATGCAAACTGGCAACTCCAGAAAACTGGTCCCGTAATAAATTACAGGAAAACCCCCATACTGTGCATACACACCCGCATCTGTATTCCGTCCGGATACAAATGCAATGAGACAAAATCTACACTGTACTATACTAGGATCCGGCTTAAACCAAAGCCGGCTAGTAATATCCGTCCGATCCTGATCCGTGCAATACCGCACGTATCTGATCGAACGCTGCCATATAACTATACGGCCACTAGTACAAAACCGTCCGATCCTGATCCGTGCAATACCGCACGTATCTGATCGGACCCTGCCATATCTCCATACGGCCTCTACAGTGTTTCGCCCGAAACTTGAGTAACTGTAAGTGTGGTGGACTCTAAAGACTCGTCAATACTATGGCTGTGGATTTAACCACTAGCACGTCAGAGGTATAAGCCAATACGTAACGGGCCACCAGCTATTGACTAAAAGGGACGTCGATGAGCAAACTCATCCTGACACCCTACTGAGCCTGTCAGTGACAATATCCGTGCAGTCCGGTCCGTTCGTCTATGAGTATCGCATGGCGGGCCTAGGGGGTTGGTAAAAGTCAGACCCCTAAAAGCGGTACAAGTCGTGTCGGAGTGTAGCCCAGAACACCCTGAGATACTACTGGAATACCTACCAGTAAATCTCCTTGCCTTGGCCAAGGACTTTGTGTAATGGCTCTCCTAGACACAGCACGACCTCACCCCCAATACCGGGAGAGACGAACCCCTGAAGATACGCTCACTGCCTCCATGTGGCTCGGGACTGTACCCAACTAAAACCTGTTTGCACGACTCCTTTGAGCCGTGGTAGGGTAGTAATCAAAGTACAGTGGGAACTCACACGAGACAAATGACGACCCCCAGGTCGATGAACTAACCTGCACACATGTCACCAGGGAACTGCCATCTGACGTCTGGTATATAACCAACTAGCATGTTCCCGGTGAGTCCTGTCCGGTGTACTCATAACCCAATGAGCACCTGTATACATCTTAGGTGATCCAACTGACACCAGTGGCTTGTGAGACCGGCCACCGCCCCTCGTCGGGGTCTCGACTGTATACACTAGTCTACTAATGGAGTATCGATGCCCGGTCTCGAAACTCCCACGACTAGGGACCTTTTAAGGATATGCTTGTAGACCCCCAGCTCCCACTTATATGATCGCCCTCATACTGCTGGTGGTCAAGCAAGAATCCTAGGGGCTCTATCAACGTGTAATAGCGACGTGTCATGTCACCTAAAACAGTACATGATGATAAAGGTAAACCAGATAGCATACTATCATCTCGAGTAAGACTGTCCTACCGGGATAGGTCCTCCCTCAATCATTACAATCACGTACCTGTGACCTAATAATTGACTCTGAGGGCACTATCTCCAACAATCTCCCACTTGCACTCAAGGCTAATTATTGCGATGTCACATACTCACAGCCCGTGTGATACCGAACATCCAACTCCTCTACTAGTCAGTCTCACAAAGCTTGTTTGCGGAACTATTGCGTTCGAGGAATAGCCTCAGTGAGTGGATCCGCTTAGTAGTTTCTTTCCATGTCTCTCTATATCTCATTTTCGCGGAGAAAACCATCTCCCGAAATGAGCAATACCTGTCTTAGAATATGTCTGGATGTCTGATGGGACCTAGCTCATAAATGAACTCCAAATCCAAACTTCTTAGACTGTATCGTCAACTGAACTTAATCAGTATCCTGCGAGCCATGCCTCCCTCAGTATTGCCTTGGACCACCTGTCCAAAATACTGCCCCTCATCAGAAGGAAAACTATAACTCTGACAACCTACTTGTCGTCCATGTCACCTTAGAAGCCTGGAATGATAACTGTCTCCTGAATAAGGCTGTCGTTATCATATCCCTAGAACATCCACTTATGTTCTAAAACTGCTTCCGATTGTTTCTCCAGGATTGGATTAATGTCAACTTATTGCATCTAGTGCAAGAACAACATCTGGTGTGGTACTTGACATCTCATGATTGACTCAATTGCCTTAGCAAGTGATCTGCCAATCATGCCCGTCCCTCTCCCCTTAAGTCTATAAGACACCTTTAGAGAGGGTGACTCCATTATCTGCAGGTACACTACCGTGCCAGGAGTCGTCCATCTTAAATACTCTTAGAATGCCGTCAAGTACCCTGATTGGGAAACCACCCAAATCTAGATCTAAGACCATAGATCTAGTAACCAGTATGCCTGATATAAAATCCATGTCCTTTGTGGAGAAACCACTGTGTGACGACCAAAGTATAACCGATCGTAGTATAGGAGTTTCTTTTCCTACTTTGTGTATGTCATCCAAATACCAGGATATCACACCCTACTACCTTCTCAACAGATCCATCTCCTATTCTGATGAAGTCAAACCCATGACTGTCACGTCAGAAATAGATGATCAATCTCCGCTACATCTGCTTTAGTCTATAAATAGACATAAGCTACTTGTCCACCAATGCTTCCGCTGCTCCCACTGACTACGACAACCCTCTGGCAGAGTCATATAGACGTACACTTCTAAAACTAGTTTAGAACGACGCTATACTCATCCTCCCACCTGGTCTCGCAGCCTGGAACAACAGCAATGGTAATTGTGGGTAAACAAGAACTTCCCTGTAACCGTCCTTGAGGCTGCTGTAGTACCTCTCGGGTGCCTGAAGTTACCCACCTTATCTGCGGAGTGGCCAATGGAATGTCAATCCAGATTGAATCTTTAGGTTTCTTATCAAATCTTCAGTAATCGTTTGTGGTTCTGGAATCACTTCCAGTTCTACCATACTCCCACTACTGTTTTTGAAAAAATCCATTTTTAGTAAAACTGTGGCGAGTCTAGAACAATATTTCTACTGATCTGCCAGATGGTAGAAAGTCAACCCTCGTCATAGCCTGGGTCAACCCACAAACAGCCATTACAGAAACGTGCCTTGAGTTATCCAGAGTCTGGTTTTAATCATAAGCCGGACAACTCCCCGTACCTTAACAACGTTAAGATATGAACTGTTCTATATCCAATATAGAACCAGAGGCACAGATTTAATTGAACCAGATTCAAATCATGCAGCCATCTCCAGTGCATGTCAACTAAATGGAAGGAGGCCGATCAGCGTTACTCAACTTAGGAATGCTTCCAATTATGAGTAACCTGAAAGAGAAGCAAGTTCTCTTAATCATTACTATCAACTGAACACCATACACAAGTATCTACATCTTCGATCACTTTGAAGAATCCCGATACTTGTGACACCTGGTTCTCCACTCTATTCAAATACCAATAACTTCTCCAAATTCGGACCCTGCGTTTCCACGAAACACCTGTCTAAAAACTAGAGAAGTCATAAGTAAACTGAATGTTGTATGAGGACCAACCCCTCTGTCCTGATGGACCCTGGACAACATACAATACTCTGTATAAGTCTCTTGAGTCTGATAACTCATTCACTGTGTGTCGTAGGTTGAAAACTGTACTTATGGTTAAGAAGAATTACACCGCTGTTTAATGCTCCTTACCTAACCATCCACTGATATAGGTAAATGTCGTAGACATAATTTCAGAAAGGTATATCTCACTCTATGAAAATAGACGTACAGATATATCAATTTGAAATTGGTGCATAACAGCGGATATTCAAAACCAAATATTTGCCGACCTGCAAACTACCCAGGTGACTTCCTCAAATATCACCGATTACAACGAATCCCGATATAATGAGGATGATCACCCAATTCCCAATAACTTACTCCCACTCATCATCTGTAAAACCATACAGATGTGAGAATCGTACCTGGTAAATACATACCCTGGAGTAAGTATCTAATCGGGAAATCAGTTTTCCTTTAACATTACACAGTGAAACTGAAACATTGAAATGTTCCGATGGGGTATCCTGGTATTCCTAGTAATGCCTCTTCCAGATTCACGACTGTAACCGTATAATTCTTTGCCACCTCTCAAAATCCCTTCATATGTCTTTAGTCTTTACCTTCTGCACACCCTTTTAGGCCAAATGGTTTTCTTCCTTCCCTACCGTTCGGCACCAGCCTACGGTTTGGAAGAAGACTATCCAATAAGCATAATGGGTGTACTGTCCCAATCCTAGGAACACTCGCAATGAGAGAGGGTGAAGATAAAAGACAACCGAATAAACCTTATTCCTATTTCTCCTGAACCAGAATCCATCCCCGAACTGGAACAAGTTTCATTCGAGTTCGTATATAACCATACGATGGAGTATCCAAATAAACTGTGGATCTTCGTAGTGATACGGAGTGTCCTGGAGAAATACAAAGGTGATGTGGGAGTGGTAACGAAATATTTGGTTTGGTCGTGAATAGCTGTTGCAATTTACTTTGCCCTCTTACTAATCCCTTGCTTTGTCTGAACTTAATACCTTCTGCACACCATCGTTATGCTAATTGGTTTTCTTCATTCCCTACCGGTCGGCACCAGCCTAAGGTTTGGAAGAAGACAATCCAATTTGCGTAATAGGTGTACTACCCCTAAACCAAGGAGTACTCGTAACCTGAGAGAGGGTAAAAGGAAAAGACAACTGAATAATCCTATCCGTTTTCTCCAGAACCGGAAACCATCCTCGAATAAATTCTTTCGAGTTCGTATCTAACCATACGATGGTTTTGTCCAATGGAAGCGGACGTTCGTAGTAATACGGGGTGTCCCGGAGAAAAGGGTAAAAGTAGGAGTGGCAACGAGGTCTGCAACTCTGACAATCCAAAAGCCAGTGTTAAGAAGGTTCGGTTAATTTGGTCACTGAGTCATAGTCTTAGGGTCGGGTCAATGGTCGCTGCCAAAGAGAGAGAGAAAAGAAACACTCAGCGTGCACTCTAACCTAGATCAGAATGGTCACCAATTTATCTAATCTGGAATCCTCCCACTGTACCTCAAATTCTCCTCCAAACCTGAAAGAAGAATTAGTCGGGGTCACCCGAGGAGTAAACTAACTCATCAGTGGGAATCGGGATCCAACTATCATCGCATGATAACGTGACGGAATCCGCTCACGGTATCACACTCCAGAAGGTATGCGCATATCTGGCAAGTTTCAGTTCTTTTGAAACTCCCGATGTGATTTTTACCCCATGCTCTTATGACCTTGACTTTGGCCAACATATCATAAGTCACATGTCAAGTTCAACCCGTCATTCTCCAGGTTAATTTGAATCCACCCGTACCTACCCTTGACTTTGGCCAAAATGGCAGCACGACTGTCCCAAAGCAACGCATCTATCTATGCTGCATATGAATAACCAACAGCTACCAAACACTGTGCCTTGACTTTGGCCAACATACACAGCTTGAATACTATTGACTACCCATATGAAACGACGGAGGGCTAGGAATGGTTTCTGGCGAAAACCTTTAACGTAATGAACTTGATATCGTCGAAGGAACGGATAGCTTTTAAAAATATAGTGACGAAAAACCATTGCTAAAGAGGTCACTCCCGGTGAAGGGATCTCGGCTCTTTCCCCGTAGAATGAGGTGCAGGATATTCTAACTGAATACCACGGTGCAAAGCAAAAGTGATCGGCTATAGTGAAGTTAATGCCCTGACGTAAACTTCTGTCCAAGGGGTCACTCCCGGTGAAGGGATCTCGGCCCTTGCCTCGTCGACTGAGGAGCAGGATATTCCAAATGAATACCACGATGCAAAACAAAAGTGAACGTCTTTACAATAACAGCTTTTTGAAAAAGTGTTCCAACAACATCAGATTAGGTTTGTTTTTAACTTTGCATTGATCCGAATCAATGCAGTCCCATCAATTGATCACACCACAAAGAACGAAAATATATTGATGTACGTATATGCCATCCGCATTCGCCACTGGGTCCCGTCATTACCCGTTAGGTTAGCTTACTAACGACAGAGCGGGGACTGGACTAGCGCGGATGAAAAACATATACAACATCTACTACTATATATACCAATATATTATATTTCGCTCAAGGCGTGAAAGAAATGCAACATCACAGAGAATGAACAGCATCACAGAAACAATACAGATATTTGGGATCCCCGGGTTTCACAGAGCCGCTGAAACCCGACGTTCCCCTGGTCGTGTGGATAGCCTGCGCAATGAAATCCTAGACCCCTACGGGCGCGGCAAGTTACCCGCCAAAACCTGAAGCGAGGCAGCCCCTTTCAGCACCGTGAATGGACCACCCAGCACTTCACGGAATCCGGCAACTTGGGCACCCCTCCTGGGTCAACCTGTACCCCCTACGAGTGCGGCGAATAGCCCGCCAATCCCAGAGTGAAGCCCCCTCCGTCTCAATGCCATGAGATGCGGGCTTGTTGCCCTCCAGAACCCGGCTATCCGTGCACCCCTCCGCGGGGTAACCCTAGTACAGAAAGTAAAATATACATACACCGGGTACATCGACCGCAACCAGGTCGTTCCCCAAAAGAATAATACAATCAGGCAGTGACGGCAGTCCACATGTCGGACGCTCGCCCCGCAATATCAAATGTACATAATACAACAACACAGTACTAGCATTGCATCCAGGCTATCCCCCACGACCGATCCGCAACATCACAGCAAAAACAGAACATCAACGTGAAAGTCACGTTCGCAAATCCGTCTAACCGGGCTATAGCAGTTAGACTGGATTTACCGATCGAGTGACATTCACGGTCGCAGATATAATGTAAATACTGTGAAAAATGTGTTTAAAATTTTCCGATTGATCAAACCTTAACAAGTGGGCCCCCAAGCAATACTGTAACACATCAAGAAATACTGGGCCCAAATTTAATATTCCAAAACCCATATTTTAAGCCCATAAGCCCACTGAAAAAAAATGGTGCACTGAACCCAAATAACTGCGGCGGAACAGCGGCCAAAGAGGGGTTACGGCCGCTGTTCCGCGGTCGTACGGAGGGAACAGGGTACCAAAAATTTCCAGTGGTCTTACGATGTACAGTACATCATTCTGCAATCACCTGAAAAATTTTACGACACCAAAAATTTTCAACAGAGAACTGATGCAAGCAAAAAAATGCGGTTTTGGGATTTTTGTTCGATCGGAATTGCAAACACATCAAACAAAGCTAGACTAAGTTAATGGCGAGGCTCTGATACCACTGTAAGTGCACGGCGGCGCCCCGGCCGTCAATCCGACGGCCAAACGCGGAAACGGTGATAAACATAAATTTTTGCGGACTTGGCAAAACGGCACCACCGCGCACTAAAACCGGATCGTGCCATTAAACTATATCTAGCTAACTACAAGATGAGAAGAGATGTATACCATACGATCCGAGTCCTCCGGTCTTCATCTCCACTCCGATCTCCTCGCGGGATCTCCGTCCATCTCCTCCTCGTCGGAAAGGGCACCACGAAGCCGGGTACTTTTACGGGCTCCCACCTCAATACCGAGGCAACTCGCGCATGAAGCCGACAAATCGACATGCTCAAGATATGCTGTAGGAAGTGTAGAGTAGAATCATAGTCTCTTTTGGGGTTTGGTTGCCATTTGTGGATGATGGAGGAAACAAGACAAGAAAAATGGTGCTTGCATTTTTCTTAACATGAAATGAGATCAATCAAATGAAACACTCTCAAGGATGAAGATGAAACTCTCTTCTTCTCTTTTCTTTCTCTCTTTCTTTTTCTCAACCATGAACAAAAACCTCTCATCAAGTGAGAATGAAAATGGTGGAGCAAAAAACAATATGATAACAAGAGGGAGGTGAGTGTAGGATGCAAAAAGTGGTGACCACAACCTAAAACATAATCATCACTAAATCAACATCAAACCTCTTTTCATTTCTAATCTCATAAAGCAAAGAAAAGAAAGAAAAAGGATCTCATCATGAAAAGCCATCATGATGCCACCAATATGCAAGATACCCCCTCCACAAATGTTATTTGCACAATTGCAAATAACACCCTCCATCTGAAAAGTCCGGCCGGGAAAGAACAAAGGAAAACCGGCCGGAACGGAATGCAAACTGGCAACTCCAGAAAACTGGTCCCGTAATAAATTACAGGAAAACCCCCATACTGTGCATACACACCCGCATCTGTATTCCGTCCGGATACAAATGCAATGAGACAAAATCTACACTGTACTATACTAGGATCCGGCTTAAACCAAAGCCGGCTAGTAATATCCGTCCGATCCTGATCCGTGCAATACCGCACGTATCTGATCGAACGCTGCCATATAACTATACGGCCACTAGTACAAAACCGTCCGATCCTGATCCGTGCAATACCGCACGTATCTGATCGGACCCTGCCATATCTCCATACGGCCTCTACAGTGTTTCGCCCGAAACTTGAGTAACTGTAAGTGTGGTGGACTCTAAAGACTCGTCAATACTATGGCTGTGGATTTAACCACTAGCACGTCAGAGGTATAAGCCAATACGTAACGGGCCACCAGCTATTGACTAAAAGGGACGTCGATGAGCAAACTCATCCTGACACCCTACTGAGCCTGTCAGTGACAATATCCGTGCAGTCCGGTCCGTTCGTCTATGAGTATCGCATGGCGGGCCTAGGGGGTTGGTAAAAGTCAGACCCCCAAAAGCGGTACAAGTCGTGTCGGAGTGTAGCCCAGAACACCCTGAGATACTACTGGAATACCTACCAGTAAATCTCCTTGCCTTGGCCAAGGACTTTGTGTAATGGCTCTCCTAGACACAGCACGACCTCACCCCCAATACCGGGAGAGACGAACCCCTGAAGATACGCTCACTGCCTCCATGTGGCTCGGGACTGTACCCAACTAAAACCTGTTTGCACGACTCCTTTGAGCCGTGGTAGGGTAGTAATCAAAGTACAGTGGGAACTCACACGAGACAAATGACGACCCCCAGGTCGATGAACTAACCTGCACACATGTCACCAGGGAACTGCCATCTGACGTCTGGTATATGACCAACTAGCATGTTCCCGGTGAGTCCTGTCCGGTGTACTCATAACCCAATGAGCACCTGTATACATCTTAGGTGATCCAACTGACACCAGTGGCTTGTGAGACCGGCCACCGCCCCTCGTCGGGGTCTCGACTGTATACACTAGTCTACTAATGGAGTATCGATGCCCGGTCTCGAAACTCCCACGACTAGGGACCTTTTAAGGATATGCTTGTAGACCCCCAGCTCCCACTTATATGATCGCCCTCATACTGCTGGTGGTCAAGCAAGAATCCTAGGGGCTCTATCAACGTGTAATAGCGACGTGTCATGTCACCTAAAACAGTACATGATGATAAAGGTAAACCAGATAGCATACTATCATCTCGAGTAAGACTGTCCTACCGGGATAGGTCCTCCCTCAATCATTACAATCACGTACCTGTGACCTAATAATTGACTCTGAGGGCACTATCTCCAACACAATAAGCATAATGGGTGTACTGTCCCAATCCTAGGAACACTCGCAATGAGAGAGGGTGAAGATAAAAGACAACCGAATAAACCTTATTCCCATTTCTCCTGAACCAGAATCCATCCCCGAACTGGAACAAGTTCCTTTCGAGTTCGTATACAACCATACGATGGATTATCCAAATAAACTGTGGATCTTCGTAGTGATACGGAGTGTCCTGGAGAAATACAAAGGTGATTTAGGATTGACGAAGGAATACTTGGTTTGGTCGTGAATATCTGTTGCAATTTACTTTGCCCTCTTACTAATCCCTTGCTTTGTCTGAACTTAACACCTTCTGTACACCATCGTTAGGCTAATTGGTTTTCTTCATTCCCTACCGGTCGGTACCAGCCTAAGGTTTGGAAGAAGACTATCCAATTTGCGTAATAGGTGTACTATCTCCTAAACCAAGGAGTACTCGCAACCTGAGAGAAGGTAAAAGGAAAAGACAACTGAATAATCCTATCCGTTTTCTCCAGAACCTGAAACCATCCTCGAATAAATTCCTTCGAGTTCGTATCTAACCATACGATGGTTTTGTCCAATGGAAGCGGACGTTCGTAGTAATATGGGGTGTCCTGGAGAAAAGGGTAAAAGTAGGGGTGGCAATGAGGTTTGCAACTCTGACAATCCAAAAGCCAGTGTTTAAGAAGGTTCGGTCAACTTGGTCACTGAGTCATAGTCTTAGGGTCGGGTCAATGGTCGCTGCCAAAGAGAGAGAGAAAAGAAACACTTAGCGTGCACTCTAACCTAGATCAGAATGGTTACCAATTTATCTAATCAGGAAACCTCCCACTGTACCGTCAAATTCTCCTCCAAACCTAAAAGAAGAATTAGTCGGGAACACCCGAGGAGTAAACCAACTCATCAGTGGGAATCGGGATCCAACTCTCATCGCATGACAACGTGACGGAATCCGCTCACGGTGTCACACTCCAGAAGGTATGCGCATATCTGGCAAGTTTCAGTTCTTTTAAAACTCCCGATGTGATTTCTGCCCCATGCTCTTATGACCTTGGCGTGAGGTCAAAATATCATAAGTCACATGTCAAGTTCTGCCCATCATTATCCAGGTTAATTTGAACCCACCCGTACATACCCTTGACGTAGGCCAAAATAGTAGTACGACTGTCCCAAACCAATGCATCTATCTATGCTACAGATAAATACCCGGCAGCTACCAATCACTATGCCTTGGCGTGAGGTCAAAATACATAGCTTGAATACTACCGAATATTTAACTGAAATGATGGAGGGCTACGAATGGTTTCTGGCGAAAACCTTTAACGTAATGAACTTGATATCGTTGAAGGAACTGATAGCTTTTAAAAATATAGTGACGAAAACCATTGCTAAAGAGGTCACTCCCGGTGAAGGGATCTCGGCTCTTTCCCCGTAGAATGAGGTGCAGGATATTCCAACTGAATACCACGGTGCAAAGCAAAAGTAATCGGCTATAGTGAAGTTAATGCCCTGACGCAAACTTTTTGTCCAAGGGGTCACTCCCGGTGAAGGGATCTCGGCCCTTGCCTCGTCGACTGAGGAGCAGGATATTCCAACTGAATACCACGATGCAAAACAAAAGTGAACGTCCTTGCAATAACAGCTTTTTGAAAAGTGTTCCAACAACATCAAATTAGGTTTGTTTTTAACTTGCATTGATCCGAATCAACGCAGTCCCATCAATTGATCACACCACAAAGAACGAAAATAATATGACGTACGTATATGCCATCCGCATTCGCCACTGGGTCCCGTCATTACCCGTTAGGTTAGCTAACTAACAACAGAGCGGGGACTGGACTAGCGCGGATGCAAAACATATACAACATCTACTAATATATATACCAATATATTATATTTCGCTCAAGGCGTGAATAAAATGCAACATCACATAAATGTACAGCATCACAGAAACAATACAGATATCTGGGATCCCCGGGTTTCACAGAGCCACTACTGAAACCCGACGTTCCCCTGGTCGTGTGGATAGCCTGTGCAATGAAATCCTAGACCCCTACGGGCGCGGCAAGTCACCCGCCAAAACCTGAAGCGAGGCAGCCCCCTTCAGCACCGTGAATGGACCACCCAGCACTTCACGGAATCCGGTAACTTGGGCATCCCTCCTGGGTCAACCTGTACCCCCTACGAGTGCGGCGAATAGCCCGCCAATTCTAGAGTGAAGCCCCCTCCGTCCCAATGCCATGAGATGCGGGCTTGTTGCCCTCTAGAACCCGGCTATCCGTGCACCCCACCTTGGGGTAATCCTAGTACAGAAAGTAAAATATACATACAACGGGTACATCGACCGCAACCAGGTCGTGCCCCAAAATAATAATACAAACAGGCAGTGACGGCAGTCCACATGTCGGACGCTCGCCCCGCAATATCAAATGTACATAATACAACCACAACTGTACTAGCATTGCATCCAGGCTATCCCCCACGACCGATCCGCAACATCACAGCAAAAACAGAACATCAACGTGAAAGTCACGTTCGCAAATCCGTCTAACCGGGCTATAGCAGTTAGACCGGATTTACCGATCGAGTGACATTCACGGTCGCAGATATAATGTAAATACTGTGAAATAATGTGTTTAAAATATCCGATCGATCAAACTTTAACAAGTGGGCCCCCAAGTACTACTGTAGCACATCAAGAAATTCTGGGCCCAAAATTAATATTCCAAAACCCTAATTTTAACCCCAGAAAGACACTGTAGAAATTTGGTGCAGGGATCTCCACAGTGCGCGGCGGAACCGCGGCCCAAAGGGGGGTTTGGCCGCTGTTCCGCGCCTCCACAGTGGAATCACCCTGTCGAATTTCTACAGTAGCCTTATAGTCTCCAGTACATTAATTTTATACAACCTGAAAAATTTTTGGAGACCAAAAAATTTCAACAGAAAACTGTCGCTAGCAAAAATGTAGATTTTGGAATTTTGGTCGATCGGAAATGCAAAACACATTAAACCAAGCTAGACTAAGTTAATGGCGAGGCTCTGATACCACTGTAAGTGCACGGCGGCGCCCCGGCCGTCAATCCGACGGCCAAATGCGGAAGCGGTGATAAACTTTAATTTTTCTTGAACTGGCAAACCGCCGCGCACTAATGCCCGGATCGAACCATTAACCAGTCCTAGCTAACTACAAGATAGGGAATAGAGATATACCGACTGATCCAAGTCCTCCGGTCTTCTCGTCGTCGTCCCGATCTCCTGCGGAAGCTCCGGTCTCCACCTCGTCGCCGGAAGTGCACCACATCGCCTACTTCTTTTACGGGCTCCCACCTCAATGCCGAGGCAACCCGGGCACGAAGCTGGCTAGTCGACGTGCCCAAGATTTGTTGTAGAATATCTAGTGAGCAAGTCTCATTTGGGGTTAATGGAGGTGCCATTTTGGTGGAGGAAATAAAGGATGTTTTTGGATGAACAAGAGGGCATTTTTCTTGGCACCATGAGAACCAAAATTGCCACACCAAAAATGAATCCATTTTTCCCTAAGGGAATGGCCGGCCCATACAAGGGAATGGGGAGAGAGAGGGTCAAGACAAAGTGGTGGTTGAAAAGCAAGTGATGAAGAGAAAGAATCAAATGATCACAACAATTCCAACACTCCAAAGCAACCATCATCTTTCCACAAGTCAAACCATGATGACAAGAAGAAGTCAAGAAGTCAAGGTCAAGAAAAAGCTATCATGATACAAATATATGCAAAGACCCCCTCCACAAATGCTTATTTGCAACAATGCAAATAAGCCCTCCTCCACCAATCTTCGGTCAATGAACGAAACAAAGGAAATTGGCCGAAACGGAAAACAAACTGGCAACTCCAGAAAACTGGTCCCGTAATAAATTACAGGAAAACCCCGATACTGTGCATACACACCCGCATTTGTATTCCGACCGAAATACAAATGCAATGAGACAAAATCTACACTGTACTATACTAGGATCCGGCTTAAACCAAAGCCGGCTAGTAATATCCGTTCGATCCTGATCCGTGCAATACCGCACGTATCTGATCGAACCCTGCCCTATATCCATACGGCCTATAGTACAAACTGTCTGATCCTGATCCGTGCAATACCGCACGTATCTGATCGGACCTTGCCATATCTCCATACGGCCTCTACAACCTTTCGCCCGAAAGCTGAGTAACTGAATGTGGGGGACTCTAAAGACTCGTCAACACCTTGGTTGTGGATTTAACCACTAGCACGTCAGAGGTATAAGCCAATACGTAACGGGCTACCAGGTATTGACTAAAAGGGACGTCTGTGAGCGAACTAAGCCTGACAACCCTACTGAGCCTGTCAGTGACAATATCCGTACAGTCCGGTCCGTTCGTCTATGAGTATCGCATGGCGGGCCTAGGGGGTTGGTAAAAGTCAGACCCCCAAAAGCGGTACAAGTCGTGTCGGAGTGTAGCCCAGAACACCTGAGATACTACTGGAATACCTACTAGTAAATCTCCTGCCTTGGCCAAGGACTTCGTGTAATGGCTCTCCTAGACACAGCGCGACCTCACCCCTAATACCGGGAGAGACGAACCCCTGAAGATACGCTCACTGCCTCCATGTGGCTCGGGACTGTACCCAACTAAAACCTGTTTGCACGACTCCTTTGAGCCGTGGTAGGGTAGTAATCAAAGTACAGTGGGAACTCACACGAGACAAATGACGATCCCCAGGTCGATGAACTAACCTGCACACATGTCACCAGGGAACTGCCATCTGACGTCTGGTATATGACCAACTAGCATGTTCCCGGCGAGTCCTGTCCGGTGTACTCATAACCCAATGAGCACCTGTATACATCTTAGGTGATCCAACTGACACCAGTGGCTTGTGAGACCGGCCACCACCCCTCGTCGGGGTCTCGACTGTATACACTAGTCTACTCTGGAGTATCGATGCCCTGTCTCGAAACTCACACGACTAGGGACCATTTAAGGATATGCTTATAGACCCCAGCTCCCACTTATATGATCGCCCTCATACTGCTGGTGGTCAAGCAAGAATCCTAGGGGCTCTATCAACGTGTAATAGCAACTTGTCAGGTCACCTAAAACAGTACACGATGATAAAGGTAAACCAGATAGCATACTATCATCTCGAGTAAGACTGTCCTACCGGGATAGGTCCTCCATCAATCATTGCAATCACGTACCTGTGACCTAATAATTGACTCTGAGGGCACTATCTCCAACAGGATGACACCTCATTTCCAAGAAATTTGTCACGCCCGCTTCCCAAAATGCGAAATACGATGGGTGACTAGGCCGACCATGCTCCCACGGTCAAGAAAAGATCCTGTCGTAGTCACACTTTGGTTTCTAGCAGTACATGGTAAGCAGTAAATACAACACAAGTAATGAGAATCACGATCACTAAATCTATCACTTTTTAACGAATTAAAGTGCAACGGATATAAGCAAAAGTGGTAAATAACCAATGATAACAAATGTTCCTTGTTTGAAGGCAAAGGAAACGATAAGCTAGCGCCATTGGTCTAAATCTTCACAATCACCTCGAAAAGGACAAGTCCACTTCTTGCTCTGAGCTTGCATACTCAGATCGTCAGGACGACACAATATAGCAATATAATAATATATCTCAATATGGTAAGGACAATAAATACGAAATAGAACTATAAAATAGTAACACAAGAATGTATATGTTATGAACAGAAAGAAGTAACACATGTGAACTATAACACTTGTCTAAGGTAATATGCATGTCACGAATCTAATAGTTTTTATGTCAGTTGAAATCGATCAGTGGAATGTGTTCTCATATTTAGCAAGGATCTCGTGCATGCCCAAGACAACGGTCAAAACTGTACCCGGGATATAACCCTGTCAGCCGTGCCACTAGGCACAACTATCTAATCAATATATATCGCTAATATCGAATGATCATCCTTTAAAGCAGTAAACCTTGTTAAATACAAGTTCGATTCCACCAAGATTTCCCTATTTCCCCAGGTTATAGTATGTGTTTAGATATTAGATAGGTTGTGAATAAGCACATATCACTTTCTTTATTCAGTCACGCTTTCTCTTATTAGTATCATTTTCAATCACTGTTTCATTATCGTACTTGTAACAACCCAGTCATTAACACTTAACAATCGACAATGCCATCGGTCACTAGGGTTTCAATGCAAACGGTCACTAAACAGTGGGTATAAAATAATCACCAGATATGGTATAAATGTATTAAATAAACGTTCACTAAATTAGGGGAACCCAGTGTCATATAACTTGCAAAATTCATAATAAATCACACGTGCAGAATCAGGCAAAACGATATAAAAGACATATGAAGTATACTTAATTATTTAAAGATGTAAAATTAGTTTCATATCAATAGACATCATGGTTTAAGAGTTATGTTCATTTAAACACGGGTGTAAGCTGCTGGAATTCCAGTTTCAGAACCGGAAGTTCCAATTCAAGTGCAGTTTTCTATAGTTTGTGATCGGATTCAGGGAGCATTACAGTTGAATAAAATCTAGTACTATCAGTTAGGTTTTCAACGCAACAAACAGATCAATAATAGCCACTGTATATGGGGAGATATGTTCAGTTTAATGTCAACGTATATAATTTGTCACGGCAGAAAACTGCAGGATATATCGACTGTATAAAATATCAAATGATAGTCAAATTGAATGATACTAACACCATAAGTTAGCTAACTTAATTATGTACGCGATGATATAGGACTCCTCATATTTTCAGATGTGTACAGAGATGTATAGGTGTATCAAATCAGGTATTGATAGAAGTTACTGCTCTGGACTGCAGTCCAGATCCGTATTTCTATACGATTTCATTATTGTAACATATCAATATTCAGTAAACATTTACAGAGGGCTATAGGTTATCTAGTCGGCTTCGATACAAGCCCTATAACATCATATTACAAGTTATAGTGAATTAACTATGAATTTTACACTGCGACTTATACGGTAACTTCATATTTAACGTAACCAATTGGGGGTGTCATTTCATGATTGAAACTCTATCATTTTAATTCCACTTTTCTACACATACTCTTTAACAGTGAACATAACTATTGATAAAAGATTTGCACGTGTTAAAGTAGGTTTTGGTTCCGATCATCATATCGAACACTTAACACAGCAAGTCAAAACTATCGCAAAATTGGTTTTTCTCTAATAGATACGAATGAGACTAGATCCCTGTAAACTCTATATGTCTATCACGGGATATTAACCTATTATTGGTTCAGTTCATCGTGCAACATGCAAACACAGTTCGCATTAATTATCCGATTCAATCGCGACATGAATATAAGGCAATATTTCTTTTCGATTAACAATAATGTAACACGTATTAATAATATGTTAAGCAAGTATTGAACTTGCCTGGCGATGACAGCAACGATGATAACGGCACGGCACAGGCAGCAACAATACATCTCAAGTGCACGATGCAATGTCGTGCTCGGTACGGCTTAGGCTCGAAGGGCACGGCTGTGGCTTAGAGAGATGAAAGGCTTGGCTACGTCGATGTAGGGAAGAGGCTGGCGATGTCGAGCTTCAGCTTTGGCAAGGTAGTCAAGGAGGCAGCGATGGTCAGGGAAGTAGCTGGTGGGGCAGTGGAGCGCTCGGGAGCTTGGAGGTAGAAGGGTTCAGGTGCTGGAGTCGAGAAGGAGCGGGGTGGTGCTTGCGGAAGAGGGCAGCAGCCAGGTGGTCTCGGTGTTGGTGATGGCCTCGACGGTGGCGGCAGAGGAGTTCCAGCAGTGAGGGGTGTTGAGGAAGATGGAGAGTGGCTCGCTATGGGGTCGTGGAGGGGTACTGTGGGTGTTGGTGTTGGTGATGTGGGCATCGTGGAGTTGTGGATAAGGGAGGAAGTCTCGACGGCGGTGAAGGGAGCTCTGGCGATGGCAGTAGTGGGTGCTGGAGGTATATGGCATCGGCGATGGTGGAGCTTGGGAGTTGGGTTACGATGGGGGAGACGCTAGGGGAGTTAGTGGTGCATGGTGTGGACTCGATAAGGGTGCCTCCGGTGGTATTGGGTGTAGCGGCGGTGGCTGGCGAGGTGATCGGTGCCATAGAGCTCGGTGAGTTTTCAGAGAGAGTGAAAGAGTTAGAGATAGAGGGAGAAAGACCGGTGGGGATAAGGGGGTGAAAGGAGAGACAGTTGAGGGATTCGAAGGAGGTGGCGAGGAGATCTCGAGGATGTTGGGATGGAGAGGATGAGGTCATAGGAAGCAACTCTTAGAGAATGAAGGAGGAACGTGCGTAGGGGGGAAGCTCGGTTTTTTAAAAACAAATGAAGGAAAAAAGAAGAAGAAAGGAGGAAGAGGGAGTGGGGTTGTGTCATGGGCTTGGGCCGGGCTGAGGGAAGTTAGGTTTGGGTTCGGATTTAGGTTTAGGAAATTTGGTTATGGTTATGGTTTATGAAAGGAAATAGAGTTTAATGAATTATAAAAAAAATGTATGTCGATGTCGCGTACCCCGCGGATTCGCAGGGAGACAGAATTTTACAAAAAATTATTTTAACAAGCTTCGCAACACCCACTAAACTCCAGGATCTGAACAGAAATCTTAACTAGCTAAACTATACGGAGGTTTAACTACTATGAAGAGTGCTATACCTCCTAGAACCAAGTCCTTCGGGGCTTCTTCTCCTCCTCTCCTTGAGCTCCTCGAAGATCCAGATCGAGCATGCAACGTCGGCCTCCTCGCGTCAAAGACGATCCATCCAAAAGTATGTGCTTCAAGCTCCAACCTCTAAACCGAGGTAACTAGGGTATCTAGTTTGCTAAGCTAAGTAGCCTAGGTGATATAGAGTATCTAATTGAGTGTTTTATCTCATGAGACTCTATGTTTCACAGCTCATGTAAGGGTTAGAGTCTTTGAGGAAGAAGGAGAGGAAACTTGGAGAGACAAAAGAAAGAATGCAAATGAGCTAGGTTGGCTAAGCGTGGAGAATGGCTCATGCTACTCAATAATGAAGCATGGATTATTTTCACAATTGAAAATAGCAACCATGCTTCAATAGTATAGCCAAACTAATAAACAAATAATATGAACCATGCTTCATACCCATACCACAAATATCTCCAATTTCCACCACATTAATCCAATTGTAAAAATGGATAAATCAAGTAATGAGGTGTCCCCTTTTAGAATCGTGTCTTGTGAAATTACAAGAGTGCCTTCACCGTATATACATACCCGTATTCGTATTCCGAAAAATACGAATACAATGAGATGATAACAATCCAATAATATAATGCTAGGATCCGGTTTAAACCAAAGCCCACCAGTATTATCCGCCCGAACATCATCCGTATAGCCAGTACACGTAGGAACCCGCCGTAAAACCATACGTCCTCTACATCGTTTCTCCCGAAGCAGGGAAAGCCTCTGTGTGGGAATCTAAAGACTCGATAGTATGCTGGCAGTGGGTTTAACCATAAGTCCGTCAGCGGTACTAGCTGCACGTAACGGCTACCCAGGTATCTGTCGATAAGAAGGCCGATGAGCAAACCCATACGAAATCCTACTGAGCCTATCTATGACAATCTCTGTACAGTCCGGTCTGTTCGTCTAAGATACTCGCATATCGGGCTTAGGGGGATGGTAAACGTCAGACCCCTGATTGTTTAATGTTTTGCATATGCGTTTTAAAATCAAAATTAAGAATATACCGCAATAAATAACGGTGTCGCTTGGTAGCTAGTCGGTTGAGTACAGGTCCATAGGGAAATCGTGTTATCTCTTTAAGTTCTTACGAGTTAAGTCCTATTTTTGGTAGGTTTTGATTTAAAAATCTAAAATTGAAATTAATTTGATTTAAGGTCTTGCTAGGATTAGGATTAGGTTAGTTTGGAAAAAAGAATTCTACTCAATGCTTTCTTTGCCCTAATTAAGAATATAGGTGTTAGGGTAATAGTTAACAAAGGGGATTAGCACGACTAGGAAGAAACTTAGTTTCTTCCTTTTGGTCCTTGTCTGTCCTTTCTTGACTCTTAGCCCTAACCTCTATTTGAATCAACCATAACCGGTCTAACTAGGGAATCACCGCTATCTCGTAGGATATTGTGCTGTAGTGAGTGATGTGTGGTTTATTTAAATAGAGTCTGTATTAATTAAAATTATAGGGGAAAGGAAAGGAGTGAGAGAGATTTCCTTCTCTCAAACTTTCTCGATCCTAACCCTAACAAGTGAGGAATTACTCACTCATTAGGGTATTAACAATGGAATTCATTTTTATGTTTTATTTTAAAAACTATCTAAGTTGCAAATAATAAAAGACAAAATAAAATAGCAGATATTAAAAGAACTGATAAAAAAATGCAAGAATTAAATTCAGATAAAAAGTCTTACTTTATTGATGCACTCTTGATGATTACAAAGGAATTAAAATTTTAATCTAGAAAATCAAAAAGAGGCATGCCTAATTAGGCTTTCGGTTCTCCTATTTATAGACAGGAGAAACCCTAGGGTTTACATCTGATCTACATTTGAAATTACAAGAATACCCTAAGAAAGCTGGGTCAAAGCACCGACACCCACCGACACGTGCACCGACACGTGCACTACACGGCTGCGGATCCGCGGCAGAATGCCATGTTTGGCCACGGTACCGCGGCCATATAGTGGGATCTTGAGTTCAACTTCTCAGGGCTGCTTCATGTTACTTTTTCCTTCTGTTTTCTTCACTTGGTTCCTCAGAATCTTTTCTACTTTCTTCCAGATTTCCAACAGTGCAGAATTATGTGGACTTTTACCGTGAACTTTGCTTTGAAGTCTTGTATCTTGTGCTGCCCTTGTGCTTTATGCATTGAACTGTTTACTGATCTTCATTTGTTCCTCGAACTGTTAGGCGGCATCATACAGATTCATCTATTGTTGGTCGTAGTCTCACTTTTGTAATGTCTTTTCATGAATTTCACTGTATTGTTCTGAGAACTTGTAACCTGCAACTATTTAGCAAACATGGATCAAAAGCACCTATTTAATTGTAATATGATTAAGAATGGGCGATATAATAATGCAAAATTCTGATATGAACAAATACCCCCAAACTTATCGTTTGCTCGTCCCGAGCAAAGCCAACTTTATTCTCAAAAAATCCTAACCTCACTTTTGTAGGGAATCGCGATTCCACTGAGCTCTTGCAATAAGCCGTTAAACCTCTAGGTGTCCTTAGTAGGAGGAGTGTTGTCTCCTGAGGATTTTCAGCGGATACTACCCACAAAATCCGATCAATTTGGCCTGTTGACTTTCATTCTTCAATTTGGTGTTCTAGCAAGAAATTCTATTATCTTCAACTTAGAAATCATCAACCCATATTTTTCACACTCACTTATCATTTAACTTAAGATCGTATATGTTCTGCAAATTTATTCACCTTTAATCATCTTTTGAATTTTCCTTCTAAGCTTCCATCTCAACTTAAGAATTTTTATCATTTCTACTGAAGATATAAGCTCAATCTTTCATTCCTATCTCTCATCCAAACCCCAATCATATATCTCTACGTGTGTGTATGTATCACCCCTACACCTGGAATTCAATTTTAGCTATCATACTCTTGTCCATCGTCCAAAGTACTTTTAGTTGGTGAATTTTAGATGAAATTGCTTACACATTGTTCACACCATAATATTGTATTATTATATTCCCCATTCTTATTCTTTTTATAAATAAACGGGTGCTTTTGACGCATGTCTGCTACATGTTACAGGTTACAGGTTCTTGGACAGGAAACAGTGAAAACGAGGTAAAGACGACGTAAAAGTGAGACTTTGACCGACAAACAGAGAATCTTGATCAAGCCTACATAAGGAACAATTCAAAAAGCAAGATTCAAGACATCGACTCAAAGCGAACGGGTAGAAGTCCACTACAATGTTCACTGAAGATCTGTAACCAACCTAGAAGCCCAAATGGAAAAAGATATATAGAAATAAGAAGCCCAAGCCAACAAGAAGCAGCCCACAAAAGCTCACAAGTTGATCTCTCTAAAGGGCCACGGAACCGCGGCCCAAGCCTGCCTTTGCCGCGGTTCCGCGGCCTTCTGGTGCCCACGCTTCGTGAAATTTTTACATAATTTGGGTGCGGCTCTGAAAATATTTCCTAAGGGCTATTTTTGTAATTTCAGACATGCGAAACAAATGTAACCCTAGGGTTTCCTATCCTTTATAAATAGAAACTCTAATCATTGTAATTTCTTATACCTCCCTATGCCTCCCTATGCCTCCCTTTAATGAATAAAATTTAGAAATCTTTTGGAGAGCATCGGTGCCTCTTTTCACTTCATGAATTCAGATCTGACAACCATGCTTTGATGTTTGGAGAGAACCATCTGTAAGTAATTTAATTTCTTGCCCCAGTGTAGATTTCAATTCCTTGCCCTAGGTAGATTTAATTTCATGCCCTAGGAACTTGTTTAGGGTTTAGCTTTGAGGAAGGATTTTGAGAGATGAGATCTCTCATCCCTTTCTTACCCACCAAATATTTACAATATGACTCCATGCATACACGCACATACTGTGCCCTACGGCATCCTACCCCTCGAGGTAACGATGACACCGTAGTGTAAAGGACCGGTTGCGCGTGTTTTCCATTGAGCTTAGGGTAAGGATCTCTAAAGAAAGGACAAGAACCTAGAGGAAGGAACACCTTCCCGAACGGATCTAATCTCCTTTATTGATAATTACCATAACTCCTCATAGATCTTCATTCGGGTATTGAAAGCGGTGAGATTTAATTACATTTCCAAACCATCCCTAAACCTAGCCCTAGCAAGAGTAGATCTAGATAATTGCCCTAGGTTAATTAGGTTTTTAGATTTAATAATTAATCCGAACACCCTTCGGAATTAACTCGTAAGCGCGACTAGGAGATTCACAAAATCCCTGTGGACCGACCCGTACTCACCGGCTAGTTTCATGCGACGCCGTTCTTGATTGCGGTTTAGAAATAGTTTTTGACATACAAATCAAATGGCGCCGTTGCCGGGGATGGCGTGTCATTTCCTTTTTGCAATTTCGGGTTAATCTTAATAAAAAAATCATAAAAATCTGAAAAATCCAAAAAAATATAAAAATATATATTTTGTTATTTTTGGAAGGGATACTTTGTTGTTTGAATTTTGCAGGATATACAAACTCGGATCTGAAAATTTCCAGAAAGCAAAACAGAAAAGAGAAGATCAGAACAGAGGAGAATTTCAGAAACAGAACAACAGAAAAATTCTCGAGACGTGAACCGCCCACTAGACCGCGAATCCGCGGCAAAAACCGCCTTCTGCCGCCTTTCCGCCGCGCTCTGGAGAGATCTTGGGATCTGCGCCGCTTCAGCCGCCGCGCTTCCGCCGCGCCAAGCCGCCTACGACCGCGATTCCGCGGCTATCTAGTGTCTTCAGCGCAGGAAATTTGCTCTGTAAGCCTCTCTGGTTCATCCTCTGTAATTTTTGAAATATATTTTCTGAAAAATGCCTGCAGGATTTTGTGCACTTTAAAAATATATTCCCTTCCATATAACAATCTTGTGCAGGATTTTTGGGCCCCGCTTAAACTAAATTGATTGCAAGAAATATTTTGTTGTTGCATATCTTTTCTCGAATATCTTTTTGCAACAATTTTTTCCAAATAAAGATTCTTGTGATATGCTTAAAATAATAACTGATTGCAAGTAATATTTTGTTGTTGCATATCTTTTTTCTCTAAAATCTTTTTGCAACAAAATTTTTCCAAATAAAGAGAAAAAGAATAAAAATAAAAAGGACAAATTTTATTAGAAACTTGCAAAATTTTTGGCCTCAAATAGATACTTGCACCACAAACTTTCTTTCTTTCCCCTTTCTTACAACATGGGTACCCCACATAATAAATCACTTGCCGAACTTTGGTATCCCGAACCTAATTTTGTGTCATACGTTAATTGGTTCGGTCAATTTAAAGACGATCCCTCCTTGCCAAAAATTTCTTTGAAAGATCGAATAGAGGCGTCTAGGAGGAACAGTTTGACTTTTCAACCCACTTTGTGTCAACCTAGTCAACCTTCACCACTTACATACGTTGACACCACATTTTCAAGTCCTTCTGTCACTCCTAAGCCGATGTCCATTGCTGAGCATATTGCTCAATCTCGCAGTCGATCTTTCACCCCTCTCCACTCATCTAGTTCTAGGGATCCACACGACTATTCACCTTTTTATCCAGATGTTGACCCTACTCCTGTCCAACCACCCACTTCCTACCAGTCTTACCCGACCTTCCCACCCTCACTAGACACTGTTTCTACACAGCCATTAGGGAGTTTCACATATCCAACCAATTTCGAATCTTTCACCGAAACCCCCTCACCACCTAAGTCTAGTTTGGAAGAGTCGTTGGAAGCTTATATTGCAGCAACAAATAAAATGACTAGGAATGTGGAAGCGTCCGTGGCCGCCCTTATGCAACCTAGTGAACCGGTAGCTAGTTTCCCGCTAGCTCAAAATTTTTTCAATGTATAAGGAGGCGGTTGGACAGAGTGAGAATGAGAGAGGATTTTCAAATCAAACCTACCCTTACCCAATTGAAGCCCACAACTCCTGTTTTCCATCGATTGCCCTAAATAGTTCACCTGTTGAAAATAAAAATGAGTTGTGTGATTTTGTAGTGCTTGATTTGCCAAATTGTGAAGAACCCTTTTCGAGTGAAACCACACTTAATCCTTTCGACCTTTACACCTCCACTCTAGAACCTAAATCGATACATATCCATGCTTTTGATGAGGTGTCTAAAGAAATTAATTTTCACTTGATTGAGGATATAGACGCCGGGAATATTTCGGATGACGAACCTGTCGATTTAATTGAGATTTTATGTTCAAATCATCATCCCGAGTTATTAAATGTTTCTCCCGAATCTAATATGCGTCTTGAATTTGATGATAATGGCATGGATGAGTTAAATTATAAGGAAAGTATTGAGGAGAGTTTTGAGGATAATATTGAGGTTGAATCATTTTTGTTTGATGTGTCTGATTTTCCAATTCATCCTCCTGAACCTTTAAGTGTTATATCACCCTCCCTCCTTTCCATCGTTCCGACCACGCTTGAAGACTGTGAGCTTGAAAAATTTTCCTTTGAATCCGGTAATGTTCTCACAGATGATAACACTTACGAGTGTTTCACTTTTTCGGACGATGTTGATGACTCACCGCCCGAGTTTGAGTCCTTTACATTTTCAGATGAGCCATCAGACTCGGTTGATTATAGTAGTTTCGAAACATTAATGGAATCTTTCAAGTTCGAAACAGTTTACTACGGTGAGAAAGATACTATCCCTAATTCACTCCCTTTCGTCTTTCCCCTTGTTCCGACCGAACAAATGACCGTTACGCTTTCATCTCCTATACCAAGTTCGGCGTACCCATGTTTTCTTGCGAATTTTGAGGGATTTGACCCCATTTCCCGACGGGTTGATAAGTTAGCGCAATCGCTTATAACATATCGGTCATCACATATTGCGCTAATTTATTCACTCAATTTACATCCTCAAGATCGTACTCCACTTCCTTCTTCTTTTCGTCATTCTTCTCCCCCACCGAGACCATATTCTACCATTCTTCTTTCCACACGGTCTCGCTTGCTTCTCATTTTCTTGCACCAACTATACCATTTCCACGACAAGATTTTTGAATGGTTGGTGCTAACTTTTGGCTTGTGCAAGGCCAAGCTTAAGTTTGGGGGAATCTTTGTATATATGTATATATTTTTTGTTTTCTTTTCTATATAAAAAAAAATAAAATAAAAAATTTCAAAAATATAAAAATTATAAATAAATAAACAGGGGAGTGCCGGTATTTTGACCCTCTTGGTTTAGCATGACAGTGAGGACACTGTCAAGTTCAAGTTTGGGGGTATGTTCGGTACGTCTTCTTCCTTCGCATTCATTTGTACATATTTTTGCATTTGCATATTTATTTGAAAAACCCATAAAAATTTAAAAATTTCAAAAATTATAAAAATTATTGTATTCAATTTTGGCTATAAGTGACTTGAGTTTGACAAATAGGTTAACTGGCTAGGAACAACTAGATCTTAGACTTAGTGAATTAAAAACCCTAAAGATAACATTCCTTAAAGTTTAACGGTAGAAAGTATATGCCTTGTAGTTTATTTAGAAATAGGCAAATTTTGGGTTCACTTCTTGGGCTAAGTCAAAATTAAGGAAGTGTATTGATGTTCTTATTAGAGTATAAGTTTGAAAAATAGTTCCTTGCTTAAGCCTAGATTCTAAAAATGTATACCCTACAATTTGCACAATCACGCACCTTGAAACTTGGAATAGTAGAAGAGACCTTGAAGTGCACTTGTCTAAAGTCCTTAGTACAATGAAAATAAAGAAAAAAAAAGTGAATAAAGAATAAAAAAAATGGACACTGGTTTTTGTGATTACTTAAGGCTGCAAAAATAGAAAAATATTTAGCGAGGGTGCTTCATCACCTAGTGCCTTAGACCAACTGGTTTGGGAGTCACTGCTAAAGCCTTGGGTGTTGCAAAACTAGGAAGTACGCTTTAAAGTGCTAACGCATCTTGTAATCGGTTGTTGGTACCTCAAGAAGTATTAACGGTCGCATGAAGGATGTGTAAGCAAATTTCATTTAAAAATTCACTAATTAATAAGTGCTTTGGACAATGGACGAGAGTATGATTGCTTGATTTGAATTTCCAAGTGTAGGGGTGATCTATACACACACGTAGGGATATGTGATTGGAATTTAGATAGGAGAGAGGAATGAAAAATAGAACTTATATCTTTAATAGAGTTGATAGAAATTCCTAAGTGGAGATGAAACCCTAGAAGGAAGACTTAAGAGATGCCAAAAGCTAAGTAGGTCTACATAATATATATAATCTTAAGTTAGATGATGAGGAAGTGTGAAGAATATGGATGGATAATTTACGGGTAAAAGATAATAGAATTCCTTGTTAGAAAACCTAAATGAAGAACAAAAGTCAATCGGCCGAGTTGATGGGATTTTGTGGGTGTAATCCGCTGAAAACCCTCAGGAGACAACACTCCTCCTACTAGGGACACCTAGAGGTTTAACGGCTTGTTGCACGTGCTCAGTGCAATCGCGTTTCCCTGCGAAAGTGTGGTTAGGATTGTAGAGAATAAAAAATAAGTTTGCTCGAGGACGAGCAAAAGATAAGTTTGGGGGTATTTGTTCACACCATATATTGTATTATTATATTCCCCATTCTTATTCTTTTTATAAATAAACGGGTGCTTTTGATGCATGTCTGCTACATGTTACAGGTTACAGGTTCTTGGACAGGAAACAGTGAAAACGAGGTAAAGACGACGTAAAAGTGAGACTTTGACCGACAAACAGAGAATCTTGATCAAGCCTACATAAGAAACAATTCAAAAAGCAAGATTCAAGACATCGACTCAAAGCGAACGGGTAGAAGTCCACTACAATGTTCACTGAAGATCTGTAACCAACCTAGAAGCCCAAATGGAAAAAGATATATAGAAATAAGAAGCCCAAGCCAACAAGAAGCAGCCCACAAAAGCTCACAAGTTGATCTCTCTAAAGGGCCGCGGAACCGCGGCCCAAGCCTGCCATTGCCGCGGTTCCGCGGCCTTCTGGTGCCCACGCTTCGTGAAATTTTTACATAATTTGGGTGCGGCTCTGAAAATATTTCCTAAGGGCTATTTTTGTAATTTCAGACATGCGAAACAAATGTAACCCTAGGGTTTCCTATCCTTTATAAATAGAAACTCTAATCATTGTAATTTCTTATGCCTCCCTATGCCTCCCTATGCCTCCCTTTAATGAATAAAATTTAGAAATCTTTTGGAGAGCATCGGTGCCTCTTTTCACTTCATGAATTCAGATCTGACAACCCTGCTTTGATGTTTGGAGAGAGCCATCTGTAAGTAATTTAATTTCTTGCCCTAGTGTAGATTTCAATTCCTTGCCCTAGGTAGATTTAATTTCATGCCCTAGGAACTTGTTTAGGGTTTAGCTTTGAGGAAGGATTTTGAGAGATGAGATCTCTCATCCCTTTCTTACCCACCAAATATTTACAATATGACTCCATGCATACACGCACATACCGCGCCCTACGGCATCCTACCCCTCGAGGTAACGATGACACCGTAGTGTAAAGGACCGGTTGCGCGTGTTTTCCATGGAGGTTAGGGTAAGGATCTCTAAAGGAAGGACAAGAACCTAGAGGAAGGAACACCTTCCCGAACGGATCTAATCCCCTTTATTGATAATTACCATAACTCCTCATAGATCTTCATTCGGGTATTGAAAGCGGTGAGATTTAATTACATTTCCAAACCATCCCTAAACCTAGCCCTAGCAAGAGTAGATCTAGATAATTGCCCTAGGTTAATTAGGTTTTTAGATTTAATAATTAATCCGAACACCCTTCGGAATTAACTCGTAAGCGCGACTAGGAGATTCACAAAATCCCTATGGACCGACCCGTACTCACCGGCTAGCTTCATGCGACGCCGTTCTTGATTGCGGTTTAGAAATAGTTTTTGACATACAAATCACACATCCTTCATGCGACCGTCAATACTTCTTGAGGTACTGAACGACCGATTACAAAATGTGTTCGCGCATTAAGGTTTTAATTCCTCGTCTTGTAATAGCTAAGGCTTTAGCAGCGACTCCTATACTAGTTTTTCTAAGGCACTAGGTGATAAAGCACCCTCGCTATATATTTTTTTATTTTATGCAGCCTTAAGTAATTACAACACCAGTGTTCATTTTTTTAATCTTTTTATTCACACTTGTACTTTTATTTTCTTTTTCCTTCATACTACGGATTTTAGACAAGAGCCTTTCAAAGTATTCTCTACTATTCCAAGTTTCAAGGTGCGTGTTTGTGCAAGTTGTAGGGTATATATTTCCAGAATTTTAGACTTAAGGTTCGGAATTATTTTTCAGATTTACACTTCAAATAAAAATTTCAATACTCTTCCCTTATTTTGACTTAGCCCAAGAAATGAACTCAAAATTTGCCTATTTCTAAATAATCTACAAGAACATATACTTTCTACAGTTAAACTCTAAGAAAGGTTATTTTTAGGGGTTTTAATTTACTAAGTTTAGGATCCAGTTTTTCCTAACTAGTCAACCGTCATGTTGAACTTAAGTCAAATATGGCCAAAATTGAACTTTTCAAATTTTTTTTTTGATTTTTATGGATTTTAAAATAAGTATGCAAATTCAAAAATATACATATGAATGCGAAGGAAGGAAGCTTACCGAGCACACCCCCAAACTTAAACTTGACAGGGCTACACCAAGAGGGTCAAAATTGCCGGTACTCCCCTGTATGTTTATTTATTATTGTTTTTTTTATTAACAGAAAAAGAAGACAAAAAATATATATACACAAAAAGGGCCCCCCTAAACTTAAGTGAAACATTGTTTCTACTGTTGCCATTTTTTTAAAAATCTCATAAACTTGTAGATTTGGGAGGAAAAATGTATTAACGGGGACATGAAATATGATCGTGAAAATCTCCCCCAAACTTATTTTATGCTCACCACTTTGAGTTAGAAAAAATTATTTTCAAGAGCCAAATTATACCCCCCCTCGAACTTGAGTTAAACAATGTTAAGCTTTTAAAGAGGGGGTTCAAAGTTATTGGTCAATGCCAAACTTTGCAAAGACCAAAAGTCAACACCAACCATTTGAAGAATTTATCAATGTAACGTATAGGTTGGTGGAAGAACATGTTATATAGAGCCAAGAAGAAGTGGGGAAGAGATAAGTGGTGGTATGGAAAGGGTTTGCGGGAACGTGAATGTGAGGAGATAAGAGGTGATGATAAATAAAAACGAGAATGTGAATGATCAGAAATGAGTGGAATATTGGTATTCTCGTATTTTATAAGAAGAAAGGGCGGTGGTTCAACTTCAATAGATGGAGGTTGATTAATCACAAAATCCATGTTGTTTAGGAATGCAAGTTCGTCAGCAAAAAGTTCTTCAAAACTCTCATCGATGTAATTGAACATTTTGCTATCAGTAAGTTTTGTGCCAGAATTTATCATACTTGATTTGTCAAAAATTATGGAGGTAGAAGACTCGAAAAACTCATCTACCTCATTTTCAAAAGTATCCAAATCAAGTTGGCTTTCTGGAATGATCAAACTTGAATTATCGGATTGTGATTCATCAACACTCACTGAAATTATAGGAAGAATAGAAGAGGAACCTGAGAAAGTGGGAGAAAGAAATTGAATACAAACTTGAGGGTGGAGATGGAGTGTATAAATTAGCACAATTTATAATGACCGATGTGTAAAAAGCGATTGTGCTAATCTATCAACCTACGGAGAAATGAGATCAAATCTCTCAAGATTCGTGAGAAAACATGGGTACGTCGAACTTGGTAAACCAGACATAAAAAATGAAAGTGATACGGTTTAATGCATGGTCAGAACGATGGAAAGGATGATGGGGAGTGATTTAGGAAGGGTAACAGTTAAAGGTTCAGGAGGGTGTACACAGTCAGTGGAAGGGACGGGATGAATTAGAAAATCCGACTCATCAAGCAAAACTGGTTCATTCTCAATACTATCCTCAAAATTCCTTTCAAAATTTATCTCATCCATGCATTTATCATCAAAATCCAGATGCATATGAAGTTCGGGAAAAACAGTTAATGACTCGGGATGATGAATTGGAGAGAGAAACTCATCCAAATCTGTGGGTTCATCATCCGAAATATTCCCAGCGTCGATATCCTTAATCAAGTGAAAATCAATTTTTTCAGACACCTCATCAAAAGCATGGATATTAATCAATTCAAGTTCTAGAGTGGAGGTGTAGAGGTCAAAAGGATTGATGATGGTTTCACTCGAAAGGGACCCTTCACAATAAGGTAAATCAAACACTACAAAGTCGCACAACTCATTACTCATTCTATTTTCAACTGGTGAATCATTTGGGACACTTGATAGACATTCAAAACCGGAGTTGTGGGATTCAATTGGGGATGGGTAGATTTGATTTGGAAGGGTGCACAGCTCACTCTCTCCACTCAAATTCTCAATCCGTCCAACCGCCTCATCATACATTGAAAAATTTGGAGCTAGTTGGAAACTAGCTACCGGGTCACTAAGTTGTATAAGGGCGGCCATGGACGCATTCAAATCCCTCATCTGCTGGCATGACGCTACCATAAAGTCTTACAACGACTGTTCCAGACTAGACATGGGTTGTGACGAGGTTTCAGTAAAAGATTCAAAGTTGTTTGGATACGTGAAACTCCCAAATGGCTGTATAGAAGCAATGTCTAGGGAAGGTGCAAAAGTCAGGTAGGACTGGTAGGAATTGAATGGTTGGATAGGAGTAGGATCAATATTTGGATAAGAAGGTGAATGGAATTGTTGATCCAAAAAATTCGCAGTGGTGAAAGGAGTGCAAGATCGTTTACGAGATTGTTCAATATGTTCAGCAATAGACATGGATTTCGGAGTTACAACAGGACTCGAAAAAGGAGTATCAACGTAAGAAGGCGGTGAAGGTTGAAATGGTTGATATAAGGTGGATTGCGGAGTCCAACTGGTTGTCCTAGACACGTCTATTCAATCTTTCAAAGAAATTTTGGGCATGGAGGGGTCGTTCGAAATTCGACCAAAATAAGAAGCGTAGGAAGTAATGTCTGGTTGAGGGTACCAAAGTTCGGCAAGAGTTTTGCGAGGTGGGGTACCCATGATGTGATGAGAGAAAGGAAAAGAATGTGGATTTATATATATATATATATATATATATATATATTTAAAAAAATTGTTTGTTTTTGGAGTTTTGAAATTTTTGAAAGTGTTGTTTTTTTTAGAAAGAGTTTTTGCAAAAATTTTTGTACGGAACTACGACACACTTTCAAACAATCACAATTTAAGCATGCACAATCAAACCTTGAGTTAGGGTCTCCTAAGTCAACTAGACTGCTTCTAACTGGTCCAAAGCGACAAGTTGTGAGATATCCCTCAAATCGTCTCTTCACCGCCAATTGTGGCCAGGTAAGCACAAGTGAAGAAATGAGGGATCCGCTCACGAATCACCATGAGACGGGCCTTTTAAAGTTACCTTTCTCACTTGTCTAGCTTAGGCACCACAAAGTCAAGTTTAGATAAACGACTGAATGCCCACAACCTTCCTCTATCCTAATGAGCGCGACAGTCCTTAATTGTCTGAGTCTAGATATTTTTTTATTAAACTCGAGGGTGATGCATATTCTTTTTGTGATTTTTGTGGTCTTAGGAAGGGTAATGAAATCCCCACCCAATCTGGATTGGTGGTATAGCCCCTTAAATTCTGTATTAATTATGCAAAGCAGTTAACATACCAAAAAATCTAAAACACTTGCAAAATTTTTTTTTGGCAGCGCAAAGAATCCTGCACAAAAACAATTTATTGGATAGGAGAAGGAATTTTTGCGCAAAGAACCCTGCAGGAAATTTTTTCAGTAGAGTTCAGGGAGTTACAGAGGAGAAATGGAACGCTTACAGAGCAAAATGGATTGCTGATGTCAGCAAACTGCCGCGGTTCTGCGGCCAATTGCCTGTTAATGTCGCGGTTCCACGGTGGATAAATCGGTTCAAGCCTCCAAAATTTTTCTGTTTTCTGTTGTGGTTCTCCTCTGTCTGTTCAGATCTTCTGTTTGTTGATTTGTTCACTGGGTTGCTCCAGATCTGAATCAGTCCGTCTTCCTTTCCTGTACAATTCGCACAAAAACCAATCAAAAGTAACAAGATGATTTTTATTTTTATTTTCTTTTTTGTTTTAAAATTTTTTAATTTTTATAATTTTTAAATTTTTATTTTTTTTATTAACCCGAAATTACACAAAGAAAGTGACTACCGTCTCCCCGGCAACGGCGCCATTTGATTGTTTGATGTTTTGCGTATGCGTTTTAAAATCAAAATTAAGAATATACCGCAATCAATAATGGTGTCGCTTGGTAGCTAGCCGGTTGAGTACGGGTCGGTCCACAGGGAAATCGTGTTATCTCTTTAAGTTCTTACGAGTTAAGTCCTATTTTTGGTAGGTTTTGATTTAAAAATCTAAGATTGAAATTAATTTGATTTAAGGTCTTGCTAGGGTTAGGATTAGGTTAGTTTGGAAAAAAGAATTCTACTCAATGCTTTCTTTGCCCTAGTTAAGAATATAGGTGTTAGGGTAATAGTTAACAAAGGGGATTAGCACAACTAGGAAGAAATTTAGTTTCTTCCTTTTGGTCTTTGTCCGTCCTTTCTTGACTCCTAGCCCTAATCTCTATTTGAATCAACCACAACCGGTCTAATTAGGGAATCACCGTTATCTCGTAGGATAGGATGCCGTAGTGAGCGATGTGTGGTTTATTTAAATAGAGTCCGTATTAATTAAAATTATAGGGGCAAGGAAAGGAGTGGGAGAGATTTCCTTCTCTCAAACTTTCCCGATCCTAACCCTAACAAGTGAGGAATTACTCACTCATTAGGGTATTAACAATGGAATTCATTTTTATGTTTTATTTTGAAAACTATCTAAGTTGCAAATAATAAAAGACAAAATAAAATAGCAGATATTAAAAGAACTGATAAAAAATGCAAGAATTAAATTCAGATAAAAAGTCTTACTTTATTGATGCACTCTTGACGATTACAAAGGAATCAAAATTTTAATCTAGAAAATCAAAAAGAGGCATGCCTAATTAGGCTTTCAGTTCTCCTATTTATAGATAGGAGAAACCCTAGGGTTTACATCTGATTCACATTTGAAATTAATACCCTAAGAAAGCCGGGTCAAAGCACCGACACCCACCAACACGTGCACTGACACGTGCACTGCACGGCCGCGGATCCGCGGCAGAATGCCATGTTTGGCCGCGGTTCCGCGGCCATATAGTGGGATCTTGAGTTCAACTTCTCAGGGCTGCTTCATATTGCTTTTTCCTTCTGTTTTCTTCACTTGGTTTCTCAGAGTCTTTTCTACTTTCTTCCAGATTTCCAACAGTGCAGAATTATGTGGACTTTTACCGTGAGCTTTGCTTTGAAGTCTTGTATCTTGTGCTGCCCTTGTGCTTTGTGCATTGAACTGTTTACTGATCTTCATTTGTTCCTCGAACTGTTAGGCGGCATCATACGGATTCATCTATTGTTGGTTGTAGTTTCACTTTTGTAATGTCTTTTCATGAATTTCACTGTATTGTTCCGAGAACCTGTAACCTGCAACTATTTAGCAGACATAGATCAAAAGCACCTATTTATTTGTAATATGATTAAGAATGGGCGATATAATAATGCAAAATTCTGATATGAACAACCCCTAACAGCGCAATAAGTCGTGCCGGAGTAGAGCCCAATACACCCTACGAAACTACTGGAGTACCTACCAGTAAATCTCGCTTGTCCTGGCCAGGGACTTTGTGTAATGGCTTTCCGAACATAACGTGATATCAACCCCCAATAACGGAAGAGACGAATCCTATCTAACCGCTACTGCCTCCAAGTGCTTCGGGACTGTACCCAACTACTACCTGTTTGCACGACTCCTTTGAGCCGTGGTAGGGTAGTAATCTAAGTGCAGTGGGAACACACTTGAGAAGAATAGTGATATCAAGTCAATGGACTAACCTGTACTCATGCCACCCAGGAACTGTGGGACAGACCATCTCCTCTGCTGGGATGAGAAGCGTATACACTAGTCTACTCTGGAGTATCGATGATGCGTCTCGATAATCCTATGAATAAGGACCTGTATAAGGATGTGCTTATAGACTACCCAGCCCCCACTAGCGTGACTGCCATCATAACGCTGGTAGTCAAGCAAAGATCCTGAGGGCTCTACCAATATGTATAAGCGACATTCTAAGAGAAACATATGCACATATTGATGTAGAATCAAACCAAGTAGCATACTACCATTTTGAGCAAGACTGTTATTATAACTATGAATATCCCAAGCTTCCAATATGTAATATACAATCCAGTATGATACAATAATGGCTTCTAGGGCATATATCACTAATAATCTCCTACTTGCACTAAGGCCATGCATTGGCATATCGCAGACCTATCATCTTGATTAGCCTCTCGAACTATGTCTGAGAGATGGCCTTTGTGAATGGATCTGCAGTGTTGTTCTCTGTCTCTACTCTCCGCACCTCGATCTCCCGGCTATCAACGATCTCCCTGATCAGGTGGAACCGCCTCAAGATGTGTCTGGACTTCTGATAGGACCTTGGTTCCTTCGCTAAAGCTATAACACCATTGTTATCACAATACAGCGGTATTGGATTAACAATGGACGGAACCACCTGAAGCTCTGTCATGAACTTCCTGATTCAGACTGCTTCTTTTGCGGTGTCACATGCAGCGATATACTCCGCTTCCATCGTCTAGTCAGCAACAGTGTCATGCTTAGAGCTTTTCCAACAGACCACCCTTCTATTGAAGGTAAAGACATAACCCGACATGGACCTGGAGTCATCCTTGTTAGTGATATATGCCCTAGAGGCCATTATTATATCATACTGGATTGTATATTACTTAATGGGAGCTTGGGATATACATAGATATAGTAACAGTCTTGCTCAAAATGGTAGTATGCTACTTGGTTTGTTTCTACCACAATATGTGCATGTGTTTTCATAGCATATCGCTTATATATATTGGTAGAGTCCTTAGGATCTTTGCTTGATTACCAGCGTTGTGATGGCAGTCACACTAGTGGGGGCTGGGTAGTCTATAAGCACATCTTATACAGGTCTCTAGTCGTAGGATTATCGAGACGGGGCATCGATACTCCACAGTAGACTAGTGTATACGCTTCTTATCCCAGCAGGAGAGATGGTCTGTCCCACAGCCATCAGTACGTCGTAGTGGAGATAGTATGCAGGTGCTCATTAGGTTATGAGTACACTGGATAGGACTCGTCGGGAACTGTTGGTAGGTATTATACCTGTCATCGGGTAGCAGTTCTCAGGTGACATGAGCACAGCTTAGTCCGTCGAATTGACACTGCTGCTTTGCCTTAAGTGTGTTCCCACTTACTTTGATTACTACCCTACCACGGCTCAAAGGAGTCGTGCAAACAGGTAGTAGTTGGGTGCAGTCCCGAAGCACTTGGAGGCAGTGGCGGTTAGATAGGATTCGTCTCTCCCGGTATTGGGGGTTGATGTCGCGCTGTGTTCGGAAGTCCATTACACAAAGTCCTTGGCCAAGGCAAGCGAGATTGACTGGTAGGTATTCCAGTAGTTTCTCAGGGTGTATTGGGCTACTCTCCGACATGATTTATTGCGCTATTAGGGGTCTGACGATTACCGCCCCCTAGGCCCGATATGCGATACTCTTAGACGAACAGACCAGACTGTACAGAGATTGTCATATACAGGCTCAGTAAGAGTTCGGATGAGTTAGCTCATCGTCCTTCTTATCGACACATACCTGGGCAGCCGTTACGTGCAGCTAGTACCACTTGCGGCTCGTGGTTAAACCTATTGCCAGCGTAGTGTCGAGTCTTTAGAGTTTCACATAGAGAGTTTCTCTGCACCGGGCAAAAGGTGTAGAGGCCGTATGGTTTTACGACAGGTCTTCGATCACGTATGTGCACTTGTGTGGGTATGATGTTCAGGTAGATAATACTAGTGGGCTTTGGTTTAAGACGGATCCTAGTATTATATTATGGATTAGTTTCGTCTCTTTGTATTCGTGTTTCTCAGAACACGGATGCAGGTATGTATATATGGATGAGAGGGGCATAGAAGGAGACACCTCATTAGGGTTTTGACCATTGACTTGATTAAAACAATTATGAGGTGGAGGAAAGTATTTTTTATATTTGTAAATGATAATTGTGGCATGGCTACTTGGTTTGACTACTTGACTTAGTTTGACCATTTGACTTGGTTTGACCACTTGACTTGGTTTGACTCTTTGACTTAGATATTTCTTGTGAGATATTTTTTGTGGCACTAGATATTTCTTTGGTGAGATATTTTATTGACATGCTTGTAGTCAAATCAAGTGAGCCATCTCATTTTCTATTATCATTATCAAAAACCATTTTCTCTTTCCTCAAGCTAGCTCTCTTATTCTTCCTCACATCAAAAACCCTTAAGGTCTTATGAGTTGAGTAAACTAGTGTTCCAAGAGACAAAGCACTCCATTTTTACACTCTACACCTTCTAGGACTTCTAGTTTAGCGAACTAGAAGCCGTAGTTACCTCGGATTTGAGGTAGGAGCTCGGACTATAGACTCTCGGCTGGATCGTCTTTGACTCGAGGAGGCCGTCGAGGTTGCTACGATCCGTTACGATCCTTGGAGCTGACGACGAGTGGAGGACAGCGATGAAGACCCAAAGGACTTGAATCGTGAGGTACAACTTCGTATCATAGTAGTTAAACCTCATGTAGTTTGCTAGCTAGGGTTTATGGTCGATCCTTGGTTCTAGTCGGTGTTGCGAAGCCCGTAAAAATCATTTTTTGCAAATTCCTCCTCCCCGCGAATACGTGGGGTGCGCGACATTGACTTACAATCCTTGTTACTCTGAAAGCTGGAGTCGGCGAAGGCCTCAACCTTGAGGTCTTCTCTGCCGTACACCAAGAATATCTCCTTAGTCCTTCTCAGGTACTTGAGAATGTTCTTCATTGCTGTCCAGTTCTCCTCCTCTGTGTTTGACTGATACCTACTTACAACGCTCAGTGCGTAAGCTACTTCTAGTATGGTACACAACATCGCATACATTATAGAGCCCACCACAGAAGCGTAGGGTATAATACTCATGCGATCTCTTTCCAAATCAGTCTTGGGAGACATCTCTTTGGAGAGGGTGATTCCGTGACAAGCCGGTAGATTACCGCGCTTTGAATCTTCCATACCAAATCTTTTCAGTATGGTGTCAATGTACCTTGACTGTGAAAGTCCCAACATCTGTTTAGATCTATCACGATAGATCTGGATCACCAGAATGTAGGAGGCATCACCCATGTCCTTCATGAAGAACCTTTGTGACAAGAATCCTTTGACTGATTGTAGCATAGAAATGTCATTTCCTATCAGGAGAATGTCATCCACGTACAAGATGAGGAATACCATAGTTCTCGCTATAATTTTACTATAGATGCATGGTTCATCTGGATTTTTGATAAAGTCGAATTCCTTGAACGTCTCATCAAAACAGATGTTCCAACTCCGTGATGCCTGCTTTAGTCCATAAATGGATTTAAGCAACTTGCACACTCTTCTGCTGCTTCCACTCTCTATGAAACCCTCCGGCTGATCCATATAGACACACTCTTTTAAATTTCCATTCATAAAAGTGGTCTTTACGTCCATCTGCAAATTTCATAATCATGGAAGGCAGTAATGACAAGAAGGATCCGAATGGATTTGAGTATAGCCACTGGAGAAAAGGTTTCATCATAGTCCAAACCAGGTCTTCGATGAAAACCTTTTGCAACAAGTCTAGCCTTATAGGTTTCAATCTGTCCATCTACACCAATCTTCTTTCTGAAGATCCATTTGCAGCCTACAGGTTTTACCCCTTTTGGAGCAATGTCCAAAGTCCATACTTTGTTAGTGTACATGGACTCCATTTTGGTCCGCATTGCATCCAGCCATTTTACTGAGTCTCTGCTCTAAATGGATTGCTGGAAGCTTGTTGGCTCATCATCGTCAATGATGCAATCCTCTCTATCCCCGTCTATAAGAAAACCATAGTATCTCTCGGGCAAATGAGACTGCCACTAGTCCTGCGGAGTGGCGTAGGGATATCCGGTTTTTTCGAAACTTCTGGTTCCACCATACTTTCAGTAATAGCTTGTGGTTCTGGAATTTCTTCTAATTCTATTGAGCTCCCACTTATTTCTTTTTCAAGAAATTGAGTTTCCAAAAAGTGGGCATGCCGAGAAACAAAGACCTTTTGTTTCTCCGCGTAATAGAATAGATACTCCCTGGAGTTCTTTGGGTATCCCACAAACTTACACAGTACTGAGCATGCCTCGAGCTTGTCCGCATGCTGATTTTTTACAAAAGCTGGACATCCCTATATCTTCAGATACTTGTTGGGGTAAAAAATTACACCCCAGTTGACCAAGTCAAAACCAAGGTTAACCCCAAGTCAAGTGGGCCCTAGCCCAAACCCAAGTCAAGACCAAGCATGGAAGGGGCCGGCTCCATGCCAAAAAGGAGGCAATAAATTAGTCTAAATGTAATTTTTAGAAATAAATATATGTAAAGTGGGCAGAAAACCAAAATTTTATAAACCCTATGGCTTATGTGCAAAAAAGAAATAAGCACATAAGGCATGGGGTGGCACAAGTGCCATTTGGCAAAGCCCAAGGGGCTATGTGTAAAGTGTGTAGCCTATAAAGGCAAACATGATGAAAATATCTATGACAACTTTTTTCCATTCTCTAAAATTCTAGGGTTTGTACCTCCTTCCTCAAGGTTCTAAACCTTCTTCTTTTCTTTTGAATTAAATCAAGAGTTTAACTCTTTCTTTTCCAAAAATAAATAGTTTTTCACCATAAAACCCTTGAAGGGGAACTCGGATCTGCCATCAAACCACAAAAAGATGAGATTTTAAGTCTCACCTCCCCTTTTCCCCTTAAGATCCAGCTCAGAGAGAGGAAGAAGAAAGATACCTATCTCCAAAAATCCAATTCCGGGAGGATCCGAGGCTCAAAAGAAGATCCAAAGATTGATAGGAGTTTAACTCCATTCAAGAGTTTAACTCCATAAATTAAACCCCTTTTTGGGAGTTTTACTCCTAACCCAGGGGATAAGCCCCTTTTTTGCTGGTGTTCTAGGAGGTCGCGTGCCGCGCACACGACCCGCGGGCGCCCAGCTGTCGCGTGCATGGCATGTGACCCGCGGGCGCTAAAGCGCCTACGTGCGCCTCACGCGACTCGCGGATGCTCAGCGCTCAGCATTCACATGCAGCACACGTGACCGGCGGACGCTCAGCGCCCAGCGTTCACGTGCAGTGCACGTAACCCGCGGGCGCTAAGCACCCACGTGCGCCTCACGCGACCCGCGGGCGCTCAGCGCCCAGTTGTTGCGTGCAGTACGCGTGACCCGCTGGCGCCCACGCGCCAGGCACGTGACCCGCGGGCGCTAAGCGCCCACGTGCCAGGCATATGACCCGCGGGCGCCGGTGCCCACGCGTCAGGCAAGTGACCCGTAGGCGCCCAGCGCCCACGTGCCACACACATGTCTTTAAGACGCTCCTCCCCCCTCATTTTATATGCACTCCACACTAAATATAGTTCCCCCGTTAGAAAAATTTCTAACGGGGCGCTGCCCTGTACCCCGTATCCCGCTAGGGGGCTACTAGCCCTCTTGACCCCCAGCCCGCTATCCGGGTAGCGGAACCTCCGTAAAACTCTGCGGAGCCCCCGATATATCCAAAACCCTTTCAAAACATACGCACACTGCACATTGAGTTCGCATGACTAGTTGACCTGTCAATCGGAGGTTCCCTCGCTCCAAAGGCGAGGGGTAATTAACGACAGCTTAGTCCGCGGCTGCCGGAGATTCGGATTTCAACAATCAATAAACTCCAGCCTACCCTAGGCAGGGGTAATCTGTAGTACGCCTGACAAGAGCACGCGTATTCCCATCTCAATGGGGTGACAAAAAACACCCTACAATACAGAAGATAGGGTTTCTTCCCACTCCATATCTGATATGGTGTGGTAGGCACTGATTTAGTAGGAATCTTGTTCAAAAGATATGCAGCTAATTCTAGTGCATAACCCTAGAAGGATCGCGGTAACTCAGCGTTACTCATCATGGAACGTACCATATCCAATAAGGTTCTGTTCCGCCTTTCCGATACACCGTTGTGTTGAGGTGTGTATGGAGGAGTAAGCTGAGAGAGAATTCCATTCTCTTTTAAGTAACCCAGGAACTCGGCACTTAAGTATTCACCACCTCGATCAGATCTAAGTGTCTTGATACTTTTGCCAGCTTGTTTTTCCACTTCATTCTTGTATTCCCGGAATTTCTCAAAGGCCTCGGATTTATTTTTTTATCAAGAATACATGTCCATATCTTGAGAAATCATCCGTAAAAGTAATGAAATAGGAATAACCACTTCTTGCATGTGTAGACATTGGACCACACACGTCGCTGTGTATGAGTCCCAAGAGCTCAGTGGATCTTTCTCCATGTCCAGTGAACGGAGTCTTTGTCATCTTTCTTTTGAGACATGATTGAAAAGTTGCATAGGACTGATATTTGAACGGATCCAAATATCCCTCTTTATGTAACTTCGTCAACCGTGTTTCATTTATGTGACCCAGTCTACAATACCATAAGAAAACCTGATTTAATTCTGGAGACTTTCTTTTAAGTGTGTTCTGGACGTTGAAAACCTGAGCTTGATTTAATACGTATATACTGTTTGTAGGGTTCCTAGGCACACTATAGAGGTCTCACAAGGCATCAACCATGCCAATTTCTAATTTTATGGGTGCCGAGAAACCCTAATACGGATCGTCGACTAGAAATTTAGGCGAAACAGTAAACTAGTTAACATCTTAACTAAAGGAGAGAGGCTACAATCTTTGTAGATCCGGTTCTCCACTTCCTTAGCTCCACGTAGGCGTCCTCTCGCTGTCCATCTCGAATCCCGAACTCAAACGTCGGCTTCATCGGAGAATTGGGCGGACTAGGTCGTCGGCTTCGTGCCGAAGATGATCTACGTCGAGGCATCACAAGTTCAAGCTCCGACTTCACAAAGTTGTGAAACTTATGAAGAAAACACCCAAAACAACTTGGCAAGAGGTAGAGGGTGAAGAAATAGGAGGTGGGTTCACTTTAGAATTGGATTTCTTTCACTTTAGCTCAAGTTGCCATTGATGGACTTAAGCTTTTCTTGAAGAAGAAGATGATGAAGAAGAAAGAATATGATAAGTGTTCTTTTAAAAATGAAAAAGAAAATGAATACTTATCATAATCTTAACCATAGTTAAGTGTAGAGAATGAACTAGGGTTACTTCAAATGGTTAGGGTTAAGCATGAGACAAGAATGGTGACTAAGTCAAAGCTTCATGAAGCTTCAATAAGAAACAAAGAAAGCCACCATTCTCATCTTTATCTTTTCCAAATAAATAAATAAACAAATAAATAAATAAATGAATATGCAAAACCCTAATCATCAAATTAATCATGGTTTAATTCTATACACTTAACTAAATGATCAAGTATCATCAAACATGATACAAAAATGTGCACAAAAGTATATCACATATACTTCTTGCACATCAAGTGAGAAAATTCATATAAAGTGAACCAATACTAGCTAATGCAAAATAATATATCAAATATATAATTATACATTAAATCATTAAATCAACACTTGACTTAACGATCCGGTCATATCACATATAACCGACTAGTATCCTATGTATCGGCTTATCGAATCAATGATTCGATAACTAGGTCATATCGAATATAACCAATCGATACATCCATCGCGAGAATGAAATACGGTATCACATACACGCATTATTCTCGGTCCTGCACATATCTCATATGCGCTCCTATTTCATTTCGCTTGAGCCAGGAAACCTCTGTGTAGGACTCTAAAGACTCGTCAATACGCCGGTAGCAGATGATGATCATATCAAGCACCCACAAGCCACAAGCGGTCTGCTAAACGTAACGGCCATCCGGGTATTGAGCGATCAGAAGATCGACGAGCTAGCCCGCTCACACTCCTGTGAATCCAACCAGTAACACTTACCGTACAGTCCGGTCTGTTCGTCTGATATGTCGCATATCAAGTCTAGGGGTGATAAACGTCAGACCCCAATAACCGATAAGTCGTGCCGATGTGAGGCTCATAACGGATCGAGAAACTACTGGTAACACTTACCAGCAAATCTCTGATCAGCCCTGGCCAGGGACTTCCCTGTTACGCCCAATCGAGCACTGCGCAACATCAACCCCCAATACCGGGAGAGACGAAACCCCTCCTATCGCTCATTGCCTCCATGTGACTCGGGACTGTACCCAAAGACCACCGTTTTGCACGCCCTCATGGATGTGGTAAGATGGAGATCAAAGCACAGTAGGAATCACACAAGACTCTATGACGATCTCGGGTCTACAGACTAACCTGTACAAGTGTCACCTGAGAACTGCCATCTGACGTGAGGTATAATACCATCTGGGAGTTTTCGGCGAGTCCGTCCAGTGTACCCAGTCTCCACTGAGCACCCGTATACCATCTCTGATGTCAAACACCAATGGATATGGGATCATCCATCGCCCATCTCATGGGTCGAGAAGCGTATACGCTAGTCTACACTGGTATATCGATGCTTTGTCTCGATACACCCACGACTAGGGACCTTGAAGGATGTACTTATAGACTACCATGTCCCCACTAGTATGATCTGCATCATAGTCCAGGTAGTCAAGTACACATCCTAAGGGCTTTATCAACATGTAACTATAAGACAGTTTAAAGAGACAAGTGTACATATTAAGATAAAGAGTAACCAGATAGCATACTATCATATCGAGCAAGAAAGTCATCTCTATATATGTCCAAGCATCCAATATAATATACATCATCTGTACAATACTGGCCTCTAGGGCATACATACAACTAACAATCTCCCACTTGCACTAGGGCCAGCTGCTGTAGTATCGCATACCGAGCATCCCGAAGAGTCTCTCAAACTGTATCTGGGGAATGGCCTTCGTGAGTGGATCCGCCGTGTTGTTCTTCGTGTCAACCCTCCTGACCTCGATCTCCCGGCGATCAACTATCTCCCGGATCAGGTGATACCGCCTCAGAATATGCCTGGATCGCTGATGGGACCTGGGTTCCTTGGCCAAAGCCACCGCTCCATTGTTATCGCAATACAAAGGTATTGGATGCTCAATGGATGGAACCACTCCAAGTTCAGTAATGAACTTCTTGATCCAGACAGCCTCTTTAGCAGCATCGTTGGCAGCGATGTATTCAGCCTCCATCGTCGAGTCTGCCACGGTTTCCTGCTTGGAACTCTTCCAGCTAACCGCCCCTCCGTAAAGGGTAAAGACAAATCCCGACTGCGACTTAGAGTCGTCCTTATCACTCTGGAAGCTCGAATCGGTAAAGGACTCCACTTGGAGTTCTCCATTACCATACACCAAGAGCATCTCTTTAGTCCTTCGCAAGTACTTGAGAATGCTCTTCACAGCTGTCCAGTGACTCTCTCCAGGATCAGCTTGATACCTGCTCACTATACTTAGTGAGTATGCTACATCGGGTCTGGTACATAGCATCGCATACATGATAGAGCCTACAGCCGAAGCATAGGGTATCCCTTGCATGCGAGCTCTCTCCAAATCAGTCTTGGGAGACATCTCTTTGGAGAGAGTGACTCCAGAGATCGTGGGCAAGTTCCCACGCTTGGATTCTTCCATACTAAACCTCTTTAGTATGGTGTCAATGTACCTGGATTGGGACAATCCCAGTATCCGTTTGGATCTATCTCTATAGATCCTGATCCCCAATATGCAGGAGGCATCACCAAGATCTTTCATTGAGAATCTTTGTGATAAGAAGAGCTTGACCGATTGCAGCATAGGAATATCATTTCCTATCAAGAGTATGTCGTCCACGTACAATACGAGGAAGACAACCTTACTCCCTGCCACCTTCTTGTAAATACAAGGTTCATCTGGGTTTTTGACGAAATCAAACTCTTTGATAACGACGTCAAAGCAGATGTTCCAACTCCGCGATGCTTGCTTTAATCCATAAATGGATTTAAGCAGCTTGCACACCTTCCCGCTGCTCCCACTGTCTACGAAGCCCTCTGGCTGAGTCATGTACACGCACTCTTCTAAATCACCATTTAGAAAGGCGGTCTTAACATCCATTTGCCAGATTTCGTAATCATGATATGCAGCGATGGCAAGCATGATCCGGATGGATTTAAGCATAGCCACTGGAGAAAAGGTTTCGTCATAGTCCACACCTGGTCTTTGGCGAAAACCTTTTGCAACAAGTCTAGCTTTGAAAGTCTCCACTTTCCCATCTACACCAAGTTTCTTCTTGAAGATCCACTTGCTCCCAATGGGTTTTACCCCTTCAGGAGCAACGTCCAAAGTCCATACTTTGTTGGTGTACATGGATTCCATCTCGGACCGCATAGCATCCAGCCATTTCACTGAGTCCCTACTCGTGATGGCCTGCTCGAAACTAGTTGGGTCATCATCCTCCATGATGCAATCCTCGCTTCCACCGTCAATGAGAAAACCGTAGTATCTCTCTGGTGGACGAGAAACCCTACTAGATCGGTGGAGAGGCTGGGGTTCGTCGAGTTCTACTGAATTCTCTGGTTCTACCAAGTCTTCTGTTATAGTTTGTGTCGCTAGAACCTCTTCCAGTTCTACCTCAATGCCACTTATCTGTTTCATAAGAAAACTTTTTTCTAAGAAAGTGGCATGTCGAGAAACAAACACTTTTTGTTCCTCGGAGTGGTAGAAGATATACCCTCGTGAATGTTTGGGATATCCAACAAACTTACATAGAACAGACCTTGCCTCGAGCTTGTCCGGATTTTGTGTTTTAACATAGGCCGGACAACCCCATATCTGAATAAAATTAAGACATGGTCTCTTGCCATTCCATATCTCATATGGAGTGGTAGGCACTGATTTGGTCGGAACTCTATTCAGTAGGTATGCAGCAGTCTCCAGTGCATATCCCCAGAAGGAAATAGGTAACTCAGCTGTACTCATCATAGAGCGCACCATATCTAATAGGGTGCGATTTCTCCGCTCCGATACACCGTTGTGCTGTGGTGTATAAGGAGGAGGAAGCTGAGAGAGAATCCCATTCTCTTTTAGATAATCTCTGAATTCGTTACTTAAGTATTCTCCTCCTCGATCAGATCGAAGGATCTTAATACTTTTGCCCGTTTGGTTCTCTACTTCTTGTTTATATTCTCTAAATTTCTCAAAAGCTTCTGATTTGTGTTTCATCAGGAACACATATCCGAATCTAGAGAGATCGTCAGTGAATGTAATGAAGTACGAAGAACCATCCCTGGCATATGTAGACATGGGACCGCATACATCACTATGTATTAGTCCCAAGAGTTCGATAACTCTTTCTCCGTGTCCTGTAAACGGAGTTTTGGTCATCTTGCCTTTGAGACATGACTGGCAAGTGTCATAAGATGAAAATTCAAATGAATTTAAATATCCATCCTTATGCAACTTAGCAAGTCGTGTCACATTGATGTGACCCAGTCTACAATGCCACAAGAAAGATTCGTTTAGTTCAGAACTCTTCCTCTTGTGTGTGTTTTGTAAATTGAGGACTGTATTTTGATTGAGAATGAATATGCCATTATACAACGAGCCTGATGCGACCAACTTTTGATCTAGGAATATGTTCATAATATTACCCTGTAATACAAAATTATATCCTTCTTTACTTAATAAAGAAACTGATATAATGTTGCACATCATGTTCGGCATATAATAGCATTCATTTAGAATCAGTGTATCACCACTTGGTAATACAAGGTGATATTCACCAACTGCTTTGGCTGCAACATTTGCCCCATTCCCAACTTGAACGGAATGATCACCTTTTCCCAGTTCTCTACCTTTTCGTAGCCCATGTAACTGTTTACATATGTGGGATCCTGATCCGGTATCTAATACCCAGGACGTAGGGTGAACTGAGAAACAGTTCTCAATAACTAACACATCTGTAGAAGATGCATCAACATGCATGTTCTTTTGGGCGGCTTGAGAATCCAGATATTCTCCTGTTTCCTGTTCATTCTTATAACACTTATAAGATAGAACGGGTTCAACGTTCCCCTGCACAGTATAACATGCGGGTTCGGTCAATACATCCATATTATTATCTTCATTAGGGCATGAAATGGTCGCTACCTGGAGAGAGAGAGAAGAAAACACTTTAGCGTATGCTCGTGCAAGATCAGATTGGTTATTATCTTATCTAATCAGGATGGCTCCCACTGCTTTTTATCAAATCTTCCTTCAAACCCTAAAAGGAAAGATTAGCTGGGATTAATTACACACTACAAGTTCGCCAATCTTTCAGCCAGGCCAGTGTCGGTACTTTGAGGGAGGTCCCCCGTGCTTTCGCACGAACCTAATTAATGTAAACCTCGTTTTCCCAGAGGCGTAACCCCGTTGACACCTTTCTAGACACCTACTTGATTAGCTAATTGCAATGTGTAAAACTCTCCCAGGAGTAACTCTTACTCGCAGTGGGTATCGGGATCCAACTATCTCATAGAAGGTATGCAATCTCATTGCAAATTTCAACACTTGAAATTCCCGATAATATTTTGCCCCTAGCGTCCTATGACCTTGACGGAGGCCAAACAACGCATAGTCCGCTAGTCAAGTTCAACCCGTCATTTCCTGATTGAATTAAACCCACCCGCACGACCCTTGACGGAGGCCAAACAACGCCGTACGAATACCCTAATCCAATCGCATCATATGCAAGCAGATAAGCACTAGTTAGCTACCGTACACTGCGCCTTGACGGAGGCCAAACTACCGCAGCACGAATACTAACTAGTACTTATCTGAAATGACGGAGGGCTACGCAGGTTTTTCATAAAAACCATGAGCGTAATGAACTTGATATCTTTGTAGAATCAAATGAAGTTTTGAAATGGAGTGATTTTGATGCTTTTCTAGTTTTGCTAAAGGGGTCATTCCCGGTGAAGGGATCGTCGGCCCTTTCCTCGTCGAATGAGGTGCGGGATATATCATATATATCACTGTGCAAAGCAGAAACTATAGAAGCTATCAAAAACAAATCGAGTGTGTAGCATCTGCCAGTTATTGCTAAAGGAGTCACTCCCGGTGAAGGGATCTCGGTCCTTTCCTCATCGAATAAGGTGCAGGATATATCACATATACCGCTGTGCAAAGCAAGAACTGTAGCTACTCGTTTTATTTAAAATTTGATTCTACAACATCTTAGGTTTCTTTTCTTTCATTAATCACATTAATGAAGTCCCATCATTTAAGTACCTAAACATCACAGATAAATACGACGTACACTTATGCCATCCGCATTCGCCTCGATGTCCCCTCGTGCACCGTTAGGTTAGGTAACTAACGACAGAGCAGGGCAGGGCTAGCGCGGGTGTAAAATATAAGTAACGCCTATATAATATATCATATATACTATATACTGTATCTATCACAGAACATCACATGATCACATCACAGATATCGCAGCAGAAGAAACATATGAAATATTGGATATACTAGGACGTCCGTGTTTTCAATACGAGCCAGTATAAAACACGGATTCCACGGTCGTGATGAATAGCCAATCCCACACCCCTAGACCCCTACGAGAGTGGCAAGCAACCCTACCAATTCTAGGGTTAGGAGACTCGGACTCGACTCCTCGAGTTGGTCTCCCACTGGACCCCAGAACCCGGTTACTTGTGCTCCCCTCCTTGGGTCTATCCTAATGCGGAAAAGTAAACAATATACAAAAGGTGACATCTTCCGCAACCTGGAAGTGCCCCAAATAAAAGAATATTACATACAAGTTTTTACATGAATGAAAATGAAAAACACTCATCTCACATAAAAACCCCCGGCTATTCAAACACGACGATCCAATATAACATATCCAGCAACACATAACATCACATATCATCAACGTAAGTAAGTATGCATACCCCAATTGTCGTTGACGTATAGCAACGAAACCGGGGATATGAACATACTACACTTACGGTCACAGAAAAGAAAGTGTAAAACTACAACAGTTGGAATCCTCAACCTCTTTAGACATCACATGCCTAATCAAATGAAATACTTAGACATCTCATGCCTAACAGTTATAAACCCCGCATTTTAGTCTCATTATCGAAAACTCTTTTCAATATCAAGTGAAACTAAACCGCTAGATTTATAACATTCATTCAGTTATCTCATAACTGTTTGTGAATTCCAATTATTGTATCACATTCCAGATAAACAGAAAATGTTAAACTTTCCGATCGAACAGTCGAATACCCAAGTTTTCCTGATACAGCTCAACACATGAAATAAGTCTAACAACATTCAGTTCGTGCCTCAGTACCAACGGTCCAGCCGTAGAAGGGTCAAGCCAACGCCTCACATGTGGCACGCCGTACTGCCCCAAACCCGAAGGTTCAAAGGGCAGTTCAAGACGGTCACATAATCGAGTTAAGGTTTGTTGTCTTCTAGAGGGTCCATCGCGTTAGTTGCACTACTTAGAACGTCGTTAAACTACGGAAAAATCCAACACTGGGAAATTTCCCGACAGGGGAAAAATTGGGTATTTATATCCGGTCGAACTTTTTAATATATTCTAAAATTTATCCGGAAAGCCACATAGACAAAATCTGATACTCCGATCGAAACACCGAATCCCCAAAACAATCCCAGAAAATTCAACTCTTGAATAAATATTAAAAATTCCCATAAAACTCAGCACCAGAAAAGAGGAATTACTGTACAAAAATTATTGCGCATTTTGAACAGTAGGCGGCGGAACCGCGGCAGAAGCCATGCTTCTGCCGCGTTTCCGCGGCGATTTAGACGCATCATGAGCTCGTTTTGCACCATAATTCTTATATCTTCATGCTGATATTTTAAAGAATTTTTAATATGGAAAAATCCCATTTTTTAGAAAAAGTCCAGAGAGCAATATTTGAGTTGGGGTTTCGGGTCGATCGGACTTCAAACTCCGTCTAGACTTCGCCTAAGGCTCTAGCTAGGCTCTGATACCACTGTAGGGTTCCTAGGCACACTATAGAGGTCTCACAAGGCATCAACCATGCTAATTTCTAATTTTATGGGTGCCGAGAAACCCTAATACGGATCGTCGACTAGAAATTTAGGCGAAACAGTAAACTAGTTAACATCTTAACTAAAGGAGAGAGGCTACAACCTTTGTAGATCCGGTTCTCCACTTTCTTAGCTCCACGTAGGCGTCCTCTCGCTGTCCATCTCGAATCCCAAACTCAAACGTCGGCTTCATCGGAGAATTGGGCGGACTAGGTCGTCGGCTTCGTGCCGAAGATGATCTACGTCGAGGCATCACAAGTTCAAGCTCCGACTTCACAAAGTTGTGAAACTTGTGAAGAAAACACCCAAAACAACTTGGCAAGAGGTAGAGGGTGAAGAAATAGGAGGTGGGTTCACTTTAGAATTGGATTTCTCTCACTTTAGCTCAAGTTGCCATTGATGGACTTAAGCTTTTCTTGAAGAAGAAGATGATGAAGAAGAAAGAATATGATAAGTGTTCTTTTAAAAATGAAAAAGAAAATGAATACTTATCATAATCTTAACCATAGTTAAGTGTAGAGAATGAACTAGGGTTACTTCAAATGGTTAGGGTTAAGCATGAGACAAGAATGGTGACTAAGTCAAAGCTTCATGAAGCTTCAATAAGAAACAAAGAAAGCCACCATTCTCATCTTTATCTTTTCCAAATAAATAAATAAACAAACAAATAAATAAATGAATATGCAAAACCCTAATCATCAAATTAATCATGGTTTAATTCTATACACTTAACTAAATGATCAAGTATCATCAAACATGATACAAAAATGTGCACAAAAGTATATCACCTTCTTGCACATCAAGTGAGAAAATTCATATAAAGTGAACCAATACTAGCTAATGCAAAGTAATATATCAAATATATAATTATACATTAAATCATTAAATCAACACTTGACTTAACGATCCGGTCATATCGCATATAACCGACTAGTATCCTATGTATCGGCTTATCGAATCAATGATTCGATAACTAGGTCATATCGAATATAACCAATCGATACATCCATCGCGAGAATGAAATACGGTATCACATACACACATTATTCTCGGTCCTGCACATATCTCATATGCGCTCCTATTTCGTTTCGCTTGAGCCAGGAAACCTCTGTATAGGACTCTAAAGACTCGTCAATACGCCGGTAGCAGATGATGATCATATCAAGCACCCACAAGCCGCAAGCGGTCTGCTAAATGTAACGACCATCCGGGTATTGAGTGATCAGAAGATCGACGAGCTAGCCCGCTCACACTCCTGTGAATCCAACCAGTAACACTTACCGTACAGTCCGGTCTGTTCGTCTGATATGTCGCATATCAAGTCTAGGGGTGATAAACGTCAGACCCCAATAACCGATAAGTCGTGCCGATGTGAGGCTCATAACGGGTCGAGAAACTACTGGTAACACTTACCAGCAAATCTCTGATCAGCCCTGGCCAGGGACTTCCCTGTTACGGCCAATCGAGCACTGCGCAACATCAACCCCCAATACCGGGAGAGACGAAACCCCTCCTATCGCTCATTGCCTCCATGTGACTCGGGACTGTACCCAAAGACCACCGTTTTGCACGCCCTCATGGACGTGGTAAGGTGGAGATCAAAGCACTGTGGGAATCACACAAGACTCTATGACGATCTCGGGTCTACAGACTAACCTGTACAAGTGTCACCTGAGAACTGCCATCTGACGTGAGGTATAATACCATCTGGGAGTTCTCGGCGAGTCCGTCCAGTGTACCCAGTCTCCACTGAGCACCCGTATACCATCTCTGATGTCAAACACCAATGGATATGGGATCATCCATCGCCCATCTCATGGGTCGAGAAGCGTATACGCTAGTCTACACTGGTATATCGATGCCCTGTCTCGATACACCCACGACTAGGGACCTTGAAGGATGTACTTATAGACTACCATGTCCCCACTAGTATGATCTGCATCATAGTCCAGGTAGTCAAGTACACATCCTAAGGGCTTTATCAACATGTAACTATAAGACAGTTTAAAGAGACAAGTGTACATGTTAAGATAAAGAGTAACCAGATAGCATACTATCATATTGAGCAAGAAAGTCATCTCTATATATGTCCAAGCATCCAATATAATTTACATCATCTGTACAATACTGGCCTCTAGGGCATACATACAACTAACACTGTTATCTAGTGTACTTGGCCCAATCAAATTTTGATTAAGGTGGATGTGGACCACATCGCTTACAAATGTAAAATCATAACCTTCTTTAGAAAGTAAAGATACAGAAATGATATTACAAGCCAGACTAGGTACACACATACAGTTACGCAAAATCAAAACCTGCCACTCGTTAATCCTAGGTGATATTCCCCTACGGATGCAGCATCCACGCTCATTCCATTAGCAACCCTGAGAGTCATATCACCTGTCTTGATAACTCTACGGTTTCTCAGAGCCTGTAATGAATTACAGATATGAGATCCTGATCCGGTATCTAGTATCCATGAAGTAGAGTTATTTGAGAGACAATTTTCAATCATAAACACACCTGAAGCCGAAGCCACAACGTGCTTCGAATCCTGGTTTCTGGCTTTCCAAGCCATGCAGCCCTTCTGCCAATGACCTTACCCTTGACAATAGAAACATTCCTCCTTCCCTACTGTGAGCCCCGAAACTTTTTTCCTGCCCTTTCCCTCTACCTTACTGACACCGCCTATTGGCTTGGTGGAGGCCTTCTTCTTCTCTCCCTTGGCTTTCGCCTTGGATCTAGAAGAGGAAGATTCCCCAATAAGCAGAGCGGGTGTCTCCCTGTATTTCTGCTGGGTGCCCTCAGCGCTGCTCAACATGTTGAAGAGTCCTGGAAGTGAAACTTTCTTCCTTTGAATGTTGAAATTCAAGATAAACCCGGCATAAGTAGAGGGGAGGGACTGTAGAATAAAGTCAGTACATAACTCATTCTCCAATGTGGTCCCAAGGTCCGCGATCTTTTTAATATAGCTAATCATCGTAAAGACGTGGTCCTCTACAGATGACCTGACGGCTAATCTCTCCTGAAACAATATCTTTGAGGTTTCATATCTTACGATAATAGATTGCTCTCCATATAAATACTTGGTATGGAGGAAGATGGAAACTAAGTCCATCTTCTCGTGCCGCCTCTGGTGTTCATAATCCATTGAGGCTAACACGAGGCACTTGGCTCTCACACTGTCTTTTTCCCATGTCTTACGGATATCAACATCTGCGATGGTGGAATCTGGACTTGGGTCGGCGGGGGTTTTGGTAGTAAGGAGATAGCCCAGCTGTAAGTCCATGTCACGCACCCCACGAACTTGCGGGGAGGCGGAATATATGAAAAACGATTATCAAAGCTTCGTAACACGGACTTGAGCGCATGAATTGTATCTAAACCGTTACTAGCAAAATATGAGAGGTTTAACTACTCGGATTCGAAGTTATACCTCACGTTACTTGTCCTTCGGGTCTTCATCGCTGTCCTCCACTCCTCGTAGGCTCCTTGGAACATTGGCACCTCAACGGCCTCCTCGAGTCAAAGATGATCCACCCGAGAGCTCCTACGCCAAGCTTGATCTCTAACTTGAGATAACTAGGTTGCTCAAAGTGCTAATCTAAGCTACCTAGGGGATATAGAGTGAGGTTATGGAAGTATTAGTCTAGCTAACCCTTGATCTCAACACATGAGAGGTTAGGGTTAGGGTTTGAAGAATGAGAGAGCTTGAGGAGAGAGAAGGTGAGAATGAGAATCATTTTGGATGAATAAATCATATGTGTATATATGAAACATATCATATATATTAAATGAATAACAAATAATGATATATCATCATGTTTCATTAATACACTTAGTGATTCATCACATGAGTCATATAAATCATAAATGATTCATTAACTCCATGTATGAATCACACCATGACTCACTTATCCAATTAATGCAAATGCCACCTTAACCCCCAAGTCACCATGCTTTAAGAAGCTTCCCGACAAATTACGAGAACGCCCCTCCTATCCGTAAAAATACGGAAAAACTTTAGACAGTATAAATCCAATAATCCGATACTAGAATCTGGCTTAAACCAAAGCCGACTAGTAAAAACTGTCCGAACATCGTACGTGCGTAAAAACACGTATGCGTCCGAACCCTGTCGTAAAACTATACGACCTCTATATCGTTTCGCCCGAAGCAGGGAAACTCTCTGTGTGGGACTCTAAAGACTCGACACTACGCTGGCAGTGGGTTTAACCACAGGCCGCAAGCGGCACTAGCTGTACGTAACGGTCCCCAGGTAGATGTCGATAAGAAGGCCGATGAGGAAACCCATCCGAACTCCTACTGAGCCCGATGTGACAATCTCCGTACAGTCCGGTCTGTTCGTCTAAGACTATCGTATATCGAGCCTAGGGGGCGGCAAGCATCAGTCCCCTAATAGCGGTATAAGTCGTGTCGGAGTGTAGCCCATTACACCCTGAGAAACTACTGGAACCTACTAGTAAATCTCGCTTGCCCTGGCCAGGGACTTTGCGTAATGGCTCTCTGACACAGCGCGATATCAACTCCCAATACCGGGAGAGACGAATCCTGTCTAACCGCTACTGCCTCCAAGTGCTCAGGACTGCACCCAACTGCTACCTGTTTGCACGATTCCTTTGAGCCGTGGTAGGGTAGCAATCTAAGAACAGTGGGACACACTCGAGGCGAAGTAGCAGTGTCAAGTCTGCGGACTATGCTGTACTCATGTCACCTGGGAACTGTTAACTGACGACTGGTATAATACCAACCAACAGTTCCCTCTGCGAGTCTTGTCCGGTGTACCCGTAACCTAACGAGCACCTGTATACTATCTCCAGTACGACGTATTGATGGCTGTGGGACAGACCATCTCCCCAACTGGGATGAGAAGCATACACACTTAGTCTACTCCGGAATATCGATGCCCTATCTCGATAATCCAACGACCAGGGACCTGTATAGGTTGTTGCTTACAGACTACCCAGCCCCCACTAGTGTGACTGCCATCACAACGCTGGTAATCAAGCAAAAGATCCTATGGGCTCTACTAATATGTATAAGTGATACGTTACAAGAAACATATGCACATATTAAAGTAGACACAAACCAAATAGCATACTACCATTTTTAGCAAGATTGTATATACAACTGTGAATATCCCAAGCTTCTATTAAGTAATATACATATAAGTATGATACAATAATGGCCCCTAGGGCATATACACTAACAATCTCCCACTTGCACTAGGGCCATGAGCTGGCATATCGTAGACCTATCATCTCGAATAGCCTCTCGAACTGCGTCTGAGGAATGGCCTTTGTGAATGGATCAGCAATGTTATTCTCCGTCTTTACTCTCTTTATCTCGATCTCCCGGCGATCTACAATCTCGATACCGCCTTAAGATGTGTCTGGATTTCTGATGGGACCTGGGTTCCTTCGCTAAAGCTATAGCGCCGTTGTTGTCACAGTACAGAGGTATTGGATCAACACTGGTAGGAACCACCTGAAGTTCTGTGAGGAAATTCTTCATCCAGACAGCTTCTTTTGCGGCATCACAAGCAGCTATGTATTCCGCTTCCATCGTTGAGTTAGCAACGGTCTCCTGTTTGGAACTCTTCCAACAGACCGTCCCTCCATTGAGGGTAAAGACATAACCTGACATGGACTTGGAGTCATCTTTGTCTCTGGAAGTCGGAGTCGGCAAAGGCCTCCATCTGGAGGTCTTTTCCGCCATACACCAAGAACATCTCCTTAGTCCTTCTCAGGTACTTGAGAATGTTCCTTACTGCTATCCAGTGCTTCTTCCCTGGGTTTGCTTGATACCGGCTTACTACGCTCAATGCGTATGCTACATCTGGTCTGGTACATAACATCGCATACATTATAGAGCCTACCGCAGAAGCGTAGGGTATAATCGACATGCGATCCCTTTCCAAATAAGTCTTGGGAGACATCTCTTTGGAGAGGGTGATTCCGTGACAAGCCGGTAGGTTCCCGCGCTTAGAATCATCCATACTGAATCTCTTCACTATGGTGTCTATGTACCTGGACTGCGAAAGTCCCAACATCCTCTTTGATCTATCACGATAGATCCGGATCCCCAGAATGTAGGTGGCATCACCCATGTCTTTCATGGAGAATTTCTATGATAAGAATCTTTTGACTGACTGTAACACAGGAATATCATTTCCTATTAGGAGAATGTCATCCACGTACAAGACGAGAAATACTACAGCTCTCCCTACAATCTTACTGTATATGCATGGTTCATCTGGATTTTTGATAAAGTCGAATTCTTTGACAGCATCATCAAAACAGATGTTCCAGCTCCGCGATGCCTGTTTTAGTCCATAAATGGACTTAAGCAACTTGCATACTTTACCGCTGCTCTCACTCTGAATGAATCCCCCCGGCTTATCCATATAGACGCTCTCTTCTAAATTACCATTTAGAAAGGCCGTCTTTACGTCCATCTGCCAGATTTCATAATCGTGGAAGGCAGCAATAGCAAGAAGGACCCGAATGGATTTAAGCATAGCCACTGAAGAAAAGGTTTCGTCATAGTTCAAACCAGGTCTTTGACGGAAACCCTTTGCAACAAGTCTAGCCTTGTAGGTTTCAACCTGTTTATCTACACCAATCTTCTTTTTGAAGTTCTATTTGCATCCTACGGGTTTTACCCCATCTGGAGCAATGTCCAAAGTCCATACTTTGTTAGTGTACATGGACTCCATTTCGGTCCGCATTGCATCCAGCCATTTTACCGAGTCGGCGCTCTGAATGGCTTGCTGGAAGCTAGTAGGGTCATCATCATTAATGACACAATCCTCTCTATCCCCATCTATGAGAAAACCGTAGCATCTCTCAGGCGGATGAGACTGCCTACTACTCCTGCGGAGTGGCGTCGGGATGTCCTGTTCTCCTGAACCTTCTGGTTCTTCCAAGCTTTCAGTAATAGCTTGTGGTTCTGGAATTTCTTCCAGTTCTACTACGCTCCTACTTGTTCCTTTTTCTAAAAACTGATGTTCCAGAAAGTGGGCATGACGAGAAACAAAACCTTTTGTTCCTCTGCGTAATAGAAATAATATCCTTTGCAATTCTTCGGATATCCCACAAACTTACACTGTACTGATCGTGCCTTGAGCTTGTCCACATGCTGCTTTTTTACAAAAGATGGACATCCTCATGTCTTAAAATGTTTTAGACAGGGTTTGGTCCCACTCCACATCTGATATGGTGTGGTAGGCACAGTCTTGGTGGGAACCTGGTTCAAAAGATATGCAGCTGATTCTAGTGCATATCCCCAGAATGATCGCGGTAACTCAGCGTTACTCATCATGGAACGAACCATATCTAATAGGGTTCGATTCCTCCTTTCTGATACAACGTTGTGTTGTGGTGTGTATGGAGGAGTAAGCTAAGAGAGAATTCCATTCTCTTTTAAGTATCCCAGAAACTCGGCACTTAAGTATTCACCACCTCGATCGGATCTCAGTGTCTTTATACTCTTGCCTGTTTGTTTTTCTACTTCATTCTTATATTCTTGGAATTTCTCAAAGGTTTCGGATTTATGCTTCATTAAGAAGACATATCCAAACCTAGAGAAATCATCCGTAAAAGTAATGAAGTAGGAATAACCACCTCGCGCATGTGTAGACATTGGACCACACACGTCACTGTGTATGAGTCCCAAGAGCTCGCTTGCTCTTACTCCGTGTCCAGTGAACGGAGTCTTTGTCATCTTTCCTTTGAGACAAGATTCACAAGTAGCATAAGATTGATATTCGAACGGATTCAAATATCCTTCTCTATGTAACTTAGTCAACCTTCTCTCATTGATGTGACCAAGTCTACAATGCCATAAGAAAGCCTGATTTATTTTTGGAGACTTTCTTTTAAGTGTGTTCTGGACATTGAAAATCTGAGCTTGACTCAATACGCATATACCGTTATCTAATGTACCGGACCCAATCAGAACTTGATTTAGGTGGATGTGAACTACATCACTTGCGAATGTAAAATCATATCCCTCCCTTGAAAGTGAGGACACTGATATGATATTACAAGTCATACTAGGTACATATAGACAGTTACGTAGAATCAATATCTACCCACTTGTCAAACCTAGGCGATATTCTCCCACGGATTCAGCATCCACACTCATTCCGTTTGCAACTCTGAGAGACCAATCACCTACCTTTATAACTCTACGGTTTCTCAAAGCATGTAATGAATTACAGATATGAGATCCTGCTCCGGTATCTGGTACCCAGGAAGCAGAGTTTATTGACAAACAGTTCTCAATTACAAACACACTTGAGGTTGAAGCCACAATATGCTTCGTATCCTGGCTACTGGCTTCTAAAGCCTTGCAATCTTTCTGCCAATGCCCAATCCCATAACAATAGGAATGTCCCTCTTTTACTATATCCTGTAGGGTTCCTAGGCACCCTAGTGAGGTCTCACAAGGCATCGAACATGCCAATATTTTAAAAAAAAACGGTGCCGAGAAACCCGACTACGGATCGTCGGCTAGATTTCTAGGAGAAAAAGCTAACTAGTTAACACTTAACTATGAGAATACGGATATACAACCTTTGTAGATCCGGTGCTCCACCTCCACGGCTCCGCAATGAAGTCTCATCGCTGTCCAAGACGGATCCCGGGCTCTAGTGTCGGCTTCATCGGAGAATGGACGGGCTAGGTCATCGACAACGTGCCGAAGATGATCTACGTCGAAGCATCGCTAGATCAAGCTCCAACTTCACCAAGTCAAAAAAACTTGTGAAGGAAACATACTCTACTACTTGGCAAGAGGTAGAGGATGAAGAAATAGGAAGTGGGTAGACTTTAGAATTGGATTTCTCACTTGTTTTCATCAATCACCATTGATGAAGCAAGCTTCTTCAATGAAGAAGAAGATGAAGAACATGAATATTGTTATGATAAGAATAATTAAAAATAGAAAATAAAATCCATTCTTATCATAATATTAACCTTAGTTTAGTGTAGAGAATGGACCATGGTTAGATATGATGGTTAGGGTTAAGGAAGAGATAAGAATGGTTGACTTGATCAAAGCTTCAAGAAACTTCAACATAAAACAAAATAAGCCACCATCCTTAAATAATTTCCAAAATGAATATATAAATAAATGAATAAGATAATCAAAACCCTAATCATTAAGTAAACCATGGTTTAATCTTTACACTTAACCAAGTTAATATGCATCATCAAACATGACACAAACATGTGCATAAAAGTATATCACATATACAACTTGCACAATCCAAGTGAGAAAATCCATTTAAAGTGAACCATTACTAGTTAATGCAAAGTAATATATCAAATATATAATTATACATTAAATCATTAAATCAACACTTGATTCAATGATCCGGTCATGTCGCACACAACCGACTAGTATACAATGTATCGGCTTATCGAATCAACGCTTGAATCGATAACTAGGTTATATCGCATACAACCATTCGATAAATTCATCGCAAGAATGGAATACGGTATCACATACATGCATTATTCTCGATCCCGCACATATCTCATATGCGCTCCTATTTCGTTTCGCTTGAGCCAGGAAACCTCTGTGTAGGACTCTAAAGACTCGTCAATACGCCGGCAGCAGGCGATGATCATATCAAACACCCACAAGCCGCAAGCGGTCTGCTAAACGTAACGGCCACCCGGGTATTGAGCGATCTGAAGATCGACGAGCAAGCCCGCTCACACTCCAGTGAATCCAACCAGTAACACTACCGTACAGTCCGGTCTGATCGTCTGATATGTTGCATATCTCGCCTAGGGGTGGTAAACGTCAGACCCCAATAGCTCGATAAGTCGTGTCGATATGAGGTCTATAACTGTTCGAGAAACTACTGGTAACACTTACCAGTAAATCTCAGCAACCCTGGCCAGGGATTTCCTGTTATAGCCAATCGAACACAGCGCAACATCAACTCCCTATACCGGGAGAGACGAATCCCCTCCTATCGCTCATTGCCTCCATGTGACTCGGGACTGTACCCAAAAACCACCGTTTTGCACGCCCTCTTGGACGTGGTAAGATGGAAATCAAAGCACAGTGGGAACCACACAAGACTCTATGACGATCTCGGGTCAACAGACTACTCTGTACCAGTGTCACCAGAGAACTGCCATCTGACGTGAGGTATAATACCATCTGGGAGTTCTCGGCGAGTCCGTCCATTGTACCCAGTCTCCACTGAGCACCCGTATATCATCTCTGATGTCAAACACCGATGGATATGGGATCATCCATCGCCCATCTGTATGGGCCGAGAAGGTATACGCTAGTCTACTCTGGTATATCGATGCCCCGTCTCGATACACCCACGACTAGGGACTTTGAAGGATGTACTTATGGACTACCATATCCCCACTAGTATGATCCGCATCATAGTCCAGGTAGTCAAGCACACATCCTAAGGGCTTTACCAACATGTAACAGAGAGACAATCAGTATACACGTTAAGGTAAAGAGCAACCAGATAGCATACTATCATGTCGAGCAAGAAAGTCCTCCCTATATATGTCCCAGCATCCACTACAATATACATCCTATGTACAGTAATGGCCTCTAGGGCATACATATAACTAACAATCTCCCACTTGCACTAGGGCCATCTGTAGCAGTGGTTGCAGTATCTCATACTCAACCATCCCATAAAAGTCTCTCTCTGGGAAAAGGCCTTTCGTGAGTGGATCCGCTGTGTTGTCCTCAGAATCTACTCTCCTTACCTCGATCACCCTGGAGATCAACTATCTCCATGATCAGGTGATGCGGCCTCAGAATACGCCTGGGTCACTGATGGGACGGGTGTTCCTTGGCATAAGCCACAACTCCATTGTCTCACAATGGTAGGAACGAAGTTCATCTCATAAACTATTATACACCCAGACTGTCTCTATGGTAGCATCTTAAGTAGCGATGTATTGAGCCTTTATCATTTAGTATGCCACGGTATCTAGCTTGGAACTCTTCCAACATACCGTCCCTTTACTGAGGGTAAAGACAATGCCTGTGACTGACACTCAGTCGTCATTATCACCCTGGAACCCTTCCAGTGATTCTCCCCAGGATCGGTTGATACCGTCTCACTACAACTAGTGAGAGTCCTAACATCCAATTAGATCTATCTCATAGATCCATAAACCCAGGACTTAGGAGGTATCACTTTGATCTTATATGGAGAATCATTGTGATAAGCGGAGATTGATCGAGCGTAGCATAGGAAACTCCTTCCCTATCAAGAGTATGTCATCCACGTACTCTACGAGGATCACCACCATACTCCCTACTACCTTTTTGTTTATACAAGGTTCATCTACCATTTTGATGATGTCAAACTCTTTGACTAATCCATCAAAACAGATGTTCCAACTCCGCGATGCCTGCTTTATCCTATAAAACATCTTGCACACGTTTCCGCTGCTCCTACTGTCTACGAGGCCCTCTGGCTGTGTACTTATAGACGCTCTCTTCCAAATCATTATTTAGAAAAGCAGTCAAGACACCCAACCGCCAGATATCGTAGTCATGGTATGTAGCCGTGGCAAGTAGGATCTGGATGGACTTAAGCATAGTTACTTGAAAAGGTTTCATCATGATCCACGCCTGGTTGATGACGAAAACCTTTAACAAGTCTAGCTTTGAAAGTCTCAACTTTTCCATCTACACCAAGTAATCTTCTCAGGATATACTTGCTCCTGATGGGGATTTAACCCTTCAGATATTGCAACCAAAGTCCATACTTTGTTGGTGTCCATGGATTCCATCTCAGATCGCTAAGCATCCAGCCATTCTTACAGAGTCTTACTCCTGATGGCCAGCTCGAAGCTAGTTGGGTCATCATCTCATGATGCAATCCTCGCTCCCACTGTCATAGAGAAACCGAAGTAACTCTCAGGTGGGTGAGGAACCCTACTAGATCGGCGGAGAGGCTGAGGTTCGTTGGTAACTATTGAATCCTTTGGTTCTTTCAAATCATCAGCTGCAGTTTGTATAGCTGGAACATTTCCAGTTCTACATAACAGATCTTGCCTCGAGCTTGTCCGGATTTTGCTTTTAGACATAGGCCGGTCAACCCCAAATCTTAACTAACTTAAGATATGGGCTCTTCCCTTTCCATATCACATATGAAGTGGTAGGCAACTGATTTGATTGGAACCCTATTCAATAGGTATGCAGCTTCTCAAGTGCATAACACCCAAAAGGAAATAGGTAGCTCAGTATTACTCATCATAGAGCACACCTTATCACATAGGGTGTAATAGCTCCACCCCGATATACCATCGTGCTATGGTGTATGCGGAGGAGTAATGCTGAGAGAGAATCTCATTCTCCTTTAGAATAATCCAGGAATTCCGTGCTCAAGTATTCTCCTCCTTGATCACATCAGAGGACATAATACTTATACCTGTATTTTGGTTCTCTACTTCTAACTTATATTCTGTGAATATCTCAAAAGGTTCGGACTCATGTTTCAACAGGAACATATGACTGAATCTTGAGAGATTATCAGAGAATATAATGAAGTATAAAGAACCAGTCTTGGCATATGTAGACTGGGGATCTACATACATCAAACATGTATCATCCCAAGAGTTTACTAACTCTTTCTCTGCTTCCAATAAACAGAGCTATGGTCATCTTATCTTTGTGACATGACTGGCAAGTTTCATAAGATGCAAATTCAAACTGATTTAAATATGCATCTACATGTAACTTCAGCTAGTCGGGTCGCATTGATATGACCTAGTCTACAATGCCTCAAGTAGGATTCGTTCATTTCTGAACTCTTCCTCTTGTGTGTGTTCCGTATACTAAAGAACTGTAGTTTGATTTAGAACATCAATGCTTTTAGATAACGTGCCTGAACCGATCAACTTTTGATATAGGAAATGTTCAAAACATTATCCAACAATACAAAATTTTATCATTTCTTTACTAATAAAGAGACTGATATGATTTTGTATATCAGGTTCGGTATCTAATAACATTCGTTCAGAATCAATGTATTGGTAATACAGGGTGACAGTGACCAACAGACTTGGCTGCAACATTTGCCCCGTTTTCTGCCTCATGAAACTTATCACCCGTTCTCAGTTCTCTACCTATCTGTAGCCATATGTAACAGATTACATATCTGGGATCCTGATCTGGTATCACATACCCAGGACGTAAAGGATACCGAGAAACAGTTCTTTGTAACGAACACACCCGAAGATGATGCATCATATGCACTCTCTTCGTTTGGGCGGCACGGGAATTCTGGTATTCCCCAATTTCCTGCTCTGTCTTATAACAATTATAAGTTGGAGCGGGACCAACGTTCCCCAGCTCAGTATAACAAGCGGGTTCGGTCAATAATCCGTATTATTATCTTGATTAAGGCGTGATATGGTTGCTACCTGGAGAGAGAGAGAAGAAAACACTCAGCGTGCGCTCTTGCAAGAATAGATTGGTTTTTATTTTATCTAATCAGGATGGCTCCCACTGCTTTTTATCAAATCTTCCTTCAAACCCAAAAAGGAAAGACTAGCCGGGATTAATTACACACTACAAGTTCGCCAATCTTTCAGCCAGGCCAGTGTCGGTACTTTGAGGGAGGTCCCCCGTGCTTTCGCACGAACCTAATTAATGTAAACCTCGTTTTTCCAGAGGCGTAACCCCGTTAACACCTTTCTAGACACCTACTTGATCGGCTAATTGTAATGTATAAAACTCTCCCAGGAGTAACTCTTACTCGCAGCGGGTATCGGGATCCAACTATCTCATAGAAGGTATGCAATCTCATTGCAAATTTCAACACTTGAAATTCCCGATAATATTTTGCCCCTAGCACCCTATGACCTTGACGGAGGTCAACAAACCATAGGCTACTAGTCAAGTTCAACCCGTCATTTCTTGATCGAATTAAACCCACCCGCACGACCCTTGACGGAGGTCAACAAGGCCGCACGACTACCCTAACTCAATCTGCATCATATGCATAAACAGATAAATACTAGTTAGCTACCGCACACTACGCCTTGACGGAGGTCAACAAACGTAGCACGAATACTAAATAGGACTTATCTGAAATGACGGAGGGCTACGACAGGTTTTTCTGAAAACCTATTGCGTAATGAACTTGATATCGCTGTAGAATCAAATGATTTTAAAATGGAGTGCTTTTGAGGCTTTTCTAGTTTTGCTAAAGGAGTCACTCCCGGTGAAGGGATCGTCGGTCCTTTCCTCGTCGAATGAGGTGCGGGATATATCATATATATCGCTGTGCAAAGCAAAAACACTTAAAAGCAATCAAAAGACAAACCGAGTGTGTAGCATCTGCCAGTTATTGCTAAAGGAGTCACTCCCGGTGAAGGGATCTCGGTCCTTTCCTTATCGAATAAGGTGCAGGATATATCATATATACCGCTGTGCAAAGCAAGAACTGTAGCTACCTGTTTTATTTTGAAATTCGATTCTACAACATCTTAGGTTTCTTTTATTTCATTAATCACATTAATGAAGTCCCATCAATTAAATACCTAAACAACACAGATAAATACGACGTACACTTATGCCATCCGCATTCGCCTCGATGTCCCCTCGTGCACCGTTAGGTTAGGTAACTAACGGCAGAGCGGGGCAGGGCTAGCGCGGGTGTAAAACATAAGTAACGCCTATATAATATATCATATATACTATATACTGTATCTATCACAGAACATCACATGATCACATCACAGATATCGCAGCAGAAGAAACATATGAAATATTGGATATACTAGGACGTCCGTGTTTTCAATACGAGCCAGTATAAAACACGGATTCCACGGTCGTGATGAATAGCCAAACCCACACCCCTAGACCCCTACGAGAGCGGCAAGTAACCCTACCAATTCTAGAGTTAGGAGACCCGGACTCGACTCCTCGAGTTGGTCTCCCACTGGACTCCAGAACCCGGTTACTTGTGCCCTCCTCCTTGGGTCTATCCTAGTGCGGAAAAGTAAATAATATACAAACGGTAACAACTTCCGCAACTTGGAAGCGTCCCAATAAAAGAATATTACATACAAGTTTTTACATGAATGAAAATGAAAAACACTCATCTCACATAAAAACCCCCGGCTATTCAAACACGACGATCCAATATAACATATCCAGCAACACATAACATCACATGTCATCAACGTAAGTAAATATGCGCATCCCAATTGTCGTTGACATATAGCAACGAAACCGGCGATATCACATATTACACTTACGGTCACAGAAAAGAAAGTGTAAAACTACAACAGTTGGAATCCGCAACCACCTCAGACATCACATGCCTGACCGAATGAATTCCTTAGACATCGCATGCCTAACAATTATAAACCCCGCATTTTAGTCTCATTATCGAAAACACTTTTCAATATCAAGTCGGGCAATTCAACAAGATTCTCGAAAAACTGATCGAATGCTCGTCGCAAACTTTAGTAGGCGGCCGCACCCCTAATACCATCGACGAAGTGCACCAAGGCGGAACACCGCTACCGCGAGCACCCGAACGGATGCTTTCGGCGACGGGGTTCTCCTACAGTCACTTGGTCGGGGCTATGGAGTGAGGCTGTCTATTAAGTTTACCCGGCGAGTATCCGCGTACGCTACGTGATTGCGACGGACTTTTGATCACATCAAAATTCCGTGGCAACCGATCAAGTGAGACTAAAGTGCTATGTTTATAACATTCATTCAGTTATCTCATAACTTTTTGTGAATTCCAATTATTGTATCCCATTCCAGATAAATAGAAAATGTTAAACTTTTCGATCGAACAATCGAACACCCAAGTTTTCCCGATACAGCTCAACACATGAAATAAGTCTAACAACATTCAGTTCGTGCCTCAGTACCAACGGTCCAGCCGTAGAAGGGTCAAGCCAACGCCTCACATGTGGCACGCCGTACTGCCCCAAACCCGAAGGTTCAAAGGGCAGTTCAAGACGGTCACATAATCGAGTTAAGGTTTGTTGTCTTCTAGAGGGTCCATCGCGTTACTTGCACTACTTAGAACGTCGTTAAACTACGGAAAAATCCAACACTTGGAAATTTCCCGACAAGGGAAAAATTGGGTATTTATATCCGGTCGAACTTTTTAACATATTCTAAAATTTATCCGGAAAGCCAAATAGACAAAATTTGATACCCCGATCGAAACACCGAATCCCCAAAACAACTCCAGAAAATTCAACTCTGTATTAAATATTAAAAATTCCCAGAAAAACCAGCATTGACTATTATTGATTATGGTGGAAATTTTGATGAACAATAGGACAAAACCGCCGCGGATCCGCCGCACGAGCCATGCTCGTGCCGCGGATCCGCGCCTTGACTATGGAGTTACGTCATCAAAATTCACCGTAACTCTTGGATTTCCCTGCTGATTTTTTTAGCAATTTTTAATCTGGAAAAATCCCAGTTTTTGAAAAAAAGACAGAGAGCAAGTAAGGAATTGGGTCTCGGGTTCGTTCGGACTTCAAATAGCGTCTAGACTTCGCCTAAGGCTCTAGCTAGGCTCTGATACCACTGTAGGGTTCCTAGGCACCCTAGTGAGGTCTCACAAGGCATCGAACATGCCAATATTTAAAAAAAAACGGTGCCGAGAAACCCGACTACGGATCGTCGGCTAGATTTCTAGGCGAAAAAGCTAACTAGTTAACACTTAACTATGAGAATACGGATATACAACCTTTGTAGATCCGGTGCTCCACCTCCACGGCTCCGCAATGAAGTCTCCTCGCTGTCCAAGACGGATCCTGGGCTCTAGCGTCGGCTTCATCGGAGAATGGACGGGCTAGGTCATCGACAACGTGGCGAAGATGATCTACGTCGAAGCATCGCTAGATCAAGCTCCAACTTCACCAAGTCAAGAAAACTTGTGAAGGAAACACACTCTACTACTTGGCAAGAGGTAGAGGATGAAGAAATAGGAAGTGGGTAGACTTTAGAATTGGATTTCTCACTTGTTTTCATCAATCACCATTGATGAAGCAAGCTTCTTCAATGAAGAAGAAGATGAAGAACATGAATATTGTTATGATAAGAATAATTAAAAATAGAAAATAAAATCCATTCTTATCATAATATTAACCTTAGTTTAGTGTAGAGAATGGACCATGGTTAGATATGATGGTTAGGGTTAAGGAAGAGATAAGAATGGTTGACTTGATCAAAGCTTCAAGAAACTTCAACATAAAACAAAATAAGCCACCATCCTTAAATAATTTCCAAAATGAATATATAAATAAATGAATAAGATAATCAAAACCCTAATCATTAAGTAAACCATAGTTTAATCTTTACACTTAACCAAGTTAATATGCATCATCAAACATGACACAAACATGTGCATAAAAGTATATCACATATACAACTTGCACAATCCAAGTGAGAAAATCCATTTAAAGTGAACCATTACTAGTTAATGCAAAGTAATATATCAAATATATAATTATACATTAAATCATTAAATCAACACTTGATTCAATGATCCGGTCATGTCGCACACAACCGACTAGTATACAATGTATCGGCTTATCGAATCAACGCTTGAATCGATAACTAGGTTATATCGCATACAACCATTCGATACATTCATCGCGAGAATGGAATACGGTATCACATACACGCATTATTCTCGATCCCGCACATATCTCATATGCGCTCCTATTTCGTTTCGCTTGAGCCAGGAAACCTCTGTGTAGGACTCTAAAGACTCGTCAATACGCCGGCAGCAGGCGATGATCATATCAAACACCCACAAGCCGCAAGCGGTCTGCTAAACGTAACGGCCACCCGGGTATTGAGCGATCTGAAGATCGACGAGCAAGCCCGCTCACACTCCAGTGAATCCAACCAGTAACATTACCGTACAGTCCGGTCTGATCGTCTGATATGTCGCATATCTCGCCTAGGGGTGGTAAACGTCAGACCCCAATAGCTCGATAAGTCGTGTCGATATGAGGTCTATAACTGTTCGAGAAACTACTGGTAACACTTACCAGTAAATCTCAGCAACCCTGGCCAGGGATTTCCTGTTATAGCCAATCGAACACAGCGCAACATCAACTCCCTATACCGGGAGAGACGAATCCCCTCCTATCGCTCATTGCCTCCATGTGACTCGGGACTGTACCCAAAAACCACCATTTTGCACGCCCTCTTGGACGTGGTAAGATGGAAATCAAAGCACAGTGGGAACCACACAAGACTCTATGACGATCTCGGGTCAACAGACTACTCTGTACCAGTGTCACCAGAGAACTGCCATCTGACGTGAGGTATAATACCATCTGGGAGTTCTCGGCGAGTCCGTCCAGTGTACCCAGTCTCCACTGAGCACCCGTATATCATCTCTGATGTCAAACACCGATGGATATGGGATCATCCATCGCCCATCTGTATGGGTCGAGAAGGTATACGCTAGTCTACTCTGGTATATCGATGCCCCGTCTCGATACACCCTCGACTAGGGACTTTGAAGGATGTACTTATGGACTACCATGTCCCCACTAGTATGATCCGCATCATAGTCCAGATAGTCAAGCACACATCCTAAGGGCTTTACCAACATGTAACAGAGAGACAATCAGTATACACGTTAAGGTAAAGAGCAACCAGATAGCATACTATCATGTCGAGCAAGAAAGTCCTCCCTATATATGTCCCAGCATCCACTACAATATACATCCTATGTACAGTAATGGCCTCTAGGGCATACATATAACTAACATATCCAGTCCCGAAACTTTTGCCCTTCTCTTTCCTTCTACTTCCCTGATTTCCTTCAGGGTAGAAGGTAGAGACTGTAGAATCAAGTCAGTATCTGACTCGTTCTCCAACGTGGTCTTCAGGTCCTTGAGCTGATCAATACAGCTAGTCATTGTAAGGACGTTGTCCCCTACAGATGACCCGACGGCCAATCTCGCTTGAATTAATTCGGTCGAGGTCTCATATCTTGTGATATGAGATTGCTCTCCATATAAATCTTCGTTATGGAGAAAGATGGAAACTGAGTCCATCTTCTCGTGCTGCTTCTGGTATACACCATCAACTGAAGCTAACACGAGGCACTTGGCTTTCGCTTTATCTTTTTCCCTTGTCTGACGGATTTCCATATCCGTGACAGTGGAAACTGGACCTGAGACGGCGGGATCTTGAGTAGTAATAGGGTGGTCCAGCTTGTCATAGGTAATGGACATCTGGACAGACCTTTGCCATTCATATAAGTCAGATTCAGTCAATTTGTTATCTAGATGTAACCTATGTGTGGTCACAAGGTCGCTGCAATGAGAGAAAGAGAAGAAAACATTTTAGCATGATGCTCTTGCAAGTTTATATTGGTTTTTAGTTTATCTAAACTGGATGGCTCCCACTGTTTCTCAAATTCTTCCTCAAACTATAAAAGAAGAATTAGCCAGGACTATTCTCACCGTACAATACTTGCTTAACCGTTCAGCCAGGTTAGTGTCGATACTTCGAGGGAGGTTTTCCAACGCTTTCGCGAAGTTCCTTAATTAAAGAACCTCTTTTTTCTGGGGGCGTAACCCCTCTGACACCTTTCTAGGCACCTACTTGGTTTATAGCATTGATCGTTAAGTGACGAATCTCCTGATAAGTAGTATATACTCACAGTAGGATCGGGATCCAAAATATTATCGTATGATAATGTTGAAGGAATCCTACCAACATTCATCAAACTCCAAAACGGTATGCATCTATCTGCAAATTTCAGTTTCTTTAGAAATTCCCGATATGGATTTTTGCCCCATGCTCTTATGACCTTGACTAAGGGCCAAAATGTCATAAGTCACATGTCAAGTTCTACCTGTCATTATCCAGGTTAATTTGAACCCACCCGTATATACTCTTGACTAAGGGCCAAGAAAAGTAATACGACTGTCCCAAACCAACGCATCTATCTATGCAACAAATGAATACCCCAGCAGCTACCAAACACTATGCCTTGACTAAGGGCCAAAATACATAGCTTGAATAGTACTGAATACCCAAATGAAATGACGAAGGGCTACGAATGGTTTTGGCAAAACCGTGAACTTAGCGAACTTGATATAATCGAAGGAACCTGATACTTTTTAAAAGGAGTGGTTAAAGCTCCGCAATTAAAAATTCTGATCCTTTTAAAAATAACCGAGTGGTTTCTTTTAAATTTGTTCCAACGATTAAACTTTGGTTTATTTTCTTTGCATTATAATAATGCGTCCCATCTTTATCCTATCATTGCAGAAAACAACGAAAATACCACGTCCTCTTATGCCATCCGCATTTGCCACGGGGTCCCGTCATCACCCGTTAGGTCACTTAACTAACGACAGAGCGGGGGCTGGGCTAGCGCGGGTGTAAAACATAAGTGACGTCTAATAGCTATCATATATAGATATTGTACATTCGTCAGACGCAATAATAAGCATTCCAGATCACTGATGAACTTTATTAGATATATTAGCAATCCGCGTTTTCTTTGAGCCTGCAACAAAAGACGGATTACACAGTTGTGATGAATAGCCATTACCTCACCCTAGACCCCTACGGGTACTGCAAACTACCCATCAAGTGCCCGAAGTGAAGCGGTCTCCCTCAACAACGTGAGTAGGCCACTAAACACTTCAAAATACCCGGTAGTTTGTGCACCCCACCTTAGCTCTATCCTAGGAGCAAAAAAAAGTAAAAAGAAATAATACAACGGTGGCTACAACCGCAACCTGGATGTGCCCCGCAAAAGAATATTACATCATATTACATTTACATCGAATGAATGAATATTAAACCCATCTCAAACCCCGGCTAATCATCACAACACTCCAATCAAGACCATATACACAAACAGTAAACATTACAGAAATGTGCAACCCCCTGCCAACCGACATACTAGCAGTTAGGGAAGGTTTACGAACACATTAAACATTACAGATAAAAAACCCAATTAGCAAATATCTTAGAATATCGATCGACAACCATTTTCCGTGTCTACCCCAATAGCAAGCCAGCACTGAAGTAACTTGGGCAGAAACAGAACATACTGGAAAACAAAACACCAAAATATATGAATAACAGAGCAAATCCGAGCCAACTCGTCGTTGACTCGGCGGCGGATCCGCGGCCAAAAGCACCTTCTTGCCGCGGATCCACGGCCGTCTTGCCGAGTTACTGGCTCGTATTTTTCCAGTATTCTTATAATACCCTGCTGTGAATTTTAAGGCATATCAAATAATTTTTGTGACACTTTTAAAATCAACAGAAACTGTTAGGGTGTTCGCGGTGTTGTTTTCGTGTTTTCCGTCGATCGAAGTTCTAATTAGTTGCTAACAAGCTAGTAATGGTTTAGTTGGCTCTGATACCACTGTAAGTCCATGTCACGCACCCCACGAACTTGTGGGGAGGCGGAATATATGAAAAACGATTATCAAAGCTTCGTAACACGGACTTGAGCGCATGAATCGTATCTAAACCGTTACTAGAAAACTATGAGAGGTTTAACTACTCGGATTCGAAGTTATACCTAACGTTACTTGTCCTTCGGGTCTTCATCGCTGTCCTCCACTCCTCGTAGGCTTCTTGGAACATCGGCACCTCAACGGCCTCCTCGAGTCAAAGACGATCCACCCGAGAGCTCCTACGCCAAGCTTGATCTCTAACTTGAGATAACTAGGTTGCTCAAAGTGCTAATCTAAGCTACCTAGGGGATATAGAGTGAGGTTATGGAAGTATTAGTCTAGGTAACCCTTGATCTCAACATATGAGAGGTTAGGGTTAGGGTTTGAAGAATGAGAGAGCTTGAGGAGAGAGAAGGTGAGAATGAGAATCATTTTGGATGAATAAATCATATGTGTATATATGAAACATATCATATATATTAAATGAATAACAAATAATGATATATCATCATGTTTCATTAATACACTTAGTGATTCATCACATGAGTCATATAAATCATAAATGATTCATTAACTCCATGTATGAATCACACCATGACTCACTTATCCAATTAATGCAAATGCCACCTTAACCCCCAAGTCACCATGCTTCAAGAAACTTCCCGACAAATTACGAGAACACCCCTCCTATCCGTAAAAACACGGAAAAACTTTAGACTGTATAAATCCAATAATCCGATACTAGAATCTGGCTTAAACCAAAGCAGACTAGTAAAAACTGTCCGAACATCGTACGTGCGTATAAACATGTATGCGTCCGAACCCTGTCGTAAAACTATACGACCTCGATATCGTTTCGCCCGAAGCAGGGAAACTCTCTGTGTGGGACTCTAAAGACTCGACACTACGCTGGCAGTGGGTTTAATCACAGACCGCAAGCGGCACTAGCTGTACGTAACGGTTCCCAGGTAGATGTCGATAAGAAGGCCGATGAGGAAACCCATCCGAACTCCTACTGATCCTGATGTGACAATCTCCATACAGTCCGGTCTGTTCGTCTAAGACTATCGCATATCGAGCCTCGGGGGCGGCAAGCGTCAGTCCCCTAATAGCGGTATAAGTCGTGTCGGAGCGTAGCCCATTACACCCTGAGAAACTACTGGAATCTACCAGTAAATCTCGCTTGCCCTGGCCAGGGACTTTACGTAATGGCTCTCTGACACAGCGTGATATCAACTCCCAATATCGGGAGAGACGAATCCTGTCTAACCGCTACTGCCTCCAAGTGCTCGGGACTGCACCCAACTGCTACCTGTTTGCACGATTCCTTTGAGCCGTGGTAAGGTAGCAATCTAAGAACAGTGGGACACACTCGAGGAGAAGTAGCAGTGTCAAGTCTGCGGACTATGCTGTACTCATGTCACCTGGGAACTGTTAACTGACGACTGGTATAATACCAACCAACAGTTCCCTCTGCGAGTCCTGTCCGGTGTACCCGTAACCTAACGAGCACCTGTATACTATCTACAGTACGACGTACTGATGGCTGTGGGACAGACCATCTCCCCAACTGGGATGAGAAGCATACACACTTAGTCTACTCCGGAATATCGATGCCCTATCTCGATAATCCAATGACCAGGGACCTGTATAGGATGTTGCTTACAGACTACCCAACCCCCACTAGTGTGACTGCCATCACAACGCTGGTAATCAAGCAAAAGATCCTATGGGCTCTACTAATATGTATAAGTGATACGTTACAAGAAACATATGCACATATTAAAGTTGACACAAACCAAGTAGCATACTACCATTTTTAGCAAGACTGTATATACAACTGTGAATATCCCAAACTTCCATTAAGTAATATACATACAAGTATGATACAATAATGGCCCCTACGGTATATACACTAACACCAGCTTGTCATAGGTAATGGCATCTGGATATTCCTTTGCCAATCATAATAGTTTGGCATTCAATTTATTATTATCTTGCATTAACTTAAGCCCGGTCATATTGGTCGCTGCTGTCAGGAGAGAGAGAAGAAACACTCAGCATGATGCTTTTGCAAGTTTAGATTGGTTATTAGTTTATCTAAATAGGATGGCTCGCACTGTTCCTCGAATCCTTCCTCAAACCATAAAAGAAGAATTAGACAGGATTAATCTCACCCTATAATTCTTGCTTAACCTTTCGGTCAAGCTGGTGTTGATAGTTCGAGGGAGGTTTTCCAACGCTTTCGCTGTAACAACTTACAATGCTATTAGTGTTAATTAAGCGATAATGCGGGGTTTCAATAAAAAGTTTACCAAAATAGTTTTCTTGCATTTTATATAGATTAATCAATATTTTATTATTATTTTTTTTGGCTTGCATACACTTGTGCATGTTAACATAGGGGTTGTTTAGTGTTAACCTTGTTTAGTGGCTATGACACCTTAAAATAATCCATGCCATGATTAACTTGCATTTAGATATTTGTTGTGAGAGTTATCTTCTTGTTTTGGAATGAGGGGAGGTGGCTACGTGAGTCATGGAGGGCTTTAATGCTAGCATTGATGAAGGAGAGGGAGAGAGTAAGTGTAAGGGTACACTCACCCTCTCATTCTTATCACACCTCACTCTCTCATTCTTATCTCTCTCTCTCTCATTCTCAATTATTTCTCTTCTTCTCTTCCCGCAACTGAAACCTTCACCTATTCTTCACTAAACCTTGCTAAACCTTCATTAAACCTCACTAAATCACTTCCCAAGTTATGTTTTAGACACTAGGATCACTTGGAGCTTGGAAAACTAGGATCTTTTGAGCAAGTGTGGATAGGTATAACCTCTAAACTGTTAAATAGATGTTATAATGTTGTGTAGCTTATTAGTTTCAGTTTAGAACACTTAAACTATAGTTTTATGCACATATCGTATTTTTAGTGTCATTATAAGATGTCTGTGATCTGTTGTGACCCCGAGTGTATACTGGAAAATCTAGCAATGTAGTAGTGTTGTACTAGTGATCCTGAGTGAACACCTGAAGCACGAACCCCACCTGATCGGATTTGGCCGGCGACTTTTGGAGGAAATCCGGCGAGCTTGGTTTTCTGGTGGAGTTGGGGCTTGGGTTTTGTAGGGTAGCTGTCTGCAGTTGTTTTAGAGTGTTTGGTACTGCTTGATTTTTATGTTTTGACTGTATACAAAATCTGGGATCACTTTGCTTGTTTCTAGTGTTTCGACTACGCACGTTACGTTATCCGACATGGTTCGTGTACTTTGTGTAGCTGTTGCTCTTGGGTTGGTTTCGTAGTGTCGCTACGCACGTTAACCACTAGACGAACACTTGAGAGTTTGTTTGGAGTTGGTGCGTCGGTCAAACGTAGTTTGTACGTATTATTGGTCCATTTCTAATGTGAACTTGTTATGATTGTTGTATGATTTTAGGATCGCAGGCGGGGACTTCGGACGCTGCGAAGAAGGGAAAGCAAGTAGTTGGCTGTACTTAGCTCAAGATCATCTGTGAGTAGATTTAACATCTACAGGGGAATCGCCCGTATGGCGTTATGCGTCTGGGCTAGATTCAATGATATGATTATTAGTTATAAGTATATGCACATATAGAGATTGTGCATGAATTTCATTGCATATTATTACTTGTTGTGCCTAGACTTGTACCCATTGGACACTGCACTATTATTGACGGTTCATGTTGCACGAGCACTAATTGTATGCTACACACATACCGTCGGTAATTGCCATGATACGCACAACACATATACATATGTGATATTGTATTGGTTAGGGACAATTGAGACATTGATTCTTATTCCATTGTGCATATGAAATATAGCATACACATATACCTTGCTATAGCTACATGTTCACCTTTATATGATGTTGCATTAGATTTCGGAGAAATTGGAAACCGCATGAACTATTTAATAACTTGATACATTTAAATAGTGGTTTTCCCTTGTTATGCTCATATTACTGTTTTATGTTGCATATATTATATTTCATGGATTTACGCATTGAGATATGGATTTCATATGATGTTTTCTGGATTTGAGGACCGTGGTATTTCAAGAAATTGTGCATTGTTTGAAAAACTCGGTTTCTCTTGATATGATATTTCGATGCGTCCACTATGATATTTCTCGGTTCTGAGACTTGTGTTAGAAACCCGATGTGAGGAGTTGGATGAGGCCGTGTGCGGGTACATGGTGGACCCGGTATGGTACCCCGGGGCAAGAAAGGGATGTTGATGGATTAGACGATGAGCCTAGCAGGGGAGGAGCACTGCCTACCGGTGATAGTATTTGGACTCGGCGGATATCCGGGGGATACCGACCGGAGTTATGAGATGGACATGGACCGAACGTTCTGCCGGAGCCCCCGGGCCGATCCCGCAGACGGAGCCCATGATATGTGTATTTACGTATCAATATTGGACACTAGTTTTTGTTAGTGTTTATGCCCTAGAAGGCCATTACTGTATCATACTAGTTTGTATATTAGTTAATGGAAGCTTGGGATATTCACAGTTGTATTGACAATCTTGCTAAAAATGGTAGTATGCTACTTGGTTTGAGTCTACTTTAATATATGCATATGTTTCTTGTAATGTATCGCTTATACATATTAGTAGAGCCCTTAGGATCTTTGCTTGATTACCAGCGTTGTGATGGCAGTCACACTAGTGGGGGCTGGGTAGTCTATAAGCAACATCCTATACAGGTCCCTAGTCGTAGGATTATCGAGACAGGGCATCGATACTCTGGAGTAGACTAGTGTGTACGCTTCTCATCCCAGTTGGGGAGATGGTCTGTCCCACAGCTATCAGTACGTCGTACTAGAGATAGTATATAGGTGCTCGTTAGGTTACGGGTACACCGGACAGGACCCGTGGGGAACTGTTGGATGGTATTATACCCGTCGTCAGTCAACAGTTTCCAGGTGACATGAGTACAGCATAGTCCGCAGATTTGACACTGCTACTTCTCCTCGAGTGTGTCCCACTGTTCTTAGATTGCTACCCTACCACGGCTCAAAGGAGTCATGCAAACAGGTAGAGTTGGGTGCAGTCCCAAGCACTTGGAGGCAGTGGTGGTTAGACAGGATTCGTCTCTCCCGGTATTGGGAGTTGATATCGCGCTGTGTCAGAGAGACATTACGCAAAGTCCCTGGCCAGGGCAAGCGAGATTTACTGGTAGGTTTTCCAGTAGTTTCTCAAGGTGTAATGGGCTACACTCCGACACGACTTATACCGCTTTTAGGGGACTGACACTTGCCGCCCCCTAGGCCCGATATGCGATAGTCTTAGACAAACAGACCGGACTGTACGGAGATTGTTACAGCAGGCTCAGTAGGAGTTTAGATGGGTTTACTCATCGGCCTTCTTATCGACATCTACCTGGGGACCGTTACGTACAGCTAGTGCCGCTTGCGGTCTGTGGTTAAACCCACTTCCAGCGTAGTGTCGAGTCTTTAGAGTCCCACACAAAGAGTTTCCCTGCTTCGGGCGAAACGATATAGAGGTCGTATGGTTTTACGACAGGGTTCGGACGCATACGTGTTTTTACGCACGTACGATGTTCGGACAGTTTTTACTAGTCGGCTTTGGTTTAAGCCAGATTCTAGTATCGGATTATTGGATTTATACAGTCTAAAGTTTTTCCGTGTTTTTACGGATTGGAGGGGCGTTCTCGTAATTTGTCGGGAAGCTTCTTGAAGCATGGTGACTTGGGGGTTAAGGTGGCATTTGCATTAATTGGATAAGTGAGTCATGGTGTGATTCATACATGGAGTTAATGAATTATTTATGATTTAAATGACTCATGTGATGAATCACTTAGTGTATTAATGAAACATGATGATATATCATTATTTGTTATTCATTTAATATATATGATATGTTTCATATATACACATATAATCTATTCATCCAAAAAGATTTCTAATTCTCACCTTCTCTCTCCTCAAGCTCTCTCTCTTCAAACCCTAACCCTAATCTCTCATGTGTTGAGATCAAGGGTTAGCTAGACTAATACTTCCATAATCTAACTCTATATCACCTAGGTTGCTTAGATTAGCACTTTGAGTAACCTAGTTACCTCAAGTTAGAGGTTAAGCTTGGAGTAGGAGCTCTCGGGTGGATCGTCTTTGACTCGAGGAGGCCGTTGAGGTGCCGACGTTCTATAGAACCTACAAGGAGTGGAGGACAGTGATGAAGACCCGAAGGACAAGTAACGTGAGGTTTAACTTCGAATCAGAGTAGTTAAACCTTTCGTAGTTTGCTAGTAACGGTTTAGATACGATTCATGCGCTCAAGTCCGTGTTACGAAGCTTTGATAATCGTTTTTCATATATTCCACCTCCCCGCAAGTTCGTGGGGTGCGTGACATGGACTTACAGTTTTCATGATGTTTTCAAGTGTCGATGTTGGAAACTCAGGTTCCATGAGACTTACAGGATTTGAGGGCCGATCTGAGAATGCGGTGCCTGAGGTATTGAGATTTGGAGTGTCGTTGAGGGACACTGGTTTTTCCACGATGAGGATTCCGTGATGATGATATGTTTTATCCCATACCCAGCATTCATTTGATATGCATTACTTCATGTTTTAGTAGTACCTGATAGAGTACCTTTCATGATTATTGCATACATATTGCCATTTAATACTATCAGTTTGCATGTGATAGATTATCGCAGTACGTGCATACCTGCGATTACCTGCATGATGTTCTTTACTATTCACGAGTTGGCAACTCACCCCCGTTGTGCCACAGTGTTTTGCAGGTTGTCCCTCAGAGTAGTAGCGGCAGGGCTTCTTCTTCTTATCGTATCATCTTTTGCAGCGGATACCGCTGCGGCTGATTGTGAGCAGTTTTGCTAAGGTGGGTTTTACGGTTATCCGATGATGCTCATTGTATATCTTATTGTATCTAGTACTCTCCATCTACTACTTTATGTATTGACTTAGAGACGAGCAGTGAGGACGATATTGCATATTATTTTGTGACTCTGGGTGTCATGCTCATGTGAGCCGGCCCTTATTATGCAGTTTTATCTTTTATGCTGTTTTCACTTATATTGTCCTTTTCTTCACTACTGCGTCGTATATCTTCTTTTGGTGGTTGTTTCCTCCTTTGGGCGAGATTTTCTCCCGTTTGGGAATGCTATACTTATATCTTATGTTTGTACCCATTTTGGGGCTAGTTTTTACAAAGGAGGTGCTGCTAAATTTTTTAAGAAAGTAAATTTGGACTTTAAAGATTTTTACTTAAGATTCCCAAAAGCTTTTAACAATGTTCTTATCACTTACTACTTTTGATGGTTTAGATTTCTGGGTTTTCGGCTTACTTGAATTGCGTTACGCCTGTAGACGTTACGTGGTTTAAGTGCCGTCACGTGCTAAATTTCTGGTCGTGACAAAGTTGGTATCAGAGCGCTTGGTTTTACCTTTCGGAGTGTAGGATGACCTTGGTATGATGGAGTAGATAGCTTAAGCAGAGTGACGTAGCGTGTGTATGTCCGCGGCATACTTACGACACGGTACTCCGCCTAAGTGACCTTAGGACATATTGCTTGAAATTCCTTCCGTGATTTATACATCCTTGTGATTCGATTTCTACGTTCTTATTGAATCCTGTTTCCATTTCTAGCCATTATGCCGCCAAAGACTACAGGGGCTCAGAGTGTGGCAGCAAGAGCCGATGTCAGAGTTGGCTCGTCTGAGACAAGAACTGACCAGTACGGTACGCTCGCTGTACAGGAACAGATTGATCTTCCTTTGATAGATCGTATCGCTAGGCTAGAGGCATATGAGCAGGATTTACGCCAGATGATAGGATCGTTGGTTGAGGCTAGTCGAGCGCAGTGACAGGAGGTTGCCACCCCTGTTACCCAGTTATTCATCGCTATCAGCGTACAACAGTGTGTCATGTATACAGCAGCAGTGGACGCAGCCCTACTAGATGAGGAGCGTCTTCCCGAGACTTTGGAAGTTCCAGGATAAAGGAGGGCTCGTATAGGTGTATCAGCCCAGAGACAGATGTTTGGACACCGCGACAGATTTCGTTCGGGTCGCGGGAGTAGCAGAGGCTTGGGACGAGGTCAGTTGTTTAGCTCTTATCCCCGGGAGAGTCAGCAGTCATCGTATGGATGTTTCTGGTGTAGGAGTTTCCATCACCTCGTTAGGAATTGTACCATGGTACTCCAGAGAAGGGCAGCCGTACCATATGTTACCTTACCACCTTCACCTTAGGGAGAGTCGCCTTTTGTGCCCTTTGTTGATCCGCGTCAGACTTATGTTCAGAGAGGTCGTGGTCGCGGAGGGTTTGTTCAGAGAGGATAGGATGGCAGAGGAGGAGGACAGCCAGTTGCAGGTAGGGGACATGCACGAGCATTTGCTTCGACTCATCAGGACGTGCGGGCGTCCAATGCAGAGTTTTCAGGTATTCTTTTTCGTATGTTCTTTTGATGCACATGTTTGTTTAATTCTGGATCTATGCACTCGTTTGTTCTACACACTTCGTGCCGAGGTTGGGTCGAGAGTCGTATTTGCTAGATCAGCCGTTTGTTGTGATTACTCCTGTTAGCGATTCTTTTGTTGCGCGACACGTGTGTCGGTCATGTCCAATCGGATTGGAGATAGTGATTCGTCCGTCGATTTGATCCTTCTAGAGATGTTGGACTTTGATGTTCTCATGGGCACGGACTGGTTAGCTACGTGCTATGTGTCTGTGGACTGCCGCAAGAAGACAGTCAGGTTTTGTTTTCCCGGCAAGTCAGTTCTTGTTGTACAGGGGGACCCTGGTGCCGCCCCTCACAGCTTGATTTCAGCCTTTTTCGCTAGTCGGCTTTTGAGGAGGGGATGTCGAGAATTCTTAGCTTCCATTCGTGATACCGGAGCCACAGTAGATTCGTTGGACCGGGTTCCTATCGTGCGAGAGTTTCCGACATTGTTCCAGATGAGCCGGCGGAGCTTAGGGAGCTTAAGGATCAGCTGCAAAAGTTGCTTGATAGGGGACTTGTACGTCCAAGTGTTTCGCCTTGGGGAGCTCCTATTCTGTTCGTCAAGAAGAAGGACGGCAGTTTGAGGTTGTGTATTGATTTTCGTCAATTGAACCGAGTTACGGTGCGGAATAGGTATTCTTTACCTCGCATTGACGATTTCTTGATCAGCTCCAGGGTGCGGGACAATTTTCTAAGTTTGATTTGTGATCAGGTCATCATCAGTTGCGGGTTCGAAATGATGACATTCCGAAGACTGCTTTTCGTACGCGCTACGGACATTATGAATTTTTGGTGGTGTCGTTTGGACTCACCAATACCCCAGCAGCGTTCATGGATGTGATGAACCAGATTTTTTCAGGCCATTCCTCTACTAGTTTATTATTGTGTTATTGATGACATACTGGTTTATTCCAAGAGTCGAGAGGAACTTGAGCAGCACTTGAGGATGGCTTTGCAGACATTAAGAGAGAACCGACTGTTTGCTAAATTCTCGAAGTGTTCCTTTTGGCTTGGTAGTGTTGACTTCCTAGGTGATGTGGTTACAGGAGACGGTATTCGTATGGACTCGAGGAAGATCGAGGCCGTACAGTTTTGGCCCAGACCTGTATCAGTGACAGAGGTCCGCAGCTTTTTGGGCTTAGCCGGTTTTTATCGCCGTTTCGTGCAGGACTTCTCGAGTATCGCTGCACCGCTGACCGGACTGACTAGGAAGGGGGTTCCTTTTCTTTAGAATGAGGCATGCGAGCTGAGTTTTCAGCAGTTGAAGACTCGGTTGACGACTGCACCAGTTCTATCTTTGCCTTCTGGATCGGGCGACTTTGTCGTTTATTGTGATGTTTCGCGAGTGGGGCTCGGTTGTGTTTTGATGCAGTATGATAGAGTTATCGCTTATACTTCCCGACAGTTGAAGAAGCACGAGCAGAATTATCCCACTCATGATCTGAAGATGGCCGCAGTGGTTTTGCGCTTAAGATTTGGAGAAATTACCTGTACGGAGAGTCGTGTCAGATTTTCACGGACCACCAGAGCTTAATGTACATCTTCCTGCAGTGGGATCTAAGTTTGAGACAGCGCCGTTGGATGGAGCTTGTGAAGGATTATGATTGTGAGATCCTTTATTACCCGGGGCAAGGCGATTGTGGTAGCTGATACTTTGAGTCGTAGGCCCGGGGGTAGCTTGTTCCAGTTGAGCGCAGTTCAAAGACAGTCTTCTGCAGATTTGTAGTTCTTGTGCGACAGCTGAGTACATCTTAAGTTCACCTCCACTGGGGGACAGCTTGCTCATGTCCGCGCCCATCCACTTCTACTTAATCGTTTTCATGAGGCGCAACCCGCCGATGCCCATTTGTCTGAAATTCTTGAGCATGTTCGGCAGGGTAGAGATTTAGAGTTGTTGATTTATGACCAGGGTGTGCTACGTTTAGGGACTCGTTTGTGTGTACTTGATACTGATGGGTAGAGACGCGAGATCCTAGAGCAGGCACATCAGTTAGCTTTTAGTGTTCACCCAAGTTCCACCAAGATGTAACGTGACTTGAGAGATAGTTACGGGTGGGTATGGATGAAGAGTGATGTTTCAGATTTCGTTTTGAGGTGCCTGACTTGTCAGCGAGCTAAGGTTGAGCATTTGAGACCGGCAGGAGAGTTGCAACTTTTAACCGTTCCGGAGTGGGAATGGGAGCAAATCTCCATGAATTTCGTTGTGGGTCTACCTAGGTATAGTCAAGGGTATGACTCCATTTGGGTGATTGTTGTTCGGTTAATGAAAGCGGCTCACTTCCTTCCAGTGAAGACCACTTTCTATTATGCTCAGTATGCTCAGTTGTACATCGATAAGTTTGTGCGTTTGCACGGAGTTCCTTCATGCATTGTATCCAATAGGGGCACCCAGTTCACTAGCCATCTTTGGCAGAAGCTTCAGGAAGTCTTGGGTACCTGTTTGAGCTTTAGCACCGCTTTCCATCCATAGACCGATGGTCAGTCAAAGCGGACTATACAGACCCTGGAGGATATACTTCGAGCGTGCGTACTTAATTTTGTTGGCAGTTGGGATCGTCACTTGCCATTGATAGAGTTCTCCTACAATAACAATTATTAGGAGACGATTCAGATGGCACCTTTTTAGGCTTTGTATGGTAGATTGTGTCGATCGCCAGTCTGTTAGACCAACTCAGCGAGAGCAGGATTTTCGGACCCCAGCTAGTTCAAGAGACTACGGAGAAGATCCAGTTGATTCAGGACAGGATGAGAGCAGCCCAGTGCAGACAGAAGTCTTATGCTGACCGTCGTCGTCGCAGGCTTGAGTTCACAGTAGGAGATCATGTATTCCTACGGATTTTTCCGATGAATGGCGTGTTGAGATTTGGGAAGAAGGGAAGCTTAGTCCCAGATTGTAGGTCCTGATTTGTACAATTTTTAGATCAAAAATATTTGTTTACCGCAATCAAGAACGGCGTCGCTTGGTAGCTAGCCGGTGAGTATGGGTCTGTCCATATGGATGTTGTGTATTTCCTAATTTGGTCTAACGAGTTAATTCCAAATGGTGTGAATAGATTATCGCTAAAAACTAAATTGACTTATATTAAGACTAGAATCTTGCTAGGGTTAGGTTTAGGTTAAGTTTGGAAATTGAAGATTTCCTCACCGCTTTCAATGCCCTAATTTAGATCTCTTTTGAGTGTTATGGTAATAATTAATAAAGGGGATTAGTACCATCGGGAAGAAACAATGTTTCTTCCTCTAGGTTCTAGTCCTTCCTTTCTTAATTCTTACCCTAACCTCCATGGAAAACATACGCAACCGGTCGTTTATACTACGGTATCACCGTTACCTCTTGGGGTAAGGTGCCGTAGGGAACGGTGTGTGTATGTATGCATGGAGTCCTATTAATTATATGTGATGGGTCAAGAAAGGGGTGAGAGATTTCATCTCTCAAGCCTTCCCCAAATCTAACCCTAACAAGCGAGGAGACTACTCGCTCATTAGGGAATTGAAGAACATCTCTAACTATCTAACTAGGGTAAGGAATGAAAAATCTATACTAAGGCAGAATAAAAATTAACTAGGCAATTAAATAAAACTACTTACTTTATTGATGGCTCTCTCCAAACATTTACACTGGAATTTTCAGATCTGAATAGATGAATAAAAAGAGGCATCCTTTATTTGATGGCTCTCTCCATACATAGAATTCTGAATTTTTGATCAATGAAAAGAGGCATAACCTAAAAAAGGTTTTAGGGATTCTATTTATAGATTCATAGAAACCCTAGGGTTACAGTCGAGTCACGTCTGCTATTAAAATTTTACCCCCTAAGAAAAAGAACTAGTCAATGGTCGCCAGCCGCCTCAAGAATTTTCCACCGACACTTGCGACACGTGGCCGCGGATCCACGGCCAAAGCCCACGTTTGGCCGCGGTTCCGCGGCCGTATATGGGGCTTGTGGGCTCAATTTCTCTGGGAATCTTCTGTTGCATTTTTACTTCTATTTTCTTCATTTTGTTCTTCAGAATGTCTTCTGGTTCTCTTCCAGATTTCCATAGTGAATAATGTCGTGGACTTTACCGTTTGCTTCGTGTCGAAGTCTTGAACTTTGCACTGCCTTTGTACTTTGTGAACTTGTTCATTTATCTTTGTTTAGTCTTCAAATTGTAGGCTTGATCAAGATTCTTCCATTTGTTGGTCGTAGTCTCACTTTTGTATCGTCTTTTCATCTTTTTCACTGTTTTTGTTCTGAGAACCTGTAACCTGCAACTATGTAGCAGACATGGGTCAAAAACACCTGTTTATTTGTAAAATGAATAAGAATGGGGAATATAATAAAGCAATATTATGATATGAACAAATACCCCCAAACTTATCTTTTGCTCGTTCTCGAGCAAACCTAGTTTTATTCTCGAAAAAGACCTAGCCTCACTTTCGCAGGGAAACGCGATTGCACTGAGCTCGTGCAACAAGCCGTTAAACCTCTAGGTGTCCCTAGTAGGAGGAGTGTTGTCTCCTAAGGGTTTTCAGCGGATACTACCTACAAAATCCTATCAATTAGACCCATTGACTTTTATTCTCCAATTATGTTTTCCAACAAGGAATTCTATTATCTTCGCCTCATAAATCATCCACCCGTATTCTTCACGCTTCCTTATCATTCAACTTAAGATTATATATGTTCTGTAGACTTACTTAGCTTTTGGCATCTCTTAAGCTTTCCTTCTAGGGTTCCATCTCAACTTAGGAATTTTTATCATCTCTATTAAAGATATAAGTCTTATTCTTCATTCCTATCTCTTATCTAAACCCCAATCACATACCCCTACGCGTGTGTATATATCACCCCTACACTTGGAAATTTAAATCAAGCAATCATACTCTTGTCCGTTGTCCAAAGCACTTCTTGATTGGTGAATTTTTAGATGAATTTCGGTCACACATCCTTCATGCGATCGTTAATACTTCTTGAGGTACCAACAACCGATTACAAAATGTGTTTGCACATTAAGGCGTAATTCCTAGTCTTGTAACACCTAAGGCTTTAGTAGTGACTCCCAAACCAGTTGGTCTAAGGCATTAGGTGATGAAGCACCCTCGCTAAATATTTTTTCTATTAATGCAGCCTTAAGTAATTACAAAAACCAGTGTTTATTTTTTTTATTATCTCTTTATTCACACTTGTATTTTTATTTTATTTTTTTATTTTTCTTCGTACTAAGGACTTTAGACAAGAGCATTTCAAGGTCTCTTCTACTATTCCAAGTTTCAAGGTTCGTGTTTGTGCAATTTGTAGGGTATACATTTTCAGAATTTAGACTTAAACTTAGGAATTATTTTTCAAACTTATACTTTAATAAAAATATCAATACTCTTCTCTTGTTTTAACTTAGCCCAAGAAGTGAACTCAAAATTTTCCTATTTCTAAATAAACTACAAAGACATATACTTTCTACCGTTAAATTTTAAGAAAGCTTATTTTTAGGGTTTTTAATTTACTAAGTATGAGATCTAGTTGTTCCTAGCTAGTTAACCTATTTGTCAAACTCAAGTCAATTATGGCCAAAATTGAATACTTTAATTTTTATAATTTTTGAAATTTTTCAATTTTTTATGGGTTTTAAAATAAGTATGCAAATGCAAAAATGTACACATGAATGCGAAGGAAGAAGGCTTACCGAGCACACCCCCAAACTTAAACTTGACAGTGTCCTCATTGTCAGGCTACACCAAAAGGGTTAAAAATGCCGGCACTCCCCTGCTTAATTTTTTTTTATTGTTAAAAGAAAAAACAAAAAATATATACAACAAGGTTCCCCCCAAACTTAAGTGAAACAGTGTTTCCACTGTTTTAAGCGTTTAAAGTTCAGAGTTAGGGAGGAGAAAAATCAAACTATACAAGGCCTTACACAGACCAAAGGTTAGCACCAACCATTCAAAAATTCTATCGTGATAATGGTAGGGTTGGTGAAAGAATGGAATGTAGAGAAAGGAGTTGAGAAGCACATGAGACCGTGTGGGAAGAAGAGTGGAATATGGTCTCGGTGGAGGAGAAGAATGGCGGAAAAGAGAAAGAAGTGTAGTACGATCTTGAGGGTGTAAATCGAGTGAATAAATTAGCGCAATTTGTGATGACCGATGTGTTAAAAGCGATTATGCTAATCTATCAACCCGTCGAGAAATGGGGTCAAATCTCTCAAGATTCGCAAGAAAACATGGGTACGTCGAACTTGGTAAACCCTCCATTGAAAATGGGCACGCGACGGATTCTTGCTCGGTTGAAACGATAGGAAGAACAAAAGGGAGTGATTTAGGGATAGTTTTAGTCTTACCTAAGTAATCTGTTTCGAACTTGAAGGATTCAATCAATGGTTTGAAATGACTGTAAGCAACCGAGTCTGATGGTTCAACTAACTCATCTGAAAATTCAAAGGACTCAAACTTGGGCGGTGAGTCTTCAAAATCGTCCGAAAAAGTGAAACACTCGTAATCGTTATCAGCTGTGAGAACTGTGTCAGATTCAAAGAGGAACGCACTAGTGGCGTCAAAACCGTTGTGATCAAATTGAAAATTTTCAAGCTCACAGTCCTCAAGCGTGATCTTTTGCGTGGTCGGAACGATGGAAAGGAGGGGGTCTGATTTAGGAAGAATAACAGTTAAAGGTTCAAGAGGATGAATTGGAAAATCCGACACATCAAACAAAAATGGTTCATCCTCAATACTATCCTCATAATTCTCCTCAAAATTTAGCTTATCCATGTCATTATCATCAAAATCAAGACGCATATGAAGTTCGGGAGAAACATTTAATGACTCGGAGATAAAATTTCAGTCAAATCTATGGGTTCATCATCCAAAATATTCCCGGCGTCAATATCCTTAATCAAGTGAAAATTAATTTTCTCAGACACCTCATCAAAAGCATGGATATTTATCAATTCAGGTTCTAGAGTGGAGGTGTAGAGTTCAAAAGGATTAGGTGTGGTTTCACTCGAAAGGGATTCTTCACAATCTGGCAAATCAAGCACTACAAAGTCGCACAACTCATTAAATGTTTTATTTCAACTGGTGAATCATTTGGGACACTTGATTGAAAACCGGAGTTGTGGGATTTAATTGGGTATGGGTAGGTTTGATTTGGAAATGTGTAGAACTTACTCTCACCACTCAAATTCTCACTCTGTCCAACCGCCGCATCATACATTGGAATTTTTGGAGCTAGTTGGAAACTAGCTACCGGTTCACTAGATTGCATAAGGGAAGCAATGGACGCATCCACATTCCTCATCATTGGTTTGTCGCTACCATATAAGCTTCCAACGACTGTTCTAGACTAGACATGAGTTTTGAAGGGGTTTCAGTAAAAGATTCAATATTGTTTGGATACGTGAAACTCCCAAATGGTTGTGTTGAAGCAATGTCTATGGAAGGTGTGAAAGTCGGGTAGGACTGGTAGGAAATGAATAGTTGGACAGGAGTAGGATCAACTTTTGGATAAAAAGGTGAATGGACTTGTTGATCCCAAGAACTGGAAGTGTTGAAAGGAGTGAAAGATCGGTTACGAGATTGTTCAATATGGTCAGCTATAGACATGGGTTTCGGAGTTACAACAGGACTCGAAAAAGGAGTATCAACGTACGAAGGTTGTAAAGGTTGAAATGGTTGATACAAAGTGGATTGCGGAGTCGAACTGTTTCTCCTAGACGCCTCTATTCGATCTTTCAAAGAAATTTTGGGCATAGAGGGGTCGTCCGTAATTCGACCAAAACAATTCGCGTATGAAGCAAAGTTTGGTTTAGGATACAAAAGTTCGGCGAGGGTTTTGTGAGGTGGGGCACCCAAGATGTAAGAAGGAGAAGAAAAAGAAGGTGGTTGTAAGTGGGGTGCACGGATTTCTTAGCGACAAAATTTGCAAGTCTTTTTTTTTGTTCTAATTTTTTTTTCATTTTGTGTTTTTTTTATGGAGCTTTTCGCAAAAAGATTTTCGATAAAAGGCTTAGACACACGTTCAATCAACCACAAATGCACAATCAGGCCTAGATCTAGGGTCACTTAGGTCAGCTAGACAGCTCCTAACTGTTCCAAAGGGCAAGAAGTAGGACTTCAAACCGCCTCTTCACCGCCAATCGTGGCCAGGTAAGCACAAGTAGAGAAAGGAGGGATTCGCTCACGAATCACCGTGAGACGGGCCTTTTAAAGTTACCTTTCACTATCTGTCTAGCCTAGGCACCACAAAATCAGGTCAGGATCAACGGTCGATGCCTACAACTAGTCCTTTATCCTATTGAGCGCGAAGTCCTTAGGGCTGAGTCTAATATTTTTTTAATTAATTGAAGGTCAATGCAATATGCCTTATGTGATTTTTGGGGTCCTGGGAAGGGTAATGAAATCCCCACCCAATCTGGAATGGTGTAAAAGCCCCTTAAAGTCAGTTTTAAAATATGCAAAGCAGCAAACACAATCACTTGCAAACAATTTTTTTTAAGCGCGGCGCAAAGAATCCTGCACAAGATCAATTATTGGAAGGGGGAGAGATTTTTTAGCGCAAAGAATCCTGCAGGAAAATTTCCAGAGGAGATATCAGGGGGTTCAGAGGAGGAGAAAGAAGCTTACAGAGGAGAATTGGTCAACTGATGACGTCAACAGACCGCGGTTGCGCGGCCAAATGGCACCTCCGGCGGCGGTACCGCGGCGGAAAGAGGGTTCCTGCGGCGGAAACGCGGTGTGTTAAGCGGTTCAATTCCCGAGATTTTTTCTGCTCCTCTGTTCTGATTTTCCTCTGTTGTTCAGATTTGCTATTTTCTGTTTTGATCTCTGGATTTTTTCCAGATCTGAATTTGTTCTTCGATCCTGCACAATTCAAACAAAAATACCCTTCACAAAATAACAAGATGATAAATTTTTATATTTTTTATTTTTCAGTTTTTATGATCTTTCAATTTTATATTAATCCGAAATTACAAAAAGAAAATAACACGCCATCCCCGGCAACGGCACCATTTGATTTGTACGATTTTAGATCAAAATATTTGTTTACCGCAATTAAGAACGGCGTCGCTTGGTAGCTAGCCGGTGAGTACGGGTCGGTCTTGGTCTAACGAGTTAATTCCAAACGGTGTGAATGGATTATCGCTAAAAACTAAACTGATTTATATTAAGATTAGAATCTTGCTAGGGTTAGGTTTAGGTTAAGTTTGGAAATTGAAGATTTCCTCACCGCTTTCAATGCCCTAATTTAGATCTCTTATAGGTGTTATGGTAATAATTAATAAAGGGGATTAATACCATCGGGAAGAAAGGACGTTTCTTCCTCTAGGTTCTAGTCCTTCCTTTCTTAATTCTTACCCTAACCTCCATGGAAAACATACGCAACCGGTCGTTCATACTACGGTATCACCGTTACCTCTTGGGGTAAGGTGCCGTAGGGAACGGTGTGTGTATGTATGCATGGAGTCCTATTAAAGAAAGGGGTGAGAGATTTCATCTCTCAAGCCTTCCCCAAATCTAACCCTAACAAGCGAGAAGACTACTCGCTCATTAGAGAATTGAAGAACATCTCTAACTATCTAACTAGGGCAAGGAATGAAAAATCTATACTAAGGCAGAATAAAAATTAACTAGGCAATTAAATAAAACTACTTACTTTATTGATGGCACTCTCCAAACATTTACACTGGAATTTTCAGATCTGAATAGATGAATAAAAAGAGGCATCCTTTTTTTGATGGCTCTCTCCATACATAGAATTCTGAATTTTTGATCAATGAGAAGAGGCATAACCTAAAAAAGGTTTTAGGGCTTCTATTTATAGATTCATAGAAACCCTAGGGTTACAGTCGAGTCACGTCTGCTATTACAATTTTACCCCCTAAGAAAAAAAACTAGTCAACGCTCGCCAGCCGCCTCAAGAATTTTCCACCGACACTTGCGACACGTGGCCGCGGATCCGCGGCCAAAGCCCACATTTGGCCGCGGTTTCGTGGCCGTATATGGGGCTTGTGGGCTCAATTTCTCTGGGATTCTTCTGTTGCATTTTTACTTCTATTTTCTTCAGTTTGTTCTTCAGAATGTCTTCTGGTTCTCTTCCAGATTTCCACAGTGAATAATGTCGTGGACTTTACCGTTTGCTTTGTATCGAAGTCTTGAACCTTGCACTGCCTTTGTACTTTGTGAACTTGTTCATTGATCTTTGTTTAGTCTTCAAACTGTAGGCTTGATCAAAATTCTTCCATTTGTTGGTCGTAGTCTCACTTTTGTATCGTCTTTTCATCTTTTTCACTGTTTTTGTTCTGAGAACCTGTAACCTGCAACTATGTAGCAGACATGGTTAAAAAACACCTGTTTATTTGTAAAATGAATAAGAATGGGGAATATAATAATGCAATATTATGATATGAACAGGTCCTTTTGAGATCCTTGAGCGAGTTAGCATCGTTGCTTATCGCTTTGCACTTCCACCCAGATTTCCGGATATTCACCCTGTATCCCTTGTGTCGATACTTTGCAAATACCTTCATGACCCTTCTCACATGATTCAGCACCATACCATTCAATTAGGACGCGATCTTTCGTTCACCAAGAAGCCGATAGTTATAGTGGATCGGCAGGTGGAGAAACTTTGGTCAAAGGTCTGCCATCTGTGAAGGTTCTTTGGCGTAACCCGTCTAGTGAGGAGATCACTTGAGAGGCTGCAAGCGAGATGCGGAAGAAATTCCCTCATCTCTTTGAAGGTACGCATAGTAATAATTTTAAATTCGGGGAAGAATTTCTTTAAGGGGGGAGATTGTAACACCTTAGAATGCGATTAGTATTAATTAAGCGATAATGCGGGTTTTTAGTAAAAAGTTTACCAAAATAGTTTTCTCGCATTTTATATAGATTAATTAATATTTTATTATTATTTGTTTTGGCTTGCACACACTTGTGCATGTTAACATAGGGGTTGTTTAGTGTTAACCTTGTTTAGTGGCCATGACACCTTAAACTAATCCATGCCATGATTAACTTGCATTTAGATATTTGTTGTGAGAGTAATCTTCTTGTTTTGGAATGAGGGGAGGTGGCTAGGTGAGTCATGGAGGGCTTTAATGCTAGCATTGATGAAGGAGAGGGAGAGAGTAAGTGTAAGGGTACACTCACCCTCTCATCCTTATCACACCTCACTCTCTCATTCTTATCTCTCTCTCTCATTCTCAATTATTGCTCTTCTTCTTTTCCCTCAACTGAAACCTTCACCTATTCTTTACTAAACCTTGCTAAACCTTCATTAAACCTTACTAAATCACTTCCCAAGTTATGTTTTAGCCACTAGGATCACTTGGAGCTTGGAAAGTTAGGATCTTTTGAGCAAGTGTGGATAGGTATAACCTCTAAACTATTAAATAGATGTTATAATATTGTGTAGCTTATTAGTTTTAGTTCAGAACACTTAAACTATAGTTTTGTGCACATATCGTATTTTTAGTGTCATTATAGGATGTCTGTGATCTGTTGTGACCCCGAGTGTATACTGGAAAATCTAGCAATGTAGTAGTGTTGTACTAGTGACACTGAGTGAACACCTGAAGCACGAACGCCACCTGATCGGATTTGGCTGGCGACTTTTGGAGGAAATCCGGCGAGCTCGGTTTTCTAGTGGAGTTGGGGCTTGGGTTTTGTAGGGTGGCTGTCTGCAGTTGTTTTAGAGTGTTTGGTACTGCTTGATTTTTATGTTTTGACTGTATACAAAATCTGGGATCACTTTGCTTGTTTCTAGTGTTTCGACTACGCGTTTTACGTTATCCGACATGGTTTGTGTACTTTGTGTAGCTGTTGCTCTTGGGTTGGTTTCGTACTATCGCTACGCACGTTAGCCACTAGACGAACACTTGAGAGTTTGTTTGGAGTTGGTGCGTCGGTCAAACGTAGTTTGTACGTATTATTAGTCGATTTCTAATGTGGACTTGTTATGATTGTTGTATGATTTTAGGATCGCAGGCGGGGACTTCGGACGATGCGAAGAAGAGAGAACAAGTAGTTGGCTTTACTTAGCTCAAGATCATCTGTGAGTAGATTTAACATCTACAGGGGAATCGCCCGTATGGCGTTATGCGTCTGGGCTAGATTCAATGATATGATTATTAGTTATAAGTATATGCACATATAGAGATTGTGCATGAACTTCATTGCATATTATTACTTGTTGTGCCTGGACTTGTACCCATTGGACACTGCACTATTATTGACGGTTCATGTTGCACGAGCACTAATTGTATGCTACACACACATCGTCGGTAATTGCCATGACACGCACAACACATATACATATGTGATATTGTATTGGTCAGGGACAATTAAGAGATTGATTCTTATTCTATTGTGCATATGAAATATAGCATACACATATACCTTGCTATAACTACATGTTCACCTTTATATGATGTTGCATTAGATTTCGGAGAAATTGGAAACCGCATGAACTATTTAATAACTTGATGCATTTAAATAGAGGTTTTCCCTTGTTATGCTCATATTACCGTTTTATGTTTCATATATTATATTTCATGGATTTACGCATTGAGATATGGATTTCATATGATGTTTTCTGGATTTGAGGATCGTGGTATTTCAAGAAATTATGCATTGTTTGAAAAACCCGGTTTCTCTTGATATGATATTTCGATGCGTCCACCATGAGATTTCTCGGTTTTGAGACTTGTGTTAGAAACCCGATGCGAGGAGTTGGATGAGGCCGTGTGCGGGTATATGGTGGACCTGGTATGGTACCCCAGGGCAAGAAAGGGATGTCGATGAATTAGCCGATGAGCCTAGCAGGGGAGGAGCTCTGCCTACTGGTGATAGTATTTGGACTCGGCGAATATCTGGGGGATACCGACTGGAGTTATGAGATGGACATGGACCGAACGTTCTGCCGGAGCCCCCGGGCCGATCCCGCAGACGGAGCCCATGATATGATTATTTATGTGTCGATGTTGGACACTAGTTTTCATGATGTTTTCGAGTGTCGATATTGGACACTAGTTTTCATGATGTTTTCGAGTGTCGATATTGGACACTCAGGTTCCATGAGACTTACAGGATTTGAGGGCCGATTTGAGGATGCGGTGCCTGAGGTATTGAGATTTGGAGTGTCGTTGAGGGACACTGGTTTTTCTACGATGAGGATTCCGTGATGATCATATGTTTTATCCCATACTAAGCATTCATTTGATATGCATCGCTTCATGTTTTAGTAGTACCTGATAGAGTACCTTTCATTATTATTTCATACATATTGACATTTTATACTATCAGTTTGCATGTGATAGATTATCGCAGTAAGTGCATACCTGCGATTACCTGCATGATGTTCTTTACTATTCACGAGTTAGCAACTCACCCCTGTTGTGCCACAGTTTTTTTCAGGCCGTCCCTCAGAGTAATAGTGGCAGGGCTTCTTCTTCTTATCGTATCATCTTTTGCAGGGGATATGTTAGTTATATGTATGCCCTAGAGGCCATTACTGTACATAGGATGTATATTGTAGTGGATGCTGGGACATATATAGGGAGGACTTTCTTGCTCGACATGATAGTATGCTATCTGGTTGAACTTTACCTTAACGTGTATACTGTTTGTCTCTCTGTTACATGTTGGTAAAGCCCTTAGGATGTGTACTTGACTACCTGGACTATGATGCGGATCATACTAGTGGGGACATGGTAGTCCATAAGTACATCCTTCAAAGTCCCTAGTCGTGGGTGTATCGAGACGGGGCATCGATATACCAGAGTAGACTAGCGTATACCTTCTCGACCCATACAGATGGGCGATGGATGATCCCATATCCATTGGTGTTTGACATCAGAGATGATATACGGGTGCTCAGTAGAGACTGGGTACACTGGACGGACTCGCCGAGAACTCCCAGATGGTATTATACCTCACGTCAGATGGCAGTTCTCTGGTGACACTGGTACAGAGTAGTCTGTTGACCCGAGATCGTCATAGAGTCTTGTGTGGTTCCCACTGTGCTTTGATTTCCATCTTACCACGTCCAAGAGGGCGTGCAAAACGGTGGTTTTTAGGTACAGTCCCGAGTCACATGGAGGCAATGAGCGATAGGAAGGGATTCGTCTCTCCCGGTATAGGGGGTTGATGTTGCGCTGTGTTCGATTGGCTATAACAGGAAATCCCTCGCCAGGGTTGCTGAGATTTACTGGTAAGTGTTACCAGTAGTTTCTCGAATAGTTATAGACCTCATATCGACACGACTTATCGAGCTATTGGGGTCTGACGTTTACCACCCCTAGGCGAGATATGCGACATATCAGACGATCAGACCGGACTGTACGGTAGTGTTACTGGTTGGATTCACTGGAGTGTGAGCGGGCTTGCTCGTCGATCTTCAGATCGCTCAATACCCGGGTGGCCGTTACGTTTAGCAGACCGCTTGCGGCTTGTGGGTGCTTGATATGATCATCACCTGCTGCCGGCGTATTGACGAGTCTTTAGAGTCCTACATAGAGGTTTCCTGGTTCAAACGAAACGAAATAGGAGCGCATATGAGATATGTGCGGGACCGAGAATAATACGTGTATGTGATACCGTATTCCATTCTCGCGATGAATGTGTCGAATGGTTGTATGCGATATAACCTAGTTATCGAATCAAGGATTGATTCGATAAGCCGATACATTGTATACTAGTCGGTTGTGTGCGACATGACCGGATCATTGAATCAAGTGTTGATTTAATTATTTGATGCATAATTATATATTTGATATATTACTTTGCATTAACTAGTATCGGTTCACTTTAAATGGATTTTCTCACTCGGGTGTGCGCATTGCATATGCGATATGATTTTGTGCACATGATTGTATCATGTTTGATGATACATGCTTTTTGGTTAAGTGTAAAGTATTAAACTATGGTTAAGTGGATGATTAGGGTTTTTACTTATTCATTTATTTGTTCCTTTATTCTTTTTGGAAAAATGAATAGCATAAAGGAAAATGGTGGCTTGTTTTGTATTCTAGTTGAAGCTTCATGAAGCTTTGACCTAAGTAACCATTTTGTCTCATGCTTAACCCTAACCACTCCATTAACCCTAGTTTAATCTCTACACTTGACCATGGTTCATGTTATGATAAGTATTGATTTTCTTTTTCAATATTTATTCAACTTATCATATCTTTTCTTCTTCTTCTTCTTTGAACTCAAGAAGAAAACCTTGAGGTCATCAATGGTGATTGATGATAAAGAGTGAGAAATCCAATTCTAAATTGAACCCACTTCCTATTTCTTCATCCTCTACCTCTTGCCAAGTAGTAGAGTGTGTTTCCTTCACAAGTTATCATGGCTTGGTGAAGGTGGAGCTTGATTTAGCGATGCCTTGACGAAGATCATCTTCGGCACGAAGCCGACGACCTTGCCCGCTCGTTCTCCGATGAAGTCGACGCTAGAGCCCGGATTTGATTTGGACAGCGGAGAGGACCTCATCTCGGAGCCGTGGAGGTGGAGGACCGGATCTACAAAGGTTGTATTTCCGTTTCCCATTAGTTAATTGTTAACTAGTTTACCTTTTCGCCTAGATTTCTAGCAAACGATCCGTAGTCGGGTTTCTCGGCACCTAGAATTTTTGTAATTGGCATGGTTGATGCCTTGTGAGACCTCATTAGGATGCCTAGGAACCCTACAGTGGTATCAGAGCCTAGCTAGAGCCTTAGGCGAAGTTTAGACGGAATTTGAAACCCGATCGAACCGAAACCCTACCCGGAATATGCTCTCTGGACTTTTTCCGAAAATGCGGATTTTTGTGTATTAAAAATGCCTAAAAAATTCAATAAATAATTATAAGAATTACTGTGCAAATTCAGGCGAATGATTCATTAAACGCAGCGCGGATCCGCGGCCTTACAGGAGGCTGAGGCGGCGGATCCGCGGCCCGTTTGTCGTTTTGTGCATCACATTCTGCACAGTAATTCTTATATATTATTTCTGGTGTTTCTGGGAATTTTTAATATTTTTTTCCAGAGTTGAATTTTCTGGGTTGATTTGAGGATTCGGTGTTTCGATCGGAGTATCAGATTTTGTCTATGTGGCTTTCCGGATAAATATTAGAATATGTTAAAAAGTTCGACCGGATATAAATACCCAATTTTTCCCCTGTCGGGAAATTTCCAAGTGTTGGATTTTTCCGTAGTTTAACGACGTTCTAAGTAGTGCAAGTAACGCGATGGACCCTCTGGAAGACAACAAACCTTAACTCGATTATGTGACCGTCTTGAACTGCCCTTTGAACCTTCGGGTTTGGGGCAGTACGGCGTGCCACATATGAGGCGTTGGCTTGACCCTTCTACAGCTGGACCGTCGGTACTGAGGCACGAACTGAATATTGTTAGACTTATTTCATGTGTTGATCTGTATTGGGAAAACTTGGGTGTTCGAATGTTCAATCGGAAAGTTTAACATTTTCTGTTTATCCGGAACGTGATACAACAATTGGAATTCACAAAAGTTATGTGATAACTAAATGAATGTTATAAACGTAGCACTTTAGTCTCACTTGATCGGTTGCCACGGAATTTTGATGTGATCAAAAGTCCGTCGCAATCACGTAGCGTACGCGGATACTCGCCGATAAACTTAATAGACAGCCTCACTCCATAGCCCCGACCAAGTGACTGTAGGAGAACCCCGTCGCCGAAAGCATCCGTTCGGGTGCTCGCGGTAGCGGTGTTCCGCCTTGGTGCACTTCGTCGTCGGTATCGGGGGTGCGGCCGTCTACTGAAGTTTGCGACGAGTATTCGATCAGGATGTCGGAAATCTTGTTGAATTGCCCGACTTGATATTGAAAAGTGTTTTCGATTTTGAGACTAAAATGCGGGGTTTATAATTGTTAGGCATGCGATGTCTAAGTAATTCATTTGGTCAGGCATGCGATGTCTGAGGTGGTTGCGGATTCCAACTGTTGTAGTTTTACACTTTCTTTTCTGTGACCGTAAGTGTAATATGTGATATCGCCGGTTTCGTTGCTATATGCCAACGACAATTGGGATGCGCGTATTTACTTACGCTGATGACATGTGATGATATGTGTTGCTGGATATGTTATATTGGATCGTCGTGTTTGAATAGCCGGGTTTTTTTTATGTGAGATGAGTGTTTTTCATTTTCATTCATGTAAAAACTTGTATGTAATATTCTTTTATTGGGGCGCTTCCAGGTAGCGGAAGTTGTCACCGTTTGTATATTATTTACTTTTCCGCACTAGGATAGACCCAAGGAGGAGGGCACAAGTAACCGGGTTCTGGAGTCCAGTGGGAGACCAACTCGAGGAGTTGAGTCCGGGTCTCCTAACTCTAGAATTGGTAGGGTTGCTTGCCGCTCTCGTAGGGGTCTAGGGGTGTGGGTTTGGCTATTCATCACGACCGTGGAATCCGTGTTTTATACTGGCTCGTATTGAAAACACGGACGTCCTAGTATATCCAATATTTCATATGATTCTTCTGCTGCGATATATGTGATGTGATCATGTGATGTTCTGTGATAGATACAGTATATAGTATATATGATATATTATATAGACGTTACTTATGTTTTACACCCGCGCTAGCCCTGCCCCGCTCTGCCGTTAGTTACCTAACCTAACGGTGCACGAGGGGACATCGAGGCGAATGCGGATGGCATAAGTGTACGTCGTATTTATCTGTGATGTTTAGGTATTTTAAATGATGGGACTTCATTAATGAGATTAATGAAATAAAAGAAACCTAAGATGTTGTAGAATCGAATTTCAAAATAAAACAGGTAGCTACAGTTCTTGCTTTGCACAGCGGTATATGTGATATATCCTGCACCTTATTCGATGAGGAAAGGACCGAGATCCCTTCACCGGGAGTGACTCCTTTAGCAATAACTGGCAGATGCTACACACTTGGTTTGTCTTTTGATTGCTTTTAAGAGTTTTTGCTTTGCACAGTGATATATATGATATATCCCGCACCTCATTCGACGAGGAAAGGACCGACGATCCCTTCACCGGGAGTGACTCCTTTAACAAAACTAGAAAAGCTTCAAAAACACTCCATTTTTAAAATCATTTGATTCTACAACGATATCAAGTTCATTACGCAATAGGTTTTCAGAAAAACCTGTCGTAGCCCTCCGTCATTTCAAATACGTACTAGTTAGTATTCGTGCTGCGGTTGTTTGGCCTCCGTCAAGGCGTAGTGTACGGTAGCTAACTAGTGCTTATCTGCTAGCATATGATGCGATTGGATTAGGGTATTCGTACGGCGTTGTTTGGCCTCCGTCAAGGGTCATGCGGGTGGGTTTAATTCAATCAGGAAATGACGGGTTGAACTTGACTAGCGGACTATGGGTTGTTTGGCCTCCGTCAAGGTCATAGCGAGCTAGGGGCAAAATATTATCGGGAATTTCAAGTGTTGAAATTTGCAATGAGATTGCATACCTTCTATGAGATAGTTGGATCCCGATACCCGCTGCGAGTAAGAGTTACTCCTGGGAGAGTTTTATACATTACAATTAGCCGATCAAGTAGGTGTCTAGAAAGGTGTCAACGGGGTTACGCCTCTGGGAAAACGAGGTTTACATTAATTAGGTTCGTGCGAAAGCACGGGGGACCTCCCTCAAATTACCGACACTGGCCTGGCTGAAAGATTGGCGAACTTGTAGTGTGTAATTAATCCCGGCTAGTCTTTCCTTTTAGGGTTTGAAGGAAGATTTGATAAAAAGCAGTGGGAGCCATCCTGATTAGATAAAATAATAACCAATCTATTCTTGACAGAGCGCACGCTGAGTGTTTTCTTCTCTCTCTCTCCAGGTAGCGACCATATCACGCCTTAATCAAGATAATAATACGGATATTTGACCGAACCCGCTTGTTATACTGAGCTGGGGAACGTTGGTCCCGCTCCAACTTATAATTGTTATAAGACAGAGCAGGAAATAGGGGATTACCAGAATTCCCGTGCCGTCCAAACGAAAGAGTGCATGCTGATGCATCATCTTCGGGTGTGTTCATTACAGAGAACTGTTTCTCGGTATCCTTTACGTCCTGGGTATGTGTTACCAGATCAGGATCCCTGATATGTAATCTGTTACATAGGGCTGCAGAAAGGTAGAGAACTGAGAACGGGTGATAAGTTTCATGAGGCAGAAAACGGGGCAAGTGTTGCAGCCAAGTCTGTTGGTCACTGTCACCCTGTATTACCAATACATTGATTCTGAACGAATGTTATTAGATATCGAACCTGATATACCAAATCATATCACTCTCTTTGTTAGAAAAGAAATGATATAATTTTATATTGATGGATAATGTTTTGAACATTTCCTATATCAAAGGTCGATCGGTTCAGGCACGTTATCTAAAAGCATTGATGTTCTAAATCAAACTACAGTTCTTAGTATATGGAACACACACAAGAGGAAGAGTTCAGAAATGAACGAATTCTTCTTGAGGCATTGTAGACTAGGTCAGATCAATGTGACCCGACCAGCTAGAGTTACATATAGATGCATATTTAAATCAGTTTGAATTTACATCTTGTGAAACTCGCCAGTCATGTCACAAAGATAAGATGACCATAGCTCCGTTTACTGGAAACAGAGAAAGAGTTAATGAACTCTTGGGATGATACATGTTGATGTTTGTAGGTCCCCTGTCTACACATGCCAGGACTGGTTCTTTATACTTCATTACATTCTCTGATGATCTTTCGAGATTCAGACCTATGTTCCTGTTGAAACACAAGTCCGAACCTTTTGAGATATTCACAGAATATAAGTTAGAAGTAGAGAACCAAAATACGGGTATAAGTATTATGTCCCTTGATGTGATCAAGGAGGAGAATACTTGAGCACGGAAATCCTGGACTATTCTAAAGGAGAATGAGATTCTCTCTCGGCATTACTCCTCCGAATACACCATAGCACGATGGTATATCGGGGCGGAGCATTCACACCCTATATGATAAGGTGTGCTCTATGATGAGTACTACTGAGTTACCTTTTTCTTTTTGGGAGTTATGCACTTGAGAAGCTGCATACCTATTGAATAGGGTTCAAATCAAATCAGTTGCCTACCACTTCATATGTGATATGGAAAGGGAAGAGCCCATCTCTTAAGTTGGTTAAGATTTGGGGTTGTCCAGCCTATGTCTGAAAAGTATAATCCGGACAAGCTCGAGGCAAGGTCTGTAATGTAGAACTGGAAAGCTTCCAGCTATACAAACTGCAGCTGATAATTTGAAAGAACCAAAGGATTCGATAGTTACCAACGAACCTCAGCCTCTCCGCCGATCTAGTAGGGTTCCTCACCCACCTGAGAGATACTTCGGTTTCTCGATGACAGTGGGAGCGAGGATTGCATCATGAGATGATGACCCAACTAGCTTCGAGCTGGCCATCGAGAGTAAGACTCTGTAAGAATGGCTGGATGTTTAGCGATCTGAGATGGAATCCATGTACATCAACAAAGTATGGACTTTGGTTGCAATATCTGAAGGGTTAAATCCCCATCAGGAGCAAGTATATCTTGAGAAGATTACTTGGTGTAGATGGAAAAGTTGAGACTTTCAAAGCTAGACTTGTTAAAGCTTTTCGTCATCGACCAGGCGTGGATTATGATGAAACCTTTTCAAGTGACTATGCTTAAGTCCATCCAGATCCTACTTGTCACGGCTACATACCATGACTGCGATATCTGGTGGATGGGTGTCTTGACTGCTTTTCTAAATGATGATTTAGAAGAGAGCGTCTATAAGTACACAGCCAGAGGGCTTCGTAGACAGTGGGAGCAGCGGAAACGTGTGCAAGATGCTTTATAGGATTAAAGCAGGCATCGCAGAGTTAGAACATCTGTTTTGTTGGATTAGTCAAAGAGTTTGACATCATCAAAATGGTAGATGAACCTTGTATAAACAAAAAGGTAGTAGGGAGTATGGTGGTGATCCTCATAGAGTACGTGGATGACATACTCTTGATAAGAAAGGAGTTTCTTATGCTACGCTCGATCAATCTCCGTTTATCACAAAGATTCTCCGCATAGGATCAAAGTGATACCTACTAAATCCTGGATTTTGGATCTATGAGATAGATCTAATTGGATGTTAGGATTCTTACTAGTTGTAGTGAGATAGTATCAATTGATCCTGGGGAGAATCACCGGAAGTGTTCCAGGGTGATAAAGACGACTGAATGTCAGTCGCAGGCATTGTCTTTACCCTCAGTAAAGGGACGGTATGTTGGAAGAGTTCCAAGCTAGATACCGTGACATACTAGACGATAAAGGCAGGATACATCGCTACTTAAGATGCTACCAAAGAGGATGTTTGGGTGTATATCAGTTCATGAGATGAACTACGTTCCTACCATTGTAAGACAATGGAGTTGTGGCTCATGCCGAGGAACGCCGGTCCCATCAGTGATCCAGACTTATTCTAAGTCAGCATCGCCTGATCATGGAGATAGTTGATCTCCAGGGTGATCGAGGTTAGGAGAGTAGATTCAGAGGACAACACAGCGGATCCACTCACAAAGGCCTGTTCCCAGAGAGAGATTTTTATGGGATGGTTGAGTATGAGATACTACAACCACTGCTACAGATGGCCCTTGTGCAAGTGGGAGATTGTTAGTTATATGTATGCCCTAGAGGCCATTACTGTACATAGGATGTATATTGTAGTGGATGCTGGGACATATATAGGGAGGACTTTCTTGCTCGACATGATAGTATGCTATCTGGTTGAACTTTACCTTAACGTGTATACTGTTTGTCTCTCTGTTACATGTTGGTAAAGCCCTTAGGATGTGTACTTGACTACCTGGACTATGATGCGGATCATACTAGTGGGGACATGGTAGTCCATAAGTACATCCTTCAAAGTCCCTAGTCGTGGGTGTATCGAGACGGGGCATCGATATACCAGAGTAGACTAGCGTATACCTTCTCGACCCATACAGATGGGCGATGGATGATCCCATATCCATTGGTGTTTGACATCAGAGATGATATACGGGTGCTCAGTAGAGACTGGGTACACTGGACAGACTCGCCGAGAACTCCCAGATGGTATTATACCTCACGTCAGATGGCAGTTCTCTGGTGACACTGGTACAGAGTAGTCTGTTGACCCGAGATCGTCATAGAGTCTTGTGTGGTTCCCACTGTGCTTTGATTTCCATCTTACCACGTCCAAGAGGCGTGCAAAACGGTGGTTTTTGGGTACAGTCCCGAGTCACATGGAGGCAATGAGCGATAGGAAGGGATTCGTCTCTCCCGGTATAGGGGGTTGATGTTGCGCTGTGTTCGATTGGCTATAACAGGAAATCCCTGGCCAGGGTTGCTGAGATTTACTGGTAAGTGTTACCAGTAGTTTCTCGAACAGTTATAGACCTCATATCGACACGACTTATCGAGCTATTGGGGTCTGACGTTTACCACCCCTAGGCGAGATATGCGACATATCAGACGATCAGACCGGACTGTACGGTAGTGTTACTGGTTGGATTCACTGGAGTGTGAGCGGGCTTGCTCGTCGATCTTCAGATCGCTCAATACCCGGGTGGCCGTTACGTTTAACAGACCGCTTGCGGCTTGTGGGTGCTTGATATGATCATCACCTGCTGCCGGCGTATTGACGAGTCTTTAGAGTCCTACATAGAGGTTTCCTGGTTCAAGCGAAACGAAATAGGAGCGCATATGAGATATGTGCGGGACCGAGAATAATGCGTGTATGTGATACCGTATTCCATTCTCGCGATGAATGTGTCGAATGGTTGTATGCGATATAACCTAGTTATCGAATCAAGGATTGATTCGATAAGCCGATACATTGTATACTAGTCGGTTGTGTGCGACATGACCGGATCATTGAATCAAGTGTTGATTTAATTATTTGATGCATAATTATATATTTGATATATTACTTTGCATTAACTAGTATCGGTTCACTTTAAATGGATTTTCTCACTCGGGTGTGCGCATTGCATATGCGATATGATTTTGTGCACATGATTGTATCATGTTTGATGATACATGCTTTTTGGTTAAGTGTAAAGTATTAAACTATGGTTAAGTGGATGATTAGGGTTTTTACTTATTCATTTATTTGTTCATTTATTCTTTTTGGAAAAATGAATAGCATAAAGGAAAATGGTGGCTTGTTTTGTATTCTAGTTGAAGCTTCATGAAGCTTTGACCTAAGTAACCATTTTGTCTCATGCTTAACCCTAACCACTCCATTAACCCTAGTTTAATCTCTACACTTGACCATGGTTCATGTTATGATAAGTATTGATTTTCTTTTTCAATATTTATTCAACTTATCATATCTTTTCTTCTTCTTCTTCCTTGAACTCAAGAAGAAAACCTTGAGGTCATCAATGGTGATTGATGATAAAGAGTGAGAAATCTAATTCTAAATTGAACCCACTTCCTATTTCTTCATCCTCTACCTCTTGCCAAGTAGTAGAGTGTGTTTCCTTCACAAGTTATCATGGCTTGGTGAAGGTGGAGCTTGATTTAGCGATGCCTCGACGTAGATCATCTTCGGCACGAAGCCGACGACCTTGCCCGCTCGTTCTCCGATGAAGTCGACGCTAGAGCCCGGATTTGATTTGGACAGCGGAGAGGACCTCATCTCGGAGCCGTGGAGGTGGAGGACCGTATCTACAAAGGTTGTATTTCCGTTTCCCATTAGTTAATTGTTAACTAGTTTACCTTTTCGCCTAGATTTCTAGCAAACGATCCGTAGTCGGGTTTCTCGGCACCTAGAATTTTTGTAATTGGCATGGTTGATGCCTTGTGAGACCTCATTAGGATGCCTAGGAACCCTACAAGATACCGCTACGGCTGACTGTGAGCAGTTTTTCTATATGTGGGTTTTGCGGTTATCCGATAATGCTCATTGTATATCTTATTGTATCTAGTACTCTCCATATACTACTTCATGTATTGACTTAGAGACGAGCAGTGAGAACGATATTGTATATTATTTTGTGACTCTGGGTGTCGTGCTCGTGTGAGCCGGCCCTTATTATGCAGTTTTATCTTTTATGCTGTTTTCACTTATATTGTCCTTTTCTTCTCTACGGCGTCGTATATCTTCTTGTGTTTGGTTGTTTCCACCTTTGGGCGAGATTTGCTCCCGTTTGGGGATGCTATACTTATATCTTAAGTTTGTACCCGTTCGGGGCTAGTTTTTACAAAGGTGGTGCTGCCAAAATTTTTAAGAAAGTAAATTTGGACTTTAAAGATTTTTACTTGAGATTCCCAAATACTTTTAACAATGTTCTTATCACTTACTATTTTTGATGGTTTAGATTTCTGGATTTTCAGCTTGAATTGGGTTACGCCTGTAGACGTTACGTGGTTTAAGTGCCGTCACGTGCCAAATTTCGGGTCGTGACATTCGCGAAGTTACTTAATTACATAACCACTTTTTCTTGGAGGCGTAGCCCCGCTAGCACCGTTCTAGGCACCTACTTGGTTTATTGCATTTATTGTTTAGTGAAAAATCTCCCGAAGAGTAGCGGAAACTCACAGTAGGATCGAGATCTAAATATCATCATGTGACAACTTTGAAGGAATCCTACCAAAATCATCACACTCCAAATGGTATGCAACACTAGCAAGTTTCAATTTCCTTAGAAACTCCCGATGTAGATTTTTGCCCCAAGCTCTTATGACCTTGACGAAGGCCAACATATCATAAGTCGCAAGTCAAGTTCTACCAGTCATTGTCCAAGTTAATTTGAACCCACCCGTACATACCATTGGCGAATGCTAAAATAGTAGTACGACTGTCCCAAACCAACGCATCTATCTATACTACAGATGAATACTCAGCAGCTACTAATCACTATGCCTTGGCGAAGGTCAAAATACATAGCTTGAATACTACTGAATACCCATATGAATTGACGGAGGGCTACGAATGGTTTTGGCGAAACCGTGAACGTAATGAACTTGATATAGTCGAAGAACCATGATAGCTTTTAAAAGGAGTGGTTTAGGCTTCGCATTTAAAAGTTGTTTTTCAAGAAAACCGAGTGGTTTTGAAATTGTTCCAACGATTTAAACTTTGGCTTGTTTTCCTTGCATTAATCAATGTTAATGCGGTCCCATCATTTAACCCTATCATTGCAAAAAAGAAAAGAAAATAGAACGTACTCTTATGCCATCCGCATTCGCCATGGGGCCCGTCATGCACCATTAGGTTACTTAACTAACGGCAGAGCAGGGGCTGGACTAGCACGGGTGCAAAACATAAGCAACGTTTATTATTATTATTATTATTATTATTATTATATATATATATATATATATATATATATATATATATATATATATATATATATATATATATATATAGCCATTCGTCCCACGCAATAATAGGCATTCCAGATTACAGATGAATATATTGGATATACTAGAAATTCCGTGTTTCGTTTTAGCCAAGAACGAAAGACGGATTCCACGGTCGTGATGAATAGCCAAACCCCACCCTAGACCCCTACGGGTGCGGCAAACTACCTGCCAAATTCATGAAGTGAAGCAACCTCCCTCAATAAAATGAGTAGGCCACTCGGCACTTCAAGAACCCGGTAGTTTGTGCACCCCACCTTGGGTCTATCCTAGGTGCAAGAAGCTGTAAATGAAATAATACAACGGTGGTTACAACCTCAACCCGGATGTGCCCCGCAAAAATAATATTACATCATATTTACAAATTACATGAATGAAAGAAAAGAAAACACTCTTCTCACATCCCCCCGGCTATTCATCCATGACGATCCAATACTCCATACACACAAACCATCATATGTGCAACCCCCACTAATCGACGTATAGCAATTAGCGGACGTTTAGCAACGCATATACAAACTGAAACTTATAAACGGCGTTAAAATTGCGACTTCGAAACACTCCGAATTTCCCCAACACAAAGATAACATAACAGAATATACAATCTGGGAAAAAACAAACAACACCAGAAACCCTAAATCCAAGATATCATAACATCACCAAAATTCCAAGACACAAATCCCAATAAAAACCGGCCAGGCCGGGAAAAATGCTATTTTGGCCGGCCAAATTTTGGAATTTGGGCCTCGTATTTCTCTGGTGTTCTAGTAACATCATGAGTAGCTTTCTGCACTTGTTTAAAAAATTTTTAGAAGACTTTTTAAAAACGATAGAAACTTGGATTTCGGTTTTACCGTTTCGGAGTTATTTCGGTTTCGTAATTCTATACATCGTTTAAATTGCTATTTAAGGTTTAGTTGGCTCTGATACCAATGTAAGTCGATGTCGCGCACCCCGCGGGTTTGCGGGGAGGCGGAATTTTACAAAAAAACGATTTTAACAAGTTTCGCAACACCGACTAAACTCCAGGATCTTAACAGAAACCTTAACTAGCTAAACTATACGGTGGTTTAACTACTATGAAGAGTGTTATACCTCCTAGAACCAAGTCCTTCAGGTCTTCTTCTTCTTCTCCTCTCCTTGTGCTCCTCGAAGATCTGGATCGAGCTTGCAACGTCGGCCTTTTCGCGTCAAAGACGATCCACTCAAGAGTATGTGCTTCAAGCTCCAACCTCTAAACCGAGATAACTAGGGTACCTATTTTGCTAAGCTAAGTAGTCTAGATGATGTAGAGTATCTAATAGAGTATTTTATCTCATGAGACTCTATGTTTCACAACTCATGTGAGGGTTAGAGTCATTGAGGAAGAAGGAGATGAAACTTGGAGAGAGAAACGAAAGAATGCAAATGAGCTAGGTTGGTTAAGCGTGGAGAATGGCTCATGCTACTCAATAATGAAGCATGGATTATTTTCACAATTGAAAATAGCAACCATGCTTCAATAGTGTAGCCAAACTAATAAACAGATATTATGAACCATGTTTCACGCCCATACCACAAATATCTCCAATTTCCACCATATTAATCCAATTGTAAAAATGGATAAATCAAGTAATGAGGTGTCCTCTTCTAGAAGCGTTTCTTGTGAAATTACAAGAATGCCCTCACCGTATATACATACCCGTATTCGTATTCCAAAAAATACGAATACAATGAGATGATAACAATCCAATAATATAATACTAGGATCCGGCTTAAACCAAAGCCCACTAGTATTATCAGCCCGAACATCATCCATGTAGGCGTACACGTAGAAACCCTGCCGTAAAACCATACGGCCTCTACATCGTTTCGTCCGAAGCAGGGAAACCCTCTGTGTGGGACTCTATAGACTCGACAGTACGCTGGCAGTGGGTTTAACCATAAGTCCGTCAGCGTACTAGCTGTACGTAACGGCTACCCAGGTATCTGTCGATAAGAAGGCCGATGAGCATGTTGGGTTACGATAGCATCCTGGCCATCTATCGTGGTCGATGCGGAACAAAAATGACGTTTAAAAACTTTAGCGTTAACGGACCCGTCTAGAATCGAACCATAAACCTATACTAGCAAACTACAAGAGCTAAACTACATGGTTAGAAATGGTTATACTGAATGAACCCTGTCCTTCGGTCTTCTACCATCTTCCTTAGCTCCTTGAGGCATCCTCGACTGAACTTGGCCGCCGGTCTTCCTCCGTCGAAGATGATCCACCCAAGGGATGTAGCTCATAGCTCTTGCTCCACACCAATGATCAAGTGAAGCAACTATGGACTCTAGGTTGCTAATCTAGAGTGTCTTAGATATAGTGAAGTGTTCTATGAGTGTATCTATCTTCCCACTTCTCTTGATTCTCAACTCATGAGATTGTAGAGAGGAGGTTAAGAATGAAGGTGGAGGAACTCAAGAAACTAGAGAGGAGAGTGAAGCATGATGGTGAGGTTGTTTTCTCATCTCAAAAATAATAAGCCATCCATATGTGAGAGAAAATGAGAAGCAAAGTTTTGTAAAAACCAATTTTCCAATTAAAAAAACAAGCCTATACTTGAATAGTTTGCACAAATCAATTAACAATTCATTTGTGCAACACTATGCAAGCATGGCTTTCACCATACTCCCCTTTCTCCTTTTCCACCACATTACCCATTAAAATAAATGGATAAAAACTAAATGAGGTGTCCACCTTCTAGAATGCTATCTGTACAAATACGGATTACACTCTACTGTATATACATACCTGTATTCGTACCGAAATACGAATACCCAAAGAGATAGAATAACACAAAGAACATAATACTAGAATATACATATCGAAATACATATACGTAAATTATTAAATAAATACCAGATTTAATAATCTGGCTCAAACCCGAGCCGGCTAGTATTATCAACTGTCTAATCGAAAGTCCGGGTACATAGTACAATCAATCGATCGAAACTCTGCACATTTCCAATACAGCTACTACATCATTTCGCCAGGACCAGAGAAGCCCTCTGTGTGAGACTCTAAAGACTCGTCAATATGCTAGCAGTAAGTTTAACCACAAGCACGTCATCGGCACTAGCTGTACGTAACGGCTACCCAGGTATTGAGCGAAAGGAAGGCCGACGAGCAAACTCATCCGAACCCCTACTGATCTTGTCGGTGACAATCTCCGTACAGTCTGGTCTGTTCGTCTAAGAGTATCGCATATCGAGTCTAGGGGGTGGATAAAGTCAGACCCCTAATAACGCAATATTTCGTGTCGGTATGAAGCCCATCACTCACTGAGAAACTACTGATCCAAATCAATAATTCTCGTCTACCTTGACCAAGGATTTCTAGTGATGGCCACCGATGCACTGCGCGACATCAACCCCCAATACCGGGAGAGGCGAATCCCTGACGATCTGCTTAATGCCTCCATGTGGCTCGGGACTGTACCCAACTAAAACCTGTTTGCATGACTTCTTTGAGCTGTGGTAGGGTAGTAATCAAAGCACAGTGGGAACTCACACGAGACAAATGACGATCTCAGATCGACAGACTAACCTGTACACATGTCACTTGGGAACTGCTATCTGACAATAGATATAATACCATCAAGCATGTTCCCGGCGAGTCCGTCCAGTGCACTCATAACCCAATGAGCACCTGTATACTATCTTAGGTGACTGACTGACACCAATGGCTTGTGAGACCGGCCACCGCCCCTCGTCGGGGTCTCGATAAGTATACACTAGTCTATTCGGAGTATCGATGCCCAGTCTCAATACTCCCTCGACTAGGGACATTTAAGGATGTGCTTATAGACCACCCAGCTCCCACTTATATGATCGCCATCATAATGCTGGTAGTCAAGCAAGAATCCTATGGGCTCTATCAACATGTAATAGTGATTTGTAATACCATATAATGCATGTACATGATGATAAAGACAAACCAGATAGCATACTATCATTTTGATTAAGACTGTTTTACCCATATAGGTTCTCCCTCAATCATCACAATCGCGTGCCTGCGATTACAATAATTGACTTGTGGGAACTATAGCCAACAATCTCCCACTTGCACTTAAGGCTAATTATTGCGGTGTCGCATACTCACAGCCCGTGTGATACCGAATACCCAACTTCTCTACTAATCAGTCTCGCAAAGCCCGTTTGTAAAACTATTGAGTTCGAGAAATAGCCTTAGTGAGTGGATCCGCTCCAATGTTTCTATCTTTATCTCTCTATATCTCAACGTCGTGGAAAAAGACTATCTCCCGAAATGAGCAATATTTGTCTTAGATTTTTTCTATATATCTGATAGGACCCAGTTCATAAATGAACTCCAAATCCAACAAACTTCTTAGACTGTATTGTGCATTGAATTTAATCAGTATCCTGCGCCATGCCTTCCACAGTATCCGCTTGGACCATCTGTCCAACATACTGCCCCTCAAAAGGGAGAAAACTATAACTCTGACAGTCACTCTATCATCCAGGTTACCTTGGAAGCCTGAAATGATAACCGCCTCCTGAAGGAGGCTGCTATTACCATATACCAAGAACATCCACTTATATTCATAACTGCTTCCCAATGTTTCTCCTGGATTGGATTAATATATGTTTGTTGCAGCCAGTGCAAAAACAATATTTGGTGTAGTACTTGACATCTCATGATTAACTCAATTGCCTAAGCAAGTGATATGCTAATCATGCAAATCTCTCTCTTCATCAGTCTGAAAGACATCTCTTTAGAGAGGGTGACTCCATCACCTGCGGGTACACCACCACGCCAGGAGTCGTCCATTCTAAAACACTTTAGAATAGTGTCACAGTACCCGAGTTGGGACGCTTCCTAAATCTAGATCTAAAATCATAGATCTAGTCACCAGAATCCCTAATATTTTATCCAGATCCTATATGGAGAAAAACCCTGTGACAACCACAGTATAACCGATCGTAGTATAGGAATATCACTTCCTATCAAGAGCATGTCATCCAAATACCAGGACATTACTCCCTACTACCTTCTTACCAGGTCCATCTGTTGTTCTGATGAAGTCAAACTCTATGATTGTCACATCAAAACTAGATGATCTATCTCCGTTGGACTTGTTTTAGTCTATAAATAGACATAAGCTACTTGCCCACTATGCTTCCGCTGCTCCCACTAACTACAACCCTCTGGCAGAGTCATATACACGTACACTTCTAAAGCTAATTTAGAACGGCGTTATACTCATCCTCGTGCCAGATCTCATAGTCTAGAACAGCAGTAGTGGCAAGTTTTGGGTAATCAAAAACCTCCCTGTCACTGTCTTTGAGGAGACCGAAGTACCTCTCGGGTGGTTGAGGTTACCCACCAAATCTACGGAGTGGCTAATAGATCGTTGAATTCAATTGAATCTTTAGGTTATACTAAAATTTTTTAGTAATCGTTTGTGGTTCTGGAATCACTTCCAGTTCTACCATACTCCCACTAATGTTATCTGAAAAGAATCCATTTTACTAAAACGGTGGCGAGTCAAGAACAATATAACTATTGATCTTCCAAATGGTAGAATTTTAACCCTCGTCAAAGCCCGGGATAACCTACAAACAGCCATTAGTGAAACGTGCATTGAGTTTGTCCAGATTCTGGTTTCAAGCATCAGCCGGATTACTCCATATATCTTAACACCGTTAAGATATGAATCCATTTTATATCCAATATAGAAACAAATGCACTAATTTAATTGGAACCAGATTAAAAAATCATGCAACTGTTTCCAGTCCATATTGTTAGTTATATGTATGCCCTAGAGGCCATTACTATACATAGGATGTATATTGTAGTGGATGCTTGGACATATATAGGGAGGACTTTCTTGCTTGACATGATAGTATGCTATCTGGTTGCTCTTTACCTTAACGTGTACACTGACAGTCTCTCTGTTACATGTTGGTAAAGCCCTTAGGATGAATACTTGACTACCTGGACTATGATGCGGATCATACTAGTGGGGACATGGTAGTCCATAAGTACATCCTTCAAGGTCCCTAGTCGTGGGTGTATCGAGACAGGGCATCGATATACCAGAGTAGACTAGCGTATATTTTCTCGACCCATACAGATGGGCGATGGATGATCCCATATCCATTGGTGTTTGACATCAGAGATGATATACGGGTGCTCAGTGGAGACTGGGTACACTGGACGGACTCGCCGAGAACTCCCAGATGGTATTATACCATACGTCAGATGGCAGTTCTCTGGTGACACTGGTACAGAGTAGTCTGTTGACCCGAGATCGTCATAGTCTTGTGTGATTCCCACTGTGCTTTGATTTCCACCTTACCACGTCCAAGAGGGCATGCAAAACGGTGGTTTTTGGGTATAGTCCCGAATCACATGGAGGCAATGAGCGATAGGAGGGGATTCGTCACTCCCGGTATAGGGAGTTGATGCTGCGCTGTGTTCGATTGGCTATAACCGGAAATCCCTGGCCAGGGTTGCTGAGATTTACTGGTAAGTGTTACCAGTAGTTTCTCGAACTGTTATAGACCTCATATCGACAAGACTTATCGAGCTATTGGGGTCTGACGTTTACCACCCCTAGGCAAGATATGCGATATATCAGACGACGAGACCGGACTGTACGGTAAGTGTTACTGGTTGGATTCACAGGAGTGTGAGCGGGCTTGCTCGTCGATCTTCTGATCGCTCAATACCCGGGTGGCCGTTACGTTTAGCAGACCGCTTGCGGCTTGTGGGTGTTTGATATGATCATCACCTGCTGCCGGCGTATTTACGAGTCTTTAGAGTCCTACACAGAGGTTTCCTGGCTCAAGCGAAATGAAATAGGAGCGCATATGAGATATGTGCGGGACCGAGAATAATGCGTGTATGTGATACCGTATTCTATTCTCGTGATGAATGTATCGAATGGTTGTATGCGATATAACCTAGTTATCGAATCGAGGATTGATTCGATAAGTCGATACATTGGATATTAGTCGGTCATATACGATATGTCCGGATCGTTAAATCAAGTGTTGATTTAATGATTTAATGTATAATTATATATTTGATATATTACTTTACATTAACTAGTATTGGTTCTCTTAAGATAGATTTTCTCACTTGATGTGCACATTGTATATATGATATAGTTTTGTGCACTAGTTTGTATCATGTTTGATGATACATGTAAACTTGGGTGCGTATGATTAAACCATGGTTATGTTAATGGTTAGGGTTTTGATTTACTAATTTATTTATTTATTTTATTCATTTTAGCAAGGAAATTGAAATGGTTGCTTGCTTTGTCTTTTCTTTGAAGCTTCATGAAGCTTTGAAAAGTTCAACCATTTTTGTTTCTTTTGCCTAGCCTAACCATTCACTTAACCCTAGTTTATTCTCTACACTTAACCATGCTTGCAATATGATAAGGGTCACTTGATTTTCTTTTTAGGTTAATTCATTTTTTCATTTCTTGCTTCTTCTTCTTCTTGATGAAGAAAGAAAAGCTTTCTACAAAAATGTCAAATGATGAAATCAAGTGAGAAATCCAAATCCAAAGTGAACCCACTTCCTATTTCTTCATCCTCTACCACTTGCCAAGTAGTATAGGGTGTTTTCTTCACAAGTTTCATGGCTTGGTGAAGTTGGAGCTTGATCTTGTGTTGCCTCGACGTAGATCATCTTCGGCATCGAAGTCAATGACCTAGCCCGCCCATTTCTCCGATGAAATCGACACTAGGTCCGGGATTCCGATGATCGCAGTGGAGGGACGTCAACACGGAGCTAGGGAAGTGGAGTACCGGATCTACAAAGGTTGTATTTCCATTCACTTAGTAGTTAAGTTGTTAACTAGCTTATCGTTTCGCCTATTCTCTAGTTAACGATCCGTATTAGGGTTTCTCGGCACCGGAAAATTTTGAATTTGGCATGGTTGATGCCTTGTGAGACCTCATTAGTGTGCCTAGGAACCCTACAGTGGTATCAGAGCCTAGCTAAAGGTTTAGGCGAAGTGTAGATGAAGTTAGAAGTCCGATCAAACCCGTAAACCCCGACAAAACCCTTCTTTGTACATTTTTCAAAACAGTGGATTTTTGTGAATTAAAAATTCTCAGAAAAACAAGAAGGAAAAACTAAGAATTACTGTGAAGTACGGTCCACTAAGTCGACCATTTGACCACGAAACCGCGGCGAAACCATGGGTTTGGCGGCGGTTCCGCTGCCAAAATTTGGACTTAGTCCCTGAAATTTCATATATTTATTCTTAGGTCCTTTCTTGGCAATTTTTTTTGGGAATTTTTTAATTACAATCAAGTGTTGAGTTTTTTAGGGTTTTATTGGGGACTCAATGATTCGATCGGAATCTTTAACTTCGTCTATGTGTTTTCCGGATATTTTAGAATATGTTAAAAAGTTCGACCGGATATAAATACCCACTTTTTCCCCTGCCGGGAAATTTCCAAGTGTTGGATTTTTCCGTAGTTTAAGAATGTTCTAAGTAGTGCAAGTAACGCGATGGACCCTCTAGAAAACAACAAACCTTAACTCGATTATGTGACCGTCTTGAACTGCCCTTTGAACCTTAGGGTTTGGGGCAGTACGGCGTGCCACATGTGAGGCGTTGGCTTGACCCTTCTACGGCTGGACCATTGGTACTGAGGCATGAAGTGGATGTTTTTAAACTTATTTCATGTGTTGAGCTGTTTCGGGAAAACTTGGGTGTTTGATTGTTCGATCGGAAAGTTTAACATTTTCTATTTACCCGGAATGTGATACAATATTTGGAATCCACAAGTAGTTATGAGATAACTGAATGAATGTTATAAATCTAGCGGTTTAGTCTCACTTGATCGGTTGCCACGGAATTTTGATGTGATCAAAAGTCCGTCGCAATCACGTAGCGTATGCGGATACTCTCCGGATAAACTTAATAGACAGCCTCACCCCATAGTCCCGACCAAGTGACTGTAGGAGAACCCCGTCGCCGAAAGCATCCGTTCGGGTACTCGCGGCAGCGGTGTTCCGCCTTGGTGCACTTTGTCGACGGCGTCGGGGGTGCGGCCGCCTACTAAAGTTTGCGACGAGCATTCGATCAGGATGTCGGGAATCTTGTTGAATTGCCCGACTTGATATTGAAAAGAGTTTTCGATAAATGAGACTAAAATGCGGGGTTTATAATTGTTAGGCATGCGATGTCTAAGGAATTCATTTGATTAGGCATGCGATGTCTGAGGAGGTTGCGGATTCCAACTGTTGTAGTTTTACACTTTCTTTTCTGCGACCGTAAGTGTAATATGTGATATCGCCGGTTTCGTTGCTATATGTCAACGACAATTGGGATGGACATATTTACTTACGTTGATGACATGTGATGTTATGTGTTGCTGGATATGTTATATTGGATCGTCGTGTTTGAATAGCCGGTTTTTTTTTTTATGTGAGATGAGTGTTTTTCATTTTCATTCATGTAAAAACTTGTATGTAATATTCTTTTATTGGGGCACTTCCAGGTTGCGGAAGTTGTCACCTTTTGTATATTATTTACTTTTCCTCACTAGAATAGACCCAAGGAGGAGGGCACAAGTAACCGGGTTCTGGAGTCCAGTGGGAGACCAACTCGAGGAGTCGAGTCCGGGTCTCCTAACTCTAGAATTGGTAGGGTTGCTTGCCGCTCTCGTAGGGGTCTAGGGGTGTGGGTTTGGCTATTCATCGCGACCGTGGAATCCGTGTTTTATACTGGCTCGTATTGGAAACACGGACGTCCTAGTATATCCAGTGTTTCATATGTTTTTCCTGCTGCGATATCTGTGATGTGATCATTTGATGTTCTGTGATAGATACAGTATATAGTATATATGATATATTATATAGACGTTACTTATGTTTTACACCCGCGCTAGCCCTGCCCTGCTCTGCCGTTAGTTACCTAACCTAACGGTGCACGAGGGGACATCGAGGCGAATGCGGATGGCATAAGTGTACGTCGTATTTATCTGTGATGTTTAGGTACTTAAATGATGGGACTTCATTAATATGATTAATGAAAGAAAAAAAACCTAAAGATGTTGTGGAATCGAATTTCAAAAATAAAACAGGTAGCTACAGTTCTTGCTTTGCACAGCGGTATATATGATATATTCTGCACCTTATTCGATAAGGAAAGGACCGAGATCCCTTCACCAGGAGTGACTCCTTTAGCAATAACTGGCAGATGCTACACACTCGGTTTGTCTTTTGATTGCTTTTAAGAGTTTTTGCTTTGCACAGTGATATATATTTGATATATCCCGCACCTTATTCGATGAGGAAAGGGCCGACGATCCCTTCACCGGGAATGACCCCTTTAGCAAAACTAGAAAAGCCTCAAAAACACTCCATTTCAAAATCATTTCATTCTACAACGATATCAAGTTCATTACGCAATAGGTTTTCAGAAAAAACCTGTCGTAGCCCTCCGTCATTTCAGATAAGTCCTACTCAGTATTCGTGCTATGTTTGTTGACCTCCGTCAAGGCGTGGTGTGCGGTAGCTAACTAGTATTTATCTGCTTATGCATATGATGCAGATTGGATTAGGGTAGTCGTGCGACCTTGTTGACCTCCGTCAAGGGTCGTGCGGGTGGGTTTGATTCAATCAAGAAATGACGGGTTGAACTTGACTGGTAGCCTATGGTTTGTTGACCTCCGTCAAGGTCATAGGGTGCTAGGGGCAAAATATTATCGGGAATTTCAAGTGTTGAAATTTGCAATGAGATTGCATACCTTCTATGAGATAGTTGGATCCCGATACCCACTGCGAGTAATTGTTACTCCTGGGAGAGTTTTACACATTACAATTAGCCGATCAAGTAGGTGTCTAGAAAGGTGTTAACGAGGTTACGCCTCTAGGAAAAAGAGGTTTACATTAATTAGGTTCGTGCGAAAGCACGGGGGACCTCCCTCAAAGTACCGACACTGGCCTGGCTGAAAGATTGGCGAACTTGTAGCGTGTAATTAATCCCGGCTAGTCTTTCCTTTTAGGGTTTGAAGGAAGATTTGATAAAAACAGTGGGAGCCATCCTGATTAGATAAAATAATAACCAATCTATTCTTGACAGAGCGCACGCAGAGTGTTTTCTTCTCTCTCTCTAGGTAGCGACCATATCACGCCTTAATCAAGATAATAATACGGATATATTGACCGAACCCGCTTGTTATACTGAGCTGGGGAACGTTGGTCCTGCTCCAACTTATAATTGTTATAAGACAGAGCAGGAAATTGGGGAATACCAGAATTCCTATGCCGCCCAAACGAAGAAAGTGCATATGATGCATCTCCTTCGGGTGTGTTCATTACAAAGAACTGTTTCTCTGTATCCTCTACGTCCTGGGTATTAGATACCGGATCAGGATCCCAGATATGTAATCTGATACATAGGGCTACAGAAAGGTGGAGAACTGAGAACGGGTGATAAGTTTCATGAGACAGAAAACGGGGCAAGTGTTGCAACCAAGTCTGTTGGTCACTGTCACCCTGTATTCTAAATACATTGATTCTGAACGAATGTTATTAGATACCGAACCTGATATACAAAATCATATCAGTCTCTTTATTAGTAAAGAAATGATAAAATTTTGTATTGTTGGATAATGTTTTGAACATTTCCTATATCAAAAGTTGATCGGTTCAGGCACGTTATCTAAAAGTATTGATGTTCTAAATCAAACTACAGTTCTTAGTATTCGGAACACGCACAAGAGGAAGAGTTCAGAAATGAACGAATCCTTCTTAAGGTATTGTAGACTTGGTCATATCAATGCGACCCGACTAGCTGAAGTTACATATAGATGCCTATTTAAATCAGTTTGAATTTACATCTTGTGAAACTTGCCAGTCATGTCACAGAGATAAGATGACCATAGCTTTGTTTACTGGAAACAGAGAAAGAGTTAGTAAACTCTTGGGATTGATACATATTGATGTATGTAAGGTCCCCCGTCTACACATGCCAGGACCGGTTCTTTGTACTTCATTACATTCTCTGATGATCTCTCAAGATTCAGTCATATGTTCCTGTTGAAACACAAGTCCGAACCTTTTGAGATATTCACAGAATATAAGTTAGAAGTAGAGAACCAAAACGGGTATAAGTATTATGTCCTATTATGAGATCAAGGAGGAGAATACTTGAGCACGGAATTCCTGGACTATTCTAAAGGAGAATGAGATTCTCTCTCAGCATTACTCCTCCGTATACACCATAGCATGATGGTATATCGGGGCGGAGCAATAGCACCCTATGTGATATGGTGTGCTCTATGATGAGTACTACTGAGTTTCCTATTTTCCTTTTTGGGAGTTATGCACTTGAGAAGCTGCATACCTATTGAATAGAGTTCAAATCAAATCAGTTGCCTACCACTTCATATGTGATATGATAAGGGAAGAGTCCATATCTTAAGTTGGTTAAGATTTGGGGTTGTCCAGGCTATGTTTAAAAGAAAAATCCGGACAAGCTCGAGGCAAGGTCAGTTATGTAGAACTGGAAAGGTTCCAGCTATACAAACTACAGCAGATGATTTGGTAGAACCAAAGGATTCAATAGACACCGACGAACCTCAGCCACTCCGCCGATCTAGTAGGGTTCCTCACCCACCTGAGAGATACTTCGGTTTCTCTATGACAGTGGGAGCGAGGATTGCATCATGAGATGATGACCCAACTAGTTTCGAGCTAGCCATCAGGAGTGGGACTCTGTAAGAACGGCTGGATGCTTAGCGATCTGAGATGGAATCCTTATACACCAACAAAGTATGGACTTTGGTTGTTTTATCTGAAGGGTTAAATCCCCATCAGGAGCAAGTATATCTTGAGAAGATTACTTGGTGTACATGGAAAAGTTGAGACTTTCAAAGCTAGACTTGTTAAAGGTTTGCATCATTAACCAGGTATGGATTATGTTGAAACCTTTTCTAAGGATCTATGTTTAAGTCCATCCAGATCCTACTTGCTACGGCTACATACCATGACTACGATATCTGGTGGTTGGGTGTCATGACAGCTTTTCTAAATGATGTTTTGGAAGAGAGCGTCTATAAGTACACAGCCAGAGGGCCTCGTAGACAGTGGGAGCAGCGGAAACGTGTGCAAGATGTTTTATGTGATAAAACATGCATCGCGGAGTTGGAACATCTGTTTTGATGAGTTAGTCAAAGAGTTTGACATCATCAAAATGGTAGATGAACCTTGTATAAATAAAAAGGTAGTAGGGAGTATGGTGACGATCCTCGTAGAGTACGTGGATGACATACTCTTGATAAGAAAGGAGTTTCCTATGCTACGCTCGGTCAATCTCCGCTTATCACAAAGATTCTCCACTTAGGATCAAAGTGATACCTACTAAATCCTGGGTTTTGGATCTATGAGATAGATCTAAATGGATGTTAGGATTCTCACTAGTTGAAGTAAGATGGTATTAATTGATCCTGGGGAGAATAACTGAAAGTGTTCTAGGGTGATAAGGACGACTGAATGTCAGTCACAGGCATTGTCTTTACCCTCAGTGGAGGGACGGTATGTTGGAAGAGTTCCAAGCTAAATACCGTGGCTTACTAGACGATAAAGGCAGGATACATCGCTACTTAAGATGCTACCAAAGAGGCTGTTTGGGTGTATATTGGTTCATGAGATGAACTAGGTTCCTACCATTGTGTGACAATGGAAGTGTGGCTTTGGCCCGGGAAACCCGGTCCCATCAGTGACCCAGAAATAATCTAAGGCAGTATCACCTGATCATGGAGATGGTTGATCTCCAGGGTGATTAAGGTTAGGAGAACAGACTCAGAGGACAACACGGCGGATCCACTCACAAAGGCCTTTTCCCAGAGAGAGACTTTTATGGGATGGTTGAGTATGAGATACTACAACCACTGCTATCAGATGGCCCTAGTGCAAGTGGGAGATTGTTAGTATATGTATGCCCTAGAGGCCATTACTATACATAGGATGTATATTGTAGTGGATACTTGGACATATATAGGGAGGACTTTCTTGCTCGACATGATAGTATGCTATCTGGTTGCTCTTTACTTTAACGTGTACACTGACTGTCTCTCTGTTACATGTTGGTAAAGCCTTTAGGATGTTTACTTGACTACCTGGACTATGATGCGGATCATACTAGTGGGGACATGGTAGTCTATAAGTACATACTTCAAGGTCCCTAGTCGTGGGTGTATCGAGATAGGGCATCGATATACCAGAGTAGACTAGCGTATACCTTCTCGACCCATACAGATGGGCGATGGATGATCCCATATCCATTGGTGTTTGACATCAGAGATGATATACGGGTGCTCAGTGGAGACTGGGTACACTGGACGGACTCACCGAGAACTCCCAGATGGTATTATACCTTACGTCAGATGGCAGTTCTCTGGTGACATTGGTACAGAGTAGTCTGTTGACCCGAGATCGTCATAGAGTCTTGTGTGATTCCCACTGTGCTTTGATTTCCACCTTACCACGTCCAAGAGGGCGTGCAAAATGGTGGTTTTTGGGTACAGTCCCGAATCACATGGAGGCAATGAGCGATAGGAGGGGATTCGTCTCTCCCGGTATAGAGAGTTGATGTTGCGCTGTGTTCGATTGGCTATAACCGGAAATCCCTGGCCAGGGTTGCTGAGATTTACTGGTAAGTGTTACCAGTAGTTTCTCAAACTGTTATAGACCTCATATCGACACGACTTATCGAGCTATTGGGGTCTGACGTTTACCACCCCTAGGCAAGATATGCGACATATCAGATGACGAGACCGGACTGTACGGTAAGTGTTACTGGTTGGATTCACAAGAGTGTGAGCGGGCTTGCTCGTCGATCTTCTGATCGCTCAATACCCGGGTGGCCGTTACGTTTAGTAGACCGCTTGCGGCTTGTAGGTATTTGATATGATCATCACCTGCTGCCGGCGTATTTACGAGTCTTTAGAGTCCTACATAGAGGTTTCCTGGCTCAAGCGAAACGAAATAGGATCGCATATGAGATATGTGCGGGACCGAGAATAATGTGTGTATATGATACCGTATTCTATTCTCGTGATGAATGTATTGAATGGTTGTATGCGATATAACCTAGTTATCAAATCGAGGATTGATTCGATAAGTCGATACATTGGATATTAGTCGGTCATATACGATATGACCGGATCATTAAATCAAGTGTTGATTTAATGATTTAATGTATAATTATATATTTGATATATTACTTTACATTAACCAGTATTGGTTCACTTAAGATAGATTTTCTCACTTGATGTGCACATTGTATATATGATATAGTTTTGTGCACTTGTTTGTATCATGTTTGATGATACATGTAAACTTGGGTGTGTATGATTAAACCATGGTTATGTTAATGGTTAGGGTTTTGATTTACTAATTTATTTATTTATTTTATTCATTTTAGCAAGGAAATTGAAATGGTTTCTTGCTTTGTCTTTTCTTTGATGCTTCATGAAGCTTTGAAAAGTTCAACCATTTTTGTTTCTTTTGCCTAACCTAACCATTCACCTAACCCTAGTTTATTCTCTACACTTAACCATGGTTGCAATATGATAAGGGTCACTTGATTTTCTTTTTAAGTTAATTCATTTTTTCATTTCTTGCTTCATCTTCTTCTTGATGAAGAAAGAAAAGCTTTCTAAAAAAATGTCAAGTGATGAAATCAAGTGAGAAATCTAAATCCAAAGTGAACCCACTTCCTATTTCTTCATCCTCTTCCACTTGCCAAGTAGTATAGGGTGTTTTCTTCACAAGTTTCATGGCTTGGTGAAGTTGGAGCTTGATCTTGTGTTGCCTCGACGTAGATCATCTTCGGCATCGAAGTCAATGACCTAGCACGCCCATTTCTCCGATGAAATCGACACTAGGGTTTGGGATTCCGATGATCGCAGCGGAGGGACGTCAACACGGAGCTAGGAAGTGGAGTACCGGATCTACAAAGGTTGTATTTCCATTCACTTAGTAGTTAAGTTGTTAACTAGCTTATCGTTTCGCCTATTCTCTAGTTAACGATCCGTATTAGGGTTTCTCGGCACCAGAAAATTTGAATTTGGCATGGTTGATGCCTTGTGAGACCTCATTAGTGTACCTAGGAACCCTACACATATCAACCAAATGGAAGAAGGCCATGCAGCATTGCTTATCATGGAATGCACCCACGTATGAGTAACTTGAAAGAGAAGCAAGCTCTCAAAACTATTACTTACGACGGAATAGTTAGCACAAGTATCTACATCTTCGATTACCTTGAAGAATCCTGATACTTGCAACATATGGTTCTCTACCTTATTCTTATACCTATAACTTCTCAAAATTTGTCTTTGTATTTCAACGAAATACTTGTCTAAAACTAGAGAAATCATGAGTAAACAGAATATAGTACGAGTACCAACCCCTTTGTCCTAACGGACATCGGACAAAAAACAATATTTTGTATAAGTACATTGAGTTTAATAACTCAAACCCTGTGCGTCGTAGGTTGAAAACTGTGCTATGGCTAAGAAGAATTACACCGTTGTTGAATGCACCTTACCTAACTATCAACTAATATTGGTAAATGTCATAGACATAATTTCAAAAAGTTATATCTCACTTTATAAAATAAACGTACAGATATATTAGTTTGAAACTGGTGCATAACAACGGATATTCAAAACAAATATTTGCCGTTAGGCAAAAACCAGGTGATTTCCTCAAATATCACCAATTACAAAGAATTCTGATATATATCGAGGATCTAATCACCCAATTCCTAATATCTTACTCCAACCCACCATCTGTAACGCCATACAGATGTAAGAATCAAGTCTGGTAAATATATACTCTGGAGCCGGAATCTAATTGGGAAAACAGTTTTCAATTAATATCGCACAGTAAAACTGAAACATGAAAATCTTTCGAAGGAGTAGCCGGGTATTCCTAGTAATGCCTCTTCCACTATCCTGATTCATGACAGTAACCGTATACTTCCTTGCCCTTACTCCAATCCCTTTATATGTCTTTACTTATTACCTTCTGTCCACCACACTTAGGCTAATTGGTTTTCTTCCTTCCCTATCTTTCGGCACCTGCCTATGGTTTGGAAGAAGACCATCCAATAAGCGTAATAGGTGTACTCCCCTAACACTAGGAGTTCTCGCAACCTGAGAGAAGGTAAAGGGAAAAGACAACTGAATAACCCTCATTCTATTTCTCCAGAACTAGAATCCATCCTCGATCAGAAACAAGTTTCTTCGAGTTCGTATGTAACTTTACGATGGCATATCCAATCAATATGGATCTTCGTAGTGATACGGAGTGTTCTGGAGAAATGCAAAAGGGAAGTAGGAGTGGCAGGGGTATACGCGGTTTTTTCATGAATGATAGCAGTCGCAATTTCCTTTGTCCTTACTTTAATCCCTTTATATGTCTTTACTTATTACCTTCTGTATACCATACTCAAGCTAATTGGTTTTCTTCCTTCCTACCCTTCAGCACCAGTCTAAGGTTTGGAAGAAGACTATCCAATAAGCGTAATAGGTGTACTCTCCTAATACTAGGAGCTCTCGCAACGTGAGAGAAGGTAAAGAGAAAAGACAATCGAATAATCCTATTCAATTTCTCCACAACCAGAATCCATCCTCAAACTGGAATAAGTTACTTCAAGTTCTTATGTAACTATACAATGGCATATCTAAGAAATGTGGATCTTCGTAGTGATACAGAGTGTTCTGGAAAAATGCAAAGGGGATGTAGTAGTGGCAATGATATATGCGACTTAATGACAATTCAAAAGCCAAAGTGTTTTAAGAAGGTTCAGTTAATTTGGTTCATGAGTTTTAGTTTAGGGTCAGGACATGGTCACTGCCAGAGAGAGATAGAGAGAGAGAGAGAGAGAGAGAGAGAGAGAGAGAGAGAGAAGAAACACTTAGCGTACACTCTAACCTAGATTAGATTGGTTAATCACTTTATCTAATCAGGATGGCTCCCACTGTTTCCTCGAATTCTCCTTCAAACTCTAAAAGGAGAATTAGTCGAGATCATATGAAAATCACCCGAGGAGTAACACCTACTCATCAGTGGGAATAGAGATCCAACTATCATCACATGATAACTTGATGAAAGCTACTCAAGTTAACACACTACAGAAGGTATGCGCATGCTTGACAAGTTTCCTGTATGTCTGAAACTCCCGATGTGGTTTTTGCCCCTAACACTTATGCCCTTGACGTAGGACAACATATCATAAATCTTTAGTCAAGTTCAACCCTCCATTATCCAGGATTAACTTAGACCCACCCGTACAAGTCCTTGACGTAGGCCAAAATAACTGTACAACTGTCATAAATAATCGCATATCCATGCAGCAAACAAGCATTACCCAGCTACCATTCACTATTGTAACATTTCAGAAAAATAAAATATTATTTTGGGAAGTTAAATAATTAAAATAATAAATATTATGAATATTTTAATGTGTGGAAATTAGTTTTAATGTTATGGTATAATTATATACCGATAAATTGGGAAATACTTGAAAATTATATCAATTTTTGATTTTAAAAGAATTTATGAAAATTGGGAATTTTACAATTTAGTATACAATGATTTGTATATAAGTTAGTGTTACTAAACTCGATTAGTATTTAATCATGCATTGATTGTGTTTTGTGCATGTGACATGCACCATACCATATTTGCTAGCATTTGTTACATTTTTTCTACCATGGCTTTTTCTTTTTCATGCATGGCTTTGTTTTAAATGAGATGAAGAGATAAAGAAAAAAGAAAATAAAAGAAAAAGAATTTTTAAATGTGGCATGAGGAGACAAGGGGGTATGGGCAAGAGAGAGAAGAGAGAGAGAGGGTGAGGGGTCTTCTCTTGACCTTGGCCCATTTTCTTTCCTTCATTTTTTCCTCCATCATTTCCCTCCTCTTCCTCTTCATGGCTGCCCTCACTCCCCCACCTCCTCTAAACCCTCACAACACCACCAAAATCACATCAAAACACTTCATTCCCTTCATTAATTACATGCACAAGCTCACACTAAGCATGGGGAACCAAGAAAGTTTGGATTTTGAAGACTTGGGGCGACTCAAAAAAATTCTTGAGTTGCCAAATGAGGTAATTCTTTCATCATTAGGATAGTATTTCAATTACCTTAGCATCTAATTTAGTTTAGAAGTGTTTAAGTGTAGTTTAGTGATGGTTGAAAATTCTAAGAAGAGGTTAGGGGATTTTATAAGTTGTGAAGTGTAAATTGAGATTAGTAGAGGCCATACAACCCATATAGTGTTAGGATTCAGTACAAAACCTGAGACTAAAACCCCTTAACCCAAACTTAGAAACCCCAATATTGGAAGATTGTGGGAATTGTGATGATATTTAGGGATCTGCTATGATCCGGGGCACCTGAAAAATATTTAGCGATTACTGAGATGTGTGCAGGTGACCTAGAAGCTACCCTGAAGACCCGAGACCCAAACCCCTAGCTATGGCCACCAATTATTGCCTTCTGGCTGCAAATTGCGGCCAGGACTTGGCCTCTGGGCCTCATGCTTGGCCTGCGGTTCCCTTATCTTTTAAATTAGGCCCCCTATATATGCAGAATTGGCTAATTTCACCTAGGGTAAAATTTGGAAGTGTTTTACATCGTTTCTGATTTCGGTTTAGCGAATTCTGTAACTTGAACTTGGGTATTTATGTGTTGTCTTGATCGATTGGCGTTTGTACGTCGATGTCGAAGGTTTTTGGGCTGTTTTGTATGAGTAGACCATAGGTTTTAGCCTATGTGTGATTCGTGTGTCGTTTTGGTTTTGAATTAGACGTTTTGATTACGATATATGTGATATGTAGGTACCCTCACGTGGACTTCGGACGATGAAGAAGAGGATGGCGGTATCGACTTCAGCAAGTGAGGATCAAGGTGAGTAGATATATATCTATGGGGAAAGTCGGGTGGATGGCGTATAGCACCCCCACAGTTCGTAGTGTAGCATAAGATATATTATATATTTATATGTGTTTTTGTGGAACGTGGATGATTATCAAGATAGGCTTTAGGTGTTCACGGGTTAGTTTTAATATAAATTGGAATAGCGCTTATCGTATAGTTTCTTAGTCGTGAACCCTAAGTATAGGTGTACACACACACATGCACACACGGGATATGTTTAGGTGAATATATTTATATGTATATATATATATATGTGGTTTGCGTTGGTACGTTCATACACACACACCCACACAGCCACACACGGATGATGAGGATAGAATATGATACTTGGAGAGGAGTCGATGTGATTGGGAATGATGCCGTGAGATCGGTGATGTGAATTGGGTCGTGTTATGATATACTACATTATAGTATAGTGGATCGATGGGCGATGTGTTTTATTCACACGTGGATATATGTTTGGTGGTATCGGAATGTACTAGACTATAGATCAGTACCCCTAATTCAGGATATGTTGATAATGATACCAGATAAATAGTGAGTTATATGTGATATTTGACCCGTATCCCGATTTGGGATGCCGTACGATGGATTTTTACCGTACGATGTATAATGATGATGATTGACCCGCACTCTTGACTCGAGGGTGTCGTGTTATATATTTTATCGTACGTGACGCTATTGAGGCGGGATCACCGACTACTAGATATATCGACTCGGACTTAGGTGGATTTCCTTACCTTTTGACTAGTCTCTTAGCTTCGTACTGTAGTTTACTTAGTAGATGTTAGATTGGGCTCGATTCATACTTATTTTCAAAACTAACGAATCATGAATATTTTAAAGACAGGCCTAGGGATACTACGTATTTTTCAAAGGATGCTCTTTTCTTAAAGACCCCATAGCCCTATTTTTTTTACTAAAACCACGATTCGTGCGATTTCAGACACCAAAAACGGTATGACTCGTATATAGGAATGTATATTTCTTTATTGTAGCATTAACTATTCATTTTCCATATAGTCTTGCTGTTCACATCGCATTGTATACTTAAACGTGTTTTCATTAGTTATTATGAACCATATTGTCAGGACACCAGCACCATTACCGATGATGCGTATGCTCCACATACACTTATCTGCCGGCTCACACACATCATCATCGGTAATTTTCATGTCACGTACACCTTAGAAAACATTATTTCGTAAGTATAAATGGCTAGCTGGTAGTTGCAATATAGTACTAGTACATTGCCTTCATATGCCAGTTTGACATCCCATTTCTTACTTAGACACTTCGTGCATGCATATGTATATTCATTGTTATGAAATATTATGGGCTTTACACCGGTATTTCACTGCTATTTACCTTGGAGTTTGGGATTTGGATTTTCCATGAGATTTCTGGATTTGGAGAAACCGCAAGGATTTTATAAACTGATTATCATTTCTAAAAAATAGAAAAATGCGGTTTTCTCGTGATATGATGTGAGATATGTCCACCATGAGTTTTCTCAGCTCTTGAGCGTTATCATACACCCGATTCGAGAAGGGGGATGAATCGTCTGCGGGTGCATGGTGACCCGGTGCGGTACCCCGGGACAAGATGGTCGCAGATGATGGCGTTGAGCCTGGCAGGGGAGCACTACCGACCGGTTATTTGTGACGCGGTGGATATCCGGAGGATACCGACGTAGTCGTGAGATATGATGATTTATGCCCCTCCGGATTGCCGGAGCCCGAGGCCAGTCCGGATTACCGGATCCCGGGGCCAGTCCGGATTGCCGGAGCCCGAGATATTGAGACACAAAGATATTGCTATTTTATGATAGGGGCCGGTCCGGATTGCCGGAGCCCGAGATATTGATATTTTAGGATATATAATTTGTGTCGATGCTTGGCACGGATTCCTTATTGATTTCATTGATGATACTTCGTTTTTTATGCAGAAATCTCACTGAGATATGAAAACAGTTTTCGCATTCAAAATGTATTCTGTTTTCATGCATTCATACATCATATATATGACATGTTGCTACCTGAGGCACTGCTACAAGCACTTAGTATTACACTTATGTATAGATGTTTACCCTTGTCATTATTTAGATGCTTCAGGTTATATTTTGAGTATATACTATTGTATGACCTATGATAGAGTCATACATGCGATTTCTTCTCGGTGATGTTTTCTACTCATGAGTTGGCAACTCACCCCCGTTGTGCCACAGTTTCTTGCAGGTTTTGCCGTACATGTTTCATTGCGGCTTGCTGGCACACTGCTTCCTTCCAGGTGATTGCTTGGTAGGTGGGTTCACTTGCATCGTGACCACCATTGTACCTTATTTACATTCTGTTGTATCTAGTAAACTCCATCAACCAGACTTGTATTATTGATAGACTTAGAAGACCAGTGTATATTCTTTCGACCTTAGAGTCACTCTTGTATTATTATGGTTTTCTTGAGGACATTGGTTTTCTTTCTGAGTTTTAATTCTCGCCCTTCGGCGTTGTATATTATATTGCATTGCGTGGTTATGTCCGCCAATTGGCGAAGAGCTAGCTCCCGTTTGGGGATGCCCTTATATTATGCATGTTTGTACCCTTTTGGGGCCAGTATTTACAAAGTAAACGCTGCTAAAATTTTTGGAAAGGACTTGATGTTTTAAAAATGATTACTACGGCTTATTTTGATAAAACACTTGCTTAAAACCTAAGCTTTCCTTCACTTCTAATTTAAATGGTTTAGATTTCTGGGATTTTTGGCTTACTTGAATTAGATGGGGTCCTATAGACTTCATATGATTCATGTGCCAGTCACGTGCCATTTCGGGTCGTGACAAAGTTGATATCAAAGTGCTAGGTTTAACCTTGGTTCGATTCTATGTTTGACTATGCGGAGTCTAGGGCATATATATATATATTCGGAACCTAGGCTTGACCTTACGGAACTTAGACTTGGTCGATGGGATATTAGACCCGAACTTTCGTCGCATAGGTTTACCTTGGTTGATGGAGTAGGTGACTTAAGTAGAGTGACGTACCGTGTGTATGTTCCGCGGCATACTTACGATACGCTACTCCGCTTAAGAAGCCTTAGGATGTACATTTCTTTGCACAGTATTATATTCATTTCTATGATCTATCCTCATCGATATCGGTTGGTGGTTTTGTTACTACGATTACATAGGTAGAGAGAGCTGTGGCTAGAGTTGCGGTCAGCATGAGCTCGTCTTGGACGAGGACTGACCAGGGCGTAATTCTAGTGATACACGATTGCATAGATGTGTTGTTTTATTGTGTTTTCACGCCATGAGCGTTTGATGGATTGCTTTTACAAAATTTCTCGAACGTGCAGATCAGCACCAGAGGATTGGACCATTGATAGAGGCCGGCTAGAATGTGATGACCGTCAATGCACCGTTATTCTTGATGATTGAGGCACTGTTTAGCGTGCGGACGAATGAGCCAAATGTTGCTGCGACTGACAAGATACCGCCTCAGATGTTGAAGCTATTGCAGCACGAGTTTATACTTAGAGATATGATAGAAGATCGCTAGTCACCCATGGATGAACGACTAGGACATGTGGTTCGTTTGCATACCCCGATGCGAGGTCATCAGATTGATTTATTTTAGCTAGAGGAGAATTCACGCAGGTACGTTGAGAGTCGATAGAAAACGAACGAATGTCAGAAACCCATTTTTCCACGTTTAAGGTATTCGGAAAAACATGCAAGTAATTATGTGAACCCTCTAGAAAAATGAAACCCTAACTCGACATAATGACCATGGAAACGCTTTTGAACCTTAGGGTTTGCGGCAGTTCCGCGGTGCCATTAATGAGGCTTGGGTTTTTCCTTCTACGGCTGGTCCATAGGTACTGTGGTATGTATTGGATATTATTAAACTGTGCCCAAGTGTTGTGCACTCGGGGAATTATGGGACTTTGACGAATCGATCGAAAAGTTTGACGTCGTCCGGACATCATGTGATAGGATACATTACTTGGGAGACTCTAGATATGAGTATAGCCGTTGTAGCGCAGTCCATACAGCTACGAAGAGACGAGTCCGAATCAGTCGACATTAGAGAAACGTGGAGTAAGAGATTCGTATGAGATTTTAATGAGAGGACGTTCCACTCCTTTGACATCAGAGATATGATACGCATGCAGAGGCGTTGAATATGGATATATCTTCCAGAAGGAGTCGTGATGAGTATGCAGCCGTTCTGGAACAAGAAATGGATTTAATAAAGGGTAATAACTTCCGGGAAGTTCGGCAGAAACGAGATTAGGAGAGACCCCAACAAGATCTTTCTGGAATACTACACGAGAAGATTTGGACCCAGGACCGGTCGTATTACGCACACCCAGTAGTCCAAGTTCGGCATTATCGACGAGACATGTTATGAGTGACCATGATAGTTGGCCGGAGATCTTTAGAGGATGTTCCAGAGCGGAACTGTTTCCGTTATCATTCCATATTGGGCCGTTATGCCGAGGAGCTATGTAACTGACAATCCGCAGTAAGAGACGAGAGCCTAAGGGCACAAAACGCCAGACCATGAACAGAAGGCAAGTAGATATCTTGCTGTGCTAGCTTTGGATGCACCGAGACCTTCTCGACTTTGAAGGAAGGATATATCGACGACAGTATTGATGATTTGCGATTTGGTGATTCGAATATCACGTGTCTGTTATTTTGGATTTCGGTATTTTGGGCGATTTATTTGCATGATTGAGATTTTGTGCACCACAGTTGCACTCGACTTCGATTTGATGTCATTCGAGATGTTTGATTTTGATTTCATGCCTATGGTATGTATGCGATTTGACTTGTGCCTTCGGTGTAGTTTCCATGCACTTTTAGTATTTTGATTCGATTTTGTGCACGCTGATGCACGTGGTTATGAGATTATATACCACGGTATACCTGATTTGGATTGGGATGTGTTGTATACCGTCGATTTCGATTGTGATACTCGATATTTATTTTCATGCTCCTTGTGCACTTGATTTGGATTATTGCGCATACTTGACACGCTTGATGAGATTTTGGTGCACACCAGATGCACTAAATCGGGATTCCTTGTGCATATCAGATGCATCGGATATTGTTGTCAGGCACACTCGTTGCCCTTGACAGGTGTTTTCGTGCACACCCGTTGCACTTAGATTTTGTTTCTGTGCACATGTATGGCACATTCATTGATTTCGATTTCCGTGTGCCCTAGACGCACGTGGCATTCTTATATACATTTTGGTATTGATTTCCTTTAAGCATTATGTTTTTATGATATTTACTATTTGGTATAGTAGCTGAGCAGGACTAGTCAGAGGACAGTACCTAAATATGTTTTTGCATGCATCGATAGTTATCGAAGGGATTTCCAAAAAGGAGCCACAGTCTCAATATTTTTCCTATGTGTCCAAGATGACACGAAATATTTTACAAAGGAAACCCTTCTAAAATTATTTTCAAAAATGGCAGGACGTGTATGTTAAACAAAGGATATATATAGTTATTTTCTTATAATGAACGTCCGCTACTTGTGCCGTGATACGCGCATTACACAGTGATTTGAAAAAGGTTTGGCATGCATTTCTTTCAGATGTTTTGATGAATTTACAACGATGCGTACATGTATAGTTTTGATGTATATCATGTTGGTTTTCGTATTGGACTTTGATATTGGTGTCTCCACCATAACTCTGATGATTGTGAGATGCTTGACGGAGTTTTGATTTTGAGTTATATACTCGCTTTTCATGCACATGCAGTGCTCTACGTTATGTTTTATGTATGTATGATTTCGGAGCCCCGACGACATGATTCTTTTACTGAAATGTTTTAGTATTTGAGGGGTTTAAATTTAAATTCGGGGACCGAATTTATTTAAGGGGGGAAGACTGTAACATTTCAGAAAAATAAAATATTATTTTGGGAAGTTAAATAATTAAAATAATAAATATTATGAATATTTTAATGTGTGGAAATTAGTTTTAATGTTATGGTATAATTATATACCGATAAATTGGGAAATACTTGGAAATTATATCAATTTTTGATTTTAAAAGAATTTATGAAAATTGGAAATTTTACAATTTAGTATACAATGATTTGTATATAAGTTAGTGTTATTAAACTAAATTAGTATTTAATCATGCATTGATTGTATTTTGTGCATCTGACATGCACCATACCATATTTGCTAGCATTTGTTACATTTTTTCTACCATGGCTTTTTCTTTTTCATGCATGGCTTTGTTTTAAATGAGATGAAGAGGTAAAGAAAAAAGAAAAGAAAAAGAATTTTCAAATGTGGCATGGGGAGACAAGGGGGTATGGGCAAGAGAGAGAAGAGAGAGAGGGTGAGGGGTCTTCTCTTGACCTTGGCCCATTTTCTTTCCTTCATTTTTTCCTCCATCATTTTCCTCCTCTTCCTCTTCATGTCTGCCCTCACTCCCCCACCTCCTCTAAACCCTCACAACACCACCAAAATCACATCAAAACACTTCATTCCCTTCATTAATAACATGCACAAGCTCACACCAAGCATGGGGAACCAAGAAAGTTTGGATTTTGAAGACTTGGGGCAACTCAAAAAATTTTTTGAGTTGCCAAATGAGGTAATTCTTTCATCATTAGGATAGTATTTCAATTACCTTAGCATCTAATTTAGTTTAGAAGTGTTTAAGTGTAGTTTAGTGATGGTTGAAAATTCTAAGAAGAGGTTAGGGGATTTTATGAGTTGTGAAGTGTAAATTGAGATTAGTAGAGGCCATACAACCCCTCTAGAGTTAGGATTCAGGACAAAACCTGAGACTAAAACCCCTTAACCCAAACTCCGATATCGGAAGATTGTGGGATTTGTGATGATATTTAGGGATCTGCTATGACCCGGGGCACCTGAAAAATATTTAGCGATTACTGAGATGTGTGCAGGTGACCTAGAAGCTACCCTGAAGACCCAAGACCCAAACCCCTAGCTATGGACGCCAATTATTTCCTTCTGGCCGCAAATTGTGGCCAGGACATGGCCTCTGGGCCTCGTGCTTGGCCTGTGGTTCCCTTATCTTTAAATTAGGCCCCCTATATATGCAGAATTCGCTAATTTCACCTAGGGTAAAATCTGGAAGTGTTTTATATCGTTTCTGATTTCGGTTTTGCGAATTCTGTAACTTGAATTTGGGTATTTATGTGTTGTCTCGATTGATTGGCGTTTGTACGTCGATGTCGAGGGTTTTTGGGCTCTTTTGCATAAGTAGACCATAGGTTTTAACCTATGTGTGATTCGTGTGTCGTTTTGGTTTTGAATTAAACGTTTTGATGCGATACGATATATGTGATATGTAGGTACCCTCACGTAGACTTCGAACGATGGAGAAGAGGATGACGGCATCGACTTCGGCAAGCGAGGATCAAGGTGAGTAGATATATATCTACGGGGGAAGTCGGGTGGATGGCGTATAGCACCCCCGCAGTTCGTAGTGTAGCATATGATATGTTATATATTTATATGTGTTTTAGTGGAACGTGGATGATTATCAAGATAGGCTTTAGGTGTTCACGGGTTAGTTTTAGTGTAAATTGGAATAGCGCTTATCGTATAGTTTTTTAGTCCCGAACCCTAGAGTATAGGTGTACACACACACATGCACACACGAGATATGTTTGGGTGTATATGTTTATATATATGTGTGTGTGTGTGTGGTTTGCATTGGTACGTATATATATGTACATATACGTATACACGGATGATGAGGATAGTATATGATACTTGGAGAGGAGTCGATGTGATTGGGCATGATGCTGTGAGATTGGTGATGTGAATTGGGTCGTGTTATGATATATTACATGATAGTATAGTGCATCGATGGGCGATGTGTTTGGTATCGGAATGTACTGGACTGTAGATCAGTACCTCTAATTCAGGATATGTTGATAATGATACCAGATAAATAGCGAGTTATATGTGATATTTGACCCGTATCCTGATTTGGGATGCCGTAGGATGGGTTTTTACCGTACGATGTGTAATGATGATGATTGACACGAACTCTTGACTCGAGGATGTCGTGTTATATATTTTATCGTACGTGACGCTATTGAGGCGGGATCACCGACTATTAGATATATTGACTCGGACTTAGGTGGATTTACTTACCTTTTGACTAGTCTCTTAGCTTCGTACTGTAGTTTACTTAGTAGATGTTAGATTGGGATCGAGTCATACTTATTTTCAAAACTAACGAATCGTGAATATTTTAAAGATAGGCCTAGGGATACTACGGATTTTTCAAAGGATGCATCTTTTCTTAAAGACCCCGTAGCCCTATTTTTTGTTACTAAAACCACGATTCGTGCGATTTCAGACACCAAACACGGTATGAATCATATATAGGAATGTATATTTCTTTATTGTTGCATTTACTATTCATTTTCCATATATTCTTGCTGTTTGCATCGCATTGTATACTTAAACGTGTTTTCATTAGTTATTATGAACTATGTTGTCAGGACACCAGCACCATTACCGATGATGCGTATGCTCCACATACACTTATCTGCCGGCCCACACACATCATCATCGATAATTTTCATGTCACGTACACCTTAGAATACATTATTTCGTAAGTATAAATGGCTAGCTGGTAGTTGCAATATAGTACTAGTACATTGCTTTCATATGCTAGTTTGACATCGCATTTCTTACTCAGACACTTCGTGCATGCATATGTATATTCATTGTTATGAAATATTATGGGCTTTACGCCGGTATTTCACTGCTATTTACTTTGGAGTTTGGGATTTGGATTTTTCATGAGATTTCTGGATTTGGAGAAACCGCAAGGATTTTATAAACTGATTATCATTTCTAAAAGATAGAAAAATGCGGTTTTCTCGTGATATGATGTGAGATATGTCCACCATGAGTTTTCTCGGCTCTTGAGCGTTATCATACACCCGATTCGAGGAGGAGGATTGTAAATCCCCGTTCCTATCGATAAAATCTTTCTACATTTTTCCCAAGTCCCCCGAATGTTTTCTCTTTCCTCATAATTTTGCGTGAAACTGGCTGTTTAAGTTATTAGCATTTAATTTTCCAAAACAGTTTAAAATCAAATCCAATGAAAATAATATATAATTTCCCCATATCTAAAACCCCCAGCCCGATAAATTAATCACAAACCCAAGTAATTAAATCCCCCATTAAACCAGCTCAAGCCCAGCTAAGAAAACCAAGAAATAAAAACAAATCAATTAATTCCCTTTTTGCCGGCCCAGCCCATTCCCTAACCTCCTTACCCGCACTCACGCAAACCCGACCCGCTCAAGTCTTCTTCCCCAATAAAATTCGTTCCCGCTCGTTATTTTTTCCTGCGCAACCCACGTCACCCACCTCCCGCGTCTTCGCCAACGTCCCCGACTGCGTGCCCCACGACCCCGACCACGACCGCGCACCCTCCTCAAGCACCACCTCGTCTCTAACTCTCTCCTCCTCACTCTCGTCCTTACTTTCTTCTCTCCTCACTCCATCGTTCACCCAAACCCCCTGCCTCACCTCCGCGACGACGACGACGACTATCACCTAAATCACCTCGTCTCTCCTCCCTCACATATCTCTCCTTTAACTCATCAACCCTCCTCACCATCTTCAACCACCGAGCCCAACCACACCCGACGAGCTCGAGTCTCCCCTGCACCCCGACGCCGAAGAGCTCCCATCGCGCCGCCGGCCACATCGTCGACTCCTCTGCATCCTCTGCATCACCATCACCTCCTCCTAAACCCAGAACCACTCCTCGCCACCGAGCCAGCCCCTGCACACCCCTCACCGCAACCTCAACGCCACTGTTGCATCTCGCCGAAGCTACCACCGCCGACCATCGCCGACCCCAGCACACTCACAGAAGACCCACAGAACCTCACTCCGTCTCCAGCAATCGCGAGCCATCCCCGGGCAACTCCGACGACGAACCCGAATTCGAGCCGAGGCCGTGAACCCAAACCGTACCGTTCATTGCGCGTTCGTGCCGTTGCAGCTGCCGTGCGTCGCCAAAGCGTCTCCAGGCAAGTACCCTACTTGCTACATGCTAGATTATACTGTTACAAATCGAAATCGTATAAATTCCGTGTTTATAATTCGTGAAACCTTATATGACACAAGTGCTTGATGCAAAACCCGAATGAAAACTCTCCATTAAACTGATGGAACTTGATTATATATGCTGGCCCGTGTGGTAATGAATATTTTGGTGAAATTTTACTGGAAAATATGATCGTTGCTGACTTGAACGATCACCCTCGATTACACCTATAAAAACTAAAAATTTCCCGCGTCTGAAATTTGTTAAAGTCATAATTAATTGTGTACACATTGAAATGATGGATTCGAGGGCTCAAATCGAATCCGACTCGACGTCCTGGAACCACATACAAGCTTTAAACTGTTTCTATACTGAAAATATGACGGGAACTGATTCGGAGAGCGGCTCTGGACTGCAGCTCTGGATGTTGATTTCTATCTCGTAATGCTTACCCCTTGGCTGTTTGAACTTGTATATTGCGGAACCCTATACTTTATTGAAGATGAAATTGGTAGCTAAATAACGCAAGTGATTTCACCCCTCGTTACCATCGTTTACTATTTAAACTATAATTTAAAAGAACATGACGCATAACAGTCCCAAACGGAAACAGAACTGACACCCTATGATTGTACAGTACATAACTTCTGACGTAGAGGCATGATTGAGAATCCATCTTGTGCGTTGAAAAACATATTGAAAAACCTAGATTTCATTCAACTATAGCGTCGCTAAATTCTGATCCCAACAGGGTGATAATTGTGCCGCGAAACGGACGTTCAGTTCAGAAACTGAATTTCCTGCAGCGAGCACTTAAAATGAAACGGCTGTAACTAGCAAACCCGAAATCCGATTGCACCGAAACAAATTTTTCTGAACTGCCGACAGAGTATACATGTTACTGTATTTGTATCATTTCACTGAATTTTTAACGTATGATTTACTGCAATTTTTATAAGCTCATGAGGTGCATACTAGTTCATATTATACATGACTTGTTAACTGCATAAATGTACATACCTTACCCGATTGACATGTACCTAGTGATAGTGCACGTTATTATTCAGTGTACAATGCATTATCGTGCGTGAATGGTATTGGTTTAGGAGTGTCAAGTACGCCAATGGAAAAAATGAATGATTCGTGACAGTGATTAATACAGTGAACAGTGACAAAACCGTGTTATTGGTGAATACTTGTACACGACTAGACCATACTCGTCAATAGTGTAAATCTGGGGGGAAAAGGGGAAATCGAAGTGGAAAGAGCATCGTATTTAGCGAGGACCATGAATTAGAGGATGATCATTCGAATATCGACTCTTATATATATTAGGTAGGATCTAGCGATCCGGCTGACAGGGTTATGTCCCGGGCGTGTGGGCCGTTGTCTCGGGTATGTACGAGACCCTCGTTAAACTTGATACTCCTTTCCACAATTCGATTTCAAACATGACTTAGAGACTGATAGGGACACAGATGATACTTTGCATCATTTAGTGACATAGTGATTACCTGCATTTTACTTCCACTGTTATTATCTTATTTGCCTGTTTCATGTCACTATTATAATATTGCTATTACGTCGCTCTGACGACCTGAGTATGCATGTTCAAACCTCGAGGAAGGACCAGTGCAGGAGTCAGACTTACCCTTCGAGCTAGCGGAGATTTAGTCTGGAGTGCTTCTTTCTTCTTTTCTGCTTTCCCTATAGAGATCTTGTATTCGAACTGGATTACTAGTTCTTTTCTTGCTTTATTGTAAATTGTGAACAATGAAATTTGATGTAATAATTTAGTGATGTATTTCCTTTACTTCTGTGCTTTGTTTACTGATTACCATGTAATGCAAGAAGCCAAAGTGTGACTACGGCGGGATTATTCCTTGACCGTAGGAGCATGGTCATCTCTCGTTTTCCGTATTTTAGGAAGCGGGGCGTGACATGGTTTTGTTGGTATCAGTGCCAGGTTTAGTAGTAAGGGATAACATTAACTACACTTTATTACGTTATTTTCGCTTCACTATTCCTGACTTTCATCCTTATATCTAATCATATCCTTTTAAATATCATCCAGCGATATGACGTCCCCGAACGACCACTCCTCGGACTCAAGTTCTCAGGATCGCACGGAGAGGATACTTAGTGCACTGACGTCTCTCGCAGAAGCTCAGGAGAGAAAGACGGACCTACTCACCGAGGGACTCAGGGCTATTACCGCTATAGAGGGACCCTCCGCACTCATTACCGCCTCCGAGGGCACTTCTCCACCAGCTTTTTCTGCCAGGGCCGGCACCGTGTCAGACTTCCGGAGGTTACATCCTGCTGCATTTACGGGACTAGTCGAACCACTTGAGGCCGAGCAATGGCTGGTTAATATGGAGAACTTACTGACGGCCGCCAGGGTACAAGAGGAAGATAAAGTGAATGTGATAAAGATTCAGTTGGAAGACGAAGCCCGTACATGGTGGTCAGTGGAAGAAAGCAGACTAGAAATGCCAATCGAATGGAGCAAATTCAAGGAGTGCTTCTTGGACCACTATTTCCCTTCCACTGCCAAGGCAGAGATGGAACAAAAATTCATTCTACTGAAGCAGAATGGCCGTCCTGTGGACGTATATGCGGCAGAGTTCAACCGTCTGAGCCGATTTGCTCCGTACATGGTCGCTTCAGAGGCCACCAGGGCCAGACGCTTCTTATAGAGACTTGATTTAGAGCTGCAGCAGATGATCGTGTCACTAGAGTTGCAGAATTTTGCACAGGTACTCAACGCGGCGAGAATTCAGGAGAAACTGATCAACAAGTTCAGGAAGACCCCAGTCATTCCAGCACGCACCCACGCACCTTCTCGAGGAGTCATACCAGTTTACAGGCCAGGAACGACATAGATGAAGCGCCCATTCGTGCCCCAGCATCGCTCCCAGAGCAAGAACATAGTTTGCGGCTACTGTAACAGAGATGGGCATACCCAGAAGGACTGTCGCCGCGCCAAGGGACAGTGTTTGATTTGCGGATCCAGTCAGCACAGAATTAGCGGTTGCCCTGAGCGAGCAGAGATACAGGGAGGGTCTGGACCACAGCCGCAGAGATCACAGGAGCAGAGGCAACCCTACATAGGCCGCGGTCAGGGACGGGCTTTCACCTTGACCGCCGAGCAGGCAGAGGCTTCAGGCGAAGTTGTCACAGGTATTCTACTCGTACATTCCATGCCAGCTAGAATACTATTTGATTCTGGAGCATCGCACTGTTTCATATCTGCGCATTTCGTTGATACACACTCCAAACCACATGAACCATTAACCAAGGGTTGGGAAATATATACGGGTAATGGTGTTATAGTATCTAGTCGAGAATGTAGATCATGTCCGGTTGTAGTGTATGGCAGGGTATTATCGGCGGTTCATCCAAGACTTTTCATGAATCGCTGAACCGTTGACGAGGCTGACACGGAAGGATTTACCGTTTGCGTGGACAGAGGAGTGTACTCAGGCATTTGACACACTGAAGCAGAAGTTAACCACGGCGTCCGTTCTTACAGTACCAGATGATTCCGATGGGTTGGTGATACATAGTGATGCCTCAGGGAAGGGATTAGGCTGTGTTCTGATGCAGCACGGTCGAGTGGTTGCTTACGCCTCTCGATAGCTGAGAAATCATGAGAAGAACTATCCTACGCATGACTTGGAGTTAGCTGTAGTGGTTTTTGCGTCGAAGATTTGGAGGCACTATCTGTTGGGCGAGAAGGTAGAAGTGTACACAGATCACAAAAGTTTGAAGTACGTCTTTACTCAGAAAGAACTAAATATGAGGCAGCGCCGATGGCTAGAACTGATGGCGGATTATGACTTGGACCTTCAGTATCACCCGGAAAAAGTAAATGTTGTACCAGATGCTCTCAGTCGCAAGCCAGCGGTCATGATGTTGACCAGTCAGAGGAGCATCATTGAGGACTTTCAGAGACTTGAGCTTGAGGTCGTCACACCGAGCACAATCAGTCAATTTTGGCAACTATAGGTGCAGTCTTTCCTTGTGGATCGCATCAAGGCTGCACAAGCGGATGATCCTCGATTGCAAAAGTTCAGAGCGCAAGTAGAAGCCGGACTGAGAACGGACTTAATCATACATGAAGACGGTTCTCTGAGATTCGGTAGCAGACTCTGCGTACCTAAGGGGGATGTTCGAGAAGAGGTACTGGCTGAGGCGGATAGTTCAGCTTATTCTGTACATCCGGGAGGTACGAAGATGTATCGAGATCTAAAGCAGCACTTTTGGTGGAAGGGGATGAAGCGGGAGATTGCGCGGTTCGTATCCAGATGCTTGGTATGCCAACAGGTGAAGGCGGAACATAAGAGGACAGAAGGATTGTTACAACCACTTCCGATACCAGAATGGAAGTGGGAGCACATTACTATGGATTTCATGACGGCCTTACCACGGAGCCCTAAGGGTAACAACGCCATTTGGGTTATCGTCGACCACCTCACGAAAGCTGCACACTTCCTACCTTTCCGAGTGGGACAGTCGACAGAGTCACTGGCAGAGAGATACATGCAGGAGATAGTACGACTTCATGGAGTTCCGATCAGTATTGAGTCAGATCGAGACACCAGATTTGTTTCGCACTTTTGGAGGAGCTTACAGGAGAGTTTGGGTACCCACCTCAAGTTCAGCACAGCATATCACCCACAGACGGACGGAAAGTCCGAGCGTACGATTCAGACGCTCGAGGATATGCTGAGAGCCTGCATGTTGGATTTTCAGGGTTCCTGGGAAGACCATCTGCATCTAGTCGAGTTTTCTTATAACAACAATTATCAGGCTAGCATCCAGATGGCTCCTTTCGAAGCACTTTATGGGCGGAAGTGTCGATCCCCAGTTTGTTGGGATGATGTGGGAGAGCGAAGATTACTGGGTCCCAAGCTCATTGTTTAGACAGTCGTCAAGGTCCAAATGATCAGATAGTGTATTAAGACGGCTCAGGATCGACAGAAGAGTTAGGCAGATACCAGCAGGAGATCATTAGAATTTGAAGTCGGAGATCACGTGTTCCTGAAGATTTCCCCTACCCGTGGAGTTATCAGGTTCAGAGGTCATGGTAAACTCAGTCCCCGTTTCATCGGACCTTTCGAGGTGCTAGAGCGAGTTGGAGAGGTGGCCTATAGACTTGCCTTGCCTCCATCGCTAGCTGGTGTGCACAATACCTTCCACGTGTCTCAGTTGCGGCGTTATGTTCGAGATGAGAGCCATGTTCTGGACTTTTCGGAGTTAGCTTTGGGTACCGACCTATCTTACGAGGAGCAGCCCACCACCATCCTCGACCGCAGAGAGAAAGTGCTGAAGAATAAGGTCATTCCGTTAGTCCGAGTGTCTTGGGGCGGTCGTTCCCCAGGAGAATCTACCTGGGAGCGTGAGGAAGATATTCGCGCACGTTTTCCACATCTCTTTGTTTAGTACTTTTGTTTCATTGTATCTTTGTTAAATTTCGAGGACGAAATTTTTGTAAGGGGGGTATGATGTAAATCCCCGTTCCCATCGATAAAATCTTTCTACATTTTTCCCAAGTCCCCCGAATGTTTTCTTTTTCCTCGTAATTTTTTGTGAAACTGGCTGTTTAAGTTTTTAACATTTAATTTTCCAAAACAGTTTAAAATCAAAGCCAAAAAAAATAATATATAATTTCCCCATATCTAAAAACCCCAGCCCGATAAATTAATCACAAACCCAAGTAATTAAATCCCCCATTAAACCAGCTCAAGCCCAGCCAAGAAAACCAAGAAATAAAAACAAATCAATTAATTCCCCTTTTGCCCGGCCCAGCCCATTCCCTAACCTCCTTACCCGCGCTCACGCAAACCCAACCCGCTCAAGTCTTCTTCCCCAATAAAATTCATTCCCGCTCGTTTTTTTTCCTGCGCAACCCACGTCGCCCACGCCCCGCATCTTCGCCAACGTCCCCGACTGCATGCCCTATGACCCCGACCACGACCGCGCACCCTCCTCAAGCACCACCTCGTCTCTAACTCTCTCCTCACTCTCGTCCTCACTTTCTTCTCTCCTCACTCCATTGTTCACCCAAACCCCCTGCCTCACCACCGTGACGACGACGACTATCACCAAAATCACCTCGTCTCTCCTCCCTCACATCTATCTCCTTTAACTCATCAACCCTCCTCACCATCTTCAACCACCGAGCCCAACCATACCCGACGAGCTCGAGTCTCCCCGGCACCCCGATGCCGACGAGCTCCCATCGCGCCGCCAGCCACATCGCCGACTCCTCTGCATCCTCTGCATCACCATTACCTCCTCCTAAAACCAGAACCACTCCTCGCCACCGAGCCAGCCCCTGCACACCCCTTACCGCAACCTCAACGCCACTGTTGCATCTCGCCGAAGCTACCACCGCCGACCATCGCCGACCCCAGCACACTCACAGGAGACCCACAGAACCCCACTCCATCTCCAGCGATCGCGAGCTATCCCCGGGCAACTCCGACGACGAACCCGAACTCGAGCCGAGGCTGTGAACCCAAACCGTACCGTTCGTTGAGCGTTCGTACTGTTGCCGCTGCCGTGTGTCGCTAAAGCGTCTCCAGGCAAGTACCCTACTTGCTACATGCTAGATTATACTGTTACAAATCGAAATCGTATAAATTCCGTGTTTATAATTCATGAAACCTTATATGACACAAGTGCCTGATGCAAAACCCGAATGAAAACTCTCCATTAAACTGATGGAACTTGATTATATATGCTGGCCTATGTGGCAATGAACATTGTGGTGAAATTTGACTGGAAAATATGATCGTTGCTGACTTGAACGATCACCCCCAATTACACTCGTAAAAACTGAATTTCCCGCGTCTGAAACTTGTTAAAGTCATAATTAATTGTGTACACATTGAAATGATGCGTTCGAGGGCTCAAATAGAATCCGACTCGATGTCCTAGAACCAAAAACATGCTTTAAACTGTTTCTATATTGAAAATACGACGGGAACTGATTCGGAGAGCGGCTCTGGACTGCTGTCCAGAGCAGCTCTGGCTGTTGATTTCTATCTCATAATGCTTACCCTTTGGCTGTTTGAACTTGTATATTATGGAACCCTATAATTTATTGAAGATGATACTGTTAGCTAAATAACTCAAATGATTTCACTCCTTGTTACCGTCGTTTACTATTTAAACTGTAATTTAAAAGAACAGGACGCATAACAGTCCCAAACAGAAACAAAACTGACACCCTATGATTGTACAATACATAACTTCTGACGTAGAGGCATGATTGAGAATCCATCTTATGCGTTGGAAACCATATTGAAAAACCTAGATTTCATTCAACTATAGTGTCGCTAAATTCTGATCCCAACAGGGTGATAATTGTGCCACGAAACGGACGTTCAGTTTAGAAACTGAATTTCCTGCAGCGAGCACTTAAAATGAAACGGCTGTAACTTGCAAACTCAAAATCCGATTGCACCAAAACAAATTTTTCTGAACTGCCGACAGAGTATACTTGTTACTGTCTTTGTATCGTTTCACTGAATTTTGAACGTATGATTTACTGCAATTTTTATAAGCTCATGAGGTGCATACTAGTTCATATTATACATAACTTGTTAACTGCATAAATGTACATACCTTACCCGATTGACATGTACCTAGTGATAGTGCACGTTATTATTCAGTGTACAATGCATTATCATGCGTGAACGGTATTGGTTTAGGAGTCTTAAGTACGCCAATGGAAAAAAATGAATGATTCGTGACAGTGATTAATACAATGAACAGTGACAAAACCGTGTTATTGGTGCATACTTGTACATGACTAGACCATACTCGTCAATAGTGTAAACCTGGGGAAAAAGGGGAAATCGAAGTGGAAAGAGCATCACATTTAGCGAGGACCGTGATTTAGAGGATGATCATTCGAACAACGACTCTTATATATATTAGGTAGGATTTAGCGATCCGGCTGACAGGGTTATGTCCTTGGCGTGTGGGCCGTTGTCTCGGGTATGTACGAGACCCTCGTTAAACTTGATCCTCCTTTCCACAATTCGATTTCAAACATAACTTAGAGACTGATATGGACACAGATGATACTTTGCATCATTTAGTGACATAATGATTACCTGCATTTTACTTCCACTGTTATTATCTTATTTGCCTGTTTCATGTCACTATCATAATATTGCTATTACGTCGCTCTGACGACCGGAGTATGCATGCTCAGACCTCGAGGAAGGACCAGCGCAGGAGTCGGACTTACCCATCGAGCTAGCGGAGATTTAATCTGGAGTACTTCTTTCTTCTTTTCTGCTTTCCCTATAGAGATCTTGTATTCGAACTCGGTTAGTAGTTCTTTTCTTGCTTTATTGTAAATTGTGAACAATGAAATTTGATGTAATAATTTAGTGATGTATTTCCTTTACTTCTGTGCTTTGTTTACTAATTACCATGTAATGCTAGAAGCCGAAGTGTGACTACGGCAGGATTATTCCTTGACCGTAGGAGCACGGCTGGCCTAGTCATCCCTCGTTTTCCGTATTTTGGGAAATGGGGCGTGACATGGATGAACCGTCTGTGGGTGCATGGTGGACCCGGTGCGGTACCCCGGGGCAAGATGGTCGCAGATGATGGCGTTGAGCCTGGAATAGGAGCACTACCGACCGGTTATTTATGACGCGGCGGATATCCGGAGGATACCGACATAGTCATGAGATATGATGATTTAGGCCAGTCCGGATTGCCGGAGCTTGGGGCCAGTCCGGATTACCAGAGCCCGGGGCCAGTCCAGATTGCCGGAGCCCGAGATATTGAGACACAGAGATATTGATATTTTATGATAGGGGCCAGTCCGGATTGCCAGAGCCCGAGATATTGAGAATTTGGGATATATATTTTGTGTCGATACTTGACACGGATTCCTTATTGATTTCATTGATGATACTTCGATTTTTACGTAGAAATTTCACTGAGATGTGAAAACAGTTTTCTCATTCAAAATGTATTCTGTTTTCATGCATTCATACATCATATATGTGACATGTTACCTGAGGCACTGACACGAGCACTTGGTATTGCACTTATGTATAGATGTTTACCCTTATCATTATTTAGATGCTTCAGGTTATATTTTGAGGATATGCTATTGTATGACCTAGGATAGAGTCATACATGCGGTTTCTTCTCGGTGATGTTTTCTACTCACGAGTTGGCAACTCACCCCCGTTTTGCCACAGTTTCTTGCTGGTTTTGCCATACAGGTTTCATTGCGGCTTGCTGGCACACTGCTTCCTTCCGGGTGATTGCTTGGTAGGTGGGATCACTTGTATCGTGACCACGATTGTACCTTATTTACATTCTGTTGTATCTAGTAAACTGCATCAACCAGACTTGTATTATTGATAGACTTAGAAGACCAGTGCATATTCTTTCAAACTTAGAGTCGCGCTTGTATTATTATGGTTTTTTTGAGGATATTGGTTTTCTTTCTGAGTTTTAATCCTCGCCCTTCGGCGTTGTATATTATATTGCATTGCGTGGTTGTGTCCACCAATTGGCGAAGAGCTAGCTCCCGCTTGGGGATGCCCTTATATTATGCATGTTTGTACCCTTTTGGGGCCAGTATTTACAAAGGAAACGCTGCCGAAATTTTTGTGAAGGACTTGATGTTTTAAAAATGATTACTATGGCTTATTTTAATAAGAAACTTGCTTAAAAACTAAGTTTTCCTTTACTTCTAATTTAAATGGTTTAGATTTCTGGGATTTATGGCTTACTTGAATTAGATGGGGTCCTATAGACTTTATATGATTCAAGTTCCAGTCACGTGCCATTTCGGGTCGTGACAACTATGCCTTGACGTAGGCCAACATACATAGCATGAATACTAGGTGATACTTATAAGAAATGATGAAGGGCTGTGGCTGGTTTTTGGCAAAAAACCTTTAACGTAATGAACTTGATATCGTTGAAGGAACTCAAGTGGTTTTACAAATATATAGTGACGCAAACTTTTTCTTAAGAGGTCACTCCCTGTGAAGGGATCTCGGCTCTTTCCTCATCGAATGAGGTGCAGGATATTCCTAACTGAATACCACGATGCAAAGCAAAAGAATTGACTATAGTCAAGTTATTACAATGACGTAAACTTTTTCCCAAGAGGTCACTCCAGATAAAGGGATCTCGGCTCTTGCATCCTCGAATGAGGTGCTGGATATTCATAACCGAATACTACTGTGCAAAGCAAAAGGAAACGTCTGTAATGTTAGTTTTTAAAACTTTGGTTCCAACAACATCATATAGGTTTATTTTCCTTGCAATAATCAGTATTAATGCAGTCCCATCAATTAATCAATATCACACCAGAAAAAGGAATGAAAATACAATGTACATATATGCCATCCGCATTCATCATGGGGTCCCGTCATGCACCGTTAGGTTACTTAACTAACGACAGAGCGGGAGCTGGACTAGCGTGGATGCAAAACATATACAACATCTACTAGTGTATGTGTGTGTGTGTGTGTAACATTCGTTCCAGACATGATATAAGCAACACCACAGAACATCAACAAGCAACACAGAATGTTGGATAATCTAGGAGACCCGGGTTTCCATTGAGCCATAATTGAAACCCGACGTTCCCCAGTCATGTGGATAGCCCGTGCAATGAAAACCTGGACCCCTACGAGCACGACAAGTTACTCGCCAATCCCAGAAGTGAGAAAACCCCAATCAACAAAGTGAATGGGCCACCCAGCACTTTACGGAATCCGGTAACTTGGGCACCCCTCCGTGGGTTGTCCTATACCCCCTACGAGTGCGGCGAATAGCCCGCTAATTCTAGAGTAAGGCCCCCTCCGTCTCAATGCCATGAGATGCGGGCCCGTTGCCCTCTAGAACCCGGCTATTTGAGCACTCCACCATAGGGTAATCCTAGTACAGAAAATAAAAGCATATATACAATGGCGATATCGACCTCAACCCAGTCGTACCCCAATAAAAGAATATACAATCTGGTAGAGACGGCAGTCCACATGTTGGACGCTCGCCCCGCAAAAACGAATATACAAATGAATCTGAACTGTACTACTACAATTGCACCGCAAGCTATCCACCACGACAATCCAACCACAATATTAGCACAACTCAGAACATCAACGTGAATATCATGTTCGCAAACCCTTCTAGTCGAACATATAGCAACTAGTCGGGTTGTACCGCTCAATGATATTCACGGTCGCAGATATAATCATATGCACCGATAAACACATACATAAAATTTCGATCGACTAAACTTTTCCATATTGGCCCCAAATTCTAACCAGCACTCAAACAAATTTGGGCCAAAACCATATATCCCAAAAATCATATTTCCATGTAAAAAAGTGCCAGAAGAAATTTAGCGCACTTTGGCCACAAGACAACCGCGGAACCGCCGCCAATAGGCAAGTTTTGCCGCGGTTCCGCGACCATTTTGTTGGTTCAAGCGTTCAAATTTCTTGTGGTGCTCTACAAATGCTTGCTCGTATTTTTAAGACACTCTGAAATATTTTTTGAACAAGTTTTAAAATCGACAGTAAGCATGGCAACATGGAATTACGATTCGGAAAAATGGGTCGATCGACATTTTAACCTTGTGCAAACTAGCTAGTAATGGTTTATGGGGTGGCTTTGATACCATGTTGGGTTACGATAGCGCCCTGGCAATCTACTGTAGCTGATGCGGAACAAAAATGACGTTTAAAAACTTTGGCGCTAACGAACCCGTCTAGAATCGAACCATAAACCTATACTAGCAAACTATGAGAGCTAAACTACATGGTTAGAAATGGTTATACCGAATGAACCATGTCCTTCGGTCTTCTACCATCTTCCTTAGCTCCTTGAGGCATCCTCGACTGAATTTGACCGCCGGTCTTCCTTCGTCGAAGATGATCCACTCGAGAGATGTAGCTCATGGCTCTAGCTCCACACCAATGATCAAGTGAAGCAACTAGAGACTCTAGATTGCTAATCTAGAGTGCCTAGGATATAGTGAAGTGTTCTTTGAGTGTATCTATCTCCCCTTCTCTCTTGATTCTCAACTCATGAGATTGTAGAGAAGAGATTAAGAATGAAGGTGGAGGAACTCAAGAAACTAGAGAGGAGAGTAAAGCATGATGGTGAGGTTGTTTTCTCATCTCAAAAATAATGAGCCATCCATATATGAGAGAAAATAAGAATCAAGGTTTTGTAAAAACTAATTTTCCAATTAAAAGACAAGCCCATGCTTGAATAGTTTGAACAAATGAATTAACAATTCATTTGTGCAACACTATGCAATCATGGCTCTCACCATACTCCCCCTTCTCCTTTTCCACCTCATTACCCATTAAAATAAATGGATAAAAACTAAATGAGGTGTCCACCTTCTAGAATATTATCTGTATAAATACGGATTACACTCTACTGTATATACATACCTGTATTCGTACCGAAATACGAATACCCAAAGAGATAGAATAACACAAAGAACATAATAGTAGAATATACATATCGAAATACATATACGTAAATTATTAAATCAATACCTGATTTAATAATTCGGCTCAAGCCCGAGCCAGCTAGTATTACCAACTGTCCGATCAAAAGTCCGGGTACATAGTACAATCAATCGATCGGAACTCTGCACGTATTCAATACGACTACTACATCATTTCGCCAGAACCAGGGAAACCCTCTGTGTGGGACTCTAAAGACTCGTCAATATGCTGGCAGTAGGTTTAACCACAAGCACGTCAGCGACACTAGCTGTACCCAGGTATTGACGAAAGGAAGGCTGACGAGCAAACTCATCCGAACCCCTACTGAGCCTGTCCGTGACAATCTCCGTACAGCCTGGTCTATTCGTCTAAGAGTATCGCATATCGATTCTAGGGGGTGGATAAAGTCAGACCCCTAATAACACGATATTTCGTGTCAATATGAAGCCCATCACCCACAGAGAAACTACTGATCCTAATCAGTAATTCTCGTCTACCTTGACAAAGGATTTATGGTGATGGCCACTCATGCACTGCGCGATATCAACCCCAATACCGAGAGAGACGAATCCCCGACGATCCGCTCACTGCCTCCATGTGGCTCGGGACTGTACCCAACTAAAACCTGTTTGCACGACTCCTTTGAGCCGTGGTAGGGTAGTAATCAAAGAACAGTGGGAAATCACACGAGACAAATGACGATCTCAGGTCGACAGACTAACCTGTACACATGTAACCTGGGAACTGCTATCCGACAATAGGTATAATACCATTAAGCATATTCCCGGCGAGTCTGTCCATTGTACTCATAACCCAATGAGCACCTGTATACTATCTTAGGAGACTGACTGACACCAATGGCTTATGAGACCGGCCACCGCCACTCGTCGGGGTCTCGATAAGTATACAATAGTCTACTCCGGAGTATCGATGCCCAGTCTCGATACTCCATCGACTAGAGACATTTAAGGATGTGCTTATAGACCACCCAGCTCCCACGTATATGATCACCATCATAATGCTGGTAGTCAATCAAGAATCCTATGGGCTCTATCAATATGTAATAGTGATCTGTAATACCAAATAATGCATGTACATGATGATAAATACAAACCAGATAGCATACTATCATTTTGAGTAAGCCTGTTCTACCCGTATAGGTCCTCCTTCAATCATTACAGTCGCGTGCCAGCTGAAAGTGTTTCTCAGCACCTCTACAAGGTTTCCATATGCATCAAGTATGCAATTTAAAAAAATCTAGTGGTCTAAGCTACACTATCCAAGAATCGAACTGTAGAATTAGGGTTTAAGTGGATGAAAGAAAGATCTAATCTATGTGAAGAGGGTTACAACCTTTGTAGACCAAGTCCTTCACTTCAATAGCTCCAAGTGGTAGTCCCTAAGCTCCAAGTAGTAGTCCTTAGAACTCTTCTTGGATACACTTGAAGAAAGGAACGAACTTGCTATGCGATCTTCGAAGTCGAATATGATCCACCTTGAAGCCTCTCTAGGTCAAGCTAACTCTTCATTAATCAAGGTATTAGTGAAGCAAACAACCTACACTAAACTGCTAGGATAGTGTAGGTTGATGAAGTAGGAGTTATGCTAACTTTAGAAATATTTTCCTCTCACTTTTTCCAACTTAAGAAAAACCCTAGAATGAGCTCTTAAGGAAGGAGATGAACTTGGGTGGAGAATAAACTTATGATGAGAGAGTGAACCCATGAGCTAGAGATAATGTTGTGATGATAAATATCCAAGAGTAAAACAAAATGGGAGGATGAGTCATGGCTTCTCAATACTTCTCCAAGCATCCAAGCCATGACTCACAATTCCATTCATTTTGATTTTGCTTTTAAAATAAAACATCACAAATATATTTAACCCTAGTTGTGAGTCTCATACACCCATGTTCTATGTATCATCAACCATGATACATTAATACAAATACGTATATAAATATATATCACATATATATAAAATGTATTTGTAGAGAAGAAAATGAAAAATGAGCAATATTAGTTAATGTATATTTATGTATATCAAATATATATTAATATATATCAAATTATTAAATCAACACTTGATTCAATAATCCAGTTATATCATATATAACCTACTAATATCATTTATATGTATATCATTTTATCAAATCAACACCTGATTCAATAACCCGGTTATATCACATATAACCGACTAATATTCAATATACAATATCAAATCAACACTTGATTCAATAATCCGGTCATATTATATATAACCGGTCAATATCAAATATATATACATATAACAAATCATTGAATCAACACTTGATTCAATAATCCGGTTATATCACATATAACCTAACCGATATCAAATATCGCGAGATTAGAATACAATATCACATACTCGTATTTAATCAAGCTCCCGTACATATCACTATATGTGCCCTACTTCATTTCGCTTGAGCTAGGAAACCTCTGTGTGGGACTTTAAAGGCTCATCAATACGCCATCAGTAGGTAATGATCACATCAGATACCCACAAGACGTCAGCGGTACTAGCTGGATGTAACAGTTACCCAGGTATTGAACGAATAGAAGATCAACAAGCAAGCTTGTCCAAAGTCTCGTAAAGCCTATAAGAAACACTTACCGTACAGTCCGGTCTCTTCGTCTGATATGTCGCATATCAAGTCTAGGGGCGGAATCGTCAGACCCCAGTAACTGGATAAGTCATGCCGATGTGTGGCCTATAACCGTTTGAGAAACCACTGATAACGCTTACCAGTAAATCTCATTAGCCATAGCCAGGGACTTCCTGTTATAGCCAATCGAGTATAGCGTAACATCAACTACCTATACCGGGAGAGATGAAACCCCTCCCGTCGCTTACTGCCTCCATGTGACTCGGGACTGTACCCAAAATCCACCTATTTGCACGACTCCTTTGAGCCGTGGTAGGGAGGAAATCAAAGCACAGTGGGAACCACACGAGACACTATGACGATCTCGGATCTATAGACTAACATGTACAAGTGTCACCAGAGAACTGCTATCGGACGATAGGTATGGTACCATCTAGGAGTTCTCGGTGAGTCCTGTTCGATGTACCCATTATATAATGAGCACATGTGTACAATCTTTGATGTCAAACACCAATGGATGTGGGATCAACCATAGTCCCATATAGGGTCAAGAAACGTACACACTAGTCTACTCTGGAATATCGATGCCCTGTCTCGATATTCCCTCGACTAGGAACTGTTAAAGGATGTGCTTGTGGACTACCTAAGCCCCACTAGTATGATCTGCATCATAGTCCTTGTAGTCAAGCCTATATCCTATGTGCTTTATCAATATGTAACAGATAATATAATAATAAAAGCGTACATGTTAAGATAAAGATCAACCAGATAGCATATTATCATGTCGAGCAAGAAAGTCCTCTATATATATGTCCACGCATCCACTATAATATACAATAATGGTCTCTTGGGCATACATATTCCTAACAATCAACCACTTGCACTAAGGCCAGTTGTTGTAGTATTTCATACCCAATATCCCAAAAAGTCTCTCAAACTGTGTCTGGGGGAGAGCCTTCGTGAATGGATCCGCTGTGTTATCCTTTATATCAACTCTGCTGACCTCGCTCTCCCGGCGAACAACTATCCCCCGGATCAGGTGATACCGCCTCAGAATATGTCTGGATCGCTGATGGGATCGGGGTTCATTGGACAAAGCCACAGCTCTATTGTTATCATAATACAAGTGTATTGGATGCTCAATGGATGTAACTACACCAAGTTTAGCAATAAACTTTTTCATCCAGACAGCCTCTTTGGCAGCGATGTATTCTGCCTCCATCGTCGAGTTTGCTACGGTATCTTACTTGGAACTCTTCCAACATACCACTCCTCCATTGAGGGTGATGACAAAACCCGAGACCGACTTATTGTCGTCCTTATCACTCTGGAAGCTCGAATCGGTAAAGGACTCCACTTGGAGTTCTCCGTTACCATACACCAAGAACATTTCTTTAGTCATTCTCAAGTACTTAAGAATGTTCTTCACAGCTGTCTAGTGCGTCTCCCCAGGATCCGATTGATACCTACTTACCATACTAAGTGCGTAAGCTACATCCGGTCTGGTGCATAACATTGCGTACATGATAGACCCAACTGCAGAAGGATAGGGTATCATGGTCATGTGAGCCCTTTCCAAATCAGTCTTGGAAGACATCTCTTTGGAGAGAGTGATTCCTGAGCAAGCGGGTAAATTACCATGCTTAGAATCTTCCATACTAAACCTTTTTAGTATGGTATCAATGTACCAGGATTGGGACAATCCCAACATTCTTTTAGATCTATCTCTATAGATCTTTATCCCAAGGATGCAGAAGGCATCATCCAGATCTTTCATGGAGAACTTTTGTGATAAGAAGAGCTTGACCGAGTGTAGCATAGGAACATCATTTTCTATCAAGAGTATGTCATCCACGTACAATACGATGAAGACAACCTTACTCTCTACTACCTTCTTGTATATACAAGGTTCATCTATGTTTTTGATGAAGTCAAACTCTTTGACTGCCACATCAAAACAGATGTTCTAACTCTGCGATACCTGCTTTAATTCGTAAATTGATTTAAGCAGCTTGCACACCTTTCTGCGGCTCCCACTGTCTATGAAGCCCTCTGGCTATGTCATATACACACTGTAAGTCTACGCCAGCGCCCCGGCCTCCAATCTGAGGTCAAACGCAGGACAAAATCTTTTTCATAAACTGGCGCTAACATAGACTTTAACCCGGATCGTGCCATTAACACTAAACTAGCAAACTGTAAAATGATAAAATGGCTATACCGATCGATCTGTGTCCTTCGGTCTTTAGCCATCATCCCACACTCCTCGCGGCATCTCCGATCTCCTGTCTTCTCGTCGAAGTGGCACCATGTCAACGGATCTTTATACGGGCTCCCACATCTGAACCGAGGCAACTCGGACATGAAATTTGCTAACCGACATGTCCAAGATTGAAGTAGAGAGTGTGTAGAATAATTTGTCTCAAGGAACCCAAGCCATTGGGTGATGGTAAATTGAACTTGCCTTTTGGGGGTGAAGAAATGAGCTTGGAATTTAACAAATGAATCATTCTTTTCACAAATTGGGGCTCGGCCAAAATTTTGGGCTGAATTGGGTGGGGTCGGCCAAAAGGATGAGCGGGTGAGCATAATGATACAAGTGGTGACTACAAGAAAAACTCATCACAAAATATCACAGCAAAATATCTAAAGCTTTACAAAAAGCATTAATTGAACTTGTGATTCACAAAATGACACATGCAATTCTAGAACATCAACCATGACTCATCAAACTTATCCAAATAAATTGGCAGCCCCTAAATTTCGGCCATGAAGGAAAGAATAGATATTTTGGCCAAAATGATATATCAATATCAACCAATAATTAAACATTAAAACTAATGTTTAACCGGACGGAGAAAAACTGGCAACTTCAAAAAGCAATCCCGTAACAAATTACAGGATTACCCCACAACCGTATATAAATACCCGCATTTGTATTCTGACCGAATACAAAATGCAATGAGACAAAAATATCCCTACACAATATAATACTAGAATCCGGCTTAAACCAAAGCCTACTAGTATTATCTGTCTAAACCATGACACGTGCACAAGTGCACGTGCATGTTCGAATCCTGCCATAAAACCATACGGCCTCTACAACATTTCGCCCGAACTTGGGAAACTATCTGTGGGGGACGCTAAAGACTCGTCGATACTCCGGCAGTGGGTTTAATAACAAGCTGTCAGTGGTACTAGCTGTACGTAACGGCTGCCCATGTATTGATAGAAAGGGAAGCTGATGAGCGAACTCATCCAGAAACCCTACTGAGCCTATCAGTGACAATATCCGTACAGTTCGGTCTGTTCGTCTATGAGCATCGCATATCGGGCCTAGGGGCTGGTAATGTCAGACCCCGAGTAGCGGTATAAGTCGTGTCAGAGTGTAGCCCAGAACACCCTGAGATACTACTGGAGTACCTACCAGTAAATCTCCTGCCTCGGCCGAGGGCTTTATGTAATGGCTCTCCTAGACACAACGCGATCTCACCCCCAATACCGGGAGAGACGAACCCCTGCCGATCCGCTCACTGCCTCCATGTGGCTCGGGACTGTACCCAACTAAAACCTGTTTGCACGACTCCTTTGAGCCGTGGTAGGGTAATAATCAAAGCACAGTGAGAACTCACACGAGATAAATGACGATCTCAGGTCGATGAACTAACCTGTACACATGTCACCAGGAAACTGCTATCTGACGCTAGGTATAATACCAACTAGAAGGTTCCCGGCGAGTCCTTTCTGGTGCACTCATAACCCAATGAGCACCTGTATACATCTTAGGTGAACCAACTGACACCAGTGGTTTGTGAGACCGGCCACCGCCCCTCGTCGGGGTCTCGACTGTATACACTAGTCTACTCCGGAGTATCGATGCCCTGTCTCGAAACTCCCACGACTTGGTACCACTTTTAAGGATGTGCTTATAGACTACCCAACTCTCACGTATATGATCGCCATCATACTGCTGGTAGTCAAGCAAGAATCCTAAGGGCTCTATTAACGTGTAATAGTGAACAGTAATGTCACCTAAAGCTGTACACGACTGATAAAGGCAAACCAGATAGCATACTATCATCTCGAGTAAGACTGTTCACCGGTATAGGTCTTCCTCAATCATTGCAATCACGTGCCTGCGATCCAATAATTGACTTTGAAGGCACTATATCCAATAATCTCCCACTTGCACTTAAGGCTAATTATTGCGATGTCGCATACTCACAGCCCGTGTGATACCGAACACCCAACTCCTCTACTAATCAGTTTCACAAAGCTCATTTATAAAACTCTTGTGTTCGAGAAATAGCCTCAGTGAGTGGATCCGCCCTGATGTTTCTTTCTATGTCTCTCTTAATCTCATGTTTGCGGAGAAAGCCATCTCCCGAATTGAGTAACACCTGTCTTAGAATATGGCTGGATATTTGATGGGACCTAGTTCATAAATGAACTCCAAATCCAAACTTCTTAGACTGTATCGCCAACTGAACCTAATCAGTATCCTGCACCATGCCTCCCACAGTATCCGCTTGGATCACCTGTCCAAACTACTGCCCCTCGTCAGAGGGAAAAACTATAACTCTGACAGTCACTCTGTCATCCAAGTCACCTTGGAAGCCTGGAATGATAACCGTCTCCCAAAGGAGGCTGCCGTCATCAAAACCGTAGAACATCCACTTATGTTCTAAAACTGCTTCCGAACGTTTCTCCAGGATTGGATTAATATCAACTTATTGCAGCTAGTGCAAAAACAGTATCTGGTGTGGTACTTGACATCTCATGATCAACTCAATTGCCTAAGCAAGTGATATGTTAATCATGCACATCCCTCTTTAGTCTGTAAGACACCTTTAGAGAGGGTGACTCCATCACCTGCAGGTACACCACCATGCCAGGAGTCATCTATTCTAAATACTTTAGAATACTGTCTAAGTACCCAGATTGGGAAACTACCCAAATCTAGATCTAAAACCATAGATCTAGTAACCAGAATGTCTGATATAATATCCATATCCTGTATGGAGAAACAACTGTGTGACAACCACAGTAAAACCGATCGTACTATAGGAATTTCACTTCCTACTCTGTGTATGTCATCCAAATACCAGGACATCACACTCTACTACCTTCTTAACAGATACATCCCCTATTCTGATGAAGTCATACTCATGACTGTCACATCAAAAATAGATGATCTATCTCCGCTATATCTGCTTTAATCTATAAATAGACATAAGCTACTTTTCCACTATGCTTCCGCTACTCCCATTGACCACAACAACCCTTTGGCAGAGTCATATACATGTACACTTCTAAAGCTAGTTTAGAACGACGCTATACTCATCCTCCTGCCGGGTTTCATAGTCTGGAACAACAGCAATGGCAAGTCTAGGTAAACAAGAACCTCCCTGTCACCGTCCTTGAGGCTATCGGAGTACCTCTCGGGTGTCTGAGTTTACCCACCATATCTGCGGAGTGGCTAATGGAATGTCAAACCTTATTGAATCTTTAGGTTCTTCTTAAATTTTCAGTAATCGTTTGCGGTTCTGGAATCACTTCCAGTTTTACCATACTCCCACTACTTTTTTCTGAAAAAGTCCATTTTACTAAAATTGTGGCGAGTCAAGAACAATATCACTATTGATCTTCCAGATGGTAGAAAGTCAACCCTCGTCATAGCCTGGGTCAACCCACAAACTGCCATTACAGAAACGTGCCTTGAGTTATCCAGAGTCTGGTTTTAAGCATAAGCCGGACAACTCCCCATACCTTAACGTCGTTAAGATATGAACCATTCTATATCCAATATAGAAACTTTGGCACTTATTTAATTAGAAGCAGATTCAAACCATGCATCTGTCTCCAGCGCATGTCGACTTTAATGAAAAGAGGTCGATCAACATTACTCAACTTAGGAGTGCATCCAATTATGAGTAACCTGAAAGAGAAACAAGTTTCTCAAAACCATTACTATCAACTGAATACCCTAACACAAGTATCTACATCTTCGATCACCTTGAAAAATCTCGATACTTTCGACACCTGGTTCTCTACTTTATTCTTGTACCTATAACTTTTCAAAACTTAGACCTTGTATTTCTACGAAACACTTGTCTAAAAACTAGAGAAGTCACAAGTAAACAGAATATAGTACGAGGACCAACCCCTTTGTCCTAATGGACACTGGACAACATACAATACTTTGTATAAGTCCGCTGAGTTGAATAACTCAAACACTGTGCGTCGTAGGCTGAAAACTGTACTATGGTTAAGAACTATACCGCTGTTAAATGCTCCTTACCTAACCTTCAACTGATATAGGTAAATGCCACCGACATAATTTCAAAAAGTTATATCTCACTTTATAAAAATAAACGTACAGATATATCAGTTTGAAATTGGTGCACAACAACAATGGATACTCGAAACCAAATACTTGCCATTCGGCAAAAACTCAGGCGATTTCCTCAAATATCACCAATTACAACGAATTCCGATATAATGAGGATGATCACCATATTCCCAATAACCTACTCCCACTCATCATCTGTAAAACCATACAGATATGAGAATGAAACCTGGTAAATACATACCCTGGAGCAAGTGACTAATTGGGAAATCAGTTTTCAATTAACAATGCACAGTGAAACTGAAACATGAAAATGTTTCGAAGGGGTATCCTGGTATTCATAGTAACGCCTCTTCCATTATCCAGATTCATGACTATAACCGTATATTTTGTTGCCATCTTTCTAAATTCCTTTATATGTCTTTAGTCGTTACCTTCTTTACACCATTGTTAGGCTAAATGGTTTTCTTCCTTTCCTACCGTTCGGCACCAGCCTATGGTTTGGAAGAAGACTATCCAATAAGCGTAATAGGTGTATACTCCTAATCCTAGGAGTACTCGCAACCTGAGAGAAGGTGATGATAAAAGACAACTGAATAAAACCTTATTCTATTTCTCCTGAACTGGAGAAAAGCAAAGGTGAAGTAGGAGTAGCGATGATGTACGCGGTTTGGTCGTGAATGATACCTTTCGCATTGTCACGACCCACCCCCAAACACAGATGGTATTGTTCGCTTTGGCCGAAACCGCACGGTTTTGTCCTTTTGAATGAACCCGGGGCTACTTCCAAGTAGGTCACCCATCCCAGAATTTCTCTGACTCAAGCAAGCTTAACTACGGAGTTCTTCAAACTCCGGAGTTCCGATTCATCCAAAAGGCGCCTCTCTGTTATAAGTATGGTATCAGAGCCGGTCCCTCAAAAATAGGTCTATGGTTCGAGGACGAACCATTGTTCAAAGTGAGGGGAATGTAATACCCCAGGTGGAGTTGGGGCTGAATACCACCTACCCCGTGAGAAGTGTGATGTTATCCGGTATCGAAGTGGGGATGTAACCGATACAGATGCATACGGGGACCCACCAGAACAATGGGGAGTATCGAATTCCATTCCGAAAGAGGGCACGATCTAAACTATAAATGGAATGATACCACGCTTATAACACAGAGGCGCCTTTTGGATGAATCGGAATTCCGGAGTTTGAACTCCGTAGTTAAGCGTGCTTGAGCCAGAGAAATTCTGGGATGGGTGACCTACTGGGAAGTAGCCCCGGGTTCATTCAAAAGGACAAAACCGTGCGGTTTCGGCCAAAGCGGACAATACCATCTGTGTTTGGGGGTATACCAATTTTGTCATGACCCAAAATTAGGCATATGACCGGCCCTTAAATCATGTAACGTCTACAGGCGTACGTAATTTAAGTAAGCCGAAACCCAGAAATCTAAACCACCCCAAAAGGAATAAATGGAGAAAAACTTTGTTTAAAACATTCGGAAAATCTTAAGTAAAATCTTTAACTTTAGTTTTCTTTCTTGAAAATTTCGGCAGCACCTCCTTTGTAAAAACTTTCCCCGAAAACGGGTACAACATAGATAATATATAAAGCATCTCAAACGGGAGCAAATCACGCCCAACGGCAGAGACAACCACCACAAGCATATATATATACGACGCCGAAGCGAAGAAATATAAAAGAAAACTGCATAAAGAAGTAAAACTTTACAACAAGACCGGCTCCCACGAGCACGGCACCCAAAGTCACCAAAATAATAATACAACACCGAATCCTCACAACTCGTCTCTAAGTCAAATACAAGAAGTGGTAGATGGAGAATACTAGATCCAACAAAAAGATATACAATGTACAAACGGATAACCGCAAACCCACCTAAAAGTAAAGGCCTCACAGCCAACCGTAGCGGTATCCGCAAAAGTAGAGATGATAAGACGCCCTGCCGCGACTACTCAGAGGGTAAGTCCTGCAAAACACTGTGGCACAACGGGGGTGAGTTGCTAACTCGTGAATAGTAATTAACATCATACTGTAATCAGAAGTATGCACGAATAGTGATTAATCTATCACATGTAATCCGATAGCATAAGTATGACCATATGAATATGCAACAATCATGTAAAGGTACATCATCATGGTACTACAACTACATGAAGCAATGCATATCAAAAATAATCCTGAGTGTGGGATGATATAATATAAAACCTCATGCAAAATTCATCAGCATGGAAAAATACCAGTGTCCCTCACTGACACATCAAATCCCAAATCCTCAGGCACCGCATCCACAGATCGGCCCTCATATCATGTAAGTCTCATGGAACCTGAGTGTCAAACATCGACACCCAAAACATCATGAAAACACACACACACACACACATACACACACACACACACACACACACATAAGTATGAGGATATCAACCCCGTATGTCCACCGACGATACATAGAAATCATGGAAAACCTGTGTCAAACACCGACACTCGAAACATCATGAAACTCGTGTCTAGCATCAACACGTAAATCCTCATAATTCAGGCGCTGTCACCACGGCTGGCCCTGACGATATGTCGTACATCACTCCGGTCGGTATCCCCACGATAACTGCCGAGTCCAAATACATTCACCAGTAGGTACTTGCCCGCCTTCTAGGCTCATCGCCTATCATCTGCGATCATCTTGCCGAGGGGAACCGTACCGGGCTCCACCATGTACCCGCACACGGCCCACTACACTCCTCGCATCAGGTATATATCACAAATCTCAGAACCGAGAAATCTCATGGTGGACGCATCAAAATATCATATCAAGAGAAACCGGGTTTTCAAACAATACATAGTTTCTTGAAAATACCCCCACGGTTCTCAAATCCATAAATCACATGAAATCCATATCTCAATGCGAAAAATCCATGAAAACTGATATATGCAACATAAAACAGCAATATAAGTATATAAAGGGAAAACCGCTCTTTAAAATGAATCCAGCTTTAAAATATATCATGCGGTTCCCAAATCCTCCGAAATCATGTGCAGCATCATATGAAGTGTACATGTAATTGTAGCAAGATTTAAGTATCTACATATAAGCAAGCAATAATCAACATCTCAATATCACATGTCCAAAACAATACCACTTAGGGTATATGCAACTATAGCAAAAATATGTGGGTGTACATGTCAGTATGTATGCATGATGTACATGTAGCTGTAACTGAGTATGTGGGTGTACATGTCAATAAGTATGCATGATGTACAAGTAGCTATAGCAAGATATACGTGAAATGGAATAAGGATCACTACCTCAACTATCCCTGCCTAATGCAATATCATGTATGTATGTATCCACAATATTTCATATGCACAATGGAATAAAAGTCACTAGCTCAACTATCCCTATCCACTACCATATCACGTATGTAGGTGGTTTGTGCGTGTCATGGCAATTACTGACGGTATGGGTGTAGCATACAAATTAGTGGTCGTGCAAGATGAACCATCAGTAATGTGTTATATCCAAAGGTACAAGTCAAGGTACAACAGATAATACAATGCAATGACGTTCATATGAAATCAACTAATACGCAATAACATGCAGCTATCATATCATATCAGCCCCGACGCATAACGCCATACAGGAGATTTTCCCATAGATGTTAAATCTACTCACATGATGGTCTCGAGCTATGAAAATCCGACCACCTACTTCCCCTTGTTCGCAGCGTCCGAAGTTCCCGCTTGCGATCCTAAAATTTCACAAACACGCCACATAAGCTAAATATCCTACGTCGACGCAAAGTTAACGAAACGCATGGATAACGCCCAGAAAATTACACTGCGCACCTAGCGCAAAAAATGCGCACGACATCGGCAAAAATCCTAATTAGGGTCGCTAAACTATGAATCACCAAGTCTAGACTCCGATCGTCCTGATCGCGCAAACCCAACATAACAAAATACGAGGAATATAATAGATATAACCTCGCAACGACCAATTGAACCCATATCGAAAATACACCGAAACCTAGCAAGCAACTTATCGCAATATTTCGCACTAGTTTCAAGCTAACACAAATCTAGCGATTTCAAATATCTTACAATAATTTAACTAAGCTATCCAAACCACTTCCATATTTTTAAACTTGCTTAATCAAGTTTTAACAAAAACCTAGTAAGCAAAAACCCTTAATTAGACAAAGTAGTATTTAACAATAATTATCATTTTCTACCGCTAGAATAAGTTTTCATAAACTTCAATTAACAGTAAACACTTCATCAAGTTTTACCCTAACTTGAATTTCAAAAAAAATTATGAATAATGAATTAATCAAGAGTTTAAAGCTATATTACTCATTTAATTAACTAACTTAAAGCTTTAATACAATAAAAATTAAAGACTTGATTTAGAAATTATAGCTCTTAAGAACACAAAAGATCAACTAGCTCCATCAAACTTTTCCTCCAAAAATGATGTTTTTCTTGAAGGTTTAAGCAAGATTTGTTAAGGAGAATGATTGGTTATTGTTTGTTTATGAGTTATGTGAAATTATTTAAGGAATTTTGGAGATATAATGAGCTTTGAGAAGATGAAATTGAGCAAAGAAAAAGAAGGGACAGAACTAGGAGGCTCGGCCAAGGTAAGTGAGGGGGGGTTTTGTGAAAAAAAATCTGTGAAGTTTCTAGCTAAAATCAATAAATGCTCATTAAAGCCAATATGCCACCTTTCTTTCTTTTCTTTTCATTTTAAAATATAAACCATTAGTCACCAAAAAAATATCTAGATATTTGAAAAGAATCTTCTAACTAATTCTTATAATTAGATTAGCAAAGATTCTCATAAGAAGTAATTTCCACAATTTACGTGTATAATTTACCACTTAAAATAATATTTTATTAGGGAAAAATTCTATGTGAACCAAAACTTCCCATTGACCTCCAAAACTCGCGCACTAGCTTTATTCTAGCTAAACTAGGTGCCAACAAGTCTGTACAGAGGTTTGATCACAATCGGGTTAAAACGAAAAATACCGACTATTTTACCCTAAAACGGAAAAATTCGCATAACGATTTCTAAAACGTTACACGCATTTTACTTTGCCCTTTTTCTAATCCCTTCATATGTCTTTACTTATTACCTTCTGTACACTTTAGTTAGGCTAATTGGTTTTCTCCTTTCCCTACCTTTCGGCACCAGCCTATGGTTTGGAAGAAGATTATCTAAAATGCATAATAGGTGTACTCTCCTAAACCAAGGAGCTCTCGTAACCTGAGAGAAGGTGATGATAAAAGACAACTGAATAAACCAATTCAATTTCTCCTGAACCTGAATCCATCCTCGAAGAAGTCCCTTCGAGTTTGTATATAACCATACGATGGATTTATCCAATGGAAGTGGATGTTCGTAGTAATACGAGGTGTTCTGGAGAAATGCAAAGGGTAAAAGAAGGAATGACAATGATGTATGCAACTCAGACAATCCAAATGCCAGTATGTTTATAAGAAGGTTCGATTAACTTGGTCACTGAGTCATAGTCTAGGGTCGGTCCATGGTCGCTGCCAAAGAGAGAGAAAAGAAACACTCTGCGTGCACTCTAACCTAGATCAGAATGGTTATCACTTTATCTAATCAGGAAACCTCCCACTGTACCGTCAAATTCTCCTCCAAACCTGAAAGAAGAATTTGTCGGGATCACCTGAAGAGTAAACCAACTCATCAGTGGGAATCGGGATCCAACTATCATCGCATGATAACATGAAGGAATCCACTCACGTTATCACACTCCAGAAGGTATGTGCATGCCTGGCAAGTTTCCTGTATGTTTGAAACTCCCGATATGGATTTTTGCCCCATGCTCTTATGACCTTGACTAGGGGCCAACAAATCATAAGTCACATGTCAAGTTCTGCCCGTCATTGTTTAGGTTAATTTGAACCCACCCGTACTCGCCCTTGACTAAGGGCCAACAAGGCTGTACGGCTGTCCTAAACCAACGTATCTATCTATGCAACAGACATGTAACAAGCAGCTACCATCCACTATTCCTTGACTAAGGGCCAACAAACATAGCATGAATACTAAGTGCTACCCGTCTGAAATGACGGAGGGCTACGGCTGGTTTTTGGCGAAAAACCTTTAACGTAATGAACTTGATCTAGTTGAAGGAATCTGATAGCTGTTTACAAAAATATAGTGGCGAAAACCTTTGCTAAAGAGGTCACTCCCGGTGGAGGGATCTCGACTCTTTCCTCATAGAATGAGGTGCAGGATATTCCAACTGAATACAGCAATGCAAAGCAAAACATAATCGACTATAATGAAGTCATTACTCTGACGCAAACCTCTGCCCAAGGGGTCACTCCCGGTGAAGGGATCTCAGCCCTTGCTTCGTCGAATGAGGTGCAAGATATTCCAACTGAATACCACTGTGCAAAACAAAAGAAAACGTTCTTGTAATAACACTTTTTGAAAATTGTTCCAACAACATCCAAACAGGTTTGTTTTCCTTGCATTGATCAGAATCAACACAGTCCCATCAATTAATCACACCAGAAAAGAATGAAAATAAAATGTACATATATGTCATCCGCATTCGTCACTGGGTCCCGTCATCACCCGTTAGGTTACTTAACTAACAACAGAGCGGGGACTGGACTAGCGCGGGTGTAAAACATATACAACATCTACTAGTATATATATCAATATACAGTAATCGCTCCAGGCGTTATAAATGCAACATTACATAAAAGTAATAAGCATCACAGAACAATACAGATAATCTGGGATCCCCGGGTTTCACAGAGTCGCTACTGAAACCCGACGTTCCCCTGGTCGTGTGGATAGCCTATGTAATGAAAACCTAGACCCCTATGAGTGCGGCAAGTTACTCGCCAAAACCTGAAGCGAGGCAGCCCCCTACAGCAAAGTGAATGGACCATCCAGCACTTCACGGAATCCGGTAACTTGAGCACCCTTCCTTGGGTCAATCTGTACCCCCTACGAGTGCAGCGAATAGCCTGCCAATTCTAGAGTGAGGTCCCTTCCCTTTCAAAGCCATGAGATGCGGACCCGTTGCCCTCCAGAACCCGGCTATCCATGCACTCCGTCGTGGGGTAATCCTAGTATAAAAATGAAAATATGTACAACGAGTACATCGACCTCAACCCGGTTGTGTCCCAAAAGAATAATATACAAACAGGCAGCGACGGTAGTCCACAAGTCGGACGCTCGCCCTGCGATATCAAATGTACAAATAAATCCAAACTGCACTACCATTGCACACAGCTATCCACCACAACAAATCCGCAACATCACAGCACAACACAGAACATCAACGCGAATGTCACGTTCGCAAACCCGTCTAAAAGGACTATAGCAATTAGACAAGAATTACCGCTCAAATGACATTCACAGTCGGAGATATAATGTAAGTACTGTAAACTAACACATTTAAAATTCCGATCGACAAAACTTCCTGAAGTGGACCCCAAGTACAAATCCAGTACTCAAACAAATCTGGGCCCAAACAAAATATTCCAGAAACCACAATTCCATATTAAAGACACCCAGAAGAAAAATGGTGCACTGAAGCCCCAAAACGGCGGCGGAACCGCGACAAACCCATGGGTTCTGCGGCGGTTCCGCGGCGGTTTTGTGGGATCAGTCTACCAAATTTCTTCTGCAGTCTTAGAAAAGCCTGCTCGATTTTCTGACATACTCAAAATAGTTTTTAGACCACAAAAAAATTTCGACAGAAACTTTAAATTTGGAATTGCAGTTTTGGAAATTTTGTTCGATCGATATTTTAAATATGTTAGAACAAGCTAGTAAAGCTTAATAGAGTGGCTCTGATACTATGGAAGTCTACGCCAGCGCCCCGGCCTCCAATCCGAGGCCAAACGCGAAATAAAAACTTTTTCATTAGCTGGCGCTAACATAGACTTTAACTCGGATCGTGCCATTAACACTAAACTAGCAAACTGTAAAATGATAGAATGGCTATACCGATCGATCCGTGTCTTTCGGTCTTTAGCCATCATCCCGCGCTCCTCGCGGCATCTCCGATCTCCTGTCTCCTCTTCGAGGTGGCACCACGTCAACGGATCTTTATACGGGCTCCCGCCTCTGAACCGAGACAACTCGGATATGAAGTTTGCTAACCGACATATCTAAGATTGAAGTAGAGAGTGTGTAGAATAATTTGTCTCAAGGAACCCAAGCCATTGGGTGAAGGTAAATTAAAGTTGCCTTTTGGGGGTGAAGAAATGAGCTTGGAATTTAACAAATGAACCATTCTCTTCACAAATTGGGGCTCGGCCAAACTTTTAGGCTGAATTGGGTGGGGTCGGCCAAAAGGATGAGGGGGTGAGCACAATGATACAAGTGGTGACTACAAGAAAAACACATCACAAAATATCACAACAAAATATCTAAAGCTTTACAAAAAGCATTAATTGAACTTGTGACTCACAAAATGACTCATGCAATTCTAGAACATCAACCATGACTCATCAAACTTATCCAAATAAATTGGCAGCCCCCAAATTTCGGCCATGAAGGAAAGAATAGATATTTTGGCCAAAATGATATATCAACATCAACCAATAATTAAACCTTAAAACTAATGTTTAACCGAACGGAGAAAAACTGGCAACTTCAAAAAGCAATCCCGTAACAAATTACAGGATTACCTCACAACTGTATATACATACCCGTATTTGTATTCCGACCGAATACAAAATGCAATGAGACAAAAATATCCCTACACAATATAATACTAGAATCCGGCTTAAACCAAAGCCCACTAGTATTATCTGTCCAAACCATGACACGTGCACAAGTGCACGTGCATGTTCGAACCCTGCCATAAAACTATACGGCCTCTACAACGTTGCGTCCGAACTTGGGAAACTATCTGTAGGGGACTCTAAAGACTCATCAATACTTTGGCAGCGGGTTTAACAACAAGCCGTCAGTGGTACTAGCTGTACGTAATGGCTGCCCATGTATTGACAGAAAGGGAAGCTGATGAGCGAACTCATCCTGAAACACTACTGTGCCTAACAGTGAAAATATCCGTACAGTCCGGTCCGTTCGTCTATGAGCATCGCATATCGGGCATAGGGGGTGGTAATGTCAGACCCCGAATAGCGGTATAAGTCGTGTCAGAGTGTAGCCCAGAACACCCTGAGATACTACTGGAGTACCTACCAGTAAATCTCCTGCCTTGGCCGAGGGCTTTGTGTAATGGCTCTCCTAGACATAGCGTGATCTCACCCCCAATACCGGGAGAGACGAACCCCTGCCGATCCGCTCACTGCCTCCATATAGCTCGGGACTGTACCCAACTAAAACCTGTTTGCACGACTCCTTTTAGCCGTGGTAGGGTAATAATCAAAGCACAGTAGGAACTCACACGAGACAAATGACGATCTCTGGTCGATGAACTAACCTGTACACATGTCACCAGGAAACTGCTATCTGACGCTAGGTATAATACCAACTAGCAGGTTCCCGGTGAGTCCTATTCGGTGCACTCATAACCCAATGAGCACCTGTATACATCTTAGGTGAACCAACTGACACCAGTGGCTTGTAAGACCGGCCACCGCCCCTCGTCGGGGTCTCGACTGTATACACTAGTCTACTCCGGAGTATCGATGCCCTTTCTCAAAACTCCCACAACTAGGGACCACTTTTAAGGATGTGCTTATAGACTACCCAACTCTTACGTATATGATCGCCATCATACTTCTGGTAGTCAAGCAAGAATCCTAAGGGCTCTACCAACTTGTAATAGTGAACAGTAATGTCACTTAAAGCTGTACACGACTGATAAAGGCAAACCAGATAGCATACTATCATCTCGAGTAAGATTGTCATACCGGTATAGGTCCTCCTCAATCATTGCAATCACGTGCCTGCGATCCAATAATTGACTTTGAGGGCACTATATCCAACACACACTCTCTTCTAAATCACCATTTAGAAAAGCGGTCTTGACATCCATCTGCCAGATTTCGTAGTCATGGTATGCAGCAATGGCAAGTAGGATCCTGATGGACTTAAGCATAGCCACTTGAGAAAAGGTTTCTTTATAGTCGACACCTGGCCGTTGACGAAAACCTTTTGCTACAAGTCTTGCTTTGAAGGTCTCCACCTTTCCATCTCCACCAAGTTTCTTCTTAAAGATCCACTTGCTCCCGATAGGTTTTACCCCTTCAGGAGCAACTTTTAAAGTCCATACTTTGTTGGTGTGCATGGATTCCATCTCAGATCGCATAGCATCCGGCCATTTCACAGAATCTCCACTTGTGATGGCCTGCTCGAAACTAGTTGGGTCATTATCTTCCATGATGCAATCCTCACTTCCACCGTCTATAAGAAAACCGTAGTATATCTCAGGTGGATGAGGAACCCTATTTGATCTGCGGAGTGGCTGAGGTTCGTTGGGGACTATCGAATCCCCCGGTTCTACCAAATCAACTTTTGTAGTTTTGTGTAACTGGAACTTCTTCCTGCTCTACCTCATTACAACAAATTTCTTTTTCAAGAAATTCCTTTTCTAAAAAGGTGGCATGCTGAGCAACAATCACCTTTTGTTCTTCACTGTGGTAGAATAGATATCCATGTGAATTCTTTGGATATCCTACAAACTTGCAAAGAACTGATCGTGCCTCGAGTTTGTCTGGATTCTGTTTTTTAACATAGGCCGGACAACCCCATATCTTAACTCGTTTAAGATATGTTCTCTTTCCACTCCATATCTCATATGGTGTTGTAGGCACTGCTTTTTATGGAACTTGATTCAATAGATATGCAGTTGTCTCAAGTGCATAACCCTAAAAGGATATAGGTAACTCAGCAACACTCATCATAGTGCGCACCATATCTAATAGGGTGCGATTCCTCTACTCTGAAACTCCATTGTGCCGTGGTGTATACGGAGGAGTAAGCTAAGAGAGAATCCCATTCTCTTTTAAATAATCTCGGAACTCCGTGCTTAAGTATTCTCCTCCTCGATCAGATCGTAGGATTTTAATACTTTTACCCGTCTGGTTCTCTACTTCGCACTTATATTCCTTGAATTTCTCAAAAGCTTCAGATTTGTATTTCAACAGGAACACATGTTCGAATCTTTAGAGATCATCGGTGAATGTAATGAAGTACGAAAAACTATTCCTGGCATGTGTAGACATAGGACCGCATACATCACTATGTATCAGTCCCAAGAGTTCATTAGCTCTTTCTCTGTGTCCTGTAAATGGAGTTTTGGTCATCTTGCTTTTGAGACATGACTAGCAAGTTTCATAAGATGTGAATTCGAATGGATTCAAATATCTATCTTTATGTAACTTCGCTAGTCTTGTCGCATTGATATGACCAAGTCTACAATGCCATAAGAAGGCTTCGTTCATTTCTGAACTTTTCCTCTTGTGTGTGTTCTGTATATTAAGAACTGTGTTTTGATTTAGAACGTAAATACTATTACACAACGTACAAAACCAAATTAACACTTGATTTAGGAAAATGTTCATAACATTTTTCTCTAATGCAAAGTTATATACTTCTTTATCTAATAAAGAAACAGATATTATGTTGCACATCATCGACGGTACGTAATAACAGTCGTTCAAAATCAATGTATTACCATTTGGCAATAAAAGGTAATATTCACCGACAGCTTCGGCCGCAACAATTGCTCCGTTCCCTACCGTGAGAGACATATCACCATTTTCCAGTTCTCTACTTTTTCTTAACCCTTGTAACTGATTACAAATGTGGGATCATGATACGGTATCTAATACCTAGGACGTAGAGCAGACTGAGAAACAGTTCTCAATAACAAACACGCCCGAAGAAGATGTATCAACATGCCCTATCTTCGTTCGGGTTGCATGGAAATCCTTGTATTCCCTTATTCTTTGCTCAGACTTGTGACAATCATAAGATAGAGCGGAACCAACGTTCCCCAGCCCAGTATAATAAGCGGGTTCGGTCAATACATCCATATTATTATCTTGATTAAGGCATGTCATGGTCGCTACCTAGAGAGAGAGAGAGAAGAAAACACTTTAGCGTGCACTCTTGCTAGATTAGATTGGTTATTATCTCATCTAATCAGGATGGCTCTCATTGTTTTTATCAAATCTACTTTCAAACCTTAAAAGGTAAGATTAGCCGGGATTAATTACACCCTACAAGTTTGTCAATCGGTTAGCCAGGCAGCTATTGGTACTCCGAGGGAGTCTCCCCAATGCTTTCGCATGGAACTAATTAAATAACCTCATTTCCACAGGGGCATAACCCCATTAACATTTTTCTTAGACACCCACTGAATCAGCTAATTGTAAATTAGAAAACTCTCTCAGGAGTAACTCTTACTCGTAGTGGGTATCGGGATCCAACTATCTCATAGAAGATATGCAATCTCATTGCAAATTCCAACACTTGAAATTCTAAATATCTATTTTTACCCCCATGCAGTTTATGACCTTGACAAGGTCAACAAACCATAAACTGCAAGTCAAGTTCAACCTATCATTTTGTGTTGAATTAAACCCACCCGCACGACCCTTGACAAGGTCAACAAGGCCGTACGACTACCCTAATCCAATCGCATCATATGCAGCAGATAAGCACTAATCAGCTACAGAACACTACTCCTTGATAAGGTCAACAAACGCAACACGAATACTAAATAGCATTTATTTGAAATGACGGAGGGCTACGACTAGTTTTGAAAAAACCTTTAACATAATGAACTTGATATCGTTGTAGAATCTAGTGATTTGAAAAATGAGTGGTTTAAGCCTCGCTTTTAAAATCGAGTAGTTTTTCAAAACAAACCGAGTGGGTTGTAGCATATGCTAGTTTTGCTAAAGAGGTCACTCCCGGTGAAGGGATCTAGGCTCTTTCCTCATCGAATGAGGTGCTGGATATTCATAAAGGAATACCGCAATGCAAAGCAATAACTAGAGCTACCTTTTTGAAAAATTTGATTCTACAACATCTTTTAGGTTTCTTTTCTTTTCATTAATCTTATTAATGATGTCCCATCATTTATGTTTCCTAAACATCACAGAAGAAACGAAAATAAAACACACATATATGCCATCCGCATTCGCCACAGAGACCCGGTCTTCACCGTAAGGTTACTTAACTTGCGGCAGGGCCGGGTCAGGACTAGCGCGGATGCAAAACATGTATAGTGTCTACTAATATATCATATATATAGCAGCATTCGTCTCACGCAGTTATATGATCACATCACAGAACTCAAGCAGCAGAAGCAAACATATGAAATATAGGATATACTAGGAGGTCTGTGTTTTAAATCAAGCCAGTAATGAAAACACGGATTCTACGGTCGTGATGAATAGCCAAACCCACATCCTTAGACCCCTACGAGAGCGGCAAGTGACCCTGCCAATTCTAGAGTTAGGTGACCCAGTCTCGACTCCTCGAGATGGTCTCCCTGGACTCTAGAAGCCGGTTACTTGTGCTCCCCGCTTTGGGTCCATCCTAATGCGGAAAAGTAAATAAAATACATCAATGGAGACAACATCCTCAACCTGGAAGTTCCCCAATAAAAGAATATTACATACAAATATTTTACATGAATGAAAATATAAAAACTCTCATCTCAAGTAAAAACCCTGGGCTATTCATTCACGACAATCCAATATAACATATCAGAAGCAACACATAATATCACATGTCATCAACGTAAGTAAATATACGCATTCCTGATGTCGTTGATGTATAGCAACGAGATCGGGGATACACCACATATTACACTTACGCTCGCAAAAAAGAAATGAAAACTACAATAATTAGAATCCGCATCTATCTTAGACATCATAAACCCGGAATATTTCATATTTCGGATTTCATCCCTAACCCAATAAATCATGCATTTAAGTCTCGAATTGAAAACCCTTTTCAATAAAAAGTCGGGTAATTCAACAAGATTCCCGATTAATTGATCGAATGCTCGTCAGGAACTTTAGTAGATTGCCGCACCCCCGATGCCATCAACGAAGTGCACTTAGGCGGAACACCGCGGCCGCGAGCACCCGAATGGATGCTTTTGGTTACGGTGTTCTCCTATAGTCACTTGGTCGGGGCTATGGGGCATGGGTTTCTAGTAGTGTTTTCCGGCGACCATTCGCGTACAATTCGAGATTACGACGGAGTTTTGATCCAAATCGAAAATCTATGGCAATCGATCAAATGAGATTAAAATGCTAGATTTATAAAACACAAACTAGTTTTCACAAAACTAATTAATGTGGATTCCAAAAATTGTATCACATATCTAAACTATTTAGATGATGTTAAACATTTTGATCGATTTTTCAAACACCTGCAAATCACAGAGAACTCAACAACTTGTGCCTCACTAAAAATCCCCAGAAAGAGCAAAATATAACTACGGAGCAACACAAGAAACTAGAGTCCCAAACTCACCAAATATGCGGCGGAACCGCGGCTAAACCCTACTTTATGCCGCGATTAAGCGGCCATTCAGTTGAGTTGGGCCCTCATATTTCTTGGGGGCTCCATACACTACCCTGCACGATTTTCTGAATATTTTTAATCTGAAAAATACCAACTTTTGAAAAAATGGCCAGAAACATTGAAAATACGGGTTTCGAAACTTCGATCGAACACTTTAACGTCGTTTAGACTTCCCCTAAAGCTCTAGCTTGGCTCTGATACCATGAAAGTGTTTCTCAACACCTCTACAAGGTTTCCACATGCATCAAGTATGCAATTTTAAAAAATCTAGAGGTCTAAGCTACACTATCCAAGAATCGAACTAGAGAATTAGGGTTTAAGTGCATGAAAGCAAGATTTAATCTAAGTGAAGAGGGTTACAACCTTTGTAGACTAAGTCCTTCACTTCAATAGCTCCAAGTAGTAGTCCCTAAGCTCCAATTAGTAGTCCATAGAACTCTTCTTGGCTCTACTTGAAGAAAGGAACGAACATGCTATGCGACCTTCGAAGCCGAAGATGATCCACCTTGAAGTCTCTCTAGGTCAACCTAACTCTTCACTAATCAAGATATTAGTGAAGCAAACAAGCTACACTAAAGTTCTAGGATAGTGTACGTTGATGAAGTATGAGTTATGCTCACTTTAGAAATATTTTCCTCTCACTTTTTCCAACTCAAGAAAAACCCTAGAATGAACTCTTGAGGAAGGAGATGGACTTAGGTGAAGAATGAACTCATGAGCTAGAGATAATGCTGTGATGATAAATATCTAAGAGAAACAAAATGGGACGATGAGTCATGGCTTCTCAATGCTTCTCCAAGCATCCAAGCCATGGCTCACAATTCCACTCATTTTGATTTTTCTTTTAAAATAAAACATCATAAATATCTTTAACCTTAGTTGTGAGTCTTATACACCCATGTTTTATGTATCATCAACCATGATACATTAATCCAAATACATATATAAATATATATCACATATATATAAAATGTATTTGTAAAGAAGAAAATGAAAAATGAGCAATACTAGTTAATATATATATATATATATATATATATATATATATATCAAATATATACTAATATATATCAAATTATTAAATCAACACTTGATTCAATCCGGTTATATCATATATAACCGACTAATATCATTTATATGTATATTATTTTATCAAATCAACACTTGATTCAATAACCCGGTTATATCACATATAACCGACTAATATTCAATATACAAAATCAAATCAACACTTGATTCAATAATGCGGTCATATCATATACAACCGGCCAATATCAAATATATATACATATAACAAATTATTGAATCAACACTTGATTCGATAATCCGGTTATATCACATATAACCTAACTGATATCAAATATCGCGAGATTAGAATACAGTATCACATACTCGTATTTAATCAAGCTCCCGCACATATCACTATATGTGCCCTACTTCATTTCGCTTGAGCTAGGAAACCTCTGTGTGGGACTCTAAAGACTCGTCAATACGCCAGCAGTAGGTAACGATCACATCAGATACCCACAAGCCGTCAGCGGTACTAGCTGGACGTAACAGCTACCCAGGTATTGAACGAATATAAGATTAACAAGCAAGCTTGTCCAAACTCTCATAAAGCCTATAAGCAACACTTACCATACAGTCTGGTCTCTTCGTCTGATATGTCGCATATCAAGTCTAGGGGTGGAATCGTCAGACCCCAGTAACTGGATAAGCCATGCCGATGTGTGGCCTATAACCGTTTGAGAAACCACTGATAACACTTACCAGTAAATCTCATCAGCCCTGGTCAGGGACTTCCTGTTATAGCCAATCGAGCATAGCGCAACATCAACTCCCTATACCGGGAGAGACGAAACTCCTCCCATCGCTCACTGCTTCCATGTGACTCGGGACTGTACCCAAAATCCACCTGTTTGCACGACTCCTTTGAGCCGTGGTAGGGCGGAAATCAAAACACAGTGGGAACCACACAAGACACTATGAAGATCTTGGGTCTATAGACTAACCTGTACAAGTGTCACCAGAGAACTGCTATCGGACGATAGGTATGGTACCATCTAGGAGTTCTCGGCGAGTCCTGTTCGGTGTACCCATTCTCTAATGAGCACCCATGTACAATCTTTAATGTCAAACACCAATGGATGTAGGATCAACCATCGCCCTATACAGGGTCAAGAAACGTACACACTAGTCTACTCTAGAATATCGATGCCCTGTCTCGATATTCCCTCGATTAGGAACTGTTAAAGGATGTGCTTGTGGACTACCCAAGCCCCACTAGTATGATCTGCATCATAGTCCTTGTAGTCAAGCCTACATCCTATGGGCTTTATCAACATATAACAGAGAGACAGTATAATAATAAAAGCGTACATGTTAAGATAAAGATCGACCAGATAGCATACTATCATGTCGAGCAAGAAAGTCTCTATATATATGTCCAAGCATCCACTATAATATACAATAATGGCCTCTAGGGCATACATATTCCTAAAACCTGCGATTATAATAATTGACTTAAGAGCACTATAGCCAACAGAGCAAACCCATCCGAACTCCTACTGAGTCTATCTGTGAGAATCTCCGTACAACCCGATCTGTTCGTCTAAGATACTCGCATATCGGGCCTAGGGGGATGGTAAACGTCAGACCCCTAATAGCGCAATAAGTTGTGCTGGAGTAGAGCCCAATACACCCTGAGAAACTACTGGAGTACCTACCATTAAATCTCTCTTGCCTTGGCTAGGGACTTTGTGTAATAGGTTTCCGAACACAGCGTGATATCAACCCCTAATACCGGGAAAGACGAATCCTATCTAACCGCTACCGCCTCCACGTGCTTCGGGGCTGTACCAAACTACTACCTGTTTGCACGACTCCTTTGAGCCTTAGTAGAGTAGTAATCTAAGTGTAGTGGGAACACACTTAAGACAAATAGTGATATCATGTCAATGGACTAACCTGTACTCATGCCACCCGGGAACTGCTACCTGACGATAGGTATAATACCAACCAGCAGTTCCTAACGAGTCCGTCCAGTGTAACTCATAACCTAATGAGCACCTGTATACTGTCTCCGGTACGACATACCAATGGTTGTGGGATAGACCATCTCTCCTGCTTGGATAAGAAACGTATACACCAGTCTACTCTGGAGTATCGATGCCTCGTCTCGATAATCCTACGATTAGGGACCTGTATAAGGATGTGCTTATAGACTACCCAGCCCCCACTAGTGTGACTGCCATCACAACACAGGTAGTCAAGCAAAATCCTAAGGGCTCTATCAATATGTGTAAGCGATATGCTAAAAGAAACATATGCACATATTGAGGTAGAATCAAACCAAGTAGCATACTACCATTTTGAGCAAGACTGTTATTATAACTGTGATTATCCCAAGCTTCCAATATGTAATATACAATCCATTATGATACAATAATGGCCTCTAGGGCATATATCACTAACAAAAATTAGGAAAAATAATTAGAAAAAATATAGAAGAAAAATTAAATAGAAAATAGGGAAAATATTTATTCAAATATGGATTCAAGTATAAAGTAGAACCGGTTATTACAGAATTTCTTTTTATAGAAATTATGAAATGGGGTGGAGGGGTGAAGTGGAATAAGGAATGGTAAGAGGGATATTGATGGCTTAAGGATTTTTATAATCCTACTATTTAGTTTTGATAATATTATACACTATTAATAGATCTATACATGTGTTTCATACTGCATATTTTATTGAAAGTATGTCTTAGCACCTCTACTAGGTTTCAATGAGCATCAAGTATGCAATTTTAAAAAATCTAGAGGGCTAAGTGTACTAAACAAGAATCGAACTAGAGAATTAGGGTTTCAAAGTTAGCAAACTAGGTTCTAAGCTAAGTGAAATGAGTCTACAATCTTTATAGTCTAGTTTTTCACTTCAAAAGCTCTAAGTAGTAGTCTTAGAACTATTCTTTGACTCCACTTGAAGGTTGGAACGAGCTTGCTCTAAGTCTTCGTCGTTGAAAATGATCCACCTTAAGGAAACTCACACTCAAGCTCACACTTCACTAATTAAGGTATTAGTGAAGAGAACAACTTATACTAACTTGCTAGAGTAGTGTAGGTTGATGAAATAGGAATTTTGCTCCCTAAAAACCTTTCTTTTCTTTTTCTTTTTCTCACCCTAGAAAAACTAGTGAGGAGATGAAGATAAACTTGGAAGTGAGTGTGTGAACCATGAGCCAAAAGATGAGATCAAGAAAAATGATAAATATCTTATGAATAAAACAAGGAAAGAAGATGAGTCATTTCTTCTCCATGCTTCTCCAAGCACCTAAAGAATGACCCATTCTTCTTTTCTTTAATTCATAAAAGTTTTATCATTATCTTAACTCTAATGTGATCACTTCTATGTATCATCAACCATGATACAAATGGATATATATATATATATATATATATAATTATTAAATCAAAACTTGATTCAATAATCAAGTTATAACATATATAACCCGACTAATATCAAATATATATATATATATATATATATATATATATATCAAATCATTAAAGCAACACTTGATTCAATAATCCGGTTATATCATATATAACCTGCTAATATTTAATATTAGTTAACACACACACATATCATATATATATAAATATATATTAAATTATTAAATCAACACTTGATTCAATAATCCAGTTATTTCATATATAACCCGGCTAATATCAAATATATATATATATAATCATTGAATCAACACTTGATTCAATTATTCGGTTATATCATATATAACCCGGCTGATATAAAAAACGATAGATTAGAATATGGTATCATATACTCGTATTTAATCAAGCTCCTGCACATATCTCCATACGTATCCTGCTTGAGCTAGGAAACCTCTATGTGGGACTCTAAAGACTCGCCAATACGCTAGCAATAGGTAATGATCACATCAGATACTCACAAGCCATCAGCGGTACTAGCTAGACGTAACGGCTACCCAGGTATTGAATGAATATAAGATCAAAAAGACAACTTGTCCAAACTCCCGTAGAGCCTATAAGAAACACTTACCGTATAGTCCAGTCTCTTCGTCTGATATGTCGCATATCGAGTCTGGGGGGGTGGAATTGTCTGACCCTAATAACTCGATAAGTCATGCCGATGTCTGGCCTATAATCTTTCGAGAAACTACTGATAATACTTATCAGTAAATCTCATCAGCCCTGACCAGGGACATGCTATTATAACCAATCAAGTATAGTGCAACATCAACTCCCAATACCGGGAGAGACGAAACTCCTCCTATCGCTCACTGCCTCCACATGACTTAGGACTATACCCAAAAATCACCTGTTTGCATGACTTATTTGAGCCGCGGTAGGGATGAAATCAAAGTACAGTGGGAATCACACAAGAAACTATGACGATCTCGGGTTTACGGACTAACCTATACAAGTGTCACCAGAGAACTGCTATCCGACGATACCATCTAGGAGTTCTCGGAGAGTCCTGTTCGGTGTACTCATTATCCAATGAGCACATGTGTAAAATTTTTGATGTCAAACACCAATGGTTATGGGATCAACCATCGCCCCATACAGGGTCAAGAAACGTACACACCGGTCTACTCTGGAATATCGATGCCCAGTTTCGATACTCTCTCGACTAGGAACTGTTAAGAATGTGCTTGTGGACTACACAAGCCCCACTAGTATGATCTGCATCATAGTCCTGATAGTCAAGCCAACATCCTAAGGGTTTTATCAACATGTATCAATGAGATAGTAAACTAAAACAAGTGCACATGTAAACCAAATGAATAAATATGTCTTTATACGTTTAATTAAGATATACGTCCCGCATTTTGAAAATGAGTTGGAAGGGTTTTCCTTATAAAATTTCGTGTCATCATGGACACGTAGGAAAATATTGAGACTATAGCTCCTTTTAAAATTCTCTCGGTAAATATCGATGCATGCAAAAATACTCAGGAACTGTTCTCAGACTAGTCCTGCTCGGTTATTATATAATATAGTATATGTCATGAAAACATGATGCTCGAAAGAAATAAATCTCAAATAGTGTATACAAAAATGCCACGTGCGTCTAATGCGCACGGAAATCGAAATCAAATACAAGTGCCACTAATGTGCACAGAAGGAAAAACCAAGTGCAACGGGTATGCACGAAAACATCTGTCAAGTGCAATGGGTGTGTACGACAACAATACCAAGTGCATCTAATATGCACGAAGAATATCGGTTAAGTGCATCTGGTGTGCACAAAATCACATCAAGTGTGCCAAGCGCATGAAAACATAAATCTAGTGCACTAGGATGCACTAAAACAAACATCGAGTATCAAAATCAACGGTATACAATATACACCAGATCAAAATCAAGTACACCACGGTATATGAACTCGTAAACGTGTGCAACTGCGTGCACAAAATCCATATCATGTACTGAAAGCGCACGTAAACTACACCAAATGCATAAGTCAAAATCATGTGCATACTATATGCACAAAATCAAAATCAAGTATCTTGGAGTGCATAAAATCAAAATTGAGTGCAAATAGGTATGCACAAAAACGAAATCAGTACAACTGATATATAAAAATACGAATCAAGTGCAACCATGGTGCACATAGGAAATATCAATCATGAAACAAATCGTCAAAATACCGGAATCAAAATGATGGAAGCGTGATATCCGAATCACCAAGACGCACTTCATAAATAACTGATGTAGAGGTACCCCTCATTCAATGTCGAAAGGTGCCGGTGCACCCAAGGCTGGCAGAGAAAGAATATCTACTTGCCTCTTGCCCACGGTCTGGCGTCCTTTGCTCTTAGGTCCTCGTTCCTCTCTGTGGATCACCATTTGCATGACTCCTCGGCTCGACAGCCATTAGGGAGTGGCGACAAAAACAGTCCCGTTCAGACACTTCTCTGAACATTTCCTGGCCGATTAACATGGCTACCCGTAACGTAGCACATCAATGATGGCAGCCTCTGGCCTACTTAGTGTGTGCGATACAACCGATCCTGGGTCCAAGTATTTATCGCGCAGTGTTCCAGAAAGAACCTACCAAGGTCTCTCCCAATCTCATCTCTGCCAGACTGCTCGAAAGTTGGCACTCTTTACTTAATCCGTTTCTCGTTCCGGGACAGCTGCATTCATATCATGACTTTCCCCAGGAAATGTGGCTGCATCCAACGCCTCTGCATACATAGAAAACCTCTGACATCAACGGAGTGGAATAACAACTCGTTAAGATTTCCTCTGGTTCCACCTTTCTTCAATATGGACCAATTCAGAATCATCTCTTCTTAACTGTGTGGACTGTGCTTAAATTTGGCTATAGTCATATCCAGAGTCTCTTTCGAAGCTACGAACTCGGCATCTCTAATACCCTAGAGAAGGCATCTGGCCAATTACATTCTCGGAAACTCGTCCAAGTCATCGGAGTAATACGCTTTTGCTTGTCCTTTCCCGATCGACTCGCAACACGTCTGAGTAAGGTCCCCTTCTAACTGAAGCTAGTCTATTTGATGACCTCGCATTGGAGTATCCAAACGAAAAAATGTCCTAGTCACTTATCCAAGGATAACTAGCGATCTTCTATCACATCCTTGCCTGTAAACTCATGCGGCATTAGCTTCAAAAGTCTGGGGGCGATATCTTATCAAACTCAGCAACAACTGGCTCATCTGTCCACACGGTAGACAATGCCTCAATCATCTGGAGTAGACGGTACATCAACAGTCTTCACAATCTGGCTGGCCTCTAGCAATGTCCCGATCATTTGGTGCAGATCCCAAACGTTCGTGTCAACGAGAAATCCTAGTAGAACAATAAATCAATGCGTTCGTGTGTCACCGGAATACATCCTGGTCAGTCCTCGTCCTTGACAAGATCGCTCTTACTACATCTCTAGTCATAGTTCTCTCAGCTCGTATAGCCAAGGTAATAGAAACCGCAATCAAATATCGATGATGATAGATCATAGGAACGAATAGAAGTACGGTGCCTAGGAAATGTACATCCTAAGGCTACTTAAGCGGAGCAGCGTATCGTAAGTATACTGCGGAACATACACACGGTACGCCACTTTACCTAAGTTACCTACACCATCAACCAAGGTCAACCTACGCGACGAAAGTTCGGGTCTAATACCCGCTCAGCCAAGTCTAAGTTCCGTAAGGTCAAGCTTAGGTTTCGAAATATATATACGCCCTAGACTCCGCATAGTCAAACCTAGACTCGAACTAAGGTTAAACCTAACTCTCTGATACTAACTTTGAAACGACCCGGAATTGGCATGTGACTGGCACTTGAATCACATGAAGTCTATAGGATCCCACCCAATCCAAGTAAGCCAAAAGCCCAGAAATCTAAACTTTTTTGGGAAAATAGTGGAGGTGAAGTTTTGAAATAAAGGTTTAATGAAATCAAGTTCTTCTTTAAATGCATAAGTAATGATATATAAAAATACAAGTGGATTATATACTATAGTTGAAAATATTTTCGTCATTTGAAATTTGGGCAGCACCTCCTTTGTAAATTTTGAACCAAAACCAATACAAGCAATAATAATAGGCATCCCTAACCGGGAGCTAGCTCTTGGCCAAATAAGAGGAAACAATCACGCAAATGATATATATACGACGCCCTAAGGCGAAGATCAAACACAGAAAAGAAAGAAAACCAAAACATCATCAAAGAAACCAGAATAAACAATAAATACATATCCGTGACTATAGATCTGAAAGAATAAACAATCTATGTTTTCCAAGTCTACCAAATATACAAAGTCTGATTGATGGAGCTTTTAACTAGATGCAACTGAATAAATATACAAGTATAAATGGTGGTCACGATACAAGTGTACCCCACCTACAAAAGCAAATCACCCGGAAAGAAACTGTGTGCCAGCAAGCCACTACTGAATCCGTGCGGTCAAACCTGCTAGAAAACTGTGGCACAACGGGGTGAGTTGCCAACTCGTGAGTAGAAGACATCACCAGGTAGAAATCGAATGTATGACGATCTCCTAGGTCATACAGTAATGTAATAATAATATAACTACATCGATGTGATAACAAGGGTGATAGTGTAAGCATAAGTATAACAATACTAAAGTAATCATGTCTATGTCATAATGTAGTATCATGTCATATGCATCATACATATAGGTATATAGGTGTATTATCCAACGTGTGCCCATCAACGACACACCAAATCATCATAAAAACATGAGTGTCCAGCATCGACACTCGAAAACATCATAAAAACCGTGTCCAACAGCGACACATAAATCCTCATATCTCGGGTGCCGTCTTATCGGATCAGCCCTCAATCCATCTGATCACATGACTCCGGTCGGTAACCTCCGGATATCCACTGAGCCCAAACTACCACCGGTCGGTAGTGCTCCCCTGCCGGACTCATCGTCTCTTTATACGATTTCTTGCCCCAGGGTACCGTACCGGGTCCACCATGTACCCGAAGACGGTTCCTCCTCTCTCCTCGAATCGGGTATACATATAGCTCAGACCCGAGAAAACTCATGGTGGACGCCACACATCATATCAACGAAAACTGTATTTTTCTTTTAAAATGATCATAAGTTTTCAAAATTCACATGCGGTTTCCCAAATCCAGAAATCTCATGAAAACCGAAATCTCATAAACATGAGCTAATAATGAAACAATGAATACCGGCACAGATCCAATCTACATTGCATAACCAGATTGTATATATAAATGTGGCATCTAACTAAGTAAGAAATGCAATATCTAAACTAGTATGTGAGGTAATAAGTACTAAGCAACACTAATAAGCTACAAGTTACTAGGTTATATGATGAAATAACGATTTCTAATGTGTACGTGACTTGGAAATTACCGATGATGATGTGTGTGAGCCGGCAACTAAGTGTACGTGCAACATGCGCATCATCGGTAATGGTGCATGTGTCCTAGCAGACGAGGTCATAAAATATAATGAAAAGAACATGTATATAAAACACAAAAGAGAATAATATGAGCATAGCAAAAAAGTAAATAGTAAAAGCAACAATATAAAATATATATCTATATACGAGCCATACAGTTTTAGTATTTAAAATTGCATGAATCGTTGTTTTTAGAAAAATAGGGGGCTACGGTGTTTTTGAGAAAAGACACCATTTGAAAATTCGTAGCGTCCCTTGGGGTTGTCTTTCGAAAATGCACAACGATCCGTTAGTTTTGAAAATAGGTATAGCTCTAATTATATTCTAATATCTACTTAAGTGATTAGAAGACTAAACTATTTCCGAGTCAAAAGTGATTAGAATATTATAACGTTTCTGAGTCGATACATCCATCAGTCGGCGATCTAGCCTCATAGTATCACGTACGGTATAGTCCTTCGTACGGCATCCTCGAGTCAATAGCGCGGATCAATCATCATATATTATACCTCGTACGGTATAATCCGTCGTACGATATTCTTAAATCAAGAGTACGGGTTAATTATCATATATATCATATCTCGTACGGTATAATCCGTCGTACGATATCCTCGAATCAATAGAACGGGTCAATTATCATATGTATCATATCTCGAATGGTATAATCCTTCGTATGATATCCTCGAGTCAAGAGTACAGTATATATCATTCTCGTATGTTATAATCCATCGTACGCTATCCTCGAGTCAAGAGTACGGGTCAATTATCATATATATCATATCTCGTACGGTATAATCCGTCGTACGATATCATAATTCAAGGGTACGGATATATGGTCACGTACATTCTATCATCGCGTCTAGTCACATGTCGTCACATGTTATATGTATATAGCCCAAAGATCATAAAATATCTCATATCATAACATAGTGTTTCCAATCTCAAATCATATATCATAACCTCGTGACATCATGTCCGATCATATCGACTCATATCCTTCTAATATATCATATTTTCATCTTACACGTATATGTACACACACACACACACATATCATACTAAGTGTGTGTGTGTGTGTGACAACATTTATACCAAAGGCTCAACGCTTAGAGAACAAGAACTAAGGGTAATCCTTCTTACGTGTATGTCTACTATAGCTTAAAATCTTTTAGAACCCTATTAACTAAGTATACCCATCTAATATCTACCTATATAGCTATATACCTAATATCCTAATACTACGGTTGCGGGGGTGCTATACGTCAGCCACCCGACTTTCCCCCATAGATATATATCTACTCACCTTCTATTCTCGCTCTAGCCGAAGTCGATGAACGCCTTGCTCTACTTAGTCGTCCTGGAAGTCCACGCGAAGGTACTTACAATTCAAAGAATATCGTATCATAAACAAAATCAAATCCGAAAACCGATACGGCACGCGAAGCGCACATAGGTTAGAACCTATGATCCACGCATATAAGAACAACCAAACATTTCTCGACGTTGACGTAGAAACGTCAAACGACCGAGTCAAAACTCAAATACCAAAACTCAAGTTAATAAAAGTCGCAAAACGAAAACAGTAACTTGGAAAAACACTCCCAGATTTTACCCTAGGTGAATTTAGAACATTTTGCATATGTGGTAGGTCTAAATATCAGATGATTGAACCATGGACTAAGAACCAAGCCGATACTTCATGTCCATGCCGCAAATTGCAGCCAGAATGCATTTTCTGGAGGCCAGGTCAGGGAGTTGGGGGCGCGGGTTTCTAGGGTAGATTACTATCTGCCTGCACATCTCTCTCTGTTTGCTAAATATTTTATCGAGTCTCCGAGTTATAGCAGATCCTATTTGATCATCATATTTCCACAAAAACCCAATATCGGAAAATTCAAAGTTCATGTTTGGGACACTAAACTCAAGTTTAGTCCAGAATTCTACCACTAGAAGGGTTGTGGTCACTAACTAAGCCTCAAATGCACCTCCACAACTCAAAACATCCCCTAAATCTCATCTTAGAATTTTCCAAGATCACTAAACCTACACTTGTTTAGCATTAAACTACTATAGGAGATTAGGAAACTCAAATACTTAACTAAAAGTGAGGGATTTACCTTCCAAGAGCAACTCAAGAAAATCCTAGAATGGCTAAAGTGCTCAAGTCCCAACTTGATGCTACCATCGTGTTTGTAGTGATGTGAGGAACATTATTTGTGAAGGTTGTTTTGGATTTTGTTGAATATTAGAGAGGGTTGTATGGTAGTAGTGAGGGTGGATGAGGAGTTAGAGAAAATAAAGAAGGAGATGAAGAAAAGAAATGATATGAAGAAGTGAAGAAAAGAAGGGAAAGTTGTAGAAACTTCTCCCTCCCTCTCTCCCTCAACCATGATACATGTCACTTCACCCTCTCTCTTATCTTTATTCTTTTCCAAATTAAAAACAAAAACCATTTAAATAAACATAATGAAAATGAATCCATGGTTCATTGAATATAAACAAGTGTTACAGTGTAATATGTTGCATGTTATGATACCCAAATAGGGTTAATACATAATTAGTAAAATATTAATCGAGTTTAGCATAAACTTGTATATAAATAATTGTATAATAATTTATAAAATGTCCAAATCCAAATAAATGCTTCTATAACCAATAATTCATATTAATTTCCAAATATTTTCCAAAATATAAGTATATAATTGTACCATTCCACTAAAACTAATTTCCATACTTTTATAATATTCATAAAATTTATTATTTTATTTATTTAAATTCCGAAAATAATATTTTATATTTTTGAAATGTTACAATCTTCCCCCTTAAATAAATTGGGTCCCCGAATTTAAATTTAAACCCCCCAAATGCTAAAACATTTCAGTAAAATAATCAAGTCATCGGGGGCTCCGAAATCACGAATACATAAAGATATATCATAGCGCAACGCATGCGCATAAAAACGAGTGCAAAACTTAAAATCGAAACTCCGTCAAGCGTCACGCAATCATAGGAGTTTTGACGAAAATACAAGTTTCAAAATCCACTATTAAAATCAAACATAATATAATTAAGACTATAACATATATATAGTATGCATCCTTATGAAATCGTTTAAACAACTGAATAAAAGTGCATGTAAAATCCTTTTCAAATTGCCGTGCGATGCGTATATCACGGCACAAGTAGCGGACGTTCATTTGTAGAGAAATAGCTATATATGTCTATATACGTTTACTTAAGATATACCCGCCTTTTTGAATATGAGTTGGAAGGGTTTTCCTTGTAAAATTTCATGTCATCATGGACACGTAGGAAAATATTGAGACTATAGCTCCTTTTGAAAATCCCCTTGGTAAATATCGATGCATGCAAAAATACTCAGGTACTGTTCTTAGACTAGTCTTGCTCGGTTATTATATAATATAGTATATGTTATAAAATATGATGCTCGAAAGAAATCAATCTTAAATAGTGTATAAAAAAATACCACGTGCGTCTGGTGCGCACGGAAATCAAAATCGAATACAAGTGCCACGAATGTGCACAGAAGTAAAAACCAAGTGCAACGGGCGTGCACGAAAATATCTGTCAAGTACAATGGGTGTGCACGACAACAATACCAAGTGCATCTAATATGCAAGAAGAATCTCGATTAAGTGCATCTGGTGTGCACAAATTCACATCAAGTGCGCCAAGCACATGAAAACATAAATCTAGTGCATTAGGGTGCACTAAAACGAACATCGAGTATCAAAATCAAAATCAACGGTATACAATATACACCAGATCAAAATCAAGTACACCGCGGTATATGAACTCGTAAACATGTACAACTGCGTGCACAAAACCCATATCAAGTACTGAAAGCGCATGTAAACTACACCAAATACATAAGTCAAAATCATGTGCATACTATATGCACGAAATCAAAATCAAGTATCTCAGAGTGCATAAAATCAAAATCGAGTGCAAATAGGTATGCACAAAAACGAAATCAGTAGAACTGATATATAAAAATACGAATCAAGTGCAATCGTGGTGCACATAGGAAATATCAATCATGAAACAAATCGTCAAAATACCGGAATCAAAATGATGGAAACGTGATATCCGAATCACCAAGACGCAATTCATAAATAACTAACGTAGAGGTACACTCTAGCTTATCTCTGATACCATGAAAGTATGTCTCAGAACCTCTACTAGGTTTTATTAAGTATCAAGTATGCAATTTAAAAAAATCTAGAGCGCTAAGTATATAAAACATGAATCGAACTAGAGAATTAGGGTTTCAAAGTTACCAAATAAGGTTCTAAGATAAGTGAAAAGAGTTTACAACCATTGTAGTCTAGTCCTTCAGTTCAAAAGCTCCAAGTAGTAGTCCTAAAACTCTTCTTTGACTCCACTTGAAGCTTGGAACGAGCTTACTCGAAGTCTTCGTCATCGAAGATGATCCATCTTGAGGCAACTCACAATTAAGCTCATACTTCAATAATTAAGGTATTAGTGAAGAGAATAACTTATACTAATTTGCTAGAATAGTGTAGGTTGATGAAGTAGGAATTTTGCTCCCTAAAAAACTTTCTTTTTCTTTTTCTTTTTCTCACCCGAGAAAACCTAGTAAGGAGATGAAGATGAACTTAGAAGTGAGTGTGTGAACCATGAGCTAAAAGATGAGATCAAGAAAAATGATAAATATCTTATGAATAAAAAAAGAAAAGAAGATGGGTCATTTCTTCTCCATGCTTCTCCAAGCACCTAAAGAATGACCCATTCTTCTTTTGTTTAATTCATAAAAGTTTTATCATTATCTTTACTTTAATGTGATTCTCACACATCCTAGTTCTATGCATCATCAACCATGATACAAATGAATATATATATATATATATATATATATATATATATATATATATATATATATCAAATATATAAATGTATATCAAATTATTAAATCAACACTTGATTCAATAATCCGTTTATATCATATATAACCCGGCTAATATCAAATATATATATATATATATATATATCAAATTATTAAATCAACACTTGATTCAATAATCCGGTTATATCATATATAACCTGCTAATATTTAATTTTAGTTTATATCACTACTACAAATAGGGGTTGCCACTACGGATAAATCCGTAGGAGCCAACCACTGCCCCTATGGCTATATTCGTAGGGGAACAAAAATACGCCGCAGGTGCACACGCCGCAGGTGCAAGTCTTAGCCTTAAACATGCCCCTACGGTGAAATAATTGCCCCCACGGCTTAATGCATAGGTCCAAATGACCCTATGGATTACACCGTAGGAACAAAATATTTATTTAATTTATCGGTTTATAAAATAAAATAGTTGCCCCTTCGGATAACTCCGTTGGGACAAATATATGCCCCTACGGCTTAATGCGTAGGTCCAGATGTATTGTGGCAAAATATCATGTATCCTGATATTTTGTCCCTATGGGTAAATGTGTAGGGGTAAAGCTAATGCCCCTTTGGATTACTCCGTAGGGACAAGCCTAACAACCTGTTACTGAGTCCATAGGGTCAAAATATCAGGTATCCTGATATTTTGTCCTTACGGATAAATGTGTAGGGGCAAAGTTGGACCCTACGGATTAAACGGTAGGTGCAATATGTGTCCCTACGGATTAATCTGTAAGGACATATTATCTGCTTTTTTTAAAAAAAGGGTTGCCTGTTTTTTCCTTGCCCTGTGCACAATAATATATACATCTTATATGAAAGTAATCAACAAGCAGAATATATACCGCAGTATTCATAATCAACATCTCACGCATAATATATAAAAGAAATCAACAAGCAGAATACGATATCAATCTAAATCAATATAAACACGCAAACACTACCAATATCGTCAAAAATATATACAATATGTATCATATAAGTAAATACATGTTTAAAATATAAAAATAAAAAAGCTACCCTAGCTCGGTCCGGCTCCAAATCTGATAATCGCCGTAATCTGGCGCATTATCTCCTCGGATAAACCCTGAGTCAACAACTCGATCAATGCGGACGGTGCGGGAGTCTGAGCGGGCTGTGGAGCTGTAGGAGTAGTCTGTGCAACCGCAGCCAAGGTAGTGGCTTGCGGAGCCGCAGCTGTGGTAGTCTGAGCGGGCTGTGGAGCTGTATGAGTAGTCTGCGCAATCGCAGCCGGTAGCGGCTTGCGGAGCCGCAGCCGAAGGAGATGCATATGGAGCCTCAGCAGAAATACCCTGTCGCGTCTGTTCAGTTTTGCGTGTATTAAAAGAGTAAGAACTGTGTATTAGTCGAAGTCGTATCATTATCAGGTTATTGCAAAACCCCAATCTATGAATACTTAGGGACTTAGGCCTCGTTTGGATATCTAGTTTGGAAAACTGTAGTTTATTTTAATTAGACAGTTCTATGTATGTATGATTAATTAAAGCTAAGTCTATAACCAAATAAGCTTAGGCTACGTACTAATATTGGATATGTTGTTATCTATAATATGACATAATATTTTACTATTAAGTAGTATACATACCAACATCTCCTTCAACTCCTGGATGGTGGCCTTCAAGGTGTCAAGTTCTTGCTCTAGACGTCGCTCATGGGAGATAGACGAAGTAACCGCCGGAGTGGAGTCCAACCACATATGGGCCCTACTAGGACCCAGTGTAACGTTTTGAAAATCTTTTAGGTGAAATTTCCGATTTTCGGTAAAATAACAGGTGTTTTCCGTAAAAATCAAGATATAATTATCTTTCATCATAAAATTAAATATACATATTCTAGCTATATAATTTCTAGTATTTGGTATTTATTGAGCCACTTGTAAAATTTCTAGTTTACTGAAAAATTTTCCGAAATTAATTATTTTAATATTATTTTAAGCTGTCACTAATACATTTAATTAGGGATAATTACAAATTGGAATGAGTTAATATAAATTTTGTGCATCATGACATATTAAACTAAGATGTAAAATATTGTTTTTAAAATGAAAAGAAATTATTAAGATGGTTTTAGAAAATATAAACTATAAAGGCTTAAATGGTTAAAATAGCTAAATAGGAATTGAGGTATGGTTCTAGGTTGACTTGGGATATAGTATTTATCATTTTTCCTCACCATACAAACCCACACACACCCTCCCTTTATGGGCTAGCTGAACCCATGCTGCCCCCCCAATTCCCCACTTAAAAAGAAAAAGTCAAAGAAAAGAAAAGGAAATAATAAGGAATATAAAACATGGGCTTGTTGTTTGAGTTTTGGGCCTTGTTAATTGGAGATTTCCACACCCACACCCCACTCACTCACCTCTCCCCCATGTGGCCGAACCCACACATCAGCCCCCCTATGTTCCTTTCCCCTACTTCAAAAAAAAAAGAGAGAGAAGAAAATGAAGTATTGAAAGAATAAAGAAAAGGGGTAATGTTTTAATAATGAAGTATGGGTAATTGTTGACTTGGACTTGTGTTGACTTGAAACCCACATCTCTCTCTCACTCCTTCACCAATTTCTGGCCGAGCCTCCCTTGTGCAGTCCCCCCAAATTTTCCCTCTCATTTCCTCATCAAAAACCCATCAAAAATCCACCAATTCTCTCACAAATTCAAAGCTAAATCCAAATCCAATCTCTACCCATTTCTCCTTGACCTATTCTAACTTGGATCGTGGAGGAAAGTTGATGTTTAGAGGCAAGTTTTATGTTAGATCTCAAGATAATTGCGAGGTAAAATTCTTAACCGAATGGCTAATTTATTGTTTAATTATGCTAATCTAAATTATTCAAATGTTAATTTGGTTGTAATTGCTAGTTTAGGAAATTCTAGAAAAGGGTTTGATTTTGGATTAGGGTTTTAATCATTTCAACTAGGTTAAATCAAGTGTAGTTTCTATCTAGTTAGCTTAATTGGATGTTTGCTTGTGACTTTGATCACTAGATTGCTAATTCACGATGTTTGCACCAAATTCCCAAATTGGGTGCTTACTAGGTTTTTAGATATTATGAAATAATTGAGATTTAAAATCTAGTTATGGTTTCATCACATCATTAAAAGTATAAATTGCAGTTTAACACATCAAAGTATGTAAAATCTAATCTAGTTTCTAGTTTGCAAATTGTTAATTTAAAATTGTAATAACTAAGCTATATTGCAAACTAGGTTTTTATAAAGTGCATATATAGGTGAGATAAAATTTATGGAAATGGTTTGTATGACTTATTAAAGATGTTTGGTGAGTATTGTAGCCGCTAGAATTGTTAAAACAACTAGAATTGAATTGACAATTGTTGCTTACTAGAGTTTCGGAAAAATAGCTTTTAAAGCGAATTTGAAGTTTTGATGATTTAAACCCTATTTCATATATATATTTAGTGTATTGTGAAACCACGAATGATACGTTTGGGTTTTTCTCGATCAATCAGCGTTTGTACGCCAATGTCGAGGGCTAATTGGTTCTTTTGCCAGAGCGGATCATAGGTTTTGACCTATGTGAGATTCATGTGTCGTTTTGGTCATGAGTCGGATTTTAATGCAATACGATACGTTGTGACATGTAGGTACCCCTTGTGGACTTCGAGACGACAACCAAGCGCTTGGCGACATCGGCATCGATGAGCGAAGATCAAGGTGAGTTGATTTTATCTACGGGGGAAGTCGGGTAGATGGCGTATAGCACCTCCGCAATTTCGTCAGACATATGTAATATTATATGTATATTGGTGAAATGTGAATACTTGGAACGAAAGGTATTAAGTGATCATGAGTTGGATATAGTGACATTTGGAGGAAAGAGATTTTAGTTCAGTTATTAGTCACAAGACCTTAAAGTAAAGGATTGACACATACATACGTGCACACACGTGGTCTGTTATCGTTATATTTGGCTATATGGAATACCTAGATGTGTGGATGAGATGGTATATAGGTATGTACATATATGTATGTACCGATAATGAGGATAGTGGATGATAGTTGGAGATGAGTCGATGAGATTGGGCTTGAGGCCATGAGATTGATGATGTGATATGGTTTGTATTTGATATACGACTTGATGTTTTAGCGGGTTCTTTAGGCATGGTGTTTTCATACACACGCATGTATATACATAGATGGTATCAGTATTATACTAGACTTAGATAAGTACCCCCAGATCATGATATATGATGGAAAGGATACCAGACGAATAATGAGAAAAATGTGATATTTGACCTATACCCAGATTTGGGAGGCCGTATGACGGATTTACCGTACGAGCTATATATTGATGATAGATTTGCACTCTTGACTCGGGGATGTCATATTATATAGGGTATCGTATGGGATACTATTAAGGCGGGATCATCGACTATTATATACATATATATATCGACTCAGATTTATGTGGTTTTCCTTACCTTTGGATTAGACTGTTAGTTAAACCTGTAGTTTACCGTATGACTCTTATTATTTATTGCATGTTCTTCATTGTTATGTTTATTATCTAGCTCCCACATATTATCGCTGCTCGCCTCGTATTGCATGCTTATATTGTGTTTTCATATGTTAGTATCGAAATCATGCTGTCAGGACACCAGCACGATTACCGATGATGCGTATGTTCCACATACACTTACTTGCCGGCTCACACACATCATCATCGGTAATTGCCATGTCACGTACACTTTAGAAAATACCATTTCGTTGACATAGCTTGATAGCTGATAATCGCAACATGTTATACCTTCCATATGCTAGTTAACTATTGCATTCATTGCATGATATCAGTTGCATTCATATACTCATTGGTCATGCAGCATTATGGATATTTATGCCAATATTCACTGTTTACTTACTCTCGATTCTTGGATTTCGGATTTCCATGAGATTTATGGATTTGGGGGAAAACCGCAAGAATATATATAAACTTCTCTCTCTCTCTCCCTTTTTTAAAAAATGCAAGTTGCGGTTTTCTTATGATGTATGAGTCGTCCACCATGAGTTTTCATGATAGTTGCTGGATTTTGAGACCCGATTCGAGGAGGAGTAGAAACCGTTTCGGGTACATGGTGGGCCCAGTATGGTCCCCCGGGACGAGAGTGATTTCATGGAGGATGATGAGCCTGGCAGGGGCAGACTGCCTACCAGTGATTTTACCCGGCGCGTCGGATATCCGGAGGATATCGTTCGTGGTTGTGTGATTGATGATATGGGCCGATCTGGACTGACGGAGCCAGAAATATTGAGATACCGAGATATTGAGATACTGAAATTTATGTTTTGTGTCGATGCTTGACACTGATTTCTCTGTTGATTTCATGATGTATTCTGTTTCCATTCGTCAGGCATTCATACATCATATATCTGATATGTTGCTATCTGAGGCACTGACATGAGCATGTAGTATTACACTTACATAGATGGTCCAGGATATTATTTGAGGTTATTATTTGATTTGACCTAGGATAGAGTTTTGCATGTGATTTCTTCTCGTAGATGTTTTCTACTCACGAGTTGGCAACTCACCCCCGTTGTGCCATAGTTCCTTGCAGGTTTTGCCGCACAGGTTTCGTTGCGGCTTTGCTGGCACATTGTTCCTTCAGGGTGATTGCTTTGGTAGGTGGGTTTTTTTGTATCAGGACCACCATTGTATATTATTATTTCAGTTGTATCTAGTAAAATTCCATCAACCATACTTTTATATTTGATAGAGATAGAAAACCAGTGTTTATTATTTCGACCCTAGAGTCGCGCGTTGTATTATTATGGTTTTCATGTTGATTTTGGGTTTCTTTTGAGTTTTGATCCTCGTCCTTCGGCGTTGTATATTATATTTCTTGCGTGGTTGTGACCATCGATTGACGAAGAGCTAGCTCCCGCTTGGGGATTCCCTTATTCATTATATATATGTTTTATCAGGTTTGTACCTGTTTGGGGTCAGTTTTTACAAAGGAGACTCTGCCGAAATTTTTAGAAAAGACTTGAGATTTTAAAATGCATATTTCGGCTTATGTTGCTAAACTACTTGATTTAAATTGGTTTTTCCTTCACTCTACTACTTTACTTGGTTTTGATTTCTAGGTTTTGGCTTATTTAGATTACGTACGCCTCGAGACGTTTCGTAATTTAAATGCCGGCCATGTTCCGTTCTTTTCGGGTCGTGACACCCAGTCCCCGGCCTCTCTCCCAACCTCCATGGTGCCCTCCGTGTGCGGCGTCTAAGACTGGGGTCAGCAGCATCGGATCGTTCTGTCCAGTAAAATCGATCCCCGATGCCTCCGCCTGCTCAACCACCCGCTCCTACACCTACATTAACCAGTAAAATATAAGTATATCATTTAAATTTGAACTTTTCAAAACAAAAATTTCAAATAGAGGTTGAATAAATATTAATACTTACGCAATACTCCTGGGTAGCGGTGTCGGGGTATCGAAGCTCGCCCATGGCGGGATTTGTCGAGGTGCCGTGGACGACAAGATACGCGGACAGCACGCTCGGTGTATCACCCTGCGCCAAGATCTGAGCTCTCTACAATTCGCAAAAAAATTACATATATTATAAAATAACTCTTAATATTACATTATATCATAGTAGATCTATTGTAATTTACCGATGCCTCCATGGCACGAGTAATATTCCTCGAGCTACCTGTATAAGTGGGGTGACCCCTCTTCGCCGACTTCCTATTCTCTTTATTTTGATCGGCCTGTTTCTACACAACACATTCAGATTTAGTTTTCTAATTAAGAAACACAAAAAAATAAATTATATACTAAACAATGAATTACATTTAAAATACATACCTGTTTACGTTGAGAGTCGAAATATTGGCACAATAGAGGCCGTGTATCTACGTTGACTCTCGCAAAGGCCGGAGTATGTAGGAGGGTCGCTCTCTCTGCCTCGGGGGTTGCCATCCACAGAGAATAGCAGTTGATCTTCAGCTCGTTCCTATTGTATCGGACCTTTGATTGCATGTTTTTATCAGGCCATTGTACAGAGCGTGAAGATTGAGCACCCACCCAGGGTGATCAGGGTCGGGTACAGGCTGAAAATCGTAATCCAACTACAAATACAAAAAAAAATGTTATTAAATTGCAAGTGTTAATAATAAATATATTGGATAGATCAAATGAAAATATATATTAATACCCGAGCCTGATCCCAGAAGAGGACGAATGAGCACTGGTGCTGGTCGCCTCACTCAACGTGAAGTGGATACTTCTTCACGAAGCGGCTCTCATCCCCCATATACCGGCCGAACTTCTCGTCATAATCGTCGGTATAGCGATAATCAGGGGTAAAGAAGAGGGGAAATGCTGCTTCCCCTAGCTCTGTCGGGCCTCAGCCTATGGGACTGATTCGGGCCTTGAGTCCCCTTCTCGGGATGGGGATGCCCTGCGTCTACAAGAAATATCAAGACAATCAATATTAAGACAAAGTGGGATTAAGAAATCAAGGTTTAACGAAAATTGAAGTGTGATATATACCTCCGGCGACGGAAGCACGAGCCTGGGCCCGGGCAGCAGCACGAGTGGGACGATAGTTCCTCCGGTGAGGAACAGCTGGTGACCCGGATGTGGACGCATCTCCAACTAGAAAATAAACATCGATAAAATTACATGAAGTCCATGTTTATTCTTAAAGGATATGTATAATGAATAAATATTTTATATTTATTCATACAAACCTGCAGACCGAGCGGAGGGTATGGAAGTGACGGGAGTGTCCCCTGCACCAGACGTGGACGCACCACCTATAATTAAACAATCAAACATTGACTATATAAGTAATTGAAAAAAGAATGTGTATATCAATAATATAACATTCTAAATCAACATGTATACACTTTAGAATATATAAACATAACCGCAGGTGTGGTGGTGGACTCTGCCGGAGATGTGGAGGCACCACCTACAGCCCGAGATGTAAGTACGTAAGAGCAAAAAGAATGTATGTATATTTATGATATAGCATTCTAAATCAATATACATGCACTATATGATATATAAACATACCTGGAGGTGCGGGAGTGGCCTCTGTCACTGATGTGGACACACCACCAACAACTAAACAATCAAACATTGACTATATAAGTAATTTTGACATGAACATACATGTATATCTATAATATTACATTCAAAATGAATATGCGTGCAATATACCTAGAGGTGTGGCAAAGTCCACACGGAAGGAGGCATCCGAAGGGGTCTCCGATCGAGGTGCAAGACCGGCCCTCTGAAGCTCCCTCGCAGCTCTCCGGGAGGCAGAGCCGCTCTGCCTCTGCCTTTGCCTTTGCCTCTGCCGAGGCTGGAGCTCCTGCCGCCCCTCGCTGCTTCCGTCGTCGTCATCAAATCTAGATAAAACAGTTCGTGGACGTATTAGACAATCATTACATATGCATGCTATATATGTATAGATCGTAAAATGTGAAGTAATAATATAACATTACTGATAACCTTTTTCGTTTCGTGGACGCATTAGACATATCTACTTGGATTTCATCATTGATATCATTTCTAACCCACGTAACTTCATGATCAGCCGAAGACAACCCGTCTTTCGAAACAGACGGTCGGAGCACTATAAGTCTTCTCTCTTCTTCATCCTCATCACTGTCCTCGAATTCTGGGACATTGTAAACATCCCTGGGTTTCCAACAGCATACGACACTCCATCCCGGATGCTTCAAACACTGTGAGTAGTATACTTAGAACGCTTGGTTCGGAAAGATAAACGGATCTTGCTGACCGTAAAATCGAAGTGTGTTCACACTGGTCAATCCATATTCATCTTTCCAAGTCCCGAGATTGCTTCTCCCCTTATCCGTATCGGTTCGTGTATCGTACCAAGTACACTAAAATATATAAAGGGTTCTGATCGTCCGGGATATTGGATGCCAAGTATACAATTTAAGTATCCATAATAAATCACACCATCCGATCCTACCGCCGCAATCCCACTATTCTGAGTGGTTCTAGATGTTTCTATGTCCTTAACTTTGAATTTGTATCCAAGGACATCGAATCCTTTATAATATGCAATCTCCATACTAGGAAACTGAGCTAAACATTTTGAATTACTCTCTAATAATGCAGACAAGTTTGGATCGTGGATCTAACAAAACAAATTTTACGATAAATACATAACGACATAAGTTTAGATTAAAACTGATAGCAATAACATGTTATTCGAATAACTTACATGATCTGCAACCCAATCGCAAAAATTACCCTGATGATATTTTTCCAATCGTTCATCATTCCAATCAGGATGCCCCTCACGTACCTCGTTAAAATGAATTCTGTTCTCGACAATAAATTATGACATTAATATTATATCATTTCATACACACACAAACACAAATATAACAATTAATCCAAAAAAACTTACTCTCTAATTTTTTCAAGACATGCGCTATTAAGGAGGATAAACCGGTATATCTTGTTGATAAACATAGTGTCTACCCTCTTATAATCGGTTTTACCATATGGCCCATCCTGAATTCTTCGAGGCCGGTTAAGTCTTGTCTCAATATTCTCGTCCAGATAGCGGAAACAAAATATGGTTGCTTCATCTAGAAGATAACCTTGCATGATAGAACACTCTGGTCGATTTCTATTGCGTATATACTTTTTAAGAGTGTAGAAGTACCTAAAGAAAAATATGTTAAATAAATAAATACGGGCATACAGGACAACAATAATTTTACAAATTGCGCGAAACGAAAAATTCCACGTACCTCTCGACGGGATACATCCATCGATCTTGTACCGGTCCGGCTAACTTAGCTTCAGTTGTAAGATGAACCGTCAGGTGTATTATGATATCAAAGAATGACGGTGGGAAAATACGCTCAAACTTGCAAAGTATCAACACAATAGAATTTTCTAGTTTCTCCAGCGTCACAACGTCCAGTGTTTTAGCGCATAATTCTCTAAAAAAACAACATAGGTCATTGATTACTAGACCAACCGATTCGGGGAGGGAAGTCCTGAGGGCAAATGGGAGAAGGTGCTCCATAATAACATGGTGATCATGACTTTTCAGCCATCGATCTTGCCTTTCACAAGTTTTATCTTCTTGCTGAATGATCCTGAGAAACCTGTGGGAATTTTCAAATCATGCAACACCTGCAGGAATCTTTTCTTCTCCAGTTGTGACATATGATACGCGGCATTGGGAAGTACAAACTTGCCTGGTTTACCCACTAGGATGCAATTCACTTCTAATTTCCCAGTCCTGTAGATCCATCCGAGTATTGAGGTTGTCTTTCGATTTCCCGTCTTTATAAAGAAGCAAGTTGAGTACGTGCTCGGATACTCCCTTCTCTATGTGCATGACGTCCAGAAAATGACGCACTAAATTTGTTGACCTGTACGGATGCTTGAAGAAAATGCTTAACTTGTTACAGAATGGTGGTTTGATCTGTTTTGTCTGATCTATCCCGAAGGTCACATTATTGTAACCATCCCACTGAGCAGTCACGTCCTCTCCGGACAATAGGGCTGGAGGTCCAAGAAGCTCCTGATGTCCATCAAAGTGAACAACGTCTAACCTGTAGGGGTGGTCTAGAGGCAGGAAACGTCGATGGCCGCAATAACAAACCTTCCTTCTAAAATTTAAGAATTTTGATGTTGTATGTTGATGGAAATGAAGACAGGCTTTTTGATCATGTATGGACCAACCTGATAGCATTCCATACGAAGGAAAGTCATTAATTGTCCACATTAAAGCCGCACAAAGTATGAAGGTTGTATTTGTGTTTGCATCGTAAGTCTCTATATCATCAATGAATAAAGATTTTAACTCCTCGATCAGAGGTCGGAGATAGACGTCGATATTGTTTCCCAGTGATTTTAGTCCGTCGTTAAGAAGATGCATCATAAAGTATGATTGGTCCATAGCCAACCAAGGTGACAGATTATAAACTATCATTACAACGGGCCAAGTGCTGTGGCTTCCAGCCATATAGTTGAATGGGTAGAAGCCATCACTAGCCAGGCCGAGCATGACATTGCGAGGATCGCTACCGAATATTACGTGCCTCCTATCGAAATCCTTCCATGCCGGTGAATCTCTTGGATGACTCATTTTTCCATCTTCACTTGGAGGAGCACGGTGATGCCGAATCATTGCCTCGGCTGTTTTCTTGCATCTGAATAGCCTCTGCAGCCTATGTATTATGGGAAAGTATCGTGCTATCATGACAGCTATATCGGGCTTCTTATCAGAATCTTTCGGTTTATACCTGGCCTCTCGCATGTTGGACACTCTTTCAAATCTGAATTCTCTTTCCGGTACAACACGCAATTTTTAGGACATGCTTTAATCTTCTCACACCTCAGACCCAAATCAGACATCATCTTCTGGGCTCCGTACCAGCTATCGGGCACGTTATTTTCCCGAGGCATAGAATCTTTCAAGAACGAAAGAAGTATTGTGAATGACTTGTTGCTCCATCCATTTAGGCACTTAATCTGGAAAAGTTGGACGAACCATGAAAGGGTGGAATACTTTGCATTCTCATAAATTGGTTTTCTAGCATCATTCATGAAATTTTCATACTTATCCGCACGCGGTCCTTGACCGGAAGGAATGTCATCTTCGGTATGAATATATTCACCTAGGGCAGCCTCTACCATATCCTCCATTTCTTCCGATGGAAAGAAATTACCGTCTTCTTCTTCTGCCGCATTACCGTCTTCTCCTTCTTCTTCTGCCGCATTATCGTCTTCTCCTTCTTCTTTTTCCGCATTACTGTGTTCTTCTCCTTCCCCGTGATATAGCCAAGTTGTATAAACTCTAGTAAAACCATGTTTAACGATATGAAGCTCTGCAAATTCTACCTTCTGCCAGTACTTATTCCCACATCTATCGCACGGGCAGAGAACCTTCTCTATCACGATCTTATTATGTGCGTGTGCAAATTCAATAAAAGCAGCAACTCCTGCGACAAACTTAGGTTGCATACGTTGTTTCCAATCCACATACATCCAGTCCTTAACTCTGACGTACTCATGGGCCATGTTAGACTGTATAACATATAAATTGTAGGTTATGATGACTATATTGAGAAATCTAAGAACGGGATGGTTACTGACAAAGGAGAAAATCCGTGTATATGCTTTGTGTGTGCGTTTGTCATTGAAAAGATTAAATTATCGATAATCAAAGTTAGATTTGAGGATATCCATGTATGAGTTGTATTCTATATATGTGCGTTTCAATTTATGATTTCGCTTAAGTGTAGGGTTAGTGTGTATGTGCCGTGTGTGCGTTTGTTGTGTATTCGTGTTGTATGCGTGTGTTTAGGCTGTCGGGGGTAAGGATTCTATCCCATTAAGAATGTATAGAGCAGACACCCATTCGCTTGTGCTTTCAACCGTTTCGAGAAAATTTCGGCAGCACCTCCCCGCTGTTCTCCGAGTACACTGTAATAGAATAGATAATCATTTCAAAGCTGTGAAACAACGTTGAAATGAACATCTAATCTATCTTTGTACACAGAGAACCAGCAGAAAAGTACCGACGAAATAACTTGAAACGGATGAAAATATAAGTGAATGCAGGTGTTTGCTTTATACATTCCTAACTTGTCCACACGGAACAAATCTATCGGTTATCATACGATTGAATCTTCTCGTCACATAGACTACATGACAGTTGTTAGTACCGAGCTATACCATCCGATATTTAACAACCTTCGTATAGTTCTATGTCATGACGAACATCGAACGTATGTTAACCGATAGACGGGGACTAAGCGGCGCTTTGAGTTCCATATATGAGTATCGATGAGAATATGAAAGTTTCATATTATCATCGAGTATCATATATTGGTTTTAACTTGAACATCTTGAATCACTCTCTAATGATGCGTTTGTTGTGTATTCGTGTTGTATGTGTGTGTTTCGGCTATCGAGGGTAAGGCTTCTATCCCATTAAGAATGTATAGAGCAGACACCCATTCGCTTGCGCTTTCAACCGTTTTGAGTAAATTTCGGTAGCACCTCCCCGCTGTTCTCCGAGTACACTGTAATAGAATAGATAATCATTTCAAAGCTGTGAAACAACGTTGAAATGAACATCTAATCTATCTTTGTACATGGAGAACCAGCAGAAAAGTACCGACGAAATATCTCGCAATAGATGGAAACACAAGTGAATGCAGGTGTTTGCTTTATACATTCCTAACTTGTACACACATGACAAATCTATCGGTTATCATACGATTGAATATTTTCGTCACATAGACTACACGACGGTTGTTAGTACCGAGATATACCATCCAATATTTAACAACCTTTGTATAGTTCTATATCACGACGAACATCGAACGTATGTTAACCGATAGACGGGGACTAAGTGGCGCATTGAGTTTCATTTATGAGTATCGATGAGAATATGAAAGTTTCATTTTATCATCGAGTATCATATATTGGTTTTAACTTGAACATTTAATATGAATAGGTTTTACTTTTACGTTTCGTTATTAAGGGTTCGAAATTTCAAATTTAGGGTAATTTTTTCTTGCGTTTACGGTAAAGTTGTACGTTTACGTTATCATCGAGTATCTTATTGAATGAACTAGTGCACTCTAAACCCTAACCATAAATAACCCAAATTAGCCTAATTAACCACAATTAACCATAATCGTTACCCTAACACAAATTATCCCTAATTAACCCAAATTTAACCCAATTTACCCAAATTAACCTAATTAACCCTAATCAACCCAAACTTAACCCAATTTACCTAAATTAACCTAATTAACTCTAATCAACACCCTAACCCTTTCAAATTATCACTAGTAAACCCAAATTAACCCTACCTTCTAATTAACCCAAATTAACCCTAGCCTCTAACCCTAAACCTAAACTAAACCCTAACCCTAACCCTAATTACCGTAACCCTAAGCCTAACTAATTAAGCTTAACCCTAACCCCAACCCCAACCCTAACCCTAACCCTAACCCTAACCCCAACCCCAACCCCAACCCCAACCCCAACCGAACCCTAACCCCAACCCCAACCCCAACCGAACCCTAACCCTAACCCTAACCCTACCCTCAACTGAACCCGATGCCTAACCCTAACCCTCACCCCTACCAGAACCCTGAACCCTAGCCCTAACATCATCAAAATTATAAATAAAAGCATTATTAGAAGTAAAAATTTGAGATTTACTAACTTGTAGCGGGCAGTGGAGAAGACAACGGAGGAGACCGGTGGTCGACGACGCAATCGGCGACGAGTCGCGGGTGGTGGCGATGAGGAAATCGATGAGAAAGTTTTGGGAACGATCGAGGGCGGTGGCGGGCCGTGGGCGGAGGGAGGTGGCGACGAGGCGTGGGATCGAGGCGCGGGAACTATCGAGGCGCGGGAGAGTGAGAGAAAGAATTTTTGGGAACGGCGAGGGCTTTTCTGTGCCTTTTTTTATATATTAATAACCCAAATATATGCCCCTACGGACTTAATCATAGGTCATTTGTTTGCGGCTCCGTAGGCCAAACAACAAATTACGATTTAATATTTTTAAATTGAAACGTAGGGCACCGTAGGGACAACCATGGAGACCTACGGATTCCTATAGCCGTAGGGGAAACCCCATATTGTAGTAGTGTATATATATATATATATACAAATCATATATATATATATATATACATATCATATATATATATACATATATTAAATTATTAAATCAACACTTGATTCAATAATCCGGTTATATCATACATAACCCGGCTAATATATATATATATATATATATATATATATATAATCATTGAATCAACACTTGATTCAATAATCCGGTTATATCATATATAACCCTGCTGATAAAAAAAACGCCAGATTAGAATACGGTATCATATACTCGTATTTAATCAAGCTCCCGTACATATCTCCATACGTGCCCTATTTCGTTTCGCTTGAGCTAGGAAACCTCTTTATGGGACTCTAAAAACTGGCCAATACGCTAGCGGTTGGTAATGATCACATCAGATACCCACAAGCTGTCGGCGGTACTAGCTAGACGTAACGGCTGCCCAGATATTGAACGAATAGAAGATCAATAAGCAAACTTGTCCAAACTCCTGTAGAGCCTATAAGCAACATTTACCGTACAGTCCGGTCTCTTCGTCTAATATGTCGCATATCGAGTCTGGGGTTTGGAATTGTCAGACCCCAATAACTCGATAAGTCATGCCGATGTGTGGCCTATAACCTTTCTAGAAACTACTGATAACACTTATCGGTAAATCTCATCATCCCTGACCAGGGACATGGTGTTATAGCCAATCGAGCATAGCGCAACATCAACTCCCAATATCGGGAGAGACGAAACCGCTCGTATCGCTCACTGCCTCCATATGACCCGGGACTGTATCCAAAAACCACCTGTTTCCATGACTCATTTGAGCCACGGTAGGGAGGAAATCAAAGCACACTGGGAACCATACAAGACATTATGACGATCTCGGGTCTACAGACTAACCTGTACAAGTGTCACCAGAAAACTGCTATCTGACGATATGTATGGTACCATTTAGGGGTTCTCGGCGTGTCATGTTCGGTGTACTCATTCTCCAATGATCATCTATGTACAATCTTTGATGTCAAACAACAATGGTTATGGGATCAACCAACGCCCCATATAGGGTCAAGAAACATACACACTAGTCTACTCTGGAATATCGATGCCCTGTCTCGATACTCTTTTGACTATGAACTGTTAAGGATGTGCTTGTGGACCACACAAGCCCCACTAGTATGATCTGCATCATAGTCCTGGTAGTCAAGCCAACATTCTAAAGGTTTTATCAACATGTATCAATGAGATAGTAAACTAAAACAAGTGCATATGTTAAGATAAAGAGCAACCTGATAGCATACTATCATGTCGAGCAAGAAAGTCCTCTTTATATATGTCCAAGCATCCACTATAATATACAATAATGGCCTCTAGATCATATATATTCATAATATTTATAACACTGTATATGAGCTTGGTCGTGTTTAAGAAAAATTTCAGGATATCAACCGACATAAGCTTATGATGGACAATGGAGAAAATTAAGCTTAAAACGACAAATCTATTGGAGGTTAATGGAATAGAGCTCCTCAATGATCACATTCAAGCTTCATGAAGCTAAGGAGCCAAAGTCCAAGTTAAAAAAATTTCAAGAAATCGAAGATTCAAGAGCTCGTGTCGAGATATTGAAAGATTCAAAATTTTGCAAACGAACGATATCGACATAGGAAATCATTATGAGTACTCATGTCTATAGAGAACATCACATTAAGCTCTTGCACACACTCTACGTATGATTTGTGAAAAACTTGCATTGGTTTTCGTTTAAATTCTTTTCAAAAACCAAGTTAAAATTTGTCTGAAAAATCATTCTTCAGACGTGTGCACAGCTGTTCTTCAGACGTCTGTCCTGTTTAAAAAAAAATACACAAGTTTCAAATATCAGTTATTGCTTCAGAACAAATGTCTGTAGTTGCTTGATAGGTGTAATTTATTGCACATTTTTCTAACCCATTTATAATTTTATTGTCATATATTATGTTGTCCCGGGTATCTTTTATGAATTATTACAGATAACAGGGCTTAGATGCAAAAAATAGAAAATTGTCCTAAATGAAGGATTACGTGCGTATAATGAAGAATTAATGGAATTATTCAGGAAATCAAAAAGATAATTTGCAAATTTGGAATAAATTTGGGAATATCATTAAAGGTTGCAACAAATAAAGGTGAATCAATTATCACAATAACAAATCAGATGGAGAGACCAAATCAAATCAAAAGTAACAAATAAATCTCCCTAATTATATGCCAAATTTGGGAACAATTCAGAGATCCATGCAACTGTAGAGCTATGAGAATAATTTTCATGATCTGACAACGAAAAAGAGCTCAACAAATCAAAAGAATTAAGTATAAAAATTTCGTGCCATGAAGCCACCAAAGGGTCGCGGATCAGCCGCATAATGAGCATATTCGCGACGGTTTAGCCGCTCAATCTAGACCGTTCATCACCAATTTTTATGGGCATGATCGTCTTGGCACGCACATTGTTTTGAGATGCATCGTTTTATTTTTCGGAGATTCTAAAGGCTCGCAACAACATTCAACATAGCAATTAAATTTGATTATCATAGTTCATAGCAAGTAGATTCTCTTGTAATTTCAATTATTTCTTCTCCAATCTTTCTTAGCCTTATATAAGCACCTGTATAGCCTTAGGGTTTCATATCTCTTTGATTATTCAAGAACTAGGATTTTTAAGAGAGGGGTCAACCATTATATGTACTTTAAATTCACAATAAAGATGTTTTTATTTAATTTTGCCTTCTCATTGAATATGCGTGGCTAAACATGGTCTAGGTTTTTATTTTGCTTATATGTGTGGTGGATGTTTTATAAATGTTTTTTTTCTTGGTTTGATATGAATCTCTTTTGATCGATATATGGTTCTTATTGTTCTTAATCTAGAAAAAGTAATTTTATGATAAAAATTTGATGCCTTTAGTAAAATTATGGATAGAAAAGAATACCTAAAAACTAATTAGGTACATGATAGTAGACACCTAGAAAAACTAATTAGGAATGGTAAGAACCAAATTATAAGATCAAAAGATATTCAAACTAGTTATTAATTTGATCTAGAAGAAAACCTAAAACATAGTACTCATAGTTTCTAGACTTACAAATACACATAGACGGTTAAAACTAGGTTAAATCTAGTAAACTAGAATTAGGGTTTTAATTAAATCTAAATGATATAATATAATTGATATAATAAGATTAAATCAAATAATTTATTCTATACTTTTATGTTATTAATAGATCGTTAATTAAACCTATGAAAAAGGATAAAGTGTTATCATATAAACTACCACATATGAAAAAGCAAAGCGAAACCCTATATCTCTTTTTATTATTCAAACTAATCTTTTAAATTTTCTTGCTTTAAATATTGATAAAAAAACAAATCTTTTCTTTAACTTAGTTTAAAAGTAGTTCGTTAACACACCTCTCTATGAGAACGATCCTTAAGTACAACCGCGATAAGCTGTATACTTGTGGTTAAATTTGGAGACTAATAAAATCCACGTCAAGTTTTTGGCGCCGTTACCGGGGAGGTATAGTTTAATTACATTTAAATTTAATTTTAAGATTTTAGTTGTAGATTAAATTAGATTTAGTTTACTTGATTATGCGAATTCTCTGTTTTATATTACAGGAATCGAAACGAACTTACTGGAAGAGAAGATCAAGACGAACAGAGATAAGTCTAGGTAAGATCTCGTTCTATCCAAAATTTCGATTTGATTCCAACTAACAGATTTTTGCAGGATTCTTTGTGCTAAAATGTAGTTTAGATTTTAGATCTTTGATCGTTTTAGATTGCATTGCATATTTAAAAAGATTTTAAGGGACAACAATCCAAATTCAGATTAGGTGGGGATTTCATCACCCTTCCTAGGCCCCATAAATCATAACTGAGCATCCGCATTGATCTACAGTAATTTAAAAATATATAGACTTCAGCCCTTAAGGGCTTATCGTGCTTAATAGGACAAAAGGGGTTGTAGGAAATTTAACAGTTATCCGATTCAATCTTGAGGTGTTTAGTGACATGTTAAAAGTGTGTCTTAGCACCACTACTAGGTTTATACAAGTATCAAGTATGCAATTTAAAAAAATCTAGAGTGCTAAGCTACACTAACCTAGAATCTAACTAGAATATTACGGTTTACTTAACATGAAAGCAAGTTCTATACTAAGTGAAGAAGGTTACAACCTTTGTAGACCAAGTCCTTCACTTCTAAAGCTCCAAGTAGTAGTCCCTAGAACTCCTCTTGGCTCTACTTGAAGAAAGGATCGAGCTTGCTTTGCGATCTTCAAGGCCGAAAATGATCCACCTTGAAGTCTTTCTAACTCAAGCTAAAACTTCACTAATTAAGTATTAGTGAAGCTAACAACCTAAACTAATAGGCTAGATGAGTGTAGGTTGATGAAGTAGAAATTTTGCTCACTTTAGAAATCTATTTCTCTTTTTATTTTCCAACTCAAGAAAAACTAGAGGGGAAGAAGATGAACATGGATGAGAAAATAAATCATGTAATCAAGTGAGAGAGTGAACCATAGGTTAAAGATAAGGGTTGGGTGAGAAAATATCTAGAGTAAAACAAAATAAGTGGGATGAGTCATGGCTTCTACATGCTTCTACAAGCATCTAATCCATGCTCATTTCCAACTCATTTTTAATTTTGCTCTTAATAAATAATCGCCCTAATTATCCTTAGCCTTAGTGTGAGTCTTATACACCCATGTTCAATGTATCATCCACCATGACACAATAGTATTTTATATATGCATAAATATATATATATATATATAAAAATCATTATATATAACAAGAGAAGAAAATCATTAGCGAGCTTCAATATTAGTTAATATATCAAATATAAATATATATCAAATTATTAAATCAACACTTGATTCAATAATCCGGTTATATCATATATAACCAACTAATACCATTTATATGTATATCAAATTATCAAATCAACACTTGATTCAATAACCCGGTCATATCACATATAACCGACAACATTCAATATATTATATCAAATCAACATTTGATTCAATAATCCGGCCATATCATATATAACCGGCCAATATCAAATATATATATATACATACAACATATCATTGAATCAACACTTGATTCAACAATCCGGTTATATTACATATAACCTAACTGATATCAAATATCGCGAGATTAGAATACGGTATCACATACTCGTATTTAATCAAGCTCCCGCATATATCACCATATGTGCCCTACTTCGTTTCTCTTGAGCTAGGAAAGCTCTGTGTGGGACTCTAAAGACTCGTCAATACGCCAGCAGTAGGTATTGATCATATCAGATACCCACAAGCCGTCAGTGGTACTAGCTGGACGTACCGGCTACCCAAGTATTGAGCGAATAGAAGATCAACAAGCAAGCTTGTCCAAACTCCCGCAAAGCCTATAAGCAACACTTACCGTACAGTCCGGTTTCTTTGTCTAATATGTTGCATATCAAGTCTAAGGGTGGAATCGTCAGACCCCAGTAACTTGATAAGTCATGCCGATGTGTGGCGTATAACCGTTCGAGAAACTACTGATAACACTTATCAGTAAATCTCATCAGCCCTGTCCAGGGACTTATTGTTATAGCCAATCGAGCATAGCGCAACATCAACTCCCTATACCGGGAGAGACGAAACCCCTCCTATCGCTCACTGCCTCCATGTGACTCGGGACTGTACCCAAAATCCACCTGTTTGCACGACTCCTTTGAGCCGTGGTAGAGAGGAAATCAAAGCACAGTGGGAACCACACAAGACACTATGATGATCTCGGGTCTACAGACTAACCTATATAAATGTCACTAGAGAACTGCTATCTGACGATAGGTATGGTAGCATCTAGGTGTTCTCGGTGAGTCCTGTTCAGTGTACCCATTCTCTAATGAGCACATGTGTACAATCTTTGATGTCAAACACCAATGGTTATGGAATCAACCATCACCTTATACAGGGTCAAGAAACGTACAAACTAGTCTACTCTGGAATATTGATGCCCTTGTCTCGATATCCCCTCGACTAAAAACTGTTAAAGGATGTGCTTGTGGACTATCCACGCCCCACTAGTATGATCTGCATCATTGTCTTGGTAGTCAAGTTCACATCCTAAGGGCTTTATCAACATGTATCAGAGAGATAGTATAATAATAATAAATGTACATGTCAAGATAGAGTGCAACCAGATAGCATACTATCATGTCGAGCAAGAAAGTCCTATATATATATGTCCTAGCATCCACTATATCATATAATAATGGCCTCTAGGGTATACATATTCCTAACACGTGTGACTAGTTTTGATTATTTAATTAAGGCCCGCTATTTCGGTGATTCGTTTAGCGGAACCCTCCCACTAAACTGGCACTGATCGGGCCTTAAGGTTGTTAAAGAGCTGTCAGAGGATCTATGCCGCAATTTGTCTCTTGGCAGTGAGGAGCGGGTTTAGTAACTTGACCTAGGTAACCCTTAATCTAGGTTTGTTTGCGCATTGTATTGGTGATTTGTTAGAATCTCTAGTTTAGTTTTGCATAAAAAACCAATAAAAACTTTTTACGTACGGTGTATGCACGTATGGGGTCGAGATGAAACAAATCGTTTGACTCGTCTTGATTTTCTAGATCCAATGGTTGAGCTTATCCCCGCTACACATACCCTACAGGATAGATGTTATCATGTCCGCACATCACTGCCATCTTGCATAGTACTACCATTAGCAGCCGGTGACTATGAAATAGAACCTGCTTTCATAAACTCACTTTCTAAGTTTCATGGTTTACAATCCGAAGACGTCTATATCCTCATATGGGAGTTTGAGAATTTATGTCAAATGTTTAAACTTAAGCAGTTGAACCAAGATGCGGTTAAGCTTAGACTTATTCCCTTTGCCCTCATTGATAAAGCTAAGCGTTGGCTTTACAGTGTGCCAACCAATACAATTAGGACATGGGATGAGTTTATGAAGATATTCTTACAAAGTTCTTCCCATATTTTAAAACCGCCAAATTTCGAAATGAAATTAGGACTTTTTCGCAAAAACAGGGAGAATCTTTTTGGAAGTATTTCGAACGTTTTAAGAATCTTCTCATAAAATGCCCCCATCATGTATAGTTAAGTGGGAGTTATGTCAAATAGTCTATGATAGCATGAAATCCAAGTTTATGATTGAGTCCATATGTCAAGGGGATTTATGATGAAGAAAGAGGATGAGGCATGGGACTTTTTAGAAGAATTGTCTGATAAGACCATGCAGTGGGAGAGTTCTAGTGAGAGAGGGTCAAATAATTTTAAGGTTGGGATCCACACGGTTGAAGCTACAATTGAAATGCAAGCTCAGTTGACTGCCATTCAGAAATCAATAAAAAAAACTATTAACTACCCCTACCCCCGTTGCTCAAGTCAGTCAATCATCTCCTTGTCTTAACTGTCAAGACTCTTTCTACCTTTTGGAAGAATGTCCTCTTTTAAATGGTCCTCAAGGTCAAAACACCACTAATGCTATCTATCAATGTAACAACAATAATAATCCTTATTCTCAAATCTACAACCAAGGATGGAGGAACCATCCTAACTTGCAATAGAATCAAGGCAACACTATCCAACAATTCCAAAATCAAAGACAAAATCCTTCATCCAATCCTACCCAACCTAATGCTTATCAAAGGGGTGGGAATGAGAATAATTATATTAACGTTGAGAAGCAAATGACCACCTATTTTCAAAATGAGATAACACCAATTAAACAAGCTATCTCTAATATAGAAAGGCAAATTGGTCAGTTAGCTGCAGCATTAGGAGGACGTGAGAAAGGAACCCTACCTAGTCAACCTATTATGAATTCTAAAGATACATGTAAAAATCCCACTAATGAAAATGCTATAACTACCTTGCGATTAGGTAAACAGGTTGATAATCAGGTTAGGATGCCCAAAGATTCGAAAGAGATCCCGGCTAATGAGGAGCACCAGTCTCCTACCCCGCTTACACAGCCGGCATCTATTGATGCACCCATATCTCCACCCCACACATCTTATATATATACCCCTCTTGAGCCTCGAGCACCATATCCAAAATGTTTAAAGGCCAAGAAGAAAGATGCTAAGGTAGAAAAGATGGTGGAGATGTTTAAACAAGTGAATGTCAACATCCCTCTTTTGGACATGATTGACCAAGTTCCTTCATATGCAAAATATCCCAAAGATTTATGCATGAAGAAGAGACAAACTAAAGTGTCTAAGAATGTCTTTTTAGAAGGAAATATTTGTGACGTCATAAGAAATGGTATGCCCGTTAAGTATAAGGACCCCGATAGTCCTACTACATCTTACATTATAGGCGAAAATGTCATAAATAGAGCTTTATTGGAGTTGGGCGCTAGTGTTAATCTTTTGCCATATTTTGTATATGAGCGGTTAGGGTTAGATGAGATTAAGCCCACTAAGATCACTTTGCAATTAGCCGACTGGTCCGTCAAGACTCCTATGAGTGAGATCAATGACGTGTTGATTAAAGTTGGAGAATTTATATTCCCCGTAGATTTTATTATGATAGAAACACAACCAGTCACTAACCCTAAGAATCAAATTCCTGTCATACTAGGTTGGACCTTCCTAGCCACTTCAAATGCATTGATCAATTGTCGCAATAGTTCTATGAAACTTTCATCTGGGAACATGACAATTGATCTAAATATTTTTAACCTAGGAAATCAGCTAAGTGATCCCTATAAGCCCTTCGAATTCAACTCAATTAATGAAATTCCTACTGATGACGATGTTGAATCTAAAAACTTCTACATAGAGGAGTGCATAGAAGAGGAACTAAACAAGGAAGAGGAAGTCGATTTTGATGACTCACTACCGATAGAAAATGTAAGCCCACTTGAGCCAATGGCTCATCCTGTTGAAGTATTTTCCCTTGAAAATTTCGACGATAGTGAGTCGAAAGATTTGTTAGATCCCAGCGATTTAGACACCGAGGCTATATCTTTTGAGATAGAGTCCTTGGAAGAAAATAAAACTTTGGAGAACTCATATTTTGATTTCTTAACACCCATAGCAGCCGAAGTATTCAGTCCTTGGGATTCAGAACAAGAACCACTTGACTTTGAATCTTTCATCTATTTTGATGATATGGATTTTGAGAATGATTCTTATATCTTCGATGAACTGTTAAACTAAAGGGACATGGATTTCTATACTGAAATATTTGACAATATTCTCGAGGATGAACTCATATTTCTCGAAGAATTAGAGGCAATGATAAATAAAGCACCGCCGATCAATCAAGCGCCACCGATATTTGAAGCGCTTCCCTTACCAGCTGAAGAGGTACAAAATACACCATTTTGTCATCATATGAAAATTCTTCCTTCCATCTCATCACTCACTCGCTCTCGTTTTCACCCCCACTGTTTCTTCCGCTTACACCAATCTCAGTGGAAAACCAATTGGTATCTTTCTTTCTTATCATACGATACCTATGACAATACTAAGATTTTTAAAGAAAAAACGAAAAAATTTCATGATAAAAACATTTTACAAAAAGATTTTCAATTGGGCCAAAACGTTTTACTTTATGATTCGCGATTGCATCTATTTCTTGGAAAATTAAAATCGCAATGGACCGGTCCTTTTATTGTTAAAAATATTTTTTCATATGGAGCTATCGAGATTGAAAATCCTAAAAATGGTGAGGTGTTCAAAGTTAATGGTCAAAGATTGAAACTGTTTTTAGAATTTGCTGCGGATAATGAGGCGGAACTCATGGATCTCCATGAACCGGAATACACTTGAGTATATTTTAAAACTCCTCATTTGTAATATATGTACATCATTAGTTTACTAGTTTTTTAGGGAAGAGTCACGGTAGACAGTGAGGGCACTATCAAGTTTGAGTGTTGGGGGGGTTGTATATAGTTCTTAGTTTTCAAAAGAAATGAAAAAATAAGAAAATTAGAAAATTCTGAAAAGAGAAATGAAAAAGTGAAAAATGTATAAGAGAGAGAGAGAGAGAGAGAGAGATATTTGAAGAAAAACAAGAAAAAGGATGGTTAAATGGATCTATCAATAAGTCATCATGAACCCGTTTCCAAAAGGCCAGTATCATGAAGGAGTTACTAGATTTGAGAAGATATAAGTGAAGCCTATTTTTGAGTCCAAATATTTAAACGTTGATACCCTACTATACGTACATGCATACATCTTGAAACTTAGGATAGTAGAAGAGACTTGTCATGCTCTTGTCTGTAATACCCTAATACGAAGAAAAATAAAAATTTTAATATAAAAAAATATGAACACTATCATGCAATTATCAAGATAGTATAAAAAATTCAGCGAAGGTGCTTCATCACTTAGTGATTTAGACCAACCGGTTTGTGATTATTTGATGTGCCTCAGGTGTTGCAAGATTAAGATATCGTTATTTACACCAAATAAATGATCACATTAGTTAATTGGTTGGTTAATTCCTCATGAAGTGTTAATGGTCGCATGAAAAATGTTGAAACTAATCCATCAATTTAATCCCCATATTAAAAAGTAATAAAGAGCTAAGGGCAAGAGTATGAGAGCTTGAGTTGAATTCTCCGAGTTTTGGGATGATTTTTCATACACGTAGGAGTATATGATCATGTTTGGAAGTACGATAAGTAGGAAAGATTAAGAATGATAAGGAAATAATTTTCGGCATAGATCAAAGTCTATTAAGGCATGGTTCATGACAACTGAAAATCTAGTGACGTTTAAACTCTTGCTTTTCGTATTTTTCTTATTTATTCTTTTCTTTGTATATAGTTTTCATTTTCTTATTTTTGTTTCCTTTATTTTTTTTATAGGAGTAAGAGTAGGAGTTAGCTAGATTGTAGTTTAGTTTAGTTAGAGTTTGAAACCCTAGATTTGCTCGAGGACTAGCAAAAGATAAGTATGGGGTATTTGATAGGTGTAATTTATTATACATTTTTCTAACCCATTTACCATTTTATTGTCATATATTATGCTGTTCCCCGTATTTTTTGTGAATTATTACAGATAACATGGCTTGGATGCAAAAAGACAAAAAGTTGTCTTAAAAGAAGGATTACGTGCATATAATGGAGAATTAAGGGAATTATCCAGGAAATCAAAAGGATAATTTGCAAATTTGGAATAAATTTGGGAATATCATTAAAAGTTGCAACAAATAAAGGTGAATCAATCATCACAACAACAAATCAGATGGAGAGACCAAATCAAATCAAAAGAAACAAATAAATCTTCCTAATTATATGCCAAATTTGGGAACAATTCGGAGATCCACGTAACTGCAGAGCTACAAGAATAATTTTTATGACCTGACAACTAAAAAAAGCTCAACAAATCAAGAAAATCAAGCACAAAAATATTCGTGCCACGAATCCATCAAAGGGTCGTGAATCGGTCGCATGATGAGCATATTCGCGGAGGTTTGGCCGCTCAATCTGGGCCGTTCATCATCAATTTTTATAGGCACGATCGTCTTGGCACCTACATTGTTTTACTTTTCAAAGATTCTAAAGGCTCGCAACAGTATCTATCGAAGCAATTAGATTAGATTATCATAGTTGTTAGCAAATAGATTTTCTTGTATTTTCTATTACTTGTTCTCCAATCTTTCTTAGCCCTATATAAGCAATTGTATAACCTTAGGGTTTCATATCTCTCTGATAATTCAAGAACTAGGGTTTTCAAGAGAGGGGTCAACCATTGTAAGTGCTTTTTAAATTCTTAATAAAGATGTTTTTATTTAATCTTGTATTCTCTTTGAATATGCATTGCTAAACACAATCTAGGTTTTTGTTTTGCTTATATGTGTGGTGGATATTTTATAAATGCTTTATTTCTTTCTTTGATATGAATCTCTTTTGATCGATATATGGTTCTCATTGTTATTAATCCAGAAAAAGTAATTTTATGATAAAAAGTTGACATCTTTAGTAAAATTATGGATAGAAAAGAATACCTAAAAACTAATTAGGTTCATGATATTAGACATCGAGAAACCTAATTAGGGATGGTAAGAAACAAAGTATAAGATCAAAAGATATTCAAACTAGTAATTCATTTGATCTAGAAGAAAACCTAAAACATGGTAGTTGTAGTTTCTAGACCTAGAAATACACATAGATGGTTAAAACTAGGTTAAATCTAGTAAACTAAAATTAGGATTTTAATTAAATTTAAATGATATAATATAATTGATAGGATAAGATTAAATCAAATAATTTATTCTATACTTTTATATTATTAATAGATCGTTAATTAAACCTATGAAAAATGATAAAGTGTTATCATATAAACTACCATATATGAAAAAGCAAAGCAAAACTATAGATCTCTTTTTATTATTCAAACAAATCTTTTAAATTTTCTTGCATTAGATATTGATAAAAAAATCAAATCTTTTCTTTAATTTAGTTTAAAAGAAGTTACCACACCTCTCTGTGGGAACGATCCTTTAGTACAACTGCAATAAGCTGTATACTTGCGGTTAAATTTGGAGACTAATAAAATCCACATCATTACTTCTTCATGCGTCTGTTTGTTATCTGGATTTTCATTGACCTGAAATTTTTTATAGAACAAACGTCTGTAGTTTCTTCTTCATACATCTTTTTTTTCTCTGGATTTTCATTAGCTTAAAACATTTTTTAGAACAAACGTCTGTCAAACCTTCTTCAGATGTGTGGTTGTTTTCTGTGTTATCATAACATTTAAACTTTTTGTGAGAACAAATGTCTGAACCTATTTAGCACAAATATCTGAAGGTTTAAAACTTTGAAAACCTTTTCTTTTTCAGACGTGTGCCGCTTGTGCTTCAAACGTCTTTTCGTTTTCTGTGCTTTCATTGGCCATGTTTTGAAAACTATGGCAAACGTCAGAAGATATTTTAGACAAACGTCTTAAACTCAAAATTATTTGAAAACATTTCTTCTTTAAACGTTAATGTCTCCTTCTTCAGACGTCTGTTTGCCTTCTGTGCTTTTGTGCTTTCTTATAAAAACTATCGGCAAACATTTGAAGCTTTTAAAAACAAGCATCTGATGCTTTTTTCTAGCTGTTGCTGATCCTTCTTCAAATGTCTGTCTGGTTAAACTTCAGATGTCTGTTAACGGCTCTTTTTGACAGATTTGACTTGTAACGGCTAGTTTTTCTTGAGTTGTATTTATTAAGATTTTCTTTGGGTTTTGAAGAGCCAACACTTGCAAAAATATTCTGAAAGATTCCAAAACCTTTTCTCATCTCTTGTGAGAGCAAAAACTTGATTTTGATTATTCTTTCTCTCACACACTCAAAAGATGAAAGAGCTTAATTTGATCATTCCATACTCATTGACGTATTAGTGTGAGATTTAAGAGAAAATCCTTTGAGAGTATTTGTGCTTAATTGTAAACTCTCTTTTTGTCTTTGTGTGAGGATATCTTGAGTGCAAGAGAGTCCTTTGTAAGAGAGAAGAGTGAGAGAAGTTTTTCTTTCTTTGTGTAAGAATCCTTGAGTGCGGGGGTGCCTTTATAAGGAAGAATAACTTGGTAGTCTCGGTGGAGACGTGGTGTAAAAGGTTGCGAGTGTGCAACGTATTGTCTCGATGGAGGCATGTTTTAGTGGAACGAGCTTATACGCCTAAGGAAAGAGCACTGGGGGATCTCCCGAACCTCTATAAATCCTACGTGTTTGCAATTGATTGTGTTTGAGATTTCTTACTCTCTAGTTTTAAGCTTCATAACTTAGAGATTGCTCAATTGCATACTTGTTCCCTATATATTCTTTACTTGCTCTTAATATTGCTCTTGCTATATATGTGTTTCTTTTACCACATTTGTGTTTGATTAGCCACTATCCTCTATTAGTATGTCGCTTGTTAAGCTTGCATTTATGATATTTCGATCAGCAAGAGTTTACTGTTCACCGCCGAAAACAGAGACGAACTGGGATTGAACGTCTTGCCTGAATTTGGGGGCAGGTGCTATTTGGACTTATACGTCCACCTCTCCGAAGATGCCAAGTTGATTTGTGGCACCATATATCGGAGGTTTGGATGGACGCGACCTTTGTAGCAGATTTTATTAGATTCCCCCTTGTTTTGCGAGGGGTTTTTTATTGTGGGGATGCTCTTCCCTGCAGGCGCAAGCTCCTGCAGTTAATTACGTTACCGCATTGCGATAACCACTTTCTTCTGCTCTGAAAGTTCACTTCGTGTCGTGTGTGTTTTTGTTTGTTTAGGTTGCCCGTGGATTATATACAAAGACTAATTTATGTCGTTGCCCGTAGGACGCGGATTAGTCAAAATCCGTATATTTTAGATTTGGGTTTAAGTTGGTTTAAGGATCGTTAATCTGTTTGAGATTAAGATCGACTTAAAACATTTGAGCAATTGGGCTCAATTATTTTTTTTTAAAGACCTCATGGTCCACTATCACTATGTTTGGGGCGGAGTTTTAGTTTAAGGACATTTCGGTCCATTATCCATCTTGCGTGCACGTGTATTTGTTACGTGATAAAGTGAACAATGGAGATATGGAATGTGCCTAATTTGGGGCACGATCCGATTTGAGGCGTGCACGTCAATTTGGAAGTGCGTCAAGAAGTTATTGGTCGTCGGGAACTGCCATTTCTCTGAAGACGTTGAAAAATTACAACGATATGTATCAGAGGTGTGAAGAGATGTACCCTTAAACCAAATCCCGTATTTGAGGGAAAATGGGTTGTTGTGGACTTACGAATTTTTGGTCATATTTAAGACCTTGGAAATCAAGAACATATGGACTCGATTGATTTAAAAAGAGGTTTAACCTCAGGAAACTTAGCCAATTTTAGGCTGAGATTGAGTTTCCCTAATTACCCAAAAGTTCTAAGCACTGGGGCATACAGCGCTCATGTGTGAAATACGTGAGGCGCTGGATTAGTGCTAAGTACTAGAGTCCCGTGGCGCTCACGTGTGAAATACGTGAGGTGCTCAGATATGAGCATTGCCCCAATCAGTGCGAAGCACTTTAGACATTTTGACTAATTTTAAAGTGCTGAGCACTTTGCATGGCACTCACATGGGATGCATGTGAGTGCTGAGCATTGGGTTTCAATTGTTCACTTCCCCTCTTTTTACAGAAGTGCTAAGCACTTGGGTTTTGAAGAGCGTTTCACGTATATTTCACGCGACTACTTTCTTTGGGGTTTTATTTGGTGGCTGCTTAATTGACAAAGGAGTTTTTCTTTGCTCTTCAGACGCCCAAGTGGGAAACACGTGAGGCAGTTTTAGCTTTTCTTTTGCTTGTTTTAAGCACTCACGTGGGAAACACATGAGGCTCCATAACAGTGCTAAGCACTAATGAGATGCCAAGTTATTCTTGTTGTTTGTTTTCAGAGATATTGATCTCTGTTAATGACAATTTTTGTTATTGATGATCATCAAGATTTCGGTTTTGAAGATCTTGGATCATCATCATTGTTTTTATTGAAAAATTAAGTTCTTTTATACTTTTATATGAACCAAGTTCTTTATGTAGGGTTAAACCATAATTTTTTTTGAGGAATTAAATTCTCATATGTTTCTGTTCTTTCTCTTTCTTTTTTTTTCTTTAACATAGTTCTTTTCTCCTAAGTTTTGAATCTGCAGAATAAAATTTCCCCGATGAAAATTAAATTCTCAACTTGTGGGGAGATTTGATTCTGCAAATCTCAACCAGAGGAAGAACTAAGTTCTTATATGAGGGGTTAAACCCTTATATAGGTAAAGGAGAGACAATATGATCTCTGTATTTTCTTTACCTAGGGTTTCAACGAGGAATGTTTTCGTTTATGAGAATTAAATTCTCTCTTCTCTCAAGAGCTCACTGTATTCTTTTTTGCAGAACCTTGTGGGAAGTTCTTGTTGGATATGTATGCCTTAGAGGCTATTATTGTATACGTATACATGTGGATGCTAGGGATATATATGTACAGGACAATCCTGCTCAGTTATATAGTATATTATTTGAGTTGTTTTTATCAGGATATGTGTATTTCTTTATTATGATGCATTTTGTTGCTTGCAAATATTGATAAAGACTCGATACAGTAGTATACTATTATGGTTTGACTTTATCTTAACATGTGCATATGTTATATATGTCGACCACATGCTGATAAAGACCGTAGGATCTTGCTTGACTACCAGCGTTATGATGGCGATCATACTTTTGGGAGCTGGGTAGTCCATAAGTACGTCCTTAAATGGTCCCTAGTCGTATAAGTATCAAGACTGTGCATTGATACTCTAGAGTAGACTAGCGTATATGTTTCTAGACCCCGACGAGGGACGGTGGTTGGTCCCACAACTATTGGTGTGATCACCTAAGATTGTATACGGGTGCTCACTGGGGGTGAGTACACTGGACGGACTCACCGAGAACCTCTAGATAGTATTATACCTATCGTCAGATAGCGGTTCTCTTGTGGCATATGTACAGGTTAGTCTTTGGACTTGAGATCGTCATTTGTCTCGTGTAAGTTCCTATTGTGCTTTGATCACTACCCTACCACGGCTCTACTGAGGCGTGCAAACAGGTTTCGGTTGGGTATAGTCCCGAGCCACATGGAGGCAGTGAGTGATTATCAGGGATTCGTCTCTCCAGGTATTGGGAGTCGATATCGCACTGTGTTCGATTGGTCAGGACCATAATACCTTGGCCAAGGCAGTTGGGATTTACTGATAGGTTGATCAGTGGTTTCCCGGATTGGTCCTGAGCCGAATCAGCATGAATTATCGGGTTATTAGGGTCTGACGCTTACCACCCCCTAGATCCGGTATGTGATACTCTTAGACGAAGAGACCGAACTATACGGATAGGCTCATTTGGGATCCGGATGATTTTTCTCGTCGGCCTTCCTTTTCAACAGGTACCCGGGTAGTCGTTACGTACATCTAGTGCCGCTGACGTGCTTATGGTTATGGATTTTTCTAGTAACTCACTGCTAGCGTACTGTCGAGTCTTTAGAGTCCCACACAGAGGGTTTCTCTGCTTAGGGCGAAACGATGTAGAGGCCGTATGGTTTTACGGTAGGGTTCGATCGCATACGTGTAATTATGCACGTATGATGTTCGGGCGGATAATACTAGTGGGCTTTGGTTTAAGCCGGATACTAATATTATATTGTTGGATTTTTTTCGTCTCATTGTATTAGTATTTTTCGGAATACGGATGTGGGTATGTATATACGGTGAGGGGTATTCTTGTAATTTATTACAAGGGTGCTTCTAGAATAAGACACCAAATTATTTGTTTTAACCATTTAGTTAAATGGTTAATGAGGTAGAGGGTGAGGTGTTATCATTCATTGAATGAAGTATGGCTACTTGGTGACTCATATAGTGACTCATGGGGTGACTCATGGTTTATTATTTGAGCATGCTAGATATTTTGTAGATATTTTTGAGTTTACATTATTAGTTCACAAGACTTAGCCATTCTTCATTCTATGCTCACTACAACACTCTCATCTCCTCCAAGCTCTCTTCTTCTACCTCAAACCCTAAAAGTCTCATGTGTTAAGAAACCTAGGGTATCTTGAGACTAATTAATCCATCATCACTCTCTACATCATCTAGGCTACTTAGATTAGCATACTAAGTAACCTAGTTATCTCGGTTTAGAGGTAGGAGCTCAATGTAGACACTCTCGGGTGGATCGTCTTTGACTCGAGGAGGCCGTCGATCAAGCTCGATCATGGAGGTCACTAGGAGCATGCTAAAGGAGTGGAGTGAAGACCCGAAGGACCTGAGCCTCTTGATATAAACTTCTTTCATAGTAGATAGCTTCTCTAGTTTTGTTAGTTAGGTTTATGGTAGATCCGGTTTACGGTTATTCTAGCGCCAATTTTGAATCATTGTAAAAAAATTTTCCGCAATCGTCCTCGTATGATGGCCAGGGCGTTAGTGTAACCCAACAGTTCTCTCCTTTTTTTCACTTTTTCCCTGAGACTTGAAGTCTCAAGTACTTTATATAGTGGAGGCAGATTGTTAATCTGTTTTGAGAAAATCTCTCATTGAGAGATTCTAATTGATTTAATTAGTCTCAAAATTGATTTGGAGAATTTTACCCGCCGTTGGATCTTTGATCCAAGTGTCTATGTTTTTACAGAATATGTTGTTCTTGTTTTTAACAAGATTGGGGTAATATTCTTCCATATACATAATAAGATTCTATTGAATGGTGATATTTTTATCACCATTGGATTTTTAATCCAAGGGTGCTTGGTTTAACAGAGCACAATCTTTCTTTGTTTAGAAAGATATGGGAAATATTTTCCATTTCATTAGATCTTTAGTCCACCAACTTTCTGTTTAACAGAAAATATCCTTCCCAATAGAATTTAATCTATGTTTAATCACCATTGGATCTTTGATCCAACGGTTCCTTGTTTGAGTAGAATTTAATTCTATGTAAGAAGGTGCACTCACGTGTTTAACACGTGAGACTTATTTAGCCTTTTTCATTTAGCGCCCATATGCTTTGCATATAAGCTCTCATATGTTTAACACGTGAGGTCAATTTTGCCTTTGGCCATTTACTCTTAGTGCTTATATGCTTTGCATACAAAATAGAATTTAATTCTATGCATAGAGTTTAACTTTATCTGAAGTTAATGCTTCAAAGGGGTATCCTCATGTATTTAACACGTGGCCCCAGTTGTGGGGTCTTTTTGTGCTTTCATGCTTTATATATAGGCGCTCACGTGTTTAACATGTGAAGCCTATTTAGCCTTTAGTTGTTTAATTGCAGCGCCTATATGCACTGCATATAGGCGCTCACGTGTTTAACACATGAGGCTTATTTAGTCTATAGTTATTTGATTGCAGCGCCTATATGCGTTGCATATATGCGCTCACGTGTTTAACACATGAGGCTTGAGTCGTGGGGGGAATTTTCTCCCCCTTCTCTTTCTTTATGAGGGAATATTTACCTTTTTAATTTGAGTATATCAATAGTTTATTCCTATTTACCTCCCTCTATGAATAACTTTCATTTGGCATCGGAGCTTGGTGCTCTTCTTGATAGGCTTTATAACCTAGAGTTGATCCTACGGATTTCTTTTTGGCCTCTTGTTCTTATCATGATGAATTATCTATACATAACCTTCTAGATTTTGATAGTTCTAAATTTGAGTTGTAGAAAATTATGATGCAATGTTTGCTTGAATCTCGGGGTAGGGATATATGGAAAATAGTTGATAATGAATACTCTATTCTCTTTATTGCTAAATCTATGTGGAGTATTCATGAAAAAGACTTATTTGTTTTGAACATTAAAACTCTTAAAATTCTACATTGTGCTTTAAATATTAATGTTCTTAACAATATCTCCTTTTGCAAGACGACTCATGAACTATGGCATTCATTGGAAAATACCTATGGAGAACAAGCCACTTGCAAAGAGAAAACTACGAGTTCGACATCTATAGCATCTTTGGATGTGTCTCAATCAAAAGCAAATCGAAAAGAAAATCCAACCCTATGGAGTCGACAAAGAAGTTTCTTGATCATGTGGTTGTAAATAATTCTTCTTTTGATTATCATATGCTTACCCATGATCAATTACTAGTAGGCTTCAATACCATTCATTCTAGTTTCAATTTGTTGTCTTCTAAAAATGATTTTTTAGATGAGCAAAACTCTTCTCTCATTGATAAGAAAAATGATTTGATTTCTTGTTGCAATTCCTTTGAGTCATTGTGCAAAAGCATGATTGCCAAATATAATGTCTTATCTCATGCTCATGACTCTTGTGTTCGTTTGATTAATGATTTGGATTTGGAGAAAAATGAACTACTTTCAAAGCTTATTTCTTATTGTAGTTCTTTTGATGTTTTAAAAATGGAAAATGAGAGTTTAGTTTTTTCTATGGATTCTTTGAGCAAGGAAAACGATGTTCTGATTTCAAATTAAAAATGGGAAATTTATTTTTTGAAATCTTCCACTTTATCTCAAGAATCCTTGATTGTTGATCTTACTTCCTTAATAAGGGAAAATGAGTTTTTGGTTTCTTCTTACGATATTTTGAGACAAGAAAACGTTGATTTGATTTCAAGTTTGAAACATGAAATCGATTTGTTGAAATATTCCATTGTGTCTCAAGACTATTTGATTTACAAAAACTCTTCTCTCAAAGCTCAAAGTGATGTTTTGGTTGCATCATTAGTTCTTAGTTAGTAAGGAAAGAAAGTTTTAAAAAGAAGAGACGATGTTCTTAAAAATTCAAAATTTCAAAAACCCTCTTCATCTATACGTGTCAAACATGCTTCTTTTTCGACTAAATCTTATATGCATTCTCATGCATACCTATATAGATTTTCACGGAAAACTTACAAGAAGTATGCGGATCATTCTATTGCCATATCTCATGCGTATAATGGCACATCTAGTACCATGCACACACATACTCACACATGTGATTATTGTGGTACATGTGATCATTTTCTTTACTCATGTCTTTTGAGAAGAATAAACTTTTCAAATACAAATATGATATAGATTCCTAAAGCTAACCATATTGGATCCAATAAAGTTTGGATACCAAAATCTCCCCCCATGCCCCGTTTTGTAGGTATGGAGAAAACTTTGACTTAAGGAATCGGGGCTGCGATGAGCAAGAACATAACAAAATGAGATATTTGTTTGGCTCATCGATTTATGAGGTAACAATCATGTGTTTACATTTTAACTACCTACCATTGCAGGTCTACTTTGCATCTATGCGTTGGATATGTATGCCCCAGAAGCCATTATTATATATGTATACAAGTGGTGCTTGGACATATGTATGTACAGGACAATCTTGCTCGATATGATAATATGCTATTTGGTTTGTCTTTATCTTAACATGTGCATATATTTTACTTGTTATTATGCATCGTTAATACACATTGATAAAGCTCGTAGGTCATTGCTTGACTACCAGCATTATGATGGCAATCATACTTGTGAGAGCTGGGTAGTCGATAAGCACATCCTTAAATGTCCATAGTCATGGGAGTATCAAGACAGGGTATCGATACTCCGGAGTAGACTGGTGTATACATTTCTACACCCCGACGATGGGTGATGGTTGGTCCCGCGGCCATTGTTCTTTGGCACTTAAGATCGTATGCATGTGCTCACTGGGGATGAGTACACTAAACGGACTCGCTGAGAACTGGCTAGATGGTATTATACCAATCGTTAGATAGCAGTTTTCTAGTGACATGAGTACAGATAGTCTGTCGACCTGAGGTCGTAATTTGTCTTGTGTGAGTTCCCACTGTGCTTTGATTACTACCCTACCATGGCTCTACTAAGCCGTACAAACAGATTTTAGTTCGATACAGTCCCGAGCCACATGGAGGCAGTGCGTGATTGTCGGGGATTCCTCTCTCCCGGTATAGGGAATCGATGTCACGCTGTGTTCGGTTGGACAACACCATAAGTCTCTGACCAAGGTGGATTGAGAATTACTAATAGGTAGATCCCTAGATTCTCGGATGGCCTTGAGCCATATCGGCACGACTTGTCAGGTTATTAGGAGTCTGACGTTTTCCACCCCCTAGACCAGGCATGCGTACTCTCAGACGAACAGACCGGACTGTATAGAGATTATCATGGATAGGCTCAGTAGGAGTTTGTATGAGTTTGCTCTTCGGCCTTCTTTTCGACAGGTACCAGGGTAGCCATTACGTACAGCTAGTGCCACTAACGTGCTTGTGGTTAAACCCACTGCAAGTGTACTGTCGATTCTTTAGAGTCCCACACAGAGGGTTTCCCTGGGTCAGGCGAAACGATGTAAAGGCCGTATGGTTTTACGTGCAGAGTTTTGATCATATACGAGTACTAGCTACACGGATTTTGTTCGGACGGATAATACCAGCGGGATTAGGATTAAGCCGCATTCTAGTATTATACTATTGGATTATTTGATCTCTTGGTATTAGTATTTTGTAGTACGAATACGGGTATGTCTATATGGTGGGGGTATTCTAGTAATTTCACTAGAACACTTCTAGAATAAGACACTTCATTTTGTTTTAAATCCATTTGTTTAAATGGGTAATGAGGTGGAGGAATGAGGTGTTATTGAAGCATGGTTGAAACATGGCTACTTTGGATGACTCATTCATTTGGATATCTATTAAAGCATGTCACATTATTTTTAATGAAAAAGGATATGCTTGATATTAGCAACACTTAGCCATTCTTCACAAGTTGCTTCATTCTACAGTTAGCTTTCTATTTCCTCCTTAGCTCTCTTCTTCTTTCTCAAACCCTAACCCTCCCATGAGTTGAGAAACCATGGATTTATGAGATATATTAATTCAATAAACATTCTCTACATCTACTAAACCTCTTAGATTAACAAACTAGGTGATTTAGTTACCTCAAGTTTGAGGTTGGAGCTTGAACCATAAACTCTCAGGTGGATCGTCTTTGACACAAGGAGGCCGATGACCAAGCTCAATCCATACAATCTAGGAGCTTAAGAAGAGGATAAGAAGACCCGAAGGACTTGTTCATTAAGGTATAATCACTTTCACAGTAAATTAGTACCTTTGCAAATTTTGTTATTTAGGGCTTATGGTCGATCTTGGAGATTAGTCGGTGTTGTCCGCTTAAAAATTATTTTTTGAAATTCCTCCTCTTTACAAACCTAGTAGAGTGTGCAACACCACCTAATATGGTATCAGAGCCACTCCACAAGCCTTAGATAACTCGTAGCGACGTCAGAAATTCGCCGTTTTTGTCACGGACGAACTGCCAATAAAAGCTGTCCCAAAATTGATGTTTTAGCAAGTTTGCACACCCGCGGGCTCACGGTTGTTGGGTTAAACTAACTCCCTGGCCATCTACCATGGCCGGAATGCGGAACAAAAAAAAATTTCTGCGATGAATAAACTGGCGCTAGAGTTACCCATACTGCCGGATCTACCATAAGCCCTAGATAAGCAAACTAAAGAGGAGTTTAAAATGGTTATACTGAATGATACGTGTCCTTCGGTCTTTAACCATCTTCCCAAGCTCCTAGTAGCCACCATGATAAAGCTTGATCTCCGGTCTCCCTCCATCAAAGATGATCCACCTGATGATTTGTATTCCAAGCTCCTACCTCATAGCCGAGATAACTAGGGTACCTAGTTTGCTAAACTAGATAGCCTAGAAGATGTAGAGTCTAATGATGGATTGATTTGTCTCTAAACACCCTAGCTTTCTCAACACATGATACTTGTAGGGTGGTGGTAGAGGAAGAAGAAGCATGAGGAGATGAGAGTGTAGTGAGCATCCATGGAAAAATGGCTTAGTGTTGTGAGCTCTAGAAAACCAAGCAAATGTATCATCCGTATAGGTCCTCCCTCAATCATCATAATCACCTGCCTGCAATTATGATAATTGCCGTGAGGGCACTATAGCCAACAACGGTTTGAACCGAGAAGCCGCGGGATGGAGCATAGGCACCCAAGGGAAACCCTGGGGGACCGAAGGTTAGGCCCACCCCCCGAGACCACCATAAGGAGGCCTTAGAGGGTGGTAACCCGAGAGCACCCTAACCTGGGTGCTCTCGGGTCTGCCTACCCTATGGGGCCACATTGTGGTGGCCCTCGGGGGGGTACCCCCAGGCTCCCGAGTTGACAGTTAATTTTAACCCCTTCACCTCCGTGAAGATTCAGACGGGTTTCGAGTTCGTTTCCACTTCCGATTTGGCTTAAAACGCTTGTTTTTAGGACTTTAGCTCACTGAATTTTCTAACTTTGGAAAATTGGTTTCGTTTGCTACTTTTGCGCAAAATTCTAACATCATGGTTTTCTTTACTTGCTTCTGTGATGTGTACAAGTCTTGTTTAATGTCTTCTAATCGCTATATGTCGATTAGAAGGGGTTGCACGCATCTTGTTTTTCTGTGGTGTTGCTTGTGATATCTTTGAGATGGTTTCAACGGATTGTCGCGATGGATAGCCTATATTGCAATGTTTGTTGTACAGTTTTGATTCATTTGTATATTCATAATTGTTGAGCGAGCGTCCGACATGTGGACTGCCGTTTCTGCCTAGTTGTATATTCTTTTATTGGGGTACGGCCGGGTTGAGGTCGATGTCACCACTATATATATTTTTCTTTTCTGTACTAGGATTACCCAGCGGCGGAGTGCTCGAATAGCCGGGTTCTAGAGGGCAATGGGCCTCCATCTTATGGAGTTGAGACCGGGGTGACTTACTCTAGAATTGGCGGGCTATTCGCCGCACTCGTAGGGAGTATAGTATGACTTATGGTGGAGTGCTCAAGTTATCGGATTCTGTGAAGTGTTGGGTAGCCCATTCACTTTGTTGATTGGGGTTGCCCCTCTTCTGGAATTGGCGGGTAACTTGCCGCTCTCGTAGGGGTCTTGGTTTTACATTGTACAGGCTATCCACACAGCCGGGGAACGTCGGGTTTCATTTGCGGCTTGAATGAAACCCAGGGCTCCTAGATTATCCGCTATTCGGATTTTGCTTATTGCTTTTCTGTGATGTTGCTTATATCATGCCTGTGATGAATGGTTATATATATTTATATATACTAGTAGATGGTGTATATATTTTGCATCCATGCTAGTCCAACCCCCGCTCTGCCGTTAGTTAAGTAACCTAACGGTGCATGACGGGGCCTCGTGGCGAATGCGGATGGTATATACGTACATTGTATTTTCGTTCTTTTCTGGTGTGATAGGAATTAATTGATGGGACCACATTAATTTTGATTAATGCAAGGAAAAATAAACTTAAAAGATATTGTCAGAACAAATTTCGAAAAACTATAGTCGTATTCTTTCGCTTTGTATAGTAGTATTCGGTCAACAATATCCCGTACCGCATTCGAGGAGGTAAGAGCCTAGATCCCTTCACGGGGAGTAACCTCTTAAGCAAATGTTTATGTTATTATAGATTACTAGGTTTTCTTCAAAACCATTAGTTTTCAAATGCGGAGCCTAAACCGCTCCTTTTCAAAACTGCTCGGTTCCTTCAACAATATCAAGTTCATTACTTTAAAGGTTTTCGCTAAAAACCAGTCGTAACCCTCTGTCGTTTTAGATAATTAGTACTTAGTATTCGTGATGCGTTTGTTGACTGTGTCGAGGCGTAATATATGGTAGCTAAATACTGCTTATTTGTAGCATACAATGCAATTGGTTAGGACAGTCGTGTAACCTTGTTGACAGTGTCAAGGGTTATACGGGCGGGTTTAATGCAATCAAGATAATAACGGGTTGAACTTGATTAGGACCTTTTGATTTGTTGACTGTGTCAAGGTCACTAGGGTTCTATGGGCAAAAACTAAATCGGGAGTTTCAAATATACAGGAAACTTATTAGCGTTGTATACCTTCTGGAGTGTGGTAACTAGAGCGGCTTCCATCTACGTTATCATGCGATGATAGTTGGATCCCGATCTCACTGACGAGTAGGATTATTATTGGGAAATATTTTTCACTTCACAATTAGTTAACCTGTTAGGTACCTCGAAAAGTGTTAAGGGGGCTACGCTTCTGCAGAAACGAGATTTATTCTAATTAGGTCCGTGCGAGAGCACGGGGAACCTCTCTTGGAGTACCAACACCCACTTGGCTGAAAGGTTAGCAAGCTTGTAAGGTGTTAATGGTCCCAGCTAGTTCACCTTTTAAGGTTTGAAGGAGAATTCAAAGAAACGGTGGGAGCCATCCTGTTTAGATAAAATAATAACCAATCTAAACTTGCAAGATCGCACGCTGAGTGTTTCTTTTCTCTCTCTCCAGATAGCAATCATGTCACGCCTTAATCAAGATAATAAAATGTATGAGTTGACAGACTCGAATTCTTATTCGAGGCTGGAAAATGTCGGTTCGGCTCTAACTTGCGACGAATGTCATGAGCCTGAGCAAGGAAAATAGGATTGCATGAATTCCTTGATGACCCTGGTGAAGAAGATGTTGGATATAATGCCCTCAATGCAATTATTATAATTGCATGTAGGCGATTATGATAATTGAATGAGGACCTATACCGTTAGAACAGTCTTACTCGAAATGATAGTATGTTATATGGTTTGTCTTTATCATTATGTGTATACGTTTTGATAAAGCCCATATGATTATTGCTTGACTACTAGTATTATGATAGCGATCATATACATGGGAGCTGGATGGTCCATATGCACATGCTTAAATGTCTCTGGTCGAGGGAGTATCAAGACTGGACATCGATACTCCGGTGTAGGCTAGTGTATACGCTTTGAGACCCTAAGGAGGGGCAGTGGCAAGGTCTCACAAGCCATTGGTGTTGAGTCAGCTAAGATCGTATACAGGTGCTCACTGGAGGTGAGTACATCAGACGGACTTGCCGAGAACTTCTAGATGGTATTATACCTATCACAGATGGAATTCTCTTATGGCATGAGTACAGGTTAGTCCTTTGATCTGAGATTTTCATTTGTCTCGTATGAGTTCTCACTGTACTTAGATTACTACTCTACTATGGCTCAAAGGAGTCGTGCAAACAGATTTTAGTTGGGTACAGTCTCGAGCCATATGGAGGCAATGAACAATCGTCAGGAATTCTTCTCTCTCAGTATTAAGAGTCGATGTCACGCTGTGTTGGGTCAGCCATCACCAGAAATCCTTAGCCAAGGTGGATGATATTTACTGATATGATATTAGTAATTTCTTAGTGGGTGATGTGCTTCAGACCGGCATGACTTATCGGGTTAGGTTGGGTCTGACGTTATCCACCCCTAGACTGGGTATGTGATACTCTTAGATGAAGAGACCGAACTGTACAGAGATTATCACAGACATGCTCGCATCACCTGCCTCCTAACCAGACTTCGACGAATCCACTCCTTTCGTCGAACCGGGCATTTTAGGGGTATGGATGAGTTTGCTTATCGGCCTTCGTTTTGCTCAATACCTGGGTAGCCGTTACGTACAGCTATTGCCGCTGACGTGATTGTGGTTAAACCCACTGCCAGCGTATTGACGAGTCTTTAGAGTCCCACACAGAGGGTTTTTCCGATTTAGGAAAAATGATGTAGCGGCCGTATATTGATACGTGCAGGGTTCCGATTAGGTATGTGTGCCGGCCAATCGGACTTCAATCGGACGAGTGATAATACTGGCCGGTTTAGGATTAAACGGGATTATTAAATCAAGTTTTGATTTAATAATTTACATATATATATATATCGACATGTATATTCTAGTATTATGTTCGTTGTATTTTTCTATCTCTTGGGTATTCATATTTTGATACGAGTACGTGCATGTATTTGCGGGGACTTATTCTTGTATTTATACAAGAATGTTTCTAGAAGAAGGACAACTCATTTCAAGGTTTTTCTTTTTAAGAAATTAAGAAATGAGATGGAAAAGAGAAATGGTGGAGGGTATGGGCAAATGAATTTATAATTCATTTGAAAATACTATTAAAGCATGTTTGTAGTTTTAAAATAAAAAAATTTCTTTTACAAAAGTGTTGAAGCATGCTTGAATTTGTGAAGGAAATTATTCATTCTACCATTCTTCCTCCTCTCTCTTCCATGGCTCCTTCTTCTTCTTCTTCTTCTTCTTTTTCTTCATCCTCAACCCTTTCATGAGTTGAGAATCATGAAGATAAAGAGAAAGAAAAATCATTAAAATACTTACACACATCACTAAGCATTCTAGATTAGCATTCAAGGATCTTTAATTACTTTATAGATGAAATTGAAGCTTGAAGTTAGTTCCGTCAGGTGGATCATCTTCGGCGATGGGAGACCGACTTGCAAGCGCAATCCGGAGCTCTTGAGAGCATGCTAGAGTCCAAACCAATTGGAGCAAATGAAGACGTTACAAAGGTTGTGATTTCTATCTTGTTAGTATTCTAGTTTAGGTGTTTGGTTTAGATTCTTGGGTGTAAGTTTTTAGTGCTCTGAAAACTTTTGTTTTCGGATTCCTCTTTGGCCGCAGGTGATCAGTCAAATTTACTGCACATTTTTATGGACATTTTCCTTATTATTATTAATTACTAAAAGGTGTTATTTATAAATTAAGAACATATGTGGGTTTATTTGTAAAAAGATTATTGTCATATGTTCTTAATTTATAATTAATATAATTGAGGAATATATGCATATCATATTTAAATAAAATATTCATGAGATTATTTATTATTAAAATATGCATATCATGTCAAATATTCTTAACCAATATTCTTAAGATATCATATCATTTAGTTAGTTGGAATATTATCTCAAATAAAACAAATGCTACCAACAATTTGATTTGAGATATTGTGCATGTATTATAATAGATCAGTTCAGGTCTGAAATATAAGTAAGAGATCCACAGCAAATCGATTTACCAAACCAAATCTGCTGAATGTTATGAGCAAATTGAAGAATCTCGTAACGGTAGAGACTAAGAGTAATATTTTCAGAATATTTTTATCAAAAGGATCACCAAATATCGAGAGAAGAAAGCACGAAGAATCTGGAAACTCAAACCCACCAGAGGGCGGCGGATTAGCGGCCAATATGGGTATTGGGCGGCGGTTGCGTAGTCTATTGGTAGTCGTAGGATATGAAACTTCAAGGTCTTGATCTTCTTTGCACACACTTATTTATGACATCTAGGGTTTCCAGTTCTAGAGCCTATAAAAGGACCGAGAGTATTTATCATCAAGAATACATCGAAGAATTGACCGATCTACCAATCAAGCAATTTAGAGCAAACTAGGATTTTGTAATTGGGTTTTTCAGCGAGCAACTTTTGTAATGCAATAGTTATTCAATAAAAGTTAGCTCTTTCTTTTAATTTTGTCTCATTTACTTTCTGCAATTACTTTCCACAATTACATTCTGCATTTACTTTCTGCATTTTTAATTTTAATTATGGGTTCCATTTTCTTCCATCTTTCTTTTACTTCGTTTATCCTAATGAACGAGTAAATTCTCGCTTGTTAGGGTTTGTAGGATAGGGTAAAATAATGGATGAACAATATCTCTTCAATTATTTTTAAAGTTTTAATTTTTATAAATTTTAACAAAATGAATATTAACCCTTTTATCGGGCGTGCTATCAATTCATGATAGTCATGACCACGATTTGAGATTTGTTAATAATCGTTTTTTAAGGGCTTGAGACAAATAGAGATCAATGGAAGGACAAGGGTCAGTAGAGGAAAACCCTAATTCCCTCCAAGAACCATAATCCACATTCATCGCTATTTCTCTAGTATTAAATAATTAAAAGATAAAATGAATTATTTTTAAAATTCTATACATTAACCACTAAATTCTATAAACCCTACAACCCCTTTTCTTATAAACTTTTCAAACCTTCCTAGTAATAAACGATCAAAATTCCACCTTTTTTTGTCAACTCGTCTAAAACAAGATAAGTAGTTCACCATTTCCGTGTGGACGACCCATACTCACTATCGGCTAGCTATTGTGACACCATTATTGATTGCAGTAATTTACAACACTCATAGAAACATTTTTTCACATCTATCAAATGGCGTCGTTGCTGGGGAAACGGTCGTAATATTTTTCTTGTTATTCGGGTTGAGTTCTAATAAAAAACCAGAAACATAAAAATAAAATAGAAATAAAAAAACCGCATTTTGTGTTTTTTAACGATTCTTGTGCGAGTTCTGAGAGAAATTTGGAGCACTTGGAGCGAACAAACAGAGATTCGGACATTGTCAAATAGGAGCAGAGAAGTATTGGAGTGTAGTGCCAAAATTTGAAGAGGAGAACTCATCAGACGGCGGCGGAACCGCGGCCCAAAGAAGATTTTGGCAGCGGAAGCGCGGCCACCTTGGGGACATAAGCCCTCAATTCTTTCTGGTATTATCCTATCGTCTTCCTCTCTCCTCTAAAGCTCTAATAAATTGATTTTACTTGCAGGATACTTTGCAAGCAGCGGTGCTAAAAAATATCATTTTGCGTGTTTTGCATATTTAAAATGGACATTAAGGGGAAAGAAACCCAAATTCAGATTAGGTGCGGATTTCATCACCCTTCCTAGGCCCCACAAATTACAAATGAGCATAATATCACCTTACATTAATAAAAAATATTTAGACCAAGTCTCTGAGGACACTCGCGCTCAATTAGGACAAAGGAGGGTTGTGAGTAATATATTGCTTATCCACATTTCTCTTGTGATGTCTAAGGTAAGTGTGACTAAAGAAAGTGGTTTACTTAATTAGGCCCTCTATTTTGGTGATTCGTATAGAGGATACCTCCCACTTACCTGGCACTTATTTGGATGCAAGATTGATAAGGTGGTGATAGAGGATTTATCCTACGTCTTGTCCTTTGGAAGTCTAGGACCGGTCTAGTGATTTGTGTAGGGTTCCTAGGCACACTCAAGAGGTTCCACAAGGCATCAACCATTTTGAATACTAATTTTTCCGGTGCCGAGAAACCCTAATGCGATCGTTAACTAGAGTTTAGGCGAAAACAAATGCGAATAAACAACTTTACTCTAAAGTGAACGGAAATACAACCTTTGTAGATCCGGTCCTCCACTTCCTAAGCTCCGTGATGATGTCCCTCCGCTGCGATCATCGGATCCGGGACTCTAGCGATGGTTTCGTCGAAGAAATGATGCGGCTAGGTCGTCGACTTCGATGCCGAAGATGATCTACGTCGAGGCAACTCAAGATCAAGCTCCAACTTCACCAAGTCATGAAACTTGTGAAGAAAACACCCTATACTACTTGGCAAGTGGTAGAGGATGAAGAAATAGGAAGTGGGTTCACTTTGGCTTTGGATTTCTCACTTGGATTCATCACTTGAAATTTTCTAGCTTGCTTTCTTCAACTAATGAAGAAAATGAAGAAGAAAAGAAAAGAATGAATTATCTAATATGAAAATTCAAGTGATGCTTATCATTTTGCAACCATGGGTTAGTAAACTCATGTAGAGAATAAACTAGGGTTTAGGTAAATGGTTAGGATTAAGGAAAGAAACAAAATGGTCAAGCTTTCAAAGCTTCATGAAGCTTCAACAAAAAAACAAAAGAAGCAACCATTTTCTTTCTTGCCCTAAAAAATAAATGCATAAAGAAAATAAATAAAACATTTAAAACCCTAACCATTAACCTAAATCATAGTTTAAAGCAAACATACCCAAGTTTGCATGTATCATCAAACATGATACAATCAAGTGCACAAAAATATATCACATATACTACTTGTGCACATCAAGTGAGAAAATCAATCTTAAGTGAACAAATACTAGTTAATGTAAAGTAATATATCAAATATATAATTATACATCAAATCATTAAATCAACACTTGATTTAATGATCCGGTCATATCGCATATAACCGACTAATATACAATGTATCGACTTATCGAATCAATCCTCGATTCGATAACTAGGTTATATCACATACAACCATTTGATACATTCATCGTGAGAATAGAATACGGTATCACATACACGCATTATTCTCGGTCCCGCACATATCTCATATGCGCTCCTATTTCGTTTCGCTTGAGCCAGGAAACCTCTGTGTAGGACTTTAAAGACTCGTCAATACGCCGGCAGCAGGTGATGATCATATCAAACACCCACAAGCCGCAAGCGGTCTGCTAAACGTAACGGCCACCCGGGTATTGAACGATCAGAAGATCGACGAGCAAGCCCGCTCATACTCCTGTGAATCCAACCAGTAACACTTACCGTATAGTCCGGTCTCGTCGTCTGATATGTCGCATATCTTGCCTAGGGGTGGTAAATATCAGACCCCAATGGCTCGACAAGTCGTGTCGATATGAGGTCTATAACAGTTCGAGAAACTACTGGTAACACTTACCAGTAAATCTCAGCAACCCTGGCCACGGATTTCCTGTTATAGCCAATCGATCACAGCGCAACATCAACTCCCTATACCGGGAGAGACGAATCCCCTCCTATCGCTCATTGCCTCCATGTGATTCGGGACTGTACCCAAAAACCACCGTTTTGCACGCCCTCTTGGATGTGGTAAGGTGGAAATCAAAGCACAGTGGGAATCACACAAGACTCTATGACGATCTCGGGTCTACAGACTAACCTGTACCAGTGTCACCAGAGAACTGCCATTTGACGTAAGGTATAATACCATCTGGGAGTTCTCGGCGAGTCCGTCCAGTGTACCCAGTCTCCACTGAGCACCTGTATATCCTCTCTGATGTCAAACACCAATGGATATAGGATCATCCATCGCCCATCTGTATGGGACGAGAAGGTATACGCTAGTCTGCTCTGGTATATCGATGCCCCGTCTCGATACACCCAGGACTAGGGACCTTGAAGGATGTACTTATGGACTACCATGTCCCCACTAGTATGATCCGCATCATAGTCCAGGTTGTCAAGTACACATCCTAAGGGCTTTACCAACATGTAACAGAGAGACAATCAGTGTACACGTTAAGGTAAAGTGCAACCAGATAGCATACTATCATGTCGAGCAAGAAAGTCCTCCCTATATATGTCCAAGCATCCACTACAATATACATCCTATGTATAGTAATGGCCTCTAGGGAATACATATAACTAACAATCTCCCACTTGCACTAGGGCCATCTGATAGCAGTGGTTGTAGTATCTCATACTCAACCATCCCATAAAAGTCTCTCTCTGGGAAAAGGCCTTTGTGAGTGGATCCGCCGTGTTGTCCTCTGAGTCTACTCTCCTAACCTCGATCCCTTGGAGATCAACCATCTCCATGATCAGGTGACACTGCATCAGAATATGTCTGGATCACTGATGGGACGGACGTTCCTAGGCATAAGCCACAACTCCATTGTCTCACAATGGTAGGAACGAAGTTCATCTCATGAACAAATATACATCCAGACTGCCTCTTTGGTAGCATCTCTAGTATGCCACGGTATCTAGCTTGGAACTCTTCCAATCACGCCGTCCCTTTACTGAGGGTAAAGACAATTCCTGTGACTGACATTCAGTCGTCCTTATCACCCTGGAACCTTTCCAGTGATTCTCCCCAGGATCGATTGATACCATCTCACTACATCTAGTGAGAATCCTAATATCCATTTAGATCTATCTCATAGATCCAAAACCCAGGATTTAGTAGGTATCACTTTGATCCTATGTGGAGAATCATTGTGATAAGCGGAGATTGATCGAGCGTGGCATAGGAAACTCCTTTCTTATCAAGAGTATGTCATCCACGTACTCTACGAGGATCACCACCATACTCCCTATTACCTTTTTGTATATACAAGGTTCATCTACCATTTTGATGAAGTCAAACTATTTGACTACTACATCAAAACAGATGTTCCAACTCCGCGATACCTGCTTTATCCTATAAAGCATCTTGTACACGTTTCCGCTGCTCCCACTGTCTACGAAGCCCTTTGACTGTGTACTTATAGACTCTCTCTTCTAAAATATCATTTAGAGGAGCAGTCATGACACCCAACCGCCAGATATCGTAGTCATGGTATGTAGCCGTGGCAAGTAGGATCCAGATGGACTTAAGCATAGCCACTGGAAAAGGTTTCATCATTATCCACGCCTGGTCGATGACGAAAACCTTTAACAAGTCTAGCTTTGAAAGTCTCAACTTTTCCATCTACACCAAGTAATCTTCTCAAGATATACTTGCTCCTGATGGGGATTTAACCCTTCAGATATAGCAACCAAAGTCCATACTTTGTTGGTGTACATGGATTCCATCTCAGATTACTAAGCATCCAGCCATTCTTACAGAGTCTGACTCCTGATGGCCAGCTCGAAACTAGTTGGGTCATCATCCCATGATGCAATCCTCGCTCCCACTGTCATAGAGAAACCGAAGTAACTCTCAGGTGGGTGAGGAACCCTACTAGATCGGCGGAGAGGCTGAGGTTCGTCGGTGACTATTGAATCCTTTGGTTCTATCAAATCATCTGTTGTAGTTTGTATAGCTGGAACCTTTTCAGTTCTACATAACAGGCCTTGCCTCGAGCTTGTCCGGATTTTGCTTTTGACATAGCCCGGACAACCCTAAATCTTAACCAACTTAAGATATGGGCTCTTCCCTTTCCATATCACATATGAAGTGGTAGGCAACTGATTTGATTTGAACCTTATTCAATAGGTATGCAACTTCTCAAGTGCACAACTCCCAAAAGGAAATAGGAAACTTGGTAGTACTCATCATAGAGCACACCTTATCATATAGGGTGTGATTGCTCCGCCCCGATATACCATCGTGCTATGGTGTATACGGAGGAGTAATGCTGAGAGAGAATCTCATTCTCCTTTAGAAAAGTCCAAGAATTCCGTGCTCAAGTATTCTCCTCCCTGATCTCATCATAGGACATAATACTTCTACCCGGTTTTTGGTTCTCTACTTCTAACTTATATTCATATGAATATCTCAAAAGTTTCGGACTTGTGTTTCAACAGGAACATATGTCTGAATCTTGAGAGATTATCAGAGAATGTAATGAAGTACAAAGAACCCGTCCTGGCATGTGTAGACAGGGGACCTTACATACATCATCATGTATCAGTCCCAAGAGTTTACTAACTCTTTCTCTGTTTCCAATAAACAGAGCTGAGGTCATTATATCTTTGTGACATGACTCGCAAGTTTTATAAGATGTAAATTCAAACTGATTTAAATATGCATCTACTATGTAACTTAAGCTAGTCGGGTCACATTGATATGACCTAGTCTACAAAACCTCAAGAAGGATTCGTTCATTTCTGAGCTCTTCCTCTTGTGTGTGTTTTATATACTAAGAACTGCAGTTTGATTTAGAACATTAATGCTTTTAGATAACGTGCCTGAACCGATCAACTCTTGATATAGGAAATGTTCAAAACATTATCCAACAATACAAAATTATATCCTTTCTTTACTAATAAAGAGACTGATATGATTTTGTATATCAGGTTCGGTATCTAATAACATTCGTTCAGAATCAATGTATTGGTAATACAGGGTGACAGTGACCAACAGACTTGGCTGCAACACTTGCCCCATTTTCTGTCTCATGAAACTTATCACCCGTTCTCAGTTCTTTACCTATCTGTAGCCCATGTAACAAATTACATATGCGGGATCCTGATCCGGTATCTCATATCCAGGACGTAAAGAATACTGAGAAACAGTTTTGTATAATGAACACACCTGAAGATGACGCATCAGTATGCACTTTCTTCATTTGGGCGGCACGGGAATTCTGGTAATCCCCAATTTCCTGCTCTGTCTTATAACAATTATAAGTTGGAGCGGGACCAACGTTCCCCAGCTCAGTATAACACGCGGGTTCGGTCAATATTTCGTTTTATTATTTTGATTAAGGCGTGATATGGTCGCTATCTGGAGAGCGAGAGAAGAAAACACTCTGCGTGCGCTCTTGCAAGAATAGATTGGTTATTATTTTATCTAATCAGGATGGCTTCCACTGTTTTTATCAAATCTTCCTTCAAACCCTAAAAGGAAAGACTAGCCGGGATTAATTACACGCTACAAGTTCGCCAATCTTTCGGGCAGGCCAGTGTCGGTACTTTGAGGGAGGTCCCCCGTGCTTTCGCACGAACCTAATTAATGTAAACCTCGTTTCCCAGAGGCGTAACCTCGTTAACACCTTTCTAGACACCTACTTGATCGGCTAATTGTAATGTGTAAAACTCTCCCAGGAGTAACAATTACTCGCAGTGGGTATCGGGATCCAACTATCTCATAGAAGGTATGCAATCTCATTGCAAATTTCAACACTTGAAATTCCCGATAATATTTTGCCCCAAACGATCTATGACCTTGACAAGGTCAACAAACTATAGACCGTAAGTCAAGTTCAACCCATCATTTCTTGATTGAATTAAACCCACCCGCACGATCCTTGACAAGGTCAACAAGGCCGTACGACTACCCTAACCCAATCTGCATCATATGCTTAAGCAGATAAATACTGGTTAGCTACCGCACACTGCATCTTGACAAGGTCAACAAACGCAGCACGAATACTAAACAGGATTTATCTGAAATGACGGAGGGCTACGACAGGTTTTTCTGAAAACCTATTGCGTAATGAACTTGATATCGTTGTAGAATCAAATGATTTTAAAATGGAGTGTTTTTTTAGGCTTTTCTAGTTTTGCTAAAGGGGTCACTATCGGTGAAGGGATCGTCGGCCCTTTCCTCGTCGAATGAGGTGCGGGATATATCATATATATCGCTGTGCAAAGCAGAAACTATAGAAGCAATCAAAGGACAAACCGAGGGTTGTAGCATCTGCCAGTTATTGCTAAAGGAGTCACTCCCGGTGAAGGGATCTCGGTCCTTTCCTTATCGAATAAGGTGCAGGATGTTCTACAAGGAACACCGCGATGCAAAGCAAGAACTGTAGCTACCTATTTTATTTTGAAATTCGATTCCACAACATCTTAGGTTTCTTTTCTTTCATTAATCACATTAATGAAGTCCCATCATTTAAATCACCTAAACATCACAGATAAATACGACGTACACTTATGCCATCCGCATTCGCCCCGATGTCCCCTCGTGCACCGTTAGTTTAGGTAACTAACGGCAGAGCGGGGCAGGGCTAGCGCGGGTGTAAAACATAAGTAACGTCTATATAATATATCATATATACTATATACTGTATTTATCACAGAACATCAAATGATCACATCACAGATATCGTAGCAGAAGAATCATATGAAATATTGGATATACTAGGACGTCTGTGTTTTCAATACGAGCCAGTATAAAACATGGATTCCACGGTCGCGATGAATAGCCAAACCCATACCCCTAGACCCCTACGAGAGCGTCAAGCAACCCTACCAATTCTGGAGTTAGGAGACCCGGACTCGACTCCTCGAGTTGGTCTCCCACTGGACTCCAGAACCCGGTTACTTGTGCTCTCCTCCTTGGGTCTATCCTAGTGCAGAAAAGTAAATAATATACAAAAGATGACATCTTCCGCAACCTGGAAGTGCCCCAATAAAAGAATATTACATACAAGTTTTTACATGAATGAAAATGAAAAACACCCATCTCACATAAAAACCCCCGGCTATTCAAACACGACGATCCAATATAACATATCCAGCAACACATAACATCACATGTCATCAACGTAAGTAAACATGCGTATCCCAATTGTCGTTGACATATAGCAACGAAACCGGCGATATCACATATTACACTTACGGTCACAGAAAAGAAAGTCTAAAACTACAACAGTTGGAATCCGCAACCTCTTTAGACATCGCATGCCTAATCAAATGAATTCCTTAGACATCGCATGCCTAACGATTATAAACCCCGCATTTTAGTCTCTTTATCGAAAACACTTTTCAATATCAAGTCGGGCAATTCAACAAGATTCCCGACATCCTGATCGAATGCTCGTCGCAAACTTTAGTAGGCGGCCGCACCCCCGACGCCGTCGACGAAGTGCACCAAGGCGGAACACCGCTGCCGCGAGCACCCGAATGGATGGTTTCGGTGACGGGGTTCTCCTACAGTCACTTGGTCGGGGCTATGGGGTGAGGTTGTCTATTAAGTTTACCCGGTGAGTATCCGCATACGATACATGATTGCGACGGACTTTTGATCACATCAAAATTCCGTGGCAACCGATCAAGTGAGACTAAACCGCTAGATTTATAACATTCATTCAGTTATCTCATAACTACTTGTGAATTCCAAATATTGTATCACATTCCAGATAAATGGAAAATGTTAAACTTTCCGATCGAACAATCAAACACCCAAGTTTTCCCAGAATAGCTCAACACATGAAACAAGTTTAAAAACATTCACTTCATGCCTCAGTACCAACGGTCCAGCTGTAGAAGGGTCAAGCCAACGCCTCACATGTGGCATGCCGTACTGCCCCAAATCCTAAGGTTCAAATGGCAGTTCAAGACGGTCACATAATCGAGTTAAGGTTTGTTGTCTTCTAGAGGGACCATCGTGTTACTTGCACTACTTAGAACGTCATTAAACTACGGAAAAATCCAACACTTGGAAATTTTCCTGCAGGGGAAAAAGTGGGTATTTCTATCCGGTCGAACTTTTTAACATATTCCAAAATACCCGGAAAAACACATAGACAAAGTTAAATGATCCGATCGAATCATCGAGTCCCCAATACACCCCAGAAAACTCAACTGTTGAGTATAGATTAAAAATTCCCATAAAATATAACAACTTCAAATAGAGATTACTGTGCAAACAGAGTTGGAAAAAGCCACTATATTGTCGCGGAACCGCCGCCCAAGCTAGGGTACGGCCGCGGTTTCGCGGCGGTTTAATGGAATTGGGCCCATGCATTTCACAGTAATTCCTACAAAACCGTGCTGAATTTTTTGGCTATTTTTAATATGGAAAAATCCACAATTTTCAAAAATGTACAGAGAAGGGGTATGGATTAGGGTTTCGGGTTCGATCGGGTTTCTAACTTCATCTACGCATCGCCTAAGGCTCTAGCTAGGCTCTGATACCACTGTAGGGTTCCTAGGCACACTCAAGAGGTTCCACAAGGCATCAACCATTTTGAATACTAATTATTCCGGTGCCGAGAAACCCTAATGCGATCTTTAACTAGAGTTTAGGCGAAAACAAATGCGAATAAACAACTTTACTCTAAAGTGAACGGAAATACAACCTTTGTAAATCCGGTCCTCCACTTCCTAAGCTCCGTGATGATGTCCCTCCGCTGCGATCATCGGATCCCGGACTCTAGCGATGGTTTCGTCGAAGAAATGATCGGGCTAGGTCGTCGACTTCGATGCCGAAGATGATCTACGTCGAGGCAACTCAAGATCAAGCTCCAACTTCATCAAGTTGTGAAACTTGTGAAGAAAACACCCTATACTACTTGGCAAGTGGTAGAGGATGAAGAAATAGGAAGTGGGTTCACTTTGGATTTGGATTTCTCACTTGGATTCATCACTTGAAATTTTCTAGCTTGCTTTCTTCAACTCATGAAGAAGATGAAGAAGTAAAGAAAAGAATGAATTATCTAATATGAAAATTCAAGTGATGCTTATCATTTTGCAACCATGGGTTAGTAAACTCATGTAGAGAATAAACTAGGGTTTAGGTAAATGGTTAGGGTTAAGGAAAGAAACAAAATGGTCAAGCTTTCAAAGCTTCATGAAGCTTCAACAAAAAAACAATAGAAGCAACCATTTTCTTTCTTGCCCTTAAAAGTAAATGCATAAAGAAAATAAATAAAACATTTAAAACCCTAACCATTAACCTAAATCATAGTTTAAAAGCAAACACACCCAAGTTTGCATGTATCATCAAACATGATACAATCAAGTGCACAAAAATATATCACATATACTACTTGTGCACATCAAGTGAGAAAATCAATCTTAAGTGAACAAATACTAGTTAATGTAAAGTAATATATCAAATATATAATTATACATCAAATCATTAAATCAACACTTGATTTAATGATCCGGTCATATCGCATATAACCGACTAATATACAATGTATCGACTTATCGAATCAATTCTCGATTCGATAACTAGGTTATATCACATATAACCATTCGATACATTCATCACGAGAATGGAATACGGTATCACATACACGCATTATTCTCGGTCCCGCACATATCTCATATGCGCTCCTATTTCGTTTCGCTTGAGCCAGGAAACCTCTGTGTAGGACTCTAAAGACTCGTCAATACACCGGCAGCAGGTGATGATCATATTAAACACCCACAAACCGCAAGCGGTCTGCTAAACGTAACAGCTACCCGGGTATTGAACGATCAGAAGATCGACGAGCAAGCCCGCTCATACTCCTGTGAATCCAACCAGTAACACTTACCGTACAGTCCGGTCTCGTCGTCTGATATGTCGTATATCTTGCTTAGAGGTGGTAAACGTCAGACCCCAATAGCTCGATAAGTCGTGTCGATATGAGGTCTATAACAGTTCGAGAAACTACTGGTAACACTTACCAGTAAATCTCAGCAACCCTGGCCAGGGATTTCCGGTTATAGCCAATCGAACACAGCGCAACATCCTATACCGGGAGAGACGAATCCCCTCCTATCGCTCATTGCCTCCATGTGATTCGGGACTGTACCCAAAAACCACCGTTTTGCACGCCCTCTTGGATGTGGTAAGGTGGAAATCAAAGCACAGTGGGAATCACACAAGACTCTATGACGATCTCGAGTCTACAGACTAACCTGTACCAGTGTCACCAGAAAACTGCCATCTGACGTAAGGTATAATACCATCTGGGAGTTCTCGGCGAGTCCGTCCAGTGTACCCAGTCTCCACTGAGCACCCGTATATCATCTCCGATGTCAAACACCAATGGATATGGGATCATCCATCGCCCATCTGTATGGGTCGAGAAGGTATACGCTAGTCTACTCTGGTATATCGATGCCCCGTCTCGATACACCCACGACTAGGGACTTTGAAGGATGTACTTATGGACTATCATGTCCCCACTAGTATGATCCGCATCATAGTCTAGGTAGTCAAGTACACATCCTAAGGGCTTTACCAACATGTAACAGAGAGACAATCAGTGTACACGTTAAGGTAAAGTGCAACCAGATAGCATACTATCATGTCGAGCAAGAAAGTCCTCCCTATATATGTCCAAGCATCCACTACAATATACATCCTATGTATAGTAATGGCCTCTAGGGCATACATATAACTAACAATTTGACCTAGGTGACCCTAGCCCTGGGGACTGTTTGTGCACGTTTGTGATGGGTTGAGTCGAGTCCCTCTTTCTTAGCAAAAAATTTTCAAAAATCCATAAAAAAAACCCCACCATTTTCACCTCAAATTCTTTTCACTCTCTTATGATAGGTAACCCAAACCAGCAACTCTTGGCGAGCATTGCTACACACAATCAGATATTTCTTTATATCGTTATAGCTTTGGTAAAACTTCCGACCCCACCATTTCTTTAAGAGATAGGATAGAGGGCTCAATAAATAATAGTTGGACACCTCATTTGAATTTCTATCAACCGTATCAAAATTCAACACCTTTTTATGTTGATAACTCTTTTAAGGCTAGTGAGGAAACTTCTAAACCCATGTCCATTGCTGAGCATATTGCGAAAGCCCGTAGCTAAAGTTTCATACCTTTCACTATTCCAAAACCCTTAGGATAGCAATTACAAAATGTTAATACTCCTTTTGAGGCGAATCTGGCAACTTCTAAACCCATGATCATTGCTGAGTAAATTGCAAAAGCCAATCGCCAACAATTCAACCAATCTCAATCTTCTTCATATCAAAATGTTGATTCTAATCATATTTATGAAAATTGGATACAACCATCTAACTTTTATCTACAGTACCAAACTTTCACACCCTCTTATGTTGATACTTCTCTTGAGGCTAATATGGCAATTCGTAAATCCATTTCTATTGCGGAATACATTGAACTCGCCCGTAGCCAACAATTAAACGCATTCCAACCATACTCAACGTATGCACCTTATCTAGACAGTGCTTCTGAACATCAATTAAGAAGTTCCACAGTTCAAAAAGAATCCTTCATTGAAACTTTTTGACAAACCATGTCTAGTCTTGAAGTAGAGTTGGAATTGAGTAGTGAGAAAGAACCAGGGATCCCTCAAAGTCAAACCAGAACCAATTCTTTTGATCTCGACACCTTCCATGATGAACTCCAACCCAATGTATTTGATGATCAACAACTTAATAATCTAATTGATGAGGTGCATAAGAATAACATGTTTGACTTTCCCAATCATGAGTGTAAAAGAGAGACTTACACCATTTCAAATCAAACCGATCCTTATCCGACTAAACTTGATATTTCGAACCTTCAAATTCCATCAAGTGAACCAAGTGATCCATCGATTGAGGATAATATAATTGATGAATTTTTAAAGAACTAATCGTTTGATTTGACTGAAGGTGCTAGTGAGATTAGTGTTGAGAATATCTTTGAAGATGAACTCGCTATGTTGGATGGGTTGGATTCCCCGAACCATTATGTCCCTTGCATTAAATGTGAACATCTTCCTGTACAATCAACCGATCCTATTCTTACCACCAACCTATCTGATAAGCAAAATGATACTCATCCTTCATCTCTCATATCTGGTTCAATAATGCTCGATACCCATGTTCGTTTACCCATTTCATTACACACTTTCTTTGGTTCTTCTCATCCTTTCTCAATTCCACCGAGATTTGATGAACCACACTCCGATATTTCGAGTTCTATGATTCTTGAAAGACCACTTGATTTGGATTCTTTTGAGAATGAGGGAGAAGATCTTTTAAAGTCTCTTACCTCCATAATTTCTGACGAATCGTGTGTTTTGAATTCTGGTGTGCAACACATTGATTTTGAAACTTTTAACCTTTCTAGTGAATCTGCCTATTCCACTAACATGGATATCGATTTCTTTCTTTCCGATGAGATCATCGATGAAAGTTTCGAAGATATTTTCGTCGAAGAACCCGCGTTCCTTGATGACATGGATGCTGTGATGAATCAACCTCCACTGGAAATTTGTGTGCCTCCCTTTGAGGCCGAAGAAGTTGAAACGCCACCCTTTCTTCTTATCACATACGAGAATATGACTATTCCACCCATTGCTTATCCTTCACATTCTCGTTTTCATTCACCATCACTTTTTCGTCTTTACCAACCGAGACATAAAACCTTTCGATGACACCTTTTATCTTCTCCCCATATCATCTCTTATCGTTACTCTCATTTCTCTTTCTTCTACTCGAGACATAATACAACTTCCATTCTTATACAGTCTCGAGTCTTCTTCATATCTATCTGTTGCTCTATTTTTCACCAACCACGGCGTTACCTTGATAAAATATTTGAATGGTTGGTATTGGTTTTTGGGCTTTGTAAAGCCTTGTATATACTAATGCGATTTTCTCCTCTCTGACTTTGAACTTCAAATGTTTAAATAGTGGAAACACTGTTTTAATTAAGTTTGGAGGGAAGAAAAATATTTTTTTTGGCTCTTGAATAAAAGGCAATTTTTGTACAATTGTGAGCCAAAAACAAGTTCGGGGAAGGATTTCACTGTCATTAACTCTTGTCCCATTTACTAATTTTTGAAAACTTTTCCTCTAAGTCTACAGGTTTTGAGCTTATATGACGACATCAGTAAGAACACTGCTGCAAACATGTTTGTGGGGAGGTTTGTATTTATTCACGTATCATTTTGCACTATGAAAAAAAGAGCACTATAAAAAAATTGAAAATAAAAGTTAGAAAGGAAAAGATTTAAGAAATGCAAGAAATTAGATATTTTAAAATGAAGTTAGTAATACGTGGTCATGAGTTGTTGTCCTAAGGATTAGTAAGATGAAGGAATCACTAATCCACGGATAGAAATAAGTCTGAAAATAGTCGCTATTCTTGAGTCCAAACTTCTGAACGTTGATACCCTACTATATGCACTTGCACACATCTTAAAACTTGGGATAGTAGAGAATACCTTAAAATACTCTTATCTAGAAGCCTTAGTATGAAGGAAAAATAAAATATAAATGATACATAAAATAAAATTTAAAAGAAAAATGAACACTGATTTTGTAATTATTTAAGACAGCATAAAAAAATATAGCGAGGGCGCCTTATCACTTAGTGCCTTAGACCAACTGGTTTGGGAGTCACTGCTAAGCCTTAGGTGTTGTAAGATTAGGATATTGCTAAGTACGTCTTAATAAGTGAGCACATTCGGTAATCGGTTGGATAGTACCTCAGAAGTATTAATGGTCGCATGAAGAATGTGCGAGCAAATCCATTTAAAACATCACCGACTAAAAAGTACAAGGAATATGGACAAAGGGTATGATATGTTGAATTGAATTCTCCAAGTGTAGGGATGATTTTTACACACACGTAGGGGTATATGATCGATGTTTGGAGGAAAGGTAGGGAAGAAGACTAAAGACGATATTTTATTAAGGGATGATGTGATTTCCAAAATCTTTTTAAGACCATTAAGATAGGGCTCATGACAACTAAAAAGCGAGTGCAGTTTGAAACACTTATTTTCAAATAATTCTTTTTTATGTTCTTATCTTTGTATGTAATTTTTGTCTTCTTTCTTTTATTTTGAGATTTTGTAGGTGTAATCCGCTGAAAACCCTCAAGAGATAACACTCCTCCTACCAGGGACACCTAGATATTTAAAGGCTTGTTGCACAAGCTAAGTGTAATCGTGTTGCCTATGAAAGTGTAATAGGTTTTTCTTTTTCTTTTTAATAAATAGTTTGCTTGGTACGATCAAAGATAGGTTTGGGGATTTGATCAGTCAAATTTACTGCACATTTTTATGGACATTTTCCCTATTATTATTAATTACTAAAAAGTATTATTTGTAAATTAAGAACATGTGTGGGTTTATTTATGAAAAGATTATTGTCATATGTTTCTTAATTTATAATTAATATAATTTGGGAATATATGCATATCATATTTAAATAAAATATTCATGAGATTATTTATTATTAAAATATGCATATCATGTCAAATATTCTTAACCAATATTCTTAAGATATCATATCATTTAGTTGGATGGAATATTATCTCAAATAAAATAAATGCTACTAACAATTTGATTTGAAATACTGTGCAGGTATTATAATAGATCAGTTCAGGCCTGAAATACAAGTAGGAGATCTACAGCAAATCGATTCACCAAACCAAATCTGTCGAATGTTAGGAGCAAATTGAAGAATCTCGCAACGGCAAACACTAAGAGCAATATTTTCAGAATATTTTTATCAAAAAGATCTCCAAATATCGAGAGAGGAAGGCACGAAGAATCTGGAAACTCAAACCCGCCAGAGGGCGGCGGATCTGCGGCCAATAAAGGTATTGGGTGGTGGTTGCGCGGTTTATTGGTGGCCGTAGGATATGAAACTTCAAGGTCTTGATCTTCTTTGCACACACTTATTTATGACGTCTAGGGTTTCTAGTTCCAGAGCTTATAAAAGGACCGAGAGTATCTATCATCAAGAATACATTGAAGAATCGACTGATCTACCGATCAAGCAATCTAGAGAAAACTAGGGTTCTATAATTTGGTATTTTAGTGAGCAACTTTTATAATTCAATAGTTATTCAATAAACGGTAGTTCTTTCTTTTAATTTTGTCGCATTTATCTGCAATTAATTTCCGCATTTACTTTCTGCAATTATATTCTGCATTTACTTTCTATATTTTTAATTTTAATTATGGATTCTATTTTCTTCTACCTTTCTTTTACTTCGTTTATCCTAATGAGAGAGTAAATTCTCGCTTGTTAGGGTTTGTAGGATAGGATAGAATAATGGATGAACAATATCTCTTCAATTCTTTTTAAAGTTTTAATTTTTATAAAGTTTAGCAAAATGAATATTAACCTTCTTATCGGGTGTGCTATCAATTCATGATAGTCATGATCATGATTTGAGATGCGTTAATAATCATTTTGTTAAGGGATTGAGACAAATAGGGATCAATGGAAGAACAAGGGTCAGCAGAGGAGAACCCTAATTCCCTCCAAGAACCCTAATCCACATTCATCGCTATTTCTCTAGTATTAAATAATTAAAAGATAAAAAGAATTATTTTTAAAATTCCATCCATTAACTACTAAATCCTATAAACCCTACAAGCCCTTTTCTTATAAACTTTTCAAACCTTCCTAGTAATAAACGATCAAAATTCCACCTTTCTTTGTCAACTCGTCTAAAACAAGATAAGTAGTTCATCATTTCACTGTGGACGGCCTATACTCACTATCGACTTGCTATTGTGACACCGTTATTGATTGCGGTAATTTACAACACTCATAGAAACACTTTTTCAAATCAATCAGCAGGTTAGCGTCGAGAGAACTAGGAACTTTCAATGATATCATAGCCACCCAAACACCCTAAACTAGATAGATACGACTACCGAATCCTGCTGATTTTTGCCCCACAAAAATTGCCATAAAAACAGTGAGGAATTTCATGCTAACTTAATGTTTTGACTCCCCACGAGCTTTCGGTTTTTATCGACAAGCCGCGGTGAGGTGCGCAGGGACCCCAGGGATCTCTTAGGGGCCTAGGGAGAGCCCACACCCCCGAGACCACCTAAATGGTGGCTTTGGGGAGGTGGGGACCCAAAACTGCCTCAGAAGGCAGTTTCGGGTCTGCCCACCCCTATGGCCACCTTAGGATGGCCTAAGGGGTGGATACCCCCTCTAAGTACTCTTCAGGTTGACGTTAATTTTATACCGGGGCTCTTCGTGAAGTTTCGGCTCAATCCGAGCTCATTTCGGATTCCCGGAGTGGGTTTTAGTATGAAATTTCTTGTCGGTTTTTAGCACACTTGATTTTCGGTGTTTTGGAAAATTTAAGTGTTGGCTATTTGTGTGTGATATTAAATTGTCATAGGCTTTGTGATGGTTACATGTATCATAAAGTTTGGTAAAATATCGTCTAATTGCTATATGTATCAATTACACGGGATTACGGAATTGATACTTGCAAATTTGCATGTTCTGTGATGGATATTGCTTACTGGTTATGGTCATGTTGGATTTTTCGCGATGGATAGCCCAGAGTGTGTAGTATTAGATGTAATTCTTGTGATGTAATGTATATTCATATTTCATGGCAAGAGTCCGATATGTGGACTGCCATCACTGCGACTTGTATTATTCTTTGGGGCATGTCCAGCTTGCGGACATAGTCACCGTTGTATATTCACTTTTTCCATTACATGCACTAGGATTACCCCGCGGCGGAGTGCTCGAGTAGCCAGGTTCTAGAGGGCAATGGGCCTCTATCTCATGGCGTTGAGATATGGGTGCCTTACTCTAGAATTGGCGGGCTATTCGCTGCACTCGTAGGGGGTATAGAATTGACCCGTGGAGGGATGCCCAAGTCACCGTATTTTGGAAGTGCTAGGTGACCCACTCACTTCATTGATTGGGGTTGCTTCTCTTTTAGGATTGGCGGGTGGCTTGTTGCACTCGTAAGGGTCTAGGATTCGATACTACGGGCTATCCACACGACCGGGAAAATTGCATTTCATATTTGGATCCATTGAAATGTATTTTTCCTAAATTGTCCGTATTTCCATTCTGTGTTTACTTCTGCTGTGATGCTTCTATGATGTTACTTGATATCATGCGTGAGATGAATGTTGCTATATGTATTATATATATTCAGTAAACACTATATATATTTTGCATCCACGCTAGTCATGTCCCCGCCCTGCCGTAAGTTAAATAACCTTACGGTGAAGAACCGAGACCCTGTGGTGAATGCGAATGGCATATATGTGCATGCCTATTTTCGTTTTTTCAGGCATGATATGAATAATTGATGGGGCTGCATTAATTCTGATTAATGCAAGGAAAATAAACCTAAATGATGTAGGAATAAATTTTTAAAAACTACTTGGTTTTATTCAAAACCATAGTTGTATTCTTTTGCTTTGCATGGAGGTATTCGGTCAGGAATATCCTCTACCTCATTCTATGAGGGAAGAGCCTTGACCCCTTCATGGGGAATTCACTTTTAAGCAAAGGTTTATGTTACTAGTTCTAAATGTGGAGCCTAAACCACTCCTTTTCAAACCTATTCAGTTCCTTCAACGATGTCAAGTTCATTGCGTTAAAGGGTTTTCACTAAAAACCAGCCGCAACCCTCCGTTATTTCAGATTAGTACTGCTTAGTATTTGTGCTGCGTATGTTGACTATGTCAAGGCGTAGTGTTCGGTACCTCTGTAGTGTTTTTCTGTAGCATTAGATGTGATTGGTTAGGACAGCCGTATAACCATTTTGACCGTGTCAAGGGTAGTATGTGGGTGGGTTTAATGCAATCAAGATAATGACGGGTTGAACTTGACTATGTCCTTTTGATATGTTGACTGTGTCAAGGTCACTTGGGTCCTAGGGGCAAAAATCATATCGAGAGTTTCAAATACAAGGGAAACTTGCCAAGTATGTGCATACCTTATGGAGTGTGGTGATTTTGGTCGGCTTCCATCAAGGTTATCATGCGATGATAGTTGAGTCCAGATTTCCACTAATGAATAGGTATTGCTCCTTGGGTGATTTTCAGATGATCCCGATTAATTATCTTTTTAGGGTTTGAAAGAGAATTTAAGGAAACAGTGGGAGCCATCATGATTAGATAAAGTGATTAACCAATCTAATCTAGGTTAGAGTGCACGTTGAGTATTTTTTTCTCTCTTTCTCTTAGGCAGGGACCATGACCTGACCTTAAACTAAAACTCATGAACTAAGTTAAACGAACCTTCTTACAAACTTTGGTTTTGGATTGTCATGATTCACGAAAAAGTCACATATATCTCTGCCACTCGTACATCCTTTTTGCATTTCTCCAGAACACTCTGTATCACTACGAAGATCCATATTACTTGGGTATGCCATCGTATAGTTATATACAAACTCGAAGAAACTTGTTTCTGTTCGAGGATGGATTCTGGTTTTGGAGAAATTGAATAAGATTATTCGATTTTCTTTTCTCTTTACCTTCTCTCAGGTTGTGAGGGTCCTAGTATTAGGAAAGTACACCTATTACACTTATTGGATGGTCTTCTTCCAAAACTTAGGTTGGTGCCGAATGGTAGGGAAAGAAGAAAACCAATTAGTCTAAGTGTGGTGTACAGAAGGTAAGATGTGAAGACATATAAAGGGATTGCAGTGAGGGCAAGGGAATTTGCGAATACTGTCATGAATCTGGATAGTGGAAGAGACATTACTAAGAATACTCAGCCACCCCCTCGAAACATTTTAATGTTTCAGTTTTCCTGTGCGATGTTAATTGAAAACTGCTTTCCTAATTAGATTCTGACTTCAGGGTATGTATTTATCAGACTTGATTCTCACATCTGTATGGCATTAAAGATGTAGAGTGGGAGTAGAATATTGGGAATTGGGTGATTAGATCTTCAATATTAGAATTCTTTGTAATTGGTGGTATTTGAAGGAATCATCTGGGTTTTGCCTTATGGCAAATATTTGGTTTTGAATAACCATTATTATGCACAAATTTTTAAAATTGAATATCTGTATTTTTATTTTATAATATTTGAAAATTGTGTTCTAAACATTTACCTTTATAAGTTGAAGATAAGGTAAGGTGCATTGATTAACGATATAGAAATTCTTAACCAAAATACGGTTTTCAACTTACAACACATAGAATTTGAGTTAGTATACTCTAGAGACTTATACATAAAAATGTATGTTGTCCAGTGTCCTTTAGGACAAGGGGACGGTAATCTTACTTCATTCAGTTTACTTATGGGTTCTTTGATTTTAGACACGCATTCGTTGTAATGTAAGGTCCAAATTTTGAGAAATTATAGGTATAAGAATAAAGTAAAGAACCATATGTTGGAAGTATCAGGATTCTTTGAGGTGATTGAAGATGCAGATACTTATGTTAGGTATTCCATCATAATAATATTTTAGAAGTTGCTTCTCTCTCAGGTTACTCATCCATATGTGCACTCCTTGATGAGTAATGCTGCATGGCCTTTTTTCCATATGGGATACGCACTGGAGATGGTCGCATAACAATTGAAGGTGGTTCTATCTAAATTAGTGCCTTTCTTTCTATATGGACATATAATGGTTGCATATCTTAAGGATGTTAAGATATGAAGTTATTCGGTTTCTATTTAAAAGCTGAATCTGGACAAACTAAAGGCATATTTCTGTAATGGCAGTTTATGGGTTATTCCAGCTTTTAGCAAAGGTTTATCTTCTACCACTTCAAGATCAAAAGTTGATTTGTTCTTGGCTCGCCATTTTTTTATAAAATGAATCTTTTTGCAAAAGAAATAAGTGGGAGTATAGTACAACTGAGAGTGATTCCCGACCTACAAACGGTTATTGAAAATTTGGTAGAACCTAGGGATTCAATTGGATTCGACAATCCATTAGCCACTCCGTGGATTTAGTAGGTAACCTCGGCTATCCGAAAGATACTTCGATTTCCTCAAAGACGGTGACAAGGAGTTTTTGATGACCCAAGCTTGCCACTACTGCTGTCCTAGACTATTTGATCTGGCAGGTGGATGACTATAACGTTATTCTAAATTAGCTATAAAAGTGAACGTGTATATGACTCTGCCAGAGGGTTGTTGTGATCAGTAGGAGCAGTGGAAGCGTGGTGGGCCAGTAATTTATGTCTATTTACGGACTAAAGCAAGTATAGCGAAGATAGATCATCTATTTTTGATGTAACAATTATAGAGTTTGACTTCATCAGAACAACAGATGGACCTGGTAACAAGATAGTATGGAGTGATGTCTTAGTATTTGGATGACGCACTCCTGATAGGTTATACCGTGGTTGTTGATTGATGTGAGATTTAGTGCTTTACGCTTTCGAAAGATGAATCAAAGAATATTTAACCGCAATCAAGAACGGCGTCGCTTGGTAGCTAGCCGGTGAGTACGAGTTGGTCCACAAGGATTTTGTATACTTTCTATTTGTTCTAACGAGTTAATTCCAAATAGTGTTGGATTGATTATTACTAAAAACTGAAATGAGTTTGATTAAAATCTTGCTAGGGTTAGGTTTAGGTTAAGTTTGGAAATTCAATAAGTCTCACCGCTTTCTCTGCCCTAATTAAGATCTGTTTAGGTGCTAAGGTAATAATTAATAAAGTAGATTAGTACCATCGGGAAGAAACTAGGTTTCTTCCTCTAGGTCCTTGTCCGTCCTTTCTTACCTCTTACCCTAACCTCTATGGAAAATATACACAACCGGTCTTTTAAACTACGGTATCACCGCTACCTCGTGGGATAGGGTGCCGTAGTGATCGGTGTGTGTACGTATGCATAGGGTCCTATTAAAGTGTACAACGGGCAAGAAAGGGGTGAGAGATTTTCATCTCTCAAACCTTTCCGATTCCTAACCTAACAAGTGAGGAACTACTCACTCATTAGGGAATTAAAAGATTTCATTTTTTTATGATTTTTTTTAATAACCTAATTATCTAATCTACGGCAGATAAATAAATTCTAAACTAGGGCAGATAAATAAAGTTATACTAGGGCAGAAAGGAAAATTAAACTAAGGCAAGAAAAGAAAACTTACTTTATATTTTATTTGATGCACTCTTCATACATTACAGGAATTGAAATTCTGAATTTGATAAATAAAATGAGGCACAAGAAGAGGCATGCTCCAAAAAGAGCATTAGGGTTTCTATTTATAGATCATAGAAACCCTAGGGTTACATCCGATCCCTATCTGCATTTACAAAATTACCCCTAAGAAGCCTAGTCAACATACCGCTACACCGTTACAATTCACACCGACACGTGCTCATAGCCGTGGAACCGCGGTCGAAAGCCCTGTTTGGCCGCGGATCTGCGGCTATATAGAGGGGTCTTGGGCTGGATTTCTCTGGTCTGCTTCTGGTTGCATTTGTCTTCTTGTTTCTTCACTTGGTTTCTCAGATTGCCATCTAGTTCTCTTCCAGATTTCCACAGTGCATTACGTCGTGGCTTTTACCCTTTGCTTCGTGTCGAAATTTTGAACCTTGCGCTTCCTTTATGCTTTATGAAATTGTCCATTTATCTTCGTTTATTCTTCAAACTGTAGGCATGATCAAGATTCTTCCATTTGTTGGTCGTAGTCTCACTTTTGTATTGTCTTTTCATCATTTTCACTGTTTTATTCCGAGAACCTGTAACCTGCAACTATGTAGCAGACATGGATCAAAAGCACCTGTTTATTTGTAAAATGAACAAGAATGGGGAATATAATAATGCAAAATTATGATATGAACAAATACCCCCAAATTTATCTTTTGCTCGTTCTCGAGCAAAACTAGTTTTATTCTCGAAAAAGACCCAACCTCACTTTCGCAGGGAAACGCGATTGCACTGAGCTCGTGCAACAAGCCGTTAAACCTCTAGATGTCCCTAGTAGGAGGAGTGTTGTCTCTTGAGGGTTTTCAGCGGATACTACCCATAAAATCCTATCAATTCGGCCTATTGACTTTTATTCTTCAATAAGGTTTTCTAACGAGAAACTCTATTATTTTCAACTCAGAAATTATCAACCCGTATTTTTCACGCTTCCTTATCATTTAACTTAAGGTTGTATATGTTTTGTAAATTTACTTAGCTTTTAGCATCTTTTAAGTTTTCCTTCTAAGATTCCATCTCAACTTAGGAATTTTTATCAACTCTACTAAAAATATAAGTCTTATATTTCATTCCTATCTCTCATCTAAACCCCAATCACATACCCCTACGTGTGTGTATGTATCACCCCTACACTTGGAAATTCAATTCAAGCTCTTATACTCTTGTCCATTGTCCAAAATACTTTGGTGAATTTTTAGATGAAATTGCTCACACATTCTTCATGCGACCGTTAATACTTCTTGAGGTACTAACGACCGATTATAAAATGTGTTTGCATATTAAAGCGTAATTCCTAGTCTTGTAACACCTAAGGCTTTAGCAGTGACTCCCAAACCAGTTGGTCTAAGGCACTAGGTGATAAGGCACCATTGCTATATATTTTTTTCTATTTATGCAGCCTTAAGTAATTACAAAACCAGTGTTCATTTTTTATCTCATTATTCACACTTGTATTTTTATTTTCCTTCATACTAAGGACTTTAGACAAGAGCATTTCAAGGTCTCTTATACTATTCCAAGTTTCAAGATTCGTGTTTGTGCAGTTTGTAGGGTATATATTTTCAGAATTTAGACTTAAGCTTAGGAATTATTTTTCAGACTTACACTTTAAAAAAAATATCAATACTCTTCTCTTATTTTGACTTAGCCCAAGAAGTGAACTCAAAATTTGCCTATTTCTAAGTAAACTACAAAGACATATATTTTCTACCGTTAAATTTTAAGAAAGGTTATTTTTTAGTGTTTTTAATTTACTAAGTCTAGGATCTAGTTTTTCCTAGCTAGTTAACTGTTTTGTCAAACTCAGGTTAATTATGGCCAAAATTGAATCTTTCAATTTTTATAATTTTTAAAATTTTTCAATTTTTTATGGGTTTTAAAATAAGTATGCAAATGCAAAAATATACACATGAATGCGAAGGAAGAAGGCTTACTGAGCACACCCCCAAACATAAATTTGACAGTGTCCTTACTATCATGCTACACCAATAGGGTCAAAATGGCCGGTATTCCCCAGTTTATATATATATATATATATATATATATATTATTGTTAACAGAGAAACAAAACAAAATATATATACAAAAAGTTTCCCCCCAAACTTAAGTGAAACAGTGTTTCCACTGTTTAAGCGTTAAAGTTCATAGTTAGGGAGGAGAAAAACACTATCAAGCTATACAAGGCCTTACATAGGCCAAAGGTTAGCACCAACCATTCAAAAAATTTATCGTTATAATGGTGTGGGTAGTGAAAGAATAGAGTGTAGAGAAAAGAAATGAGAAACAAACGAGACCGTATGGGAAGAAAGGTGGAATATGGTCTCGGTATATTAGGAGAAGAATGGCGGAAGAGAGAAACAAGTGTAGTACGAACTTGAGGGTGTAAATTGAGTGAATAAATTAGCACAAATTGTGATGACCGATGTGTTAAAAGCGATTGTGCTAATCTATCAACCCGTCGAGAAAAGGGGTCAAATCCCTCAAGATTCGCAAGAAAACATGGGTACGTTGAACTTGGTAAATCATCCATTGAAAATGGAAGCGTGACGAATTCTTGCGCGGTCGAAACGATAAAAAGGATGAAGGGGAGTGATTTAGGGATAGTCTTATTCTCACTTTAGTAAGCGTATGTAAGGTGAGACGACAACAGCTTGAGTTTGAGTTTCAGAGGTGAAACAATCGAAGGTGAAATTGGTGAAACTGTCTCGAACTCGAAGGATTCCATCAATGGTTCGAAATGACTGTAAGCAACCGAGTCTGATGGTTCAATTAACTCATCTGAAAATTCAAAGGACTCAGACTCGGGCGGTGAGTCTTCAAAATCGTCCGAAAAAGTGAAACACTCGTAATCGTTATCGGTTGTGAGAACTGTGTCAGATTCAAGGAGGAACGCACTAGAGGCGTCAAAACTGCTGTGATCGAACAGAAATTTTTCAAGCTCACAGTCCTCCTGCGTGATCTCTTACGTGGTCGGATTGATGGTAAGGATGAAGGGGGGTGATTTAAGAAGTATAACAGTTAAAGGTTTAGGAGGATGAATTGGAAAATCCGACTCATCAAACAAAACTGGTTCATCCTCAATAATTTCCTCAATATTATCCTCATAATTCTCCTTAAAAGTTATCTCATCCATGCAATTGTCATCAAAATCAAGACGCATATGAAGTTTGGGAGAAACATTTAATGACTCGGGATGATGAATTGGAGAGAAAAATTCAGTCAAATCAGCGAGTTCATCATCCAAATTATTCCCTGCATCAATATCCTCAATCAAGTGAAAATCAATTTTTTCGGACACCTCATCAAAAGCATGGATATTTATCAATTCAGGTTCTAGATTGGAGGTGTAGAGGTCGAAAGGATTGGTGATGGTTTCACTCGAAAGGGACCCTTCACAATCTGGCAAATCAAGCACTACAAAGCCGCACAACTCATTAAACATTTTATTATCAACCGGTGAATCATTTGAGACACTTGATAGACATTCAAAACCGGAGTTGTGGGATTCAATTGGTGATGGGTAGGTTTGATTTGGAAGGGTGCACAGCTCACTCTCTCCACTCAAATTCTCAATCTGTCCAGCCGCCTCATCATACATTGGAATTTTTGGAGCTAGTTGGAAACTAGCTATCGGGTCATTAGGTTGCATAAGGGCGGCAATGGACACATCTAAATTCCTCATCTGTTGGTTTGTCTCTACAATATAAGCTTCCAACGACTGTTCCAGACTAGACATGGGTTGTGAAGGGGTTTAAGTAAAAGATTCAAAATTGTTTGGATTCTGGAAACTCCCAAATGGCTGTGTAGAAGCAATGTCTAGGGAAGGTGCGAAGGTCGGGTAGGACTGGTAGGAATTGAATGGTTGGACAGGAGTAGGATCAACATTTGGATAAAAAGGTGAATAGACTTGTTGATCCCAAGAACTGGAAGTGTTGAAAGGAGTGAAAGATCGGTTACGAGATTGTTCAATATGTTCAGCAATAGACATGGGTTTCGGAGTTACAACAGAACTTGAAAAAGGAGTATCAACGTAAGAAGGTGGTGAAGGTTGAAATGGTTGATACAAAGTGGATTGTGGAGTCGAACTGTTTCTCCTAGACGCTTCTATTCGATCTTTCAAAGAAATTTTGGGCATGGATGGGTCGTCCGTAATTCGACCAAAACAATTCGCGTAGGAAGCAATGTTTGGATAAGAGTACGAAAGTTCGGAAAGAGTTTTGGGAGGTGGGGTACCCATGATGTAAGAAAGAAAAAGAATGTGGGGTGCAATGGATTTCTTAGCGACAAGTGGCAAGTTTTTATAACAATTTTTCCGTTTTGTGTTTTTTTATAAGGAGCTTTTTGCAAAAAGATTTTGAATTAGGCACACGTTCAAGCAATCACAAAATGCACAATCAAGCCTAGATCTAGGGTCACCTAGGTCAACTAGACTACTCCTAACTGTTCCAAAGGGCAAATTGTGAGGACCTCAAATCGCCTCTTCATCGCCAATTATGGCCAGGTAAGCACAAGTAGAGAAATGAGGGATCCGCTCACGAATCACCGTGAGACGGGCCTTTTAAAGTTACCTTTCCCCACTTGTCTAGCCTAGGCACCACAAAGTCTGGTTTAGATAAATGATCGATGCCTACAACTATTCATTTGTCCTATTGAGCGTGACAGTCCTTAAGGCTGAGTCTAATTTTTTTTAATTTAACTTGATGGTCAATGCAATATGCTTTATGTGATTTTTGGGGTCCTGGGAAGGGTAATGAAATCCCCACCCAATCTGGATTGGTGTTAAAGCCCCTTAAAGTCAGTTTTAAAAGATGCAAAGCAGTAAACACACAAACACTTGCCAATTTTTTTTTTATTTTATTGCGGCGCAAAGAATCCTGCACAAGATCAAGTTATTGGAGAAGGGGAGAAGCTTTTGCGCAAAGAACCCTGCAGGAAAATTTTTCAGAGGAGATCCGGGGGGTTCAGAAGAAGAAAAGATGCTCACAGAGAAAAATTGGACAGATGACGTCACTTGACCGCGGCGGAAGCGCGGTCAAAAGCGTAATGTCGCGGCGGTTCCGTGGTTTCACAGTCGGTTCATATCTCCAATCTTTTTCTGTTTGTCTGTTGTGGATCTCCTCTGTTTGTTCAGATCTACTGTTTGCTGTTTTACTCTCTGAATTTTTCCAGATCTGAATCTGTTATTCGATCATACACAATTCAAACGAAACACCCTTCAAAGAATAACAAGATGATAAATTTTTATTATTTTTTTTTCAGTTTTTATGAATTTTTCAATTTTTATAGTAACCCGAAATTACAAAAAGAAAATAACTACGCCATCCCCGGCAACGGCGCCATTTGATTGATGTGAGATTTAGTGCTTTACGCTTTCGAAAGATGAATCAAAGAATATTTAACCGCAATCAAGAACGGCGTCGCTTGGTAGCTAGCCGGTGAGTACGGGTCGGTCCACTGGGATTTTGTGTATTTTCTATTTGTTCTAACGAGTTAATTCCAAATGGTGTTGGATTGATTATTACTAAAAACTGAAATGAGTTTGATTAAAATCTTGCTAGGATTAGGTTTAGGTTAAGTTTGGAAATTCAATAAGTCTCACCACTTTCTCTGCCCTAATTAAGATCTATTTAGGTGTTAAGGTAATAATTAATAAAGTGGATTAGTACCATCGGGAAGAAACTAGGTTTCGTCCTCTAGGTCCTTGTCTGTCCTTTCTTACCTCTTACCCTAACCTCCATGGAAAACATACACAACCGGTCTTTTAAACTACGGTATCACCGCTACCTCGTGGGATAGGGTGCCGTAGTGAGCGGTGTGTGTACGTATGCATAGAGTCCTATTAAAATGTACAACGGGGAAGAAAGGGGTGAGAGATTTTCATCTCTCCAACCTTTCTGATTCCTAACCCTAACAAGTGAGGAACTACTCACTCATTAGGGAATTAAAAGATTTCATTTTTTATGATTGTTTTTTAATAACCTAATTATCTAATCTACGGCAGATAAATAAATTCTAAACTAGGGCAGATAAATAAAGTTATACCAAGACAGAAAGGAAAATTAAACTAAGAAAAGAAAAGAAAACTTACTTTATTTTTTATTTGATGCACTCTTCATACATTACAGAAATTGAAATTCTGAATTTGATAAATAAAATGAGGCACAAGAAGAGGCATGCTCCAAAAAGAGCATGAGGGTTTCTATTTATAGATCATAGAAACCCTAGGGTCACATCCGATCCCTATCTGCATTTACAAAATTACCTCTAAGAAGCCTAGTCAACGCACCGCCGCACTGTTACAATTCACACCGACACGTGCTCATCATGGCCGCGGAACCGCGGCCAAAAGCCCTGTTTGGCCGTGGATCCGCAGCCATATAGAGAGGTCTTGGGCTGGATTTCTCTGGTCTGCTTCTGGTTGCATTTGTCTTCTTGTTTCTTCACTTGGTTTCTCAGATTGTCATCTAGTTCTCTTCCGGATTTCCACAGTGCATTATGTCGTGGACTTTTACCCTTTGCTTCGTGTCGAAGTCTTGAACATTGCGCTGCCTCTGTGCTTTATGAAATTGTCCATTTATCTTCGTTTATTCTTCAAACTGTAGGCATGATCAAGATTCTTCCATTTGTTGGTCGTAGACTCACTTTTGTATTGTCTTTTCATCATTTTCACTGTTTTGTTCCGAGAACTTGTAACCTGCAACTATGCAGCAGACATGGATCAAAAGCACTTGTTTATTTGTAAAATGAACAAGAATGGGGAATATAATAATGCAAAATTATGATATGAACTGTTGTCACAAGGTGTTTCTCCACATAGGATCTAGACAAAATATCAGAGATTCTGGTGACTAGATCTATAGTTTTAGATATAGAATTGGGAAGTGTCCCAATTCAGGCACTTTAACACTATTCTAAAGTGTTTTAGAATGGACGACTCGTGACGTGGTGGTGTACCCGTAGGTGATGAAGTCACCCTCTCTAAAGAGATGTCTTCTAGACTGATGAGGAGAGGGATTTGCATGATTGACATATCACTTGTTTAGGCAATTGAGTCAATGATGAGATATCAAGTACCACACCAGATATTGCTTTTGCACTATCTGCAATAAGCATATATTAATCCAATTGTAGAGAAACATTAAGAAGCAGTTATGAACATATGAGGATGTTCTTGGTATACAGTAACGACAGCCTCCTTCAGGAGGTGGTTATCATTTCAGGCTTCCAAGGTGACCTAGATGAGAGAGTAGCTGTCAGAGTTATAAGTTTACCCTTTTCTGAAGGGTAGTTTGTTGGACAGGGGGTCCAAACAGATACTGAGGAAGGCATGATGCAGGATACTGATTAAATTCAATTGAAGATACAGTCTAAAAAGCTTGTTGGATTTGGTGTTCATGTTATGAACAAGGTCCCATCAGATATCCAGACAAGTTCTAAGATAGGTATCACTCATTTTGGGAGATAGTCATTCTCCGCGAAGTTGAGATATATAGAGATAAAGATAGAAATATTGGAGAGGATCCACTCATTGAGGCTATTTCTCGAACACGTAAGTTTCTCAAAACGAGTTTTAAGAAACTGACTAGTAGAGAAGTTGGGTATTCGGTAGCACACGAGCTGTGAGTATTCAATACCACAATAATCAGCCTTAAGTACAAATGGGAGATTGTTTGATATAGTGACCTCAAGGCAATTATTGTAATTGCAGGTAGGCGATTATGATAATTGAACGAGGACCTATACCGTTAGAACAGTCTTACTCGAGATGATAGTATGCTATCTGGTTTGTCTTTATCATTATGTGTATACATTTTGAAAAAGCCCATATGATTATTGCTTTACTACCAGCATTATGATGGCGATCATATACGTGGGAGCTGGGTGGTCCATATGCACATCCTTAAATGTCCCTAGTCGAAAGAGTATCGAGACTGGGCATTGATACTCCAGATTAGGCTAGTGTATACACTTCGAGACCCCTACGAGGGAAAGTGGTAAGGTCTCACAAGCCATTGGTGTTGAGTCACCTGAGATCGTATACATGTGCTCACTAGAGGTAAGTACACCGGACGGACTCATCGAGAACTTCTAGATGGTATTATACCTATCGTCAGATGGAAGTTCTCTTGTGGCATGAGTACAGGTTAGTCCTTTGACCTTAGATTTTTATTTGTCTCATATGAGTTCCCACTATACTTAGATTACTACCCTACTATAGCTCAAAGGAGTCGTGCAAATAGGTTTTAGTTGGGTACAGTCCCGAGCCTCATGGAGGCAGTGAACAATCGTCAGGGATTCGTCTCTCCCAGTATTGAGAGTCGATGTCGCGCTATGTTTGGTCAGCCATCACCAAATATCCTTAGCCAAGGTGGATGAGATTCACTAATATGATATCAGTAGTTTCTCAGTGGGTGATGAGCTTCAGACCGGCATGACTTATCGGGTTAGTAGGGGTCTGACGTTATCAACCCCTAGACCCGGTATGCGATACTCTTAGACGAAGAGACCGGACTGTACGAAGATTGTCACAGACAGGATTAGTAGGGGTACGGATGAGTTTGCTCGTCGGCTTTCCTTTCGCTCAATACCTGGGTAGCCGTTACGTTGTCAAGACCTGGAAATGGCACATGACCGGCACTTAGATCACGTGAAGTCTATAGGAACCCACCGTAACCCAAGTAAGAAAAAAACCCAGAAATCTAACCCAAGTAACCCAGAAATCTAACCCAAGTAACCCAGAAATCTAAACCTTTACTTTCTTTTAAATAGTAAGTAAAGTTTATAGAAATACAAGTGGACTATATACTATAGTTTGAAAACATTTTCGTCATTTGAAATTTGGGCAGCACCTCCTTTGTAAATTTTGATCTAAAACCAGTACATATCAAAATAATATAAGCATCCCTAAGCGAGAGCTAGCTCTTAGCCAATCAGTGGAAATACAATCACACAACAAGAATATACGATGCCCATGGAAAAGATCAATCACAACAAAGAAAGTAAAGAAAACCAAAAACATCATCCAATCTAATATAAAGAATATATATACAAGTCTCGTTTTTAAATCCAAAGAATATACAGAACGGTCACTAGGTCTACCAAATATACATAGTCTGGTTGATGGGGCTTTTAACTAGATACAATGAAATATAAAAGTATACAAGGGTGGTTACGCTCTGAACTGTAACCCACCTACCCAAGCAATCACCCGAAAGAAGCTGTGTGCCAGCAAGCCGCTACTGATCCAAGCGGTCAATCTTGCAAGAAAACTATGGCACAACAAGGGTAAGTTGCCAACCTGTGAGTAGAAGACATCAGCAGGTAGAAATCGATTGTATGACGATCTCCTAGGTCATACAGTAGTATAATAATTTATCATACTGTGTGGTATCGAAGATGATCGTGTATACATATGTATATAATATAATAATATCGTGCCGGTGTCAATAAGTGGTACCATGTCATCCATGTCATATATATGTATCATCCAACGTGTGTCCATCAACGACACATCAAAATCAATATAAAATCCTGAGTGTCCAGCATCAATATTCGAAATCATCATAAAACCCGTGTCCAGTATCGACATGTAAATCCTCATATCTCAGGCGCCGTCTCATCGGATCAGCCCTCATATCTCAGGCACCGCCTCATCAGATCGGTCCTCATATCCATCTATCTCATATCACTCCGGTCGGTATCCTCCGAATATCCACCGAGTCCAGTACTGTCACCGGTAGGTAGTGTTCCCCTGCCAGGCTCAATGCCTTTCTATACGATCTTCTTGCCCCGGGTACCATACTGGGTCCACCATGTACAAGCAGACAGTAACTCCTCACTCCTCAAATCGGGTGGTATCATCATAACTCAGCACCGAGAAATCTTATGGTGGACGTCGAAATATCATATCAAGAGAAACGACGTATTTAAAACAATCATAAGTTTTTAAATAATATCTGCCATTTCTCAAATCCAGAAATCTCATGAAAACAGAATTTCATAAAAGTATGGCAGTAATGAAATAATATGTACAGGCATAGAAAAATACTGTAATGCATAGCAAGTGTGTTCATATGAGTGTGTCGTGTATTAAGGTAAAGAAAATGCAATAACTGAAGTAGTATATGGTGCTGGGTACTAAACAACAATTAAAATGCTAACAGATTATAAGGTGATACAGTGACATAGCGAGTTCTAATATGTACGTGGCATGTCAATTACCGATGATGTGTTTGTGAGCCGGCAAGTATGTGTATGTGCAACATGTACATCATTGGTAATGGTGCATGTATCCTAGCAAACGAAGTCACGTAAAGATAATGGTATGAAGCGTAGTATATATATCATAAATGAAAATAATACGAGCGTATGCAGAATAAAAAATCGTAACGCGAGCGTAAACAGAATAGAGAAATCATAAACATGAATAGTATAAAAATACGCAACTACGTATGAGCCATACAGTTATAGTTTAAAATAGTACAAACCGTTGATTTTAGAAAATAGAGTGCTACGATGTTTTTGAAAAAGATGCCATTTTGAAAAGTCACAGCGTCCCTTGAAGTTATCATTTGAAAGTGCGTAACGATTCTTTAGTTTTGAAAATAGGTATGGCTCTAAACATATCATAATATCTACTTAAAGATTTTAATTAATATTTCTCGAGTCGATATATATAAGTCGGCAATCCATCCTCATCATATCATGTACGGAATAATCCATCGTACGACATCATCAATCAAATACTACGGATCTATCGTCACGTGCATCATCTCATCTCATTAATCCATCTCATGTTATATCGTGTCATGCCATGTCATATCATATCATATATATATCGTCTCGTATCATCATATCAAATCATATCGACTCATATCATCATCATGTCATAGCAACTCATATCATCATCATATCATGATTATCCTCATATCATATATAGGTGTGTATATATGTATAACCTAATGGTGAGAAAATAGAATTAGGGAATATCTTCTACTAACTATACGATTAGGGTATGGTATTCTAGACACCTTACTAAGTATACATACATATACACATACACATCCTAATTCTACGGTTGCGGAAGTGCAATACGCCATCCACCCGACTTTGTAAGGCCCAGTTTTCTTATACGTCTAAATCCGTATTTCTTTTACCTATAAGATATATTTAAAATTATTTATTTATTTTCGAAATCCTATTAAATTATCAAGCCAGCACCATTTCCTAAGCCCTTTTATACCAAAATCCGTATCGTGTTACTTTATAATTTTATTTATTTTATTTATAATTTTATTTCTTCTAAACCCCATTTTTCTTTTAACCCAAGCCCATCCATTTTTCTCATTTATTTCTTGATTTTCCCATTTATAGCCGGCCCTTTCTTTTCTTATCTAATTTGGTTTCATTCCTTACCCCAGCACTGTTTTTCCAGCCCAGCCCGTTCCCATTTAATTTATTTTCCCCAAATTTTTAGCAGCCCAGTGCCTCGGCCCGGCCCTCTCTTCCTCCTCCACACAATTCTTTTATTCTTATTTTCTTTTCTGGCCCACACCCAGCCCAAGCCCGCCTCAACTCACCCGCTTCACCCCCGACCCAACTCCTATTCATCCTTCTCCTTCAAAATCTCGCAACGGCTCTTTTCCACTCGCGTGCGCGCTTCTCGCGCCGCCGCCTCCGCCCTCGCTCACGCTGCCGTTACCCCCACGACGCGCGCGTTTTCCCCCACGACCCTCTCTCCTCAACCCTCTACCCCCTCTTCTTCGCTCGCTCACTCCCCGTTCTCATTTTCCTCCTCTCTCGTTCTGGAACCCACCTTCTTCCTTCTCACCAGAAACCGCCGGCGCCGTCTCGACCTCCTTATACCACCGTCGCTGCCCTCATCTCACCTCCATTCTCCTCCCTCGATCACCAGCAACCGAGCACCCCCTCCATCACGAGCACCCTCTGCACCCATCACCGGCCACCTTGCCACCTCTCGACGGCGGCCCATTGCTTCTCGTCGACCCCATCGTCATCATCCACATCATCGTCGTCGCCTCCACTCTCACTCCGATCTCAGATCTCTCTCTCTTTCTCACTCTGCTCTCACTTCCCTCTCTCTCCCCTGCAATCTCCCTCTCTCTCTCTCTCTCTCTTTCCCGGCTTTCTCTCTCTCCCTCTCTCTCTTTCTCTCTGCAAATCTTCTCTCTCTCTCTCTCTTTCTCCTTGCATCTTATCTCTCTCTGTCTCCCTCTCTCGATCTCAAATCTCTCTCTCTGCTGCTCTCATTCTCTTTTCTCTCTGTGACTCCTCACTGCCTCTCTCTCTCTCTCTAACACACTCTCTCCCCCTCTCCAAATCTCACCGTCTCTCCATTCCCTATCAACCTACACCACCACAGGTCATTACCCGAGCCCGCAACAGCCAATTCCGTCAAGCTCGAGCCAGGATCGAGGTTTTGTCACTCGGAGCCGTAGCCGTCGCGGTGCTTGCCCGTCGCGCGTTCGTGCCTTTACCACTGCCGTACATCTCCTAGACACCTCCAGGCAAGTTGTTACTTGCTTTCATGCTATTTTATATATGTTACAAATCAACATCGTATATATATCCCATGTTTGCCTTATGTTAAATATTGCAACACAACTGTTCGATGCTTGTTCCCTTAGGAAAATATTATCAAATTTGACGGAACTCAATGGTGTAGGTTGGCCCGTAGGGTTGTGAACATAGTGTGTGAATTTTGTTGGATGATGTAATCGATAATGACTAAAACAACTGCCCCCAAGTTTAACCGTAAAACTGAATTTCTACTGCACCTGAAAATCGTTAAATTCACCATAAATCATATACATAATGGAATGGTGCGTTCGAGGGTTCAAATCGAAGCTAACTCGACGAACTTTAACCCTATATCAGTTTCCTGATATTTCTGTACTTAAATTGGGATGATGTTCGTATTGGAGTACGACTCTGGACTGCAGTCCAGAGCGACTCCAGTCGTTGCTTGCTGTTCCGCATTGAATACCACAGGATATCCTTAACTCGTAGGTTGCGGAACTCCACTGCGTATTATAGGTAACTCTGTTAGCTAGACAACACAATTGGTTTCATTCTGTTTCGTTACCGTTTGATATTTATTCTATAATTTAGAAGATCGGGACACATAACAGTCCCAGCAGAATCAGAATTGACATGTTAATATTAAACAGATTATAACTCCTAACATACAGACGCGATTGAAGGTCCGTTTATTGTGTTGGAAACTTTACTGAAAACCCTAGAATTCATCTAACTGTAGCGTCGCTAAAATCCGATCCCAACTGGGATCAAAATGCGTTGCGAAACGGACTTCTGATTCTGAAATTGGATTTCCAGCCGCGAGCGCTTAAAATGAAATGGTTATAATTAATGATCCTGGAACCCGATTGTCTTGAAAAAAAATTATAGGGTTGGATAACTGAACATATTAATTACCATCTGTTTATCGTTTCGCTAAATTATATACGTACGCTTCATGATAAATCGTGCAAGTGATAGATTACTGTTTTTATGACACCTTAATTGTGCTTCTTATACTGTTCATGCATCACATCATACCCATATCATTGTAGTGATAACCTAGTGACATCGTGCATTTACCCAGTGTTAGATTTTAGTGGTGATTGTGACAAGTACGTCATTGTTCGTGTATCCGTGATTAAGTGAAAGTGATACGTACTTGTGCACAATCAGTGACCCTATATTTCTATTGCATTGTCGACGTCTGTGGGATGCGTGTACGTGTGACTATAGGTGGTATGGGACACTTATGGAAGCACTTGCACGGGTGTCACAGATAAGGCATCCGACACTGCCATTTATCTTAGGTATTGGTCGGGACGTGCTTGATGGAGGTCCTGCCTCCAGTTCTCGCGCAGACTTGTCACGGATCGATTAGTATTTAGGTTGATGGTTAGCGTTTGATGTAGACCACGGGGTGTGGGGTAGTTTAAGTGTGAGTTCAACAGAATCTCGGGAGTCCCATGCCGGCTTATATATTTAGGGAGTTATATGGAGATTTACAGGGTACGTGATATATACACCGTGATATTCTTGTTACATGTTGGGCCCGTGGTCCCTTGCCCTTAGGTTCTACCCTTGGGTGGAGGACACTCGCGAGTGGTTGACTCTCACACTTGGACTGACGATAGGCTTAGTGACCTGTACAGTGAGACTTAGAGACTGAGAGGGATACTGGCATTTTATTCATGATGTACTGTGTGGCATACGTGACATATCGTTATACTGCTTTACTATTCCGCTGCGTTGATTACTGCACATTCATATTCATGCTGTCACTGATTTACTGTGATTCACATATATTACCACTGTTAGGACTGTCACTTGATGTTATATATATTATATTGCTATTGTGTCGCTCTGACGACCTGAGTATGCATGCTCAGTGTGAGGAGAAGATCTAGCTTGGATCAGAACTAGACGTGCATCACAGACTTTCTGACTTGCTACTCCGAGTTACTTTCGTTTGTTCCACTTCAGGTCAGTTTATATTATTGTATCTTTCAGCTACTGCATTTCTCATTACCTGCGCATCGTTTACTGTTTACCATGATAAACTAGAAGCCGAAGTGCGACTACGGTAGGACTTTTCCTTGACCGTAGGAGCATGGCTGGCCTTGTCTACCCCTCGTATTCCGTATTTTGGGAAGCGGGGCGTGACATGGTTTAGTTGGTATCAGAGCCAGGTTTTGCATCGATTGGGATTGCAGTTTTCCGTGTACGGTTTGGCAATCTAAGACGTCCCTCGGTCTAGATTGTAAACTTGTCATTCTTGATCCATATTCATATCGTGTGTTCAGCTATTCATTCGCTATGGTTTCGGGTGACTTGACAAGGTTACGTGGTTGCAATTGCACTATCGTACTCTATTCAAGTGACCTAAAGTCATACAGTTGATTCCCCACTTATAATAAATTCAGCACCTCTGATATTTTTGAATCCTTGTCCTATCCATATTATATTTTGATTCGTATATCTTGTGACTTATATCATCCTCAAAATCATTGTTTCAGGATCATGTCTTTCAACGACTCTTCCTCTATCTCCACTCCTCAGAATCAGACCGTTGAAATCCTTAGTGTACTGCAAGGTTTAAAGGAAGCCCAGGAGCGAACAAACGACTTATTGGCTGAAGGGCTGAGAAGACAGGTGAGTCAGACCCCAGCGGGAGTCTCCCATCATAAAGGGATCCCTATTGGACGAGGAAAGGAGAAGAAGATGAAGCGTCAACAGAAGCATCAGAAGAACCCTTGCTGTGGATATTGTAAGAGGCCAGGACACCTTCAGAAGGATTGCCGCCGTGCCCAAGGGAAATGTCTGATATGCGGTTCCAACAAACATCTCATCAACGGCTGTCCAGAAAGGAAAGAACTGCAAGGAAGAAACTCGTCCACACTCCCCACTCCCGCCAAGTGAGGATTGCCGCGTAGTCGGACTTCGACGATAAGGCGGATCAAACGCAGGATTCAACTCACGCGACGAGAATGCAATGTTATAGTAGTCGAAGAATGATTTTTCATGTTATCTACTTTCAGTAATAATATTGTCGTTTTTATGAATGTTTCCTTCCGTTTGAATCTTTGTATCCGTCGAACTTTTAGTTGGATGAAATAAAATTTGAATCATAATATATGTATCATTCTCATGCTTTCTCTATGTCAAATCCTATTCATTATCACAGTATTTTCATTCTGATCTTTCAGTTCCTGCAACCGCATATTTTCCTATATTTCATACCCTGAGCTCTCCTTGATATATTCCACTGTCTAATCATGACTTCTCTTTTCAGGCCATAGCCCACCCTGGAGCAGCGCCGCATCTAGACGAGAATGCACAGTCATGCGTTTCCTTAGATCACACACTGACGAGTTCCGATGATGAGGTCAATGGTCCCCAGGTCAACTTCAGAAACAACGATTCAGAGGACGAAGAAGTAGCCGCCCCAGGGTTTAACTTGTTAGCTGATTCCGACGAAAAAGAAGGAGATCCTGAAGAGAACCCTATAGAAGAAAACCCGATAGAGGAAGATCCCGAGGAAGGTCCGATAGAAGAAAATCCAGTGGAGGAAGACCTCATGGAAGAGAACCCAGAAGGAGAGGATCACATGGAATCAGATCTCGATGAAGAAGCTCTATCCGAGGAAGAAGGACCAGAAATTCAAGATCCTGTGGTGGAAGGACTTCCAATAGTGATACCGGCGAGACGATATGGAAATGGACGCCCCTACATGAGTGCGCGAGCCTACCGCAACCTACTAAATCTCCACAACCGCGACTGACGGAATTTCTTTTGATGTTGTCTTTCTGGCCAAATAAAATGTGTATAGTTTAGGACCACTTTTAGTCTCGGAGAATGCCTTGTTTCAAATTTTCTTGAATGAAATAAATCTTCTGATTTCGTAAACCTTTTTGATTATTGGTTTGCTTGATGCTTGTTTATTGCTTATATCCATTTATTTTCGGCTGAGATCCCTGACTGTCCACCCCTACTCGTTGTATAGTTTTCATCCCGTTTTGATTAGAAAGTACCGCCCCTTGATCCTTGGAATGAGCCACCATTCATTTTTCGCCTGTGCCTCGTTTGTAATCCTTCTGGGAGGAGAAAATTTTGGAGAAACTTCCGAGTCCGCTAACCCTTCACATCTTGATTCATATGTTGTACCGACCACTATCCTACCCATACTTCTCCCCTTGTAGTCAATTGTTGTTCGCCCCTACATCCTGTGCTGACCCGATCCCAATCTCCTTGATCTTCGGCCTAAAAACCGCCACACTCCGACTTTTGAGTGAACCACACTTCCTTGAAACCCTTACCCTAGCTAGTCTATACATCTTTGTGTGTTTTTCCTATTACCCTAAATATTTATATATGGGGACTTTATTATTCGAGATTGGTTTCCAGTAGTTTGCATTTATCAAAGAGTACGTGTTATTGACTAATTGGTTTTAGGTATTGCAAGCATACTACCATTATCTTCAGTTTTCCGTAGCGCACTCTTATACCGCGCAAATTTTGTTTCATGTTTCTTAGATTCACTATACGAGTTTTCTAAATCATTTTTAAACCTATTTTTCGATACGTTTTCCTAAAATGTTTTAACCTACTGACTAGTTTTCATTACATTATCGTCGTTACTTCATTTTTTAGTTTTGTGCCTACGATTACTATTATCAATAGTTGGACCTTACACTTATTTTTCTGTTTGATATTTGGATATACTTAGATATGCACACATTTGGTTTCGACGTTTACCGAGCACGCTTCGATTAATATTATTCGTTGATTGTTACCTATATTTTTGTATATTTGTAGTTGCCCTTATAGTGTTCCTGTATTATGCTTTTAGGCCTAGCTTTTTTATGTGGTTCTTATATATATGTATGTACCTTCAAAACTTTGCCTACCCGTTTTTAAGTAAATCAACATGTATTAGTTTTCGATATGATAATTCTTCGCTTATTATCTATAGCTAGTTGTTTCTTTTAAATTTCGAGGATGAAATTTTTGTAAGGGTGGTATGATGTAAGGCCCAGTTTTCTTATACGTCTAAATCCGTATTTCTTTTACCTATAAGATATATTTAAAATTATTTATTTATTTTCGAAATCCTATTAAATTATCAAGCCAGCACCATTTCCTAAGCCCTTTTATACCAAAATCCGTATCGTGTTACTTTATAATTTTATTTATAATTTTATTTCTTCTAAACCCCATTTTTCTTTTAACCCAAGCCCATCCATTTTTCTCATTTATTTCTTGATTTTCCCATTTATAGCCGGCCCTTTCTTTTCTTATCTAATTTGGTTTCATTCCTTACCCCAGCACTGTTTTTCCAGCCCAGCCCGTTCCCATTTAATTTATTTTCCCCAAATTTTTAGCAGCCCAGTGCCTCGGCCCGGCCCTCTCTTCCTCCTCCACGCAATTCTTTTATTCTTATTTTCTTTTCTGGCCCACACCCAGCCCAAGCCCGCCTCAACTCACCCGCTTCACCCCCGACCCAACTCCTATTCATCCTTCTCCTTCAAAATCTCGCAACGGCTCTTTTCCGCTCGCGTGCGCGCTTCTCGCGCCGCCGCCTCCGCCCTCGCTCACGCTGCCGTTACCCCACGACGCGCGCGTTTTCCCCCACGACCCTCTCTCCTCAACCCTCTACCCCCTCTTCCTCGCTCGCTCACTCCCCGTTCTCATTTTCCTCCTCTCTCGTTCTGGAACCCACCTTCTTCCTTCTCACCAGAAACCGCCGGCGCCGTCTCGACCTCCTTATACCACCGTCGCTGCCCTCATCTCACCTCCATTCTCCTCCCTCGATCACCAGCAACCGACCACCCGAGCACCCCCTCCATCACGAGCACCCCCTGCACCCATCACCGGCCACCTTGCCACCTCTCGACGGCGGCCCATTGCTTCTCGTCGACCCCATCGTCATCATCCACATCATCGTCGTCGCCTCCACTCTCACTCCGATCTCAGATCTCTCTCTCTTTCTCACTCTGCTCTCACTTCCCTCTCTCTCCCCTGCAATCTCCCTCTCTCTCTCTCTCTCTTTCCCAGCTTTCTCTCTCTCCCTCTCTCTCTTTCTCTCTGCAAATCTTCTCTCTCTCTCTCTCTTTCTCCTTGCATCTCATCTCTCTCTGTCTCCCTCTCTCGATCTCAAATCTCTCTCTCTGCTGCTCTCATTCTCTTTTCTCTCTGTGACTCCTCACTGCCTCTCTCTCTCTCTCTAACACTCTCTCTCTCCCTCTCCAAATCTCACCGTCTCTCCATTCCCTATCAACCTACACCACCACAGGTCATTACCCGAGCCCGCAACAGCCAATTCCGTCAAGCTCGAGCCAGGATCGAGGTTTTGTCACTCGGAGCCGTAGCCGTCGCGGTGCTTGCCCGTCGCGCGTTCGTGCCTTTACCACTGCCGTACATCGTCTAGACACCTCCAGGCAAGTTCTTACTTGCTTTCATGCTATTTTATATATGTTACAAATCAACATCGTATATATATCCCATGTTTGCCTTATGTTAAATATTGCAACACAACTGTTCGATGCTTGTTCTCTTAGGAAAATATTATCAAATTTGACGGAACTCAATGGTGTAGGTTGGCCCGTAGGGTTGTGAACATAGTGTGTGAATTTTGTTGGATGATGTAATCGATAATGACTTTTAACCGTAAAACTGAATTTCTACTGCACCTGAAAATCGTTAAATTCACCATAAATCATATACATAATGGAATGGTGCGTTAGAGGGTTCAAATCGAAGCTAACTCGACGAACTTTAACCCTATACCAGTTTCCTGATATTTCTGTACTTAAATTGGGATGATGTTCGTATTGGAGTACGACTCTGGACTGCAGTCCAGAGCGACTCCAGTCGTTGCTTGCTGTTCCGCATTGAATACCACAGGATATACTTAACTCGTAGGTTGCGGAACTCCACTGCGTATTATAGGTAACTCTGTTAGCTAGACAACACAATTGGTTTCATTCTGTTTCGTTACCGTTTGATATTTATTCTATAATTTAGAAGATCGGGACACATAACAGTCCCAGCAGAATCAGAATTGACATGTTAATATTAAACAGATTATAACTCCTAACGCATAGATGCGATTGAAGGTCCGTTTGTTGCGTTGGAAACTTTACTGAAAACCCTAGAATTCATCTAACTGTAGCGTTGCTAAAATCAGATCCCAACTGGGATCAAAATGCGTTGCGAAACGGACTTCTGATTCTGAAATTGGATTTCCAGCCGCGAGCGCTTAAAATGAAATGGTTATAATTAATGATCCTGGAACCCGATTGGCTTGAAACAAAATTATAAGGTTGGATAACTGAACATATTAATTACCACCTGTTTATCGATTCGCTAAATTATATACGTACGCTTCATGATAAATCGTGCAAGTGATAGATTACTGTTTTTATGACACCTTAATTGTGCTTCTTATACTGTTCATGCATCACATCATACCCATATCATTGTAGTGATAACCTAGTGACATCGTGCATTTACCCAGTGTTAGATTTTAGTGGTGATTGTGACAAGTACGTCATTGTTCGTGTATCCGTGATTAAGTGAAAGTGATACGTACTTGTGCACAATCAGTGACCCTATATTTCTATTGCATTGTCGACGTATGTGGGATGCGTGTACGTGTGACTATAGGTGGTATGGGACACTTATGGAAGCACTTGCACGGGTGTCACAGATAAGGCATCCGACACTGCCATTTATCTTAGGTATTGATCGGGACGTGCTTGATGGAGGTCCTGCCTCCAGTTCTCGCGCAGACTTGTCACGGATCGATTAGTATTTAGGTTGATAGTTAGCGTTTGATGTAGACCACGGGGTGTGGGGTAGTTTAAGTGTGAGTTCAACAGAATCTCGGGAGTCCCATGCCGGCTTATATATTTAGGGAGTTATATGGAGATTTACAGGGTACGTGATATATACACCGTGATATTCTTGTTACATGTTGGGCCCGTGGTCCCTTGCCCTTGGGTTCTACCCTTGGGTGGAGGACACTCGCGAGTGGTTGACTCTCACACTTGGACTGACGATAGGCTTAGTGACCTGTACAGTGAGACTTAGAGACTGAGAGGGATACTGGCATTTTATTCATGATGTACTGTGTGGCATACGTGACATATCGTTATACTGCTTTACTATTCCGCTGCGTTGATTACTGCACATTCATATTCATGCTGTCACTGATTTACTGTGATTCACATATATTACCACTGTTAGGACTGTCACTTGATGTTATATATATTATATTGCTATTGTGTCGCTCTGACGACCTGAGTATGCATGCTCAGTGTGAGGAGAAGATCTAGCTTGGATCAGAACTAGACGTGCATCACAGACTTTCTGACTTGCTACTCCGAGTTACTTTCGTTTGTTCCACTTCAGGTCAGTTTATATTATTGTATCTTTCAGCTACTGCATTTCTCATTACCTGCGCATCGTTTACTGTTTACCATGATAAACTAGAAGCCGAAGTGCGACTACGGTAGGACTTTTCCTTGACCGTAGGAGCATGGCTGGCCTTGTCTACCCCTCGTATTCCGTATTTTGGGAAGCGGGGCGTGACAGACTTCCTCGTCGATATACATCTACTCACCGAATATTTTCTCTCTAGCCGAAATCGATTAACGCCTTGTTCTCCTTCGTCATCTCGGAAGTCCACGCGAATGTACCTACAATCGAGTCCATAACCAAAATCCAATAAAAACCTAAATCGAATTGTATAGAAATCCATATCCAAAACCGATACGACAAGCGAAGGGCACGTAGGTTAAAACCTATGATCAACGCGTGCTTAAACAACAAAATACCCATTGGCGTCGATGTACGAACGTCGAACGATCAAGTCACATCATGGAAATCCAAAATTGAAGTTTTAAATATCGGAAAACATTGCCAAAACCAACTCAAAATGCTCCCAGATTTTGACTCAGGGAATCTGGGGAAAATTAGCATATAAAATAGTCTTGTATATATAGTAAAACACCTACTGAATAAACCCTAACGCCTATTTCAAAAGCCTGGCCGCAGATTTATTCGTTTTGGCCGCAATTTGCAGTCCAAAAATAGAGTTATGGTCTCGTTCACTTGGTGATGCTTCTTGGTGGTCTAACTAGATCTAATCTATACGCTAAATATTTTATAGAGATCTCCAACTACTCCAGATCTCGTTTGAACTCAAAAACAAAACAAAATTCATAGTTTGCATGACAAGAACTTTAAAATCTTGATGAAGGGTGAACCTTTTACCTTATGTATGAGATTTGAGGTGGTAATAAAGCTTGTCGGATGCTATTGGAGAATATAGAGACTTGAAACTTGATCTAACTTGAGTTCTTCATCACAAGGAATATGAGTTTGTAGTTGTGAGGGTATGAGTATTTGTTATGTGAGGATTTATGAGTGGTTGAGTGAGTGGGAGTGTTTGTGAGGAGGGGTAGCCATAGGAGATGTGAGGGAGTATGAGAGAGGGTGTGAAAAAGAGAAAATGAAGGTGGAAAAATGAGAAAATGTGAGGAAAAATCAAAAGGGTTATGTGCAAACAATTTGACATGAGCATGGGTGTGTGGGTGCCATGCCTCCGTGTCTCCTTCTCTCTCTCATGCCCCATGTCTCCCTCTCCTAATTTTTAAAATTCTTTTCTGTTCTTTTCTTTTATAAAAGAAACGATCTCAAAAACAAAAAGAAATGTTAACCCCTCATGTAAATATGTCATGACACTTAAACATATGGTTAACAAGAATAAAACTAGGTTTAATGCATAATTAGAAAAACACTGATTAAATTTAGCACTAAACTTGTATGGAAATAATTATATTTTAGTTTATGAAAATCCCAAATTGAATAAATGCTTCCATAAATAATAATTCATTTTTTTAATTCCAATTATTTTCCAAAAATATAAATTAATATATAATTATACCATTCTACGAAACTCAAGTCTATATTCGTATAATTATCCTTGAAATCTATTATTTTATTATTTAAATCCAAAAATATTATTTTCTATTTTCTGAAATATTACATACGTACAGCTAGTGTCGCCGATGTGATTGTGGTTAAACCCACTGCCAGCGTATTGACGAGTCTTTAGAGTCCCACACAAAGGGTTTTTCCGGTTCAAGAAAAATAATGCGGTGGCCGTATATTGATACATACAGGGTTCCGATTAGGTATGTGTGTTAGCCACGCGGACTTCAATCGGACGAGTGATAATACTAGCCGGCTTAGAATTAAGGCAGATTATTAAATCAAGTTTTGATTTAATAATTTACACACACACACACACACACACACATATATATATATATATGAGAATAATGTAGGAAAGAGGCCATATGAGGGAATTTCCTCCTATGACGTCAAAAAAACACACTCTCTATCGTGTTTTCCGACAATCGGAATGCATCATTTTCATCGTTATCATCTAAGATATGGGTGCACAAAATTTCATGTTATTCTACAACTTTTTCACCGTTGAATTAGTGGGTTCAAAATTAACGGTTTACCGACAATAGAACTTTTTACATTGCTAAATCAACGGTGAAAAAGTTTTAGAATCACATGAAATTTGGTATACCCACATCTTAGATGATAAAGATGAAGATAATGTATTCCGATCGTCGGAAAACACGATGGAGAGCGTGTTTTTTCGACGCCATAGGAGGAAATTCCCTCCTAAGGCATCTTTCTTCCATTATTCTCTCTCTCTCTCTCTATACTCTCTCTCTCTCTCTCTCTCTCTCTATATATATATATATATATATATATATATATATATATATATATATATATATCGACTTGTATATTCTAGTATTATTTTCATTGTGTTTTTTTTATCTCTTAGGTATTTGTATTTTGATACGAATACGAGTATATATTTGCAGGGACGTATTCTTGTATTTATACAAGAATACTTCTAAAAGAAGAAAACTCATTTTAAGGTTTTTCTTTTTAAGAAATTAAGAAATGTGATGGAAAAGAGAAATGGTAGAGGGTATGGGCAAATGAATTTATAATTTATTTGCAAATACTATTCAAGCTTGGTTGTAGTTTTAAAATGAAAAAAATCTTTTTATAAAAGTGTTGAAGCATGATTGAATTTGTGAAGGAAATAATTCATTTTACCATTCTTGCTCCTCTCTCTTTCATAGCTCCTTCTTCTTCTTCTTCTTCTTCTTCATCTTCAACGCTCTCATGAGTTGAGAATTACGAAGATAAAGAGAAAGAAAAATCATTAGAATACCCACACACATCACTAAGTATCCTAAATTAGCATCCCAGGATCTTTAGTTTCTTCATGGATGAAGTTGAAGCCTGAACTTGATTCCCTCAGATGGATCATCTTTGGCGAAGGGAGACCAGCTTACAAGCATGATCTGAAGATCTTGAGAGCATGCTAGAGTCTAACCCAATTAGAGCAAATGAAGACGCTGCAAAGGTTGTGATTTCTATCTTATTAGTATTCTGGTTTAGGTGTTTGGTTTAGATTCTTGGGTGTTAGTTTTTAGTGGCTTGAAAATTTTTGTTTTCGGATTCCGCTTTGACCGTGGGTTAGCGGCGAGGGCTCTAGGAACTTTATGAAGAAGCATACCAATAGGTCTCCTTAAGGTGTTCTTATTATTGAGAACTGTTTTTCAGTCAGTCCTACCTCCTGGGTACTTGATACCGGATCAGGATCTCATATCTGTAATTTATTTCAGGGATGGAGAAAAAGTAGTATGGTTGAACGTGGTGATATGTCTTTTAGAGTAGGGAACGGAGCAAAAGTTGATGCTACCGCCGTCGGTGAATATCACCTAGTATTTCCAAGTAGCAATACTATGATTTTGAACAAATGTTACTATGTACCTTACATACTTTGCAACATCATATCAGTTTCTTTACTTGATAAAGATGAATATAATTTTGTTCTAGATAGAAATATCATGAACATTTACCTTAATCAGGTATTGGTTGCAGAAGGTACACTATGTGATGGTATCAACGTTCTAAATCAAAACACAGTTTTCAATATGCAAAACACACGCAAGTGAAAGAGTTCAGATATGAACGAAGCCTACTTATGGCATTATAGACTTGGTCATATCAATGAGAAAAGACTATCTAAGTTACATAAAGATGGATATTTGAATCTGTTTGAATTTTCATCTGATGAAACTTGTCAATCCTGTCTCAAAGGAAAGATGACTAAATCTCCATTCACTAGATACGAAGAAAGAGCGACAGAGCTCTTGGGACTCATACACAGTGATGCATGCAGTCCAATGTCTATACATGCTAGGGGTGGGTTCTCATACTTCATCACATTCACTGACGATCTCTCTAGGTTCGGATATATGTATCTTTTGAAAAACAAATCTAAAGCTTTTGTTAAATTCAAAGAATACAAAAATGAAGTGGAGAACCAGATTGGCAAAGGTATCAAGATCCTACAATCTGATAGAGGAGGGGAATACTTGTGCACATAACTCTTAGAATACCTAAAAGATAATGGTATTCTCTCTTAGCTTACTCCTCCTCCGTATACATCACAGCACAACGGTGTATCGGAGCGGAGGAATCGTACCCTATTGGATATGGTTTGCTCCATGATGAGTAGTGCTGATTTTCCTCTTTCATTTTGGGGACATGTGCTTCAGACAGCTGCATATCTTTTGAATCAAGTCCTATCTAAATCCGTACCTAAAACTCCATATGAAATATGGAGCGGTAAGGGTTTGTATCTTAAACATGTTAAGATATGGGGTTGCCCTGCTTATGTCAAAAAGTAGAACTTAGACAAACTCGAGGCACGATCAGTTTTGTGAAAGTTCTTGAGATATCCAAATAATTCTAATGGATATCTATTCTACCACGCAGAGGAACAAAGGATTATTGTTTCTTGGAACGCTATATTTTAGAAAAAGAATTTCTTGCAAAAAATATTAGTGAGAGCGTGGTAGAACTGGATGAAGTTCCAGAAACACAAACTATAACTGAAGATTTGGTGGAATCGCTAGATTCAGTAGTACCTGACGAATCCCAGCCACTCCGCAGAACTAGTAGGATTTCTTATCCGCCCGAGAGATACTACGGTCTTCTCATAGACGGAGATCGAGAGGATTGCATCTTGGAAGAAGACGGTCCTTTTAGTTTCAAGCAGGCCATTACCAGTAGGAACTCTGATAAATGGCTGGATGCTATGTGATCCGAAATGGAGTCCATGTACACCAATAAAGTTTAGACCTTGGATATTGCTCCTCCTGGAGTAAAACCCGTTGGATGCAAATGGATCATCAAAAAAGAAGATTGGTGTAGATGAACAGGTGGAACCTATAAGGCTGGACATGTTACAAAAGGTTTTCGTTAAAGACCCGGTGTAGACTATGACGAAAACTTTTCTCCAGTAGCTATACTCAAATCCATTTGGATCCTACTTACCATTGCTGCTTTCCATGACTATGAAATTTGGCAGATGGACATAAAAATGACTTTTCTAAATGGAAGTTTGAAAGAGTGCATTTATATGGATTAGCCGGAGGGATTCATAGACAATGGGAGCAGCGGGAAGGTGTGCAAGTTACTTAAATCTATTTATGAATTAAAGCAGGTATCGCAGAGCTGGAACATCTGTTTTAATAAAACAGTCAAGGAATTTGACTTCATCAAAAACAAGGATGAGCCTTATATATATAAGAAGATTGCAGGACGAACTGTCATATTCATAGTCTTGTACGTGGACGACATTCTCTTGATAGGAAATAACATTCTTATGCTATAATCGGTCAAGATGTTCTTGTCACAAAGGTTTTCCATGAATGACCTGGGTGATGCCTCCTACATTCTGGGGATAAAGATCTACAGAGATAGATCCAAGAGATTGTTGGAACTTTCACAGTTCAGGTACATAGAGGCTATACTAAAGAGATTTAGTATAGAAGATTCTGAGCGTGGTAATATACCCGCATTGCACGGAATCATTCTCTACAAAGAGATGTCTCCTAACACTGATGAGGAGATAGTTCGCAAGAGCATTGTATCCTACGCTTCGGCGGTAGGATCTATAACGTATGAGATGCTATGTACCAGACCAGATATAGCTTACGCGCTTAGCATGGTGAGCCAGTATCAGTCGAACCCAGGAGAGAACCACTGGACAGCAGTGAAGAACACTCTTAAATACCTGAGAAGGACTAAGGAACTGTTCTTGGTGTACGGTAATGGGGACCTCCATGTGGAGTCCTTTACCGACTCGAACTTCCAGAGTGACAAGGATGACAGAAAGTCTATCTCGGGTTTTGTGTATACCCTCAACGGAGGTACGGTCTGTTGGAAGAGCTCCAAACAGGACACCGTCGCAGACTCGATGATGGAGGCTGACTACATTGCTGCCAATGATGACACAAAAGAAGCGGTCTGGATAAAGAAGTTCATTACTGAACTTGAGGTGGTTTCGTCCATTGTTAACCCAATACCTTTGTATTGTGACAATAATAGGGTTATGGCTTTAGCGAAAGAACCTTGGTCCTATCAGAAATCCAGACACATCTTGAGGCGGTATTGATCAGGGAGATTGTTGATCGCCAGGAGATCGAGGTGCGGAGAGTTGACACGAAAGAAAACACGACGGATCCATTCACCAAGGCCTTCCCTCAAGCACAGTTCGAGAGATTATTCGAGATGTTGGGTATGCAATACGCAAACAACTGGCTTTAGAGCAGATGTTGGGTACTCGATACGCCAATATATGGCCTTAGTGCAAGTGGAAGATTGTTGGATATGTATGACCTAGAGGCCATTATTGTATATGTATACAAGTGGATGCTGGACATATGTATGTACAAGACAATCTTGCTTGATATGATAGTATGCTATTTGGTTTGTCTTTATCTTAACATGTGCATATGTTTTACTTGTTATTACGTATCGTTAATACATGTTGATAAAGCGTATAAGATATTGTTTGACTACCAACGTTATGATGGCAATCATACTTGTGGGAGCTGGATAGTCGATAAGCACATGCTTAAATATCCCTAGTCGTGGGAGCATCGAGACATGGCATCGATGCTCCGGAGTAGACTGGTGTATACGTTTCTACACCCTGATGATGGGCGATGGTTGGTCCTGTAGCCATTGGTCTTTGGCACCTAAGATCGTATACATATGCTCACTGGGGGTGAGTACACTGAACGGACTCACTGAGAACTGCCTAGACGGTATTATACCAATCGTCAGATAGCAGTTCTCTGGTGACATGAGTACAGATTGTCTGTCGACATGAGGTCGTCATTTTTCTCGTGTGAGTTCCCACCGTGCTATGATTATTACCATACCACGGCTCTACTGAGTCGTGCAAATAGATTTTAGTTGGGTACAGTCCTGAGCCACATGGAGGCGGTGAGCGATTGTCAGGGATTCGTTTCTCCCGGTATAGGGAGTCGAAGTCGCGCTGTGTTCGATTGGCTAACACCATAAGAGCCTGACCAGGGCGGACTGAGAATTACTGATAGGTAGATCAGTAGATTCTAGGATGGTCTTGAGCTACATCGGTACGACTTGTGAGGTTATCAGGGGTCTAACGTTTTCCACCCTTTAGACCAAGCATGCGATACTTTCAAACGAACAGACCAGACTGTACGGCGATTGTCACGGATAGGCTCAGTAAGAGTTCGGATGAGCTTGCTCGTTTGCCTTCTTTTTGACAAGTACGTGGGTAGCCGTTACGTACAGCTAGTGCCGCTGACATGCTTGTGGTTAACCTACTACCAGCATACTGTCGAGTTTTTAGAGTCCCATAAAGAGGGTTTCCCTGGTCCAGGCGAAACGATTAAGAGACCGTATGGTTTTACTGTTAGTCCATATTGCGACCCCCGGTTCTTACGGGGAGGCGGAAACGGTATAAAAAACAAATTTTTATCGCAAGAGGCAACATGGACTAAACAAGGTCGGGATCGTGTCTAAACTAAACTAGCAAATACGCTAAAAGGAGTTAGCTACTATGGAAGATGGTTATACCTAAACTTGAACTCCTTCTTCTTGAAATCTTGTAGAGGTTGATGGTTCTCTTTTGTCGCCTTCTTCCGTCGAAGATGGATCCACCTCGAAGGCTCGACCTTTGGGCTCTTTCTCGTACTTGGAGTGAACTAGAATCGCCGGCTTGCTAGACCCTTGATCCTAGAGTGAGTAGAGAGTGTCTAAGGGTTGCTTTTGTTTTTCAAGAGAAGGATTCTCAACTCATGAGAAGGTTTCTCTTGACTAGAGGAAGAAGAAGATGAAGTGAAGAGAGAGAGTGAGAATGATAGAATGAGCTATATTTTTTCTTTCTTGCAACCATAATGCAAAAGAAAAGAATTATCTAATAATAATAATTGAAAATGAGAATAGTTGATGGCAATTTGGAATGACCACAACCATGCTTCATTTAAAAATGTAAGCATAAATCAAGGAAGACTTTTGAAGCATGATGGTGGTCAACTTTCAACCATGGTCAACAAGTCAACCATGGTCAACAAGTCAACAAAATCAACCATAACAAAATTCTCATTTAATTACTATTATAAATAGATAATCCATAAATCCATTAGGGTTTGGAAAAAGATAACTGTCAACTGTGCATACGCACCCGTTCCGAAACCCTAATGAAATACCTCATCCTCCGCCTCAAGCAACTGTGCATACACACCTGCATTCTCGTTCCGAGGAACAAGAATACCAAGATATAAAAGCAACCCCAAATATATATACCAGTATCTGGCTCAAACCAGAGCCTGCCAGTATAATCCGTCCGGACTCCAAACGTGCACAAGTGCGCGGATGAGAACGAACCCTGTCGCAAAACCATGCGACCTCTACTCTGTTTTGCCCAGAGGCGAATACCCTCTGTGTGGGACTCTAAAGACTCGACACTACGCTGGCAGTGGGTTTAACCACAGACCGCAAGCGGCACTAGCTGTGCATAACGGTCCCCAGGTAGATGTCGACAAGAAGGCTGACGAGGTGAAACCCCATCTGAACTCCTACTGAGTCTGAATGTGACAGTCTCCGTACAGTCCGGTCTGTTCGTCTGATACATCGCATGGCGGGCCTAGGGGGTGGTAAACGTCAGTCCCCCAATAGCGGTACAAGTCGTGCCGGAGCGAAGCCCAAAACACCCTGAGATAACACTGGAAACCTACCAGTATATCTCGATTGCCCTGGCCAGGGACTACTCGTGTAATGGCTCTCCTAGACACAGCGCGATGTCAACCCCCAATACCGGGAGAGACGAATCCTGTCTAACCGTCACTGCCTCCAAGTGCTTCGGGACTGCACCCAACCGCCACCTGTTTGCACGACTCCTTTGAGCCGTGGTAGGGTAGTGATCAAAGTGCAGTGGGAACACACTTGAGGCGAAGTGCCAGTGTCAAGTCAGCGGACTAAGCTGTACTCATGTCACCTGGGAACTGATGACTGACGATAGGTATAATACCAACCTGTCAGTTCCCGACGAGTCCTGTCCAGTGTACTCGTAACCCAACGAGCACCCGTATACTATCTCCAGTACGACGTACTGATGGCTGTGGGACAGACCATCTCCCACACTGGGATGAGAAGCGCATACGCTAGTCTACTCCGGAGTATCGATGCCCTGTCTCGATAGTCCTGCGACTAGGGCCCTGTATAAGGATGTGCCTATAGATTACCCAGCCCCCACTAGTGTGACTGCCATCACAACGCTGGTAATCAAGCAAAGATCCTAAGGGCTCCACTAATGCGTATAAGTGATATACTGAAATAAACACAAGTACACATTGAAGTAGAAACAAACCAAGTAGCATACTACTATTTTGAGCAAGATTGTATATACAAGGTGAATATCCCAAGCATCCATTAAGTAATATACAAACTAGTATGATACAGTAATGGCCTCTAGGGCATATACACTAACAATCTCCCACTTGCACTAAGGCCATGTACTGGCGTATCGAAGACCTATCATCTCGATCAGCCGCTCGAACTGAGTCTGGGGCAAGGCCTTGGTGAATGGATCTGCAGTGTTGTCTTCTGAAGTGACTCTCCGAACCTCGATCTCCTTACGATCCACGATCTCCCTGATCAGGTGATACCGCCTCAAGATGTGCCTGGATCTCTGATGGGACCTGGGTTCCTTCGCTAAAGCTATAGCCCCGTTGTTGTCGCAATACAGAGGTATTGGATCAACAATGGACGGAACCACCTGAAGTTCTTTCAAGAACTTCCTCATCCAGACAGCTTCTTTTGCGGCATCAGATGCAGCGATGTATTCCGCTTCCATCGTCGAGTCTGCAACGGTTTCCTGTTTGGAACTCTTCCAACACACCGCCCCTCCATTGAGGGTGAAGACAAAACCCGACATGGACTTGGAATCATCCTTGTCACTCTGGAAGCTGGAGTCAGCAAAGGCCTCGATCTGGAGGTCTTTTCCGCCATACACCAAGAACATCTCCTTAGTCCTTCTCAGGTACTTGAGAATGTTCTTTACTGCTATCCAATGTTTCTCCCCAGGGTTTGACTGATACCGGCTTACTACACTCAGTGCATAAGCTACATCCGGTCAGGTACACAACATCGCATACATTATAGAGCCTACCGCAGAAGCGTAGGGTATAATAGACATGCGATCCCTCTCCAAATCAGTCTTGGGAGACATCTCTTTAGAGAGGGTGATCCCGTGACAAGCCGGTAGGTTACCGCGCTTGGAATCTTCCATACTGAATCTTTTCACTATGGTGTCGATGTACCTGGACTGAGAAAGTCCCAATATCCTCTTGGATCTATCACGATGGATCCGGATCCCTAGGATGTATGAGGCATCACCCAGGTCTTTCATGGAGAACCTTTGTGACAAGAATCCCTTGACAGATTGTAGCATAGGAATGTCATTTCCTATTAAGAGAATGTCATCCACGTATAAAACGAGGAATACTACAGTTCTCGCTACAAATCTACTATAGATGCATGGTTCATCTGGATTTTTGATAAAGCCAAATTCTTTGACTGTCTCATCAAAACAGATGTTCCAACTCCGCGATGCCTGCTTTAGTCCATAGATGGACTTAAGCAACTTGCACACCTTTCCGCTGCTCCCACTCTGAATGAAACCCTCTGGCTGATCCATATAGACACACTCCTCTAAATTTCCATTTAGAAAAGCTGTCTTTACGTCCATTTGCCAGATCTCATAATCGTGGAAGGCAGCAATGGCAAGAAGGATCCGAATGGATTTCAGCATGGCTACTGGAGAAAAGGTTTCGTCGTAGTCCAAGCCAGGTCTTTGACGAAAACCCTTTGCTAGCAGCCTAGCTTTATAGGTCTCAACCTGTCCATCTACACCAATCTTCCTTTTGAAGATCCACTTGCATCCTACGGGTTTTACCCCGTCTGGAGCAATGTCCAACGTCCATACCTTGTTGGTGTATATGGACTCCATTTCGGTCCGCATTGCATCCAGCCATCTCACTGAGTCAACGCTCTGAACGGCCTGCTGGAAGCTAGTAGGCTCATCATAATCTATGATGCAATCCTCTCTATCCCCGTCTATGAGAAAACCGCAGTATCTCTCGGGCGGATGAGACTGCCTACTACTCCTGCGGAGCGGCGTAGGAATGTCCTGTTCTGTTGAACCCTCTGGTTCCACCAAGCTTTCAGTAACAGTCTGTGGTTCTGGAATTTCTTCCAGCTCTACTGCGCTCCCACTTATTTCTTTTTCTATGAACTGGTGTTCTAGAAAGTGGGCATGACGAGAAACAAGAACTTTTTTGTTCCTCTTCACAGTAGAAGAAATATCCCTTGGAATTCTTTGGATATCCCACAAACTTGCACAGTACTGAGCGTGCCTCGAGCTTGTCCGCATGCTGCTTTTTGATAAAAGCTGGACTTCCCCATATCTTAATGTGATTAAGATGGGGTCTCTTCCCACACCACATCTCAAATGGCGTGGTAGGCACAGTCTTAGTGGGGACTCGGTTCAAAAGGTATGCGGCTGATTCTAGCGCATATCCCCAGAATGATCGCGGTAACTCAGCGTTACTCATCATGGACCGCACCATATCCAATAGGGTGCGGTTCCGTCTCTCCGATACACCGTTATGTTGCGGGGTGTAAGGAGGAGTAAGCTGAGAGAGAATTCCGTTCTCTTTTAAATAGTCCAGGAATTCGGCACTTAAGTATTCTCCACCTCGATCCGATCTTAGAATCTTAATACTTTTGCCGGTCTGTTTCTCTACTTCATTCTTATACTCCTGGAATTTTCCAAAGGCCTCGGACTTATGTTTCATTAAGAAGACATAACCGTACCTTGAGAAGTCATCCGTAAAAGTAATGAAGTAAGAATGTCCGCTTCGGGCATGTGTAGACATTGGACCGCACACGTCACTGTGTACGAGTCCCAAGAGCTCGCTCGCTCTTACTCCATGTCCAGTAAACGGAGTCTTTGTCATCTTTCCTTTGAGACAAGATTGACAAGTGGCATATGATTGATATTCGAACGCATTCAAATATCCTTCTGTATGCAACTTAGTCAACCTTCTCTCATTGATGTGACCCAATCTACAATGCCATAAGAAAGTCTGATTTATTTCTGGAGACTTTCTTTTGTGCGTATTCTGGACATTGAAAATCTGTGGTTGGTTTAACACGTATATACCATTACTCAGAGTACCTGACCCAATCAATACTTGATTAAGGTGAATGTTTACAACATTACTTACAAACGCAAATTCATAACCTTCTTTAGAAACTAAAGATACAGAAATGATATTACAAGTTGCGTTGGGTACAAAAAAGCAATTACGCAAAACCAAAACATGTCCATCTGACATTCCCAGGTGATAGTCCCCCACGGCTTTAGCATCCATGCTAGCTCCGTTCGCAACTCTGAGGGTCATGTCACCTGCCTTCAAATCCCTACGGTTTCTCAACGCCTGCAAAGAATTACAGATATGAGATCCTGATCCGGTATCCAATACCCAGGAAGTAGAGTTTATTGAAAGACAGTTTTCAATAACATACACACCTGAAGCTGAAGCTGCAACCTGCTTCAATTCCTGTGTTCTGGCCTTCCAGGCCCTGCAATCATTCTTCCAGTGTCCTTTCTTATGACAAAAGAAGCATTCTTCCTTATCCACAAGCTTCCCCGCTATCTTTGTTGCTTTACCTTTTCCCTTCGTATCCACTTTACTAACACTGCCCCTTGGTTTGGCGGGGGCCTTCTTCTTCTTTCCCTTGGCTTTCGCCTTGGACCTAGAAGAAGATGATCCTCCTACAAACAAAGTGGATGTATCCCTACTTTTCTGTAGGGTGCCCTCTGCGCTCCTCAGCATGTTGAGGAGCTCTGATAGTTCAACCTCTTTTTCTTGTAGGTTGAAGTTCAGTATAAACTGGGCGTAAGTGGAAGGAAGGGACTGGAGAACTATATCCGTATATAGCTCACTCTCCAATGTGATCCCTAGGTCAGCGAGCTCCTCAATGTAGCCGATCATCTTTAGCACGTGCTCGGCTACTGATGATCCGACGGCCATCTTTGTCGAAAACAACTTTTTCGACGCTTCGTATCTTGCGATACGTGATTGCTCTCCATACAGTTCTTTTGTATGGAGCAATATGGACTCCATGTCCATATTCTCATGCCTCCTCTGATGTTCGTTGTCCATCGAGGCAAGCAGGAGGCACTTGGCCTTCGCGCTATCAATCTCCCAAGTCTTGCGGATTTCCTTATCCGCGACGCTGGAAGTTGGACCAGGGACAGGGGGAGCTTTGGTGGTAAGAAGATACCCCAGCTTGTCATAAGTGATTGCTATCTTGACATTCCTGAGCCAATCTTTGTAGTTTGGCCCTGTCAGTTTGTTTTTATCTAGGAGTAACTTAAGTCCAGTCATGTTGATTGGTCGCTGCAATTAGGAGAGAGAAGAAGAAACACTCAGCATGATGCTCTTGCAAGTTTAGAGTGGTTTTTAGTTTGTCTAAACAGGATGGCTCCCACTGTTTCTCGAATCCCTCCTCAAACCATAAAGGAAGAATTAGTCAGGATCAATCCCACCGTACAATACTTGCTTAACCGTTCAGCCAGGCCGGTGTCGGTACTTCGAGGGAGGTTTTCCAACGCTTTCGCGAAGTTCCTTAATTAAAGAACCTCTTTTCCCTGGGGGCGTAACCCCGCTAACACCTTTCTAGGCACCTACTAGGTTTATAGCATTGATCGTTAAGTGAGAAATTTCCCGAGGAGTAGCATATACTCACAGTAGGATCGGGATCCAAATATCATCGCGTGACGAAACTGAAGGAATCCTACCAGAATCACCACACTCCAAATGGTATGCAAATCTAGCAAGTTTCAGTACTTATGAAACTCCCGATGTGGATTTTTGCCCCATGCTCTTATGACCTTGACTTTGGCCAAAATATCATAAGTCACATGTCAAGTTCTGCCCGTCACTATCCAGGTTAATTTGGATCCATCCGTACCTACCCTTGACTTTGGCCAAAATGGCAGCACGACTGTCCCAAACCAACGCATCTATCTATGCTACACATGAACACCCAATAGCTACCAATCACTATGCCTTGACTTTGGCCAAAATACATAGCTTGAATACTATTGCCTATTCATGCGAAGCGACGGAGGGCTACGAATGGTTTTGGCGAAACCGTGAACGTAGTGAACTTGATTTAATCGATGGAACGAGATAGCTTTTAGAAGGAGTGGCTCAATCTCCGCATTTAAAAGTTAGTTTTGAAAAGAACCGAGTGGTTTTTCGAAAGTGTTCCATCGACTTAAACTTGGTTTATTATCTTGCATTAGTTCTTTTAATGCGTGATATTCTTGCATTAGTACTTTTAATGCGTCCCATCATTTAATCCTACCATTGCAGAAAACAACCAAAATATGACGTACGCTTATGCCATTCGCATTCGCCACGGGGCCCCGTCATTACCCGTTAGGTTACTTAACTAACGACAGAGCGGGGGCTGGGCTAGCGCGTCTGTAAAACATAAGCAACGCCTAAATAGAAAGCAATGATAGACATTTCAGATCACAGATAAATACATTGGATATACTAGCAATCTGTAATTTGTACGAGCCTGTAACAAAAACAGATAACACGGTCGCGGTGAATAGCCAAAACCCCACCCAAGACCCCTACGGGTGCGGCAAACTACCCGCCAAGTCCTCGGTAGTTTGTGCACCCCTCCATGGGTCTATCCTAGGAGCAAAAACAGTAAAAGGAATTATACAATGACGGCTACAACCCCGACCCGGTTGTGCGGCCAAACAAATAATATAATTACATCAATTTACATTTACAATGAATTGCAAGAAAAGAAAACTCTCGTCTCACAACCCCCCGGCTATTCACCCGCGACAATCCAACATATTTATATACACAATCCAGCACATTACAGATCATGTATAACCCCGACTAATCGTCTTATAGCGATTAGCCGACGTTCAATACATGCAAACATCACAGATATAACCATCATAGTCAAAGTGTAGTGAAGTTCGGAAAAAATACGGAATTATAGGACCCCAAAAGGAAATTTCTTTTCTGCAAAATCTGGGCACATATAATATATTTCAAAAATCCCAAAACCAACACACAAACACACTGCACGAAAAACGATGCAGAGAAGACACCAAGTCGCGGCGGTTCCGCGGCGGCTAAGAAGGCTCACGCGGCGGAAGCGCGGCACTTTGGGCGAATCACTGTATCGTTTTTCTTGGGTGTTCACAAAAAACCCTGAGCCGAATTTACAAGTGTAAAGTTTTTAATTTTGAGCAGAAAAAATTTCAACAGAAACTCAGTTTTTGTGATTTTCCGGTTTTGTGATTTTTTCGGTTCCGAACTTCGTTACACTTCACTACCAAGCTAGTTTAAGTTTAGTTAGGCTCTGATACCACTGTTAGTCCATATTGCGACCCCCGGTTCTTACGGGGAGGCGGAAACGGTATAAAAAACAAATTTTTATCGCAAGAGGCAACATGGACTAAACAAGGTCGGGATCGTGTCTAAACTAAACTAGCAAATACGCTAAAAGGAGTTAGCTACTATGGAAGATGGTTATACCTAAACTTGAACTCCTTCTTCTTGAAATCTTGTAGAGGTTGATGGTTCTCTTTTGTCGCCTTCTTCCGTCGAAGATGGATCCACCTCGAAGGCTCGACCTTTGGGCTCTTTCTCGTACTTGGAGTGAACTAGAATCGCCGGCTTGCTAGACCCTTGATCCTAGAGTGAGTAGAGAGTGTCTAAGGGTTGCTTTTGTTTTTCAAGAGAAGGATTCTCAACTCATGAGAAGGTTTCTCTTGACTAGAGGAAGAAGAAGATGAAGTGAAGAGAGAGAGTGAGAATGATAGAATGAGCTATATTTTTTCTTTCTTGCAACCATAATGCAAAAGAAAAGAATTATCTAATAATAATAATTGAAAATGAGAATAGTTGATGGCAATTTGGAATGACCACAACCATGCTTCATTTAAAAATGTAATCATAAATCAAGGAAGACTTTTGAAGCATGATGGTGGTCAACTTTCAACCATGGTCAACAAGTCAACCATGGTCAACAAGTCAACAAAATCAACCATAACAAAATTCTCATTTAATTACTATTATAAATAGATAATCCATAAATCCATTAGGGTTTGGAAAAAGATAACTGTCAACTGTGCATACGCACCCGTTCCGAAACCCTAATGAAATACCTCATCCTCCGCCTCAAGCAACTGTGCATACACACCTGCATTCTCGTTCCGAGGAACAAGAATACCAAGATATAAAAGCAACCCCAAATATATATACCAGTATCTGGCTCAAACCAGAGCCTGCCAGTATAATCCGTCCGGACTCCAAACGTGCACAAATGCGCGGATGAGAACGAACCCTGTCGCAAAACCATGCGACCTCTACTCTGTTTTGCCCAGAGGCGAATACCCTCTGTGTGGGACTCTAAAGACTCGACACTACGCTGGCAGTGGGTTTAACCACAGACCGCAAGCGGCACTAGCTGTGCATAACGGTCCCCAGGTAGATGTCGACAAGAAGGCTGACGAGGTGAAACCCCATCTGAACTCCTACTGAGTCTGAATGTGACAGTCTCCGTACAGTCCGGTCTGTTCGTCTGATACATCGCATGGCGGGCCTAGGGGGTGGTAAACGTCAGTCCCCCAATAGCGGTACAAGTCGTGCCGGAGCGAAGCCCAAAACACCCTGAGATAACACTGGAAACCTACCAGTATATCTCGATTGCCCTGGCCAGGGACTACTCGTGTAATGGCTCTCCTAGACACAGCGCGATGTCAACCCCCAATACCGGGAGAGACGAATCCTGTCTAACCGTCACTGCCTCCAAGTGCTTCGGGACTGCACCCAACCGCCACCTGTTTGCACGACTCCTTTGAGCCGTGGTAGGGTAGTGATCAAAGTGCAGTGGGAACACACTTGAGGCGAAGTGCCAGTGTCAAGTCAGCGGACTAAGCTGTACTCATGTCACCTGGGAACTGATGACTGACGATAGGTATAATACCAACCTGTCAGTTCCCGACGAGTCCTGTCCAGTGTACTCGTAACCCAACGAGCACCCGTATACTATCTCCAGTACGACGTACTGATGGCTGTGGGACAGACCATCTCCCACACTGGGATGAGAAGCGCATACGCTAGTCTACTCCGGAGTATCGATGCCCTGTCTCGATAGTCCTGCGACTAGGGACCTGTATAAGGATGTGCCTATAGATTACCCAGCCCCCACTAGTGTGACTGCCATCACAACGCTGGTAATCAAGCAAAGATCCTAAGGGCTCCACTAATGCGTATAAGTGATATACTGAAATAAACACAAGTACACATTGAAGTAGAAACAAACCAAGTAGCATACTACTATTTTGAGCAAGATTGTATATACAAGGTGAATATCCCAAGCATCCATTAAGTAATATACAAACTAGTATGATACAGTAATGGCCTCTAGGGCATATACACTAACATTTACGTGCAGGGTTTCGATCATATACGTATACTAACTACATGGATTTTGTTCGGATGGATAATACTGGAGGGCTTAGAATTAAGCCGCATTCTAGTATTATACTATTGGATTATTTTATCTCTTCGTATTCGTATTTTGTAGTACGAATATTGGTATGTATATACGGCGGGGGTATTCTAGTAATTTCACTAGAATGCTTCTAAAAGAAGACACATTATTTTGTTTTAAATCCATTTGTTTAAATGGATAATGAGATGGAAGAATGAGGTATTATTGAAGCATGGTTGAAGCATGGCTACTTTGGCTGACTCATTCGTTTATATAACTTTTAAAGCATGTCACATTATTTTTAATGAAAAAGGATATGATATTAGCAACACTTAGTCATTCTTCACAAGTTGCTTCATTCTACACTTAGCTTTCTCTTTCCTCCTTTGCTCTCTTCTTGTTCCTCAAACCCTAACCCTCTCATGAGTTGAGATACCATGGGTTTATGAGATATATTAATCCAATAAACATTCTCTATATCTACTAAACCACTTAGATTAACAAACTAGGTGCTTTAGTTACTTCAAGTTTGAGGTTGGAGCTTGAACCATATACTCTTGGGTGGATCGTCTTCGACACAAGGAGACCGACGACCAAGCTCGATCCATACAAACAAGGAGCTTAAGAAGTGGATAAGAAGACTCAAAGGACTTGTTCATTAAGTTATAATCACTTTCACAGAAGATTAGTACCTTTGTAAGTTTTGTTATCTAGGGCTTACGGTAGATCTTGGGGATTAGTCGGTGTTGCCCGCTTAAAAATTGTTTTTTGAAATTCTGTCTCTCTACAAATCTAGTAGAGTGTGTGACATCACCTAACACTATGAATTCTCGCTACATATTTTGTTTGTATATCTTGTTTTGGTTCTTAACCCGGATTAGTTCTCTTTTGTTTTGGAATTTCAAGATGTTTGTTTTCTTCTTTATTATCTCCTCTACTTTTTTTCTCCCTTACATATGTTTAGATTCCTTTAAGAGTTTTGATGAGTTTTTCTAGAATATTAGTTTATATTTGAATCATGTTCGAAAACAAAATTTTCTTCAAAATTTTTTTAGACTGATTTAAACTTGTCCAGATGTTTGGTTGAGTTTTGTTCAGACGTTTTCTTTTGAAAAATGTCTGAACGTAACTTGGACAAACGTCTGACCTAGAGTTTCATGGGTATATATATATGTTTTGTTTTTGATATTTTATCTCTCTCTTTCTCATATTCATCAGCCGCGTCTCATTTCTCAAATCCTAACCAAAATCCCTAGCCTTCTTCTATCGATTCTTCAGGAAGATTTCCCATCATATTCGAATTTTTCCCTCTTTAATCAAAACCCTAATTTCATCTCTCTCTCTCTCTTAAAGATTTATCCTCCATCATTGGCTCCCAAGCTTGCTACCCAAGGAGATTTTGGTAAGAAGAGACATCGGGGAGAAGGATTTTCCCAAGTGCTAGTTTCGATCAACGGTTCTTTCTCAATATTTCTTGTAAGAGGTTGTTCTCATCTATCCAAGCCTAAAAGGTAATCTTGGGTTTTGGAATTACCTTGCTTGATTATAAGAAGTATTATTTACCTAATCTCTTTAGAACTCAAGGTTGGGTTAATTATGCTTCCATTGATGAACCCTTCTTTCCCAATCTTGTAAGATTTTTCTTCGCCAATCTCTACGTTTCAAACACCGATGAAATCATCTTAAACTCTTATGTACATGGCAAGAAAATTGTTGTTAATGAAGCTCTTCTCTAAAAACTTCTTGGAGTTCCATCCGGTGGAGATATTATCCACCCTTTCAACCTTGAGAACTATCTCTTTTATCCCGGAGATTGGAATCCGGTATTCACAACCAATTTCCTTCATAGTAAGCCGGTCCACCCTCTCTACGCTTCTATGGCTAAATTGAAATTTGAAGTTAAAGTCGTCGGCAATACTCTCGGGAATGTGATTCTTTGTAAACCGGAAGATAGGGGATTTTAAAGGGTGTCATAAGCTCTTGATCTTTCTTTTTTGGCACCATGTCAAAATAAATCTCCCCAAGATCATCTTAGAAGTAATCTCGTCGGTTAGAAACTTTAGAACTTCAAAGAACCTGGATTTTGGAATTATTTTCATAAGGATATTCAGGCATTTCATTGTTCCTTTGGAAGGGCAACAGTTAGGCACCATGGATGCACCACTCGACATGCACACCATAAATCTGATGAAATCCACGGCTGAGCGTGCGATGAAACGGGGCAGTGTGGAAGAGGATGATGAGGCGGAAGATGCTCCCAATCAACCTATGAACGATCCCAATGTTGCAAGTATTTTTGATCGCTTCGACCCTTTGGAGCGAGAGGTGAGATATGTGAGGGCTAATCAAGAAACTCTGGTCGAAAACATAGAATACATGAGAAGAGAAAACCGCATGTCCCACGAATTTATGATGACATACTTAGGAGAGCAATTTAGAAATATCAATGCTAGTTTTGAGGGTTTTCAAGACGGCAAGGGCGGGAGTTCAAAAGGAAAGAGTACCAAGGATGGGAATGGTGATAATGTCAGTTGGGATACAGTGAAGAGTGACAATGATGGTGGGGATGAAAACCAGTAAGGAGATGGGAGATGGGATCTTTTCTTTGATGTATTTGTTTTGTTTTGATTAGTGTTTTGTTTAAGAACGATAAAAAAAATTGATGGGCTTGTTTGAAGGCACTTATGGCTTTTAGTCAATGAATCGCTTCTTTAATTTATTTTCTTGGTTTTATTATGAGATTGATAGATCATTGAGCATATTATCATTTGATTTATTTTTACTATGCTCATGATCATGTGTTTGATACTATACTCATTGAATATGAAAATCAATGGTGGTTTTGCGTATTTAAGAAGTTTTTCATAACCTTGTGAATTTTGGTCTATGTTTGTGACTTACAATAGTTGGGTTTGTGCTCTTGAACTTATTTTTTTCACATTTGATGTTTTTTGTGTGCAAACTTACTCGATATGGGTTATAAGATATTTTATCTTTCTAATTCATACTCTTGTGCCTAATGTGTATTATATCTTTGAGTACATGAGTTGTAGAAAGCCACACACAAGATGATGTAAAATACAAGCTTTGGAGAAAATATTGCTCAAGATTGGTATATCTAACTTCTCCATTGATTCTTGTGGATTATATGATAGATTGCTTATGAGGTCCAATAGATACTATATTAGCTTAAGTATTATCTTACCAAAATGGTCTCCGCAACCTTCGTTAGGGGAACCCAATTATGGATTTGTTATTTATAACATATACTAGGATCTAGCGGAGTGTGTTTAAGGCCTTCATGGGTTTGCTGACACTAAAGATGAGAAAACCCTATTTTTCTATATCTTTATGTCATGTTTTACACCATATGATATTATAACTTGCTTATATGTTTTATATGGTTATCTTGCATGTATTGCTTACTATTGCTTATCCTTTATACATGTTTGTTGATATGCGCCATATGCTTGTTTTTCAAAATTATTCAAACATTTAATTTTAACTCTTGCTCATATCAACTCCTATTAGTCTCCTATTCATATATTTAGGGGGAGTTACTCAAATGTTTAATTTACCTTTGGTGTATGAATGGATCTAAGGGGTAATTCAAACGTTTTACTTTCTAGAACACTCTTTTTTATTATGTCAAAAAAGGAGAGAGTAATAGGTTCGTATCAATATATTAAAATTATTCAAACGTTAACTTTAGTATATTGATCTTTTATCGATTATTGAAGATTATTCAAACGTCTGATTCTCAATATATCGATATTTTCTATTAATATTTTGACATCATCAAAAAGGGGGAGATTGATGGCTTATGGATTTTCATAATACTACTATTTAGTTTTGATAATATTATACAATAATAATAAATCTATACATATGTTTCATATTGCATACTTTATAACTCTGCATATGAGTTTGGTTGTGTTTGAGAAATATTTCAGGATATCAACCGACACAAGCTTATGATGGAGGATGGAGAAAATTAAGCTTAAAACGGCAAATCTATTGGATGCTGGAGGTTAATGGACTAGAGTTTCTCAATGATCACATTCAAGGTTCATGAAGCCAAGGGGCCAAAATCCAACTTTAAAAGAATTCAAGAAATCGAAGATTCAAGAGCTCGTATTAAGATATTGGAAAGTTCAAGATTTGACAAACGAACGATATCGACATAGGAAATCATTGTGAGTACTCATGTATATGAAAAATATCACATTAAGCTCTTGCACACACTCTTCATATGATTTTTGAAAAACTTGCGTTGGTTTTTATTTAAAATTCTTTTCAAAAACCAAGTTAAAATGTGTCTGAAAAATCCTTCTTCAGACGTGTGCACAACTGTTCTTCAGACGTCTGTCATGTTTTCAAAAAAAACATGCACAAGTTTCAAATATCAGTTTTTTCTTCAAAACAAACGTCTAAAGTTTACCAGAACAAACGTCTGGATGTTTTCTGAGCTATCATTGTTTAAAACATTTGATAGAACAAACGTCTGTAGTTGCTTCTTTATATGTATGTTTGTTCTCTAGATTTTCATTGACCTGAAATTTTTTATAGAACAAACGTCTATAGTTGCTTCTTCATATGTCTGTTTGTTCTCTGGATTTTCATTAACATAAAACATTTTTCAGAATAAACGTCTGTCAAACCTTCTTTAGACATCTGGTTGTTTTCTGTGTTTTCATAACATTTAAACTTTTTGTGAGAGCAAACGTCTAAACCTATTTAGCATAAGCGTCTAAAGGTTTAAAACTTTGAAAACCTTTTCTTCTTTGGACGTGTGCTACTTGTGCTTCAAACGTCTGTTTGTTCTCTATGCTTTCATTGGCCATGTTTTGAAAACCACGAAAACATCTGAAGGTATTTTAGACAAACGTCTAATACTCAAAATCATTTGAAAATATTTCTTCTTCAGACGTTAATGTCTCCTTCTTCAGACGTCTGTTTGCCTTCTGTGCTTTTATGCCTTCTTGTAAAAACTATCGGCAAACGTCTGAAGCTTTTAAAAACAAACGTCTAAAGCTTTTTTCTAGCCGTTGTTGATCCTTCTTCAGACGTCTGTCTGGTTGAATTTCAGACGTCTAATAACGGCTCTTTTTGACTGATTTGATTTGTAACGACTAGTTTTTCTTGAGTTGTATTTATTGAGATTTGCTTTGGGTTTTGAAGAGCCAACACTTGCAAAATTATTCTGAAAGATTCCAAAGCCTTTTCTCATCTCTTGTGAGAGCAAAAACTTGATTTTGATTATTCTTTCTCTCACACACTCAAAAGATCAAAAAGCTTAATTTGATTATTCCATACTCATTGAAGTATTAGTGTGAGCTTTAAGAGAAACTCTTTTGAGAGCATTTGTGCCTAATTGTAAACCCTCTTCTTGTCTTTGTGTGAGGATAACTTGAGTGCAAGAGAGTCCTCTGTAAAAGAGAAGAGTGAGAAAAGTTTTTCTTTCTTTGTGTGAGGATCCTTGAGTGCAAGTGGTGCCTTTGTAAGGAAGAAGAACTTGTTGGTCTCGGTGAAGACGTGGTGTAAGAAATTGCGAGGTCGCAACGTGTTGTCTCGGTGGATACGTGTTTTAGTGGAACAGGCTCGTACGTCTAAAGAAAGAGAACTAGGAGATCTCCTGAACCTCTCTAAATCCTACGTGTTTGCAATTGATTGTGTTTGCAATTTCTTACTCTCTATTTTTAAGCTTCATAATGTAGAGATTGCTCAATTGCATATTTGTTCCCTATATGTTCTTTACTTGCTCTTAATATTTCTCTTGCTATATATGTGTTGCTTTCACCACATTGGTGTTTGCTTAGCCATTATCCTATATTGGTATATCGCTTGTTAAGCTTGCATTTGTGATATTTCGATTAGCAAGAGTTTATTTTTTTTAATTTGAGTATATCGGTAGCTTATTCCTATTCACCGCCCTAGGAATAACTTTCTGGGAAAATGAATTTATAATTTATAATTCAAGTCAATTAGGGGCAGATCAGCGGTCGATTTTGGGCCGTTCGATTAGATTTTTTATAGGCACGATTGTCTTTCCACATAGATTAATATGAGGTGTAGGGTTTCATATTTCGAAGATTCTGAAGGCACGCAACAATATCTAACAAAGCAATTAGATAAGATTTTCATAGCTGTTAGCAAGTTGATTCTCTTGTATCTTTTATTACTTATTCTCCAAACTTCCTTAGCCCTATATATGCACTTATATAGCCCTAAGGTTTCATTTCTCTCTCATAGTATTCAAGTTAGGGTTTTTAAGGAGAAGAGATCGAGTTATATTGTAGCTTTCTTATGAATATTAATAAAACTTTAGTTTTCTTTAATATCATGAGCAACCAATTTTTCTTCTAGGTGTTTTTATTTACAATTTTTATGGGTTGATGTTCTTATTTCTCTTTTTTTCTATGTTTTGATTGTGAATCTCTCTTATGATTTTATTATTATCTTTATAGTTATGCATCTAATAAACTAATCTAGTAATGAAAGATGACGCCTTGAACGAGATGAGAGAAATGTGATAACACCGATAATTTAATTAAGTTGATAATAATTGATACTTAGAAAATTAATTAAGGAAGATAAGATAATAATTTAAATATAAGAGATTCAATCGAAGTAATTTAAAGGGATTTAGATTAATCGATAAGACATAATTGTAGACTCATGACTTACATATTTTTGTGAAAGATTAAACCAATGTTGTTTTTAATTAACTAGAACTAGGGTTTTAATATGATCTAGATTGTGTTATAATTTTGATAGGCTATGTTATATTTAAATATAACATATGTTTAGTTATAATTAATGGAAATATATTAGAACAAGATTAAAAAAAGAAGACGAATCCTTTAAACCAACCATATAAATAAAGTAAATAAAAAACCTAGAACTTTCTCTCTCATAAAAAAACCCCATTTTTATTTGCACTTTTAAAAAAAATCTAACTCTTTAACTTACTTTAAAAGTAATTAGAATACCTCTCTATGGGAACGATTCTCAAGTACAACTGCGATAAGCTGTATACTTGCGGTTAAATTTGAAGACTAATAAAATCCATATCATGTTTTTGGCGCCGTTGCCGGAGAGGTGTAGTTTAATTACATTTAAATTTAAGTTTTAGATTTTAGTTATAGATTAAATTAGATTTCTTTAAGTGCATTTGATTCTGCAAAATTTATGTTTAAAATTTGAGAAATTGAGACGAACTTACTGGAAGAGAAGATCGAGACGAACATGAGGCAAATATAGGTAAGATCTTGTTCTTCTCAAATCTCGATTTGATTATAACTAACAGATTTTTGTAGGATTCTTTGCGCCACATATAAAAAAATTAGATTTCAGATTTTTGATTGTTTTAGATTGTATTGCATATTTAAAAAGATTTTAAAGGGCAACAACCCAAATCCAGATTAGGTGAGGATTTCATCACTCTTCCTAGACCCCATAAATCACAACTGAGTATCCACATTAACCTACATTAAATTAAAAAATATCTAGAATTCTGCCCCCTAGGGACGTATTGCGCTTAATAGAACAAGAGGAGGTTGTAGGTAATCTAATGGTTATCTGATTCAATCTTGAGGTGTCCAGCGACGTGTGACTAGTTGTGGTTACTTAATTAAGGCCCTCTATCTCGGTGATTCGTACAGTAGAACCCTCCTATTTAATTGGCACTGTTCTGGCTTGAAGATTGTTAAAGAGCTGTTAGAGAATCTATCCTACAATTTGTCTTTTGGCAGTTAGGAGCGGATCTAGTAACTTGACCTAAGTAACCCTAGATCTATATTTTTTGTGCATTTTCATCTGTGATTTTTTAGAATCTTTATTTTTTTTAACAAAAAAAAGGGTGACGAACACACTAAACCAAATTTATATGAACTATACTGTCCAGTTAACCTAACACTTACTGATCATATTAGAATGAATAAATATAGGAGCGGTTATAATTCACCTTACACCACAACTGAACCAACATTCACTCCTTCCAATTTCATAGACTAACACCAATTTCAATCATACCCATACTATAATATTGACCCTCTTTATGACAATATCCAATTAGATTCTTATCAACCATACCAAACTTTCACACCTTCATTAGACGTTGATAATGATGAGGAGACAAGACTTGCTAAAGTTGAAACGCAGTTGGCCACTTTTATGAAAAACGCTAATGCTACCAAGCAATTAATGACTAATATTGAAATTCTTTTTAGCCAAATAATTGCTGCAATTATTAATAGGAAAGAGGAAGAGACCATCCCAATGCAAACCCATACCAACCCGATTGTTCCCAACACCTTAGAAATCATGATCAACCTACTGAGTAAGTGTTTGAGAATAATCACGGTTTGGAATGTATAACCGAGAAACGTTTAAGTCAAAAGTGTCCTATGTGCAGGTGCAAATTTACGTCAAGGAAGATTGAGCGATATAAGGAGTGCCCAATTTATGAACCTACGTTTGAATCTTGTGGCTAAGATGAGTCTGATTTATTGGTGCCTGAAGGAAGTGATGATGGGTCTCCTTCTACTGAGTTTGAAACCTACCCTCAATATTTTGAATTTCCAATTTCGCCTCCAACAACAAATTTATATGAAGATAGTTTAATTGATGATACGTTTAAGATTGAGATGTTTGATTTAACTGATTATAAAATTTTTGAGAAAAATATTTCTGACGAATTAACGGTAACAGATATAAATTTTGAGAAAATTTTAAATATAGAATCCGTTTCTGTAAAGGATACTTGTGATTTTGATGGCGTTGATTTAGATATAATATTTGAGGAAACTATTGATTGGGAACCCACACCTTCATTAGGAACGAATAATGAAATTTTTGAAGAAAATTTAAAGCGGAATCCCACATTTTTAGAAGATAAAAGTCAACTTATAAGTTAATTTAAGAAGGAGGTGAAAGAATTGTTGGACAAGAGATTTGATGAAGAAGATTCACCTATTATAATAGAAGAAGTGAATAATGAGGAGGTGATTAATTTTGAAGAAAGATATTTTGATCAAAGTTTTGAGGAAATATTTAAGGATGAACTTAATCTTATAGATGAATTAGATTTACCAAACCATCCAATAAACTGTGAATATCCTTTTGAGCATTTAATAGTCGAATCAAACTCTCCACCACTTTCGGTCATTATTAAAACCAAACCTAATGAAAAGAAAGATGAAGTTGTGCCTTTGACTCTTATAACTGGATCTCTTATTCATACTCCACATGTTTGTGTTTTAGAATTTGATCCAATTAGCCAATAGTTCGACAAGATGGTACAGTTACATAATTCTTTAAGATTTTCATCATATATTTATGTACTGGTTTTTTCGGAAAAATATGGATCACAATTTTCTTTACCCACATATAAACACCATACTAATATTTTGCATATCCATTTTAGGTTGTTTATTGATGTTTACTGCTACAACTTATTTTACTACTCTTACATGATTAAAGATAAATTTTTTGAGTGGTTAATATTAATTTAGGGGTTAGCAAAAGTATTGTGTAAATTATTTTTTGAGTGGTTAATAATTTCGTGAATACGAGGTAGAAAACAGTGTGGACATTGTCTAAAATAAGTGGGGGTGGTGGTTTTGTACATAGGTTATTAAAAAAATTAGAAAATTTTGAAAATGGAAATGAAAAAGTGAAATATATATATATATATATAAAGAGAGAGAGAAAGAGATTTTAAGAAAAATAAGAAAAAGAGATGCTTAAATGGATCTAATAATAAGTTGTCATGAGCCCATTCCCAAAAGGCTAGTATCATGAAGGAGTTACTAGGTTTGAGAAGATATAATTGGAGCCTATTTTTGAGTCCAAACATTTGAACATTGATACCCTACTATACGCACATACACACATCTTGAAACTTGGGATAGTAGAAGAAACATGTCATGCTCTTGTCTGTAATACCCTAGAACGAAAAAAAATTAATATCACAAAAAAATAATAAAATAAAAAATAAACACTGTCTTGCAATTATCAAGGCAGGATAAAAATTTCAATAAGGGTACTTCATCACCTAGTGACTTAGACCAACTGGTTTGGGATCATTTATTGTGCCTTAGGAGTTGCAAAATTAAGATACTACTATTTACACCCAATAAGTGATCACATTCGGTAATCGGTTGGTTAGTACATCATGAAACATTAACATTCGCATGGAAAAATGTGGAAACAAATCCATCAATTTGATCCGCCGATTAAAAAGTAATAAGGAGCTAAGGGCAAGAGTTTGGAAGCTTGAATTGAAATTTTCGAGTGTAGAGATGATTTTATACAAACGTAGGGGTATATGATCATGTTTGGAGGAAAAATAGGTAGGAAAGATTGGAAGAATGATGAGAAAGTAATTTTTGACATAGATCAAAATCTATTAAGACATAGTTCATGATGAATGAAAATCTAGTAAAGTTTAAACTCTTGTTTTTTGTATTTTTCTTATCTATTCCTATCTTTGTATATAGTTTTCATTTTCTTATTTTTGTTTCCTTTATTTTATTTTATAGGAGTAGGCATAGGCATAGGAGTAGAAGTAGGAGTAGGATTTAACTAGATTGTAGTTTAGTTTAGTTTAGAATATGAAACCCTAGATTTGCTCGATGATTAGGAAAAAATAAGTGTGGGGGTATTTGATTGGTGTAATTTATTGCATATTTTTCTAATCCATTTATTTTATTGTCATATATTATGTTGTTCCGGGTATCTTTTATGAATTATTACAAATAAAAGGGCTTGGATGCAAAAAGACGAAAAATTGTCCTAAAATGAGGATTATGTGTGACAATAAAGACTTAAGAAAATTATTCAGAAAATCAAAAGAAAATTTTCAAATTTGGAACAAATTTGGGAATATCATTACAAATCAGTAAAGGTTGCAACAAATAGAGATAAATAAATCATCACAACAACAAATCAGTTGGAGAAACCAAATCAAATCAAAAGTAACAAATTAACCTAGCCAATTATATGCCAAATTTGGGAACAATTCGGAGATCTACGTAACTGCAGAGATACAGTGAGATATTCAAGATTTTATGAGCTCAAAAATCATCTAAATTGGCGATATAATCACAAAAAAATCTGGAGCCATAAAGCCAAAATTCGCCGGCGGATCAATGGCGGATCAAGTCAATTAAGGCGGATCAGCAGTCGATTTTGGGCCGTTCGATTAGATTTTTTATAGGCCTGATCTTCTTTCAACATAAATTAATATAAGATATAGGGTTTCGTCTTTCGAAGATTCTGAAGGCACGCAACAGTATCCAACAGAGCAATTAGATTAGATTTTCATAGCTGTTAGCAAGTCGATTCTCTTGTATATTTTATTACTTGTTCTCCAAACTTCCTTAGTCCTATATAAGCACTTGTATAATCTTAGGGTTTCGTATCTCTCTCATAGCATTCAAGTTAGGATTTTCAAGGAGAAGAGATCGAGTTATATTGTAAGTTTCTTATGAATATTAATAAAACTTTAGTTTTCTTTAATATAATGAGCTACTAATTTTTCTTCTAGGTATTTTTATTTGCAATTTATATGGGTTGATATTCTTATTTCTCTTCTTTTCTATGTTTTGATTGTGAATCTCTTATGTCTTTATTATTATCTTTGTAGTTATGTATCTAATAAACTAATCTATTAATGAAATATAACGCCTTGAACGAGATTAGAGAAATGTGATAACACCGATAATTTAATTAAGTTGATGATAATTGATACTTAGAAACTTAATTAAAGAAGGTAAAATACTAATTTAAATATAAGAGATTCAACCTATGTAATTCAAAGGGATCGATATTAATCGATAAGACATAATTGTAGACTCATGACCTACATATTTTTGTGGAAGATTAAACCTAGGTTGCTTTTAATTAACTAGAACTAGGGTTTTAATATGATTTAGATGATGTTATAATTTTGATAGGCTGTGTTATAATTTAAATATAACCTATGATTAATTATAATTAATGGAAATATATTACAAATAGATTAAAAAAAGAAGACGGATCCTTTAAACCAACTATAGAAATAAAGCAAATAAAAACCCTAGAACTTTCTCACTCATAAAAAAAACCCACTTTTATTTGCACTTTTAAAAAAATCTAACTCTTTAACTTAGTTTAAAAGTAGTTAACACACCTCTCTGTGGGAACGATCCTCAAGTACGACTGCGATAATCTGTATACCTGCAGTTAAATTTGGAGACTAATAAAATCCCTATCACTTGTTATATTGTAGTGTACGGTAGCTAAGTAGTGCTTCTTTGTAGCATGCAATAAGATTAACTAGAACAGTCGTACGACCTTGTTGACCTTGTTAAGGGTCGTATGGGTGGGTTTAGGATAATCAAGATAATGACGAGTTGAACTTGACTAGCGGCTTATGACTTGTTGACCTTGTTAAGGTCATAGGCCGTTAAGGGAAAAAACCATATCGAGAGTTTCAAACATTAGGGAAACTTGCCAAGTATGTGCATACCTTCTGGAGTGTGGTAATTTTGGCGGGCTTCCGTCAAGGTTATCACACAGTAATAGTTGGGTCCCGATTCCCACTGATTAGTAGGTATTACTCTTTGGAAGATTTTCACTTCACAACTAGCTACCTATTAGATGTCTAGAAAGTGCTAACGAGGTTACACCTCTGCGGAAACCGGGTTATTAAATTGTTTCTGTGCGAAAGCATGGGGGACTTCCCTAGGAGTACCAACACTGGCCTAGTTGAACGGTTAGCGAACTTGTAAAGTGTACATGATCCTGACTAATTCTCCTTTCAGGGTTTGAAGGAGAATTCGAGGATATAGTGGGAGCCATCTTGATTAGATAAATTGATTAACCAATCTAATCTTGATAGAGTGCACGCTGAGTGTTTCTTTTCTTTCTCTGATTTGCGACCATGACTGACCTTAAATTAAAAGTCATTAACCAAGATAACCGAACCTTCTTACACACTTTGGGTTTGGATTGTCATGATTCACGAAAAAGTAGGATATTTCCCTGCTACTCCTACTTTCCCTTTGTTTTATCCAGAACACTCTGTATCACTACGATAATCCATATTACTTGGAAAGGCCATCGTATAGTTACATATGAATTCGAAGAAATTATTTTAGTCGAAGATGGCCACTGGTTCTGGAGAATTTGGATTGTATAATTCTGTTGTCTCTCATACTTCACCTTCTCTCTAGTTGAGAGCTCCTTGTACTAAGAGAGTACACCTGTTACGCTTGTTGGATGGTATTTTTTCAATCTTTAGGCTGGTGTCGAAAGGTAAGGAAGGAAGAAAACCAACTAGCCAAAGTACGGTGTACAGAACATGAGATGTAGAGACATATAAAGGGTTGGAGTGATGGCAAAGGAAATTGCAATTACTGTTATAAATTTGGATAGTGGAAGAGGTATTACTAGAAATACCCTGCAACCCCCTTGAAAAATTTATGTTTCTGAATTTCTGTGTAGCTATAATTAAAAACTGTTTTCTCAATTAATTATGACTCCAGGGTGTGTATATACCAGATTATAATCTCACATTTATATGATATTTGTAAGTCGATGTCTCACACTCCACAGGGTTTGTAGAGAGGCGGAATTAACAAACAATAATTTTAAAGCTAGCAACGTCGACTAAACTTCCAAGATCGACCATAAGCCTTACCTAGCAAATCTAACAAAGGTTCTAATCTACTATGAAGTGATTTATACCTTCGTGTTTAGGTCCTTCGGGTCTTCTTTTCCTTTTCTTAAGCTCCTCGTTTGTATGGATCGAGCTTGGTTATCGTCCTCCTTGTGTCGAAGAAGATCCACCCGAGTGTCTATGGTTCAAGCTCTAACCTCTAGAATAAGGTAACTAAAGTACCTAGTTTGCTAATCTATGTAGCTTAGGAGATGTAGAGAATGTTTATTGGATTAATTTGTCTCAATAACCCTAGGTTTATCAACTCATGAGAGTGTTAAGGGTTTGAGGAGGAATAAGAGAGTAAAGGAGGAAAGAGAGTGTTGAAGTGAAGAATGAGATGAAGAATGGCTAAGTAATAATATCAAGCATATCATTTACATTAAAAATAATGTGACATGCAGCAATAGTTATCCAAATGAGTGAGTCATCTAATGTAGCCATGCTTAAACCATACTTAAAAAACACCTCATACCTCTACCTTATTATCCATTTAAACATAATAGATTTATCACAAATGAGGTGTCTTCTTCTAGAAGTACTCTTATGAAATTACAAGAATACCCTTCACCGTATATACATACCCGTATTTGTACTACGAATACCAAGAGATGAAAATTATCCAATATTATAATACTAGAATGCGGCTTAATGCTAAGCCCGCTAGTATTATCCGTCCGATAAAAAATACGAGTAGTTAGTATATGTATATGATCGAAACCCTGCACGTAAAACCATACGGCCTCTACATCGTTTCGCCTGAACCAAGGAAACCCTCTGTGTGGGACACTAAAGACTCAACAGTATGCTGGCAGTGGGCTTAACTACAAGCACGTCAGCGGCACTAGCTGTACGTAATGGCTACTCAGGTATCTGTCGAAAAGAAGGCCGACGAGCAAACTCGTCTGAACTCCTACTGAGCCTGTCCGTGACAATCTCCGTATAGTCCGGTCTGTTCGTCGGAGAGTATTACATGTCGGGTCTAGGGGGTGGAAAACGTCAGACTCCCAATAACCTGACATGTCGTGTTGATGTGGCTCAAGAGCATCTGAGAATCTACTGATCTAACTATCAGTAATTCTCAATCCGTCCTAGCCAGGGAATTATGGTGTTGGCCAACCGAACACAACGTGACATCAACTCTCTATACTGGGAGAGACGAATCTCCAACAATCGCTCACTGCCTTCATATGGCTCGGGACTGTACCCAACTAAAACCTGTTTGCACGACTCAATAGAGCCGTGGAAGGGTAGTAATCAAAGTACAGTGGAACTCACACGAGACAAATGATGACCTCAGATCGACAGATTATCTGTACTCATGTCACCTGAGAACTGCTATCTGACGATATGTATAATACCATCTAGCTAGTCCTCGGCGAGTCCGTCCAGTGTACACACCCGAGTAAGCATCTGTATACAATCTCAGGTGCATCACACCAATGGCTGCGGGACCAACCATCGCCCCTCATCAAGGTCTAAAAATGTATATACTAGTCTACTCTGGAGTATCGATGCCCAATCTCAATACTCCCACAACTAGGGACATTTAAAGATGTTCTTATCGACTACCCAGCTTCCACAAGTATGATTACCATCATAACGCTGATAGTCAAGTAAGGATTTTAAGGGCTTTATCAACATGTATAAGCGATATGAAATAACAAATACATATTAAGATAAAGTCAAACCAAATAGCATACTATAATATTGAGCAAGATTTTCCTCTACATACATACCCCTAGCATTCTATACAATGAAGGAATTTAGGGCATACATATCCAACAATCTTCCACTTGCACTAAAGCCTATTATTAGCGTATTAAGTACCCAACGTCTGCACTAGAGCCAGTTATTGGCGTACCGCATACCCAAGATCTCGAACAGTCTCTCGAACTGGACTTGAGGGATGGCCTTGGTGAATGGATATGCCATGTTGTCCTTTGTATCTACTCTCCGCACCTCGATTTCCCGGAAATCCACGATCTCCCTGATCAGGTGATACCGCCTCAAGATATGTCTGGATTTCTGATTGGACCATGGTTCCTTTACCAATCCATGGCTCCAATGTTATCGCAATACAAAGGTATTGGATCAGCAATGGATGGAACCACCTGAAGTTCAGAAATGAACTTCCTTATCCAGACTACCTCTTTTGCGGCATCGTTACCAACGATGTACCCAGCCTCCATCATCGAGTCTGCTACGGTGTTATGTTTAGAGCTCTTCGAACATTCGGCCCCTCCATTGAGGGTAAACACATAACCCGAGACAGATTTAGAGTCATCCTTGTCACTTTGGAAGCCAAAGTCGGTAAAAGCCTCGATCCGAAGGTCCCCATTACCGTACACCAAGAATATCTCCGTAGTCCTTCTAAGGCACTTATGAATGTTCTTTACTGCTATCCAATGTTTCTCACCTAGGTTGGACTGATACCTGCTTACGACGCTGAGTGCGTAAGTTACATCTGGTCCGGTACACAACATCGCATACATTATCGACCCCACTGCCGAAGCATAGGGTACAATGCTCATGCGAGCCCCATCCTTATCAGTCTTGTGAAACATCTCTTTGGAGAGAGCGATTCCGTGACAAGTGGGTAAACTACTGCGCTTGGAATCTTCCATATTAAACCTCTTTAGTACGGTGTCTATGTACCTTGACTTTGAAAATCCCAACATTCTTATAGATCTGTCATGATAAATCTTAATATCCAGAATGTACGAGGCATCACCCAGGTCTTTCATAGAGAACTTCTGTGACAAGAACAGCTTGGCCGATTGTAGCATAGGAATATCATTTCTTATAAGGAGAATGTCATATACGTATAAAACGAGGAATACTATAATTCTCCCTACAATCTTCTTATAAATACAAGATTCATATGCATTTTTGGTAAAGTCGAATTCCTTGATCGTCTCATCAAAATAGATGTTACAACTCTGTGATGCCTGCTTTAATCCATAAATGGATTTAAGCAACTTGCACACCTTTCTGCTACTCCCACTATCTATGAAACCCTCTGGTTGATCCATGTAAACACACTCTTCTAAACTTCTATTTAGAAAAGCAGTTTTAACATCTATCTGCCAGATGTCATAATCATGGAAGGCAACACTGGCAAGTAGGATCCGAATGGATTTAAGCATAGCCACAGGTGAAAAGTTTCTTCATAGTCCAATCCTAGTCTTTGATGAAAACCTTTAGAAATAAGTCTAGCTTTGTAGGTTTCTACCCGTCCATCTACACCAATCTTCTTTTTGAAAATCCATTTACATCGAACGAGTTTTACCCCAGAAGGAGCAATATCCAAAGTCTATACTTTATTGGTATACATGGATTCCATCTCGGATCGCATAGCATCCAGCCACTTTACCGAGTCTCTACTCGTGATGGCTTGCTGAAAACTAGTCAACTCATCATCATCAATGATGCAATCCTCTCGATCCCCGTCTATGAGAAAACCGTAGTATCTATCGGATGGATGAGACTGCCTACTAGATCTGCGGAGTGGTGTAGGTACGTCCGGTTCCATTGAAATCTTAGGTTCTACTAAGTCTTCAGTAATAGTTTGTGCTTTTGGAATTTCTTCCAGCTCTATTGCGATCCCACTAATTTCTTTTTCATGAAATTGAGTTTCCAAAAAGCTGGCAAGATGAGAAACAAAGACTTTTTGTTTCTCAGCGTAATAGAAATAATACCCCCTTGAGTTCTTAGGTATCCCACAAACTTACACAATACTGAACGTGCCTCGAACTTGTCCGGATGAACTTTTTTGACAAAAGCAGGACAACCCCATATCTTAAGATATTTAAGACAGGGTTTCTTCCCACTCCAAATTTTATATAGAGTGGTAAGCATAGACTTAGTTGGAACCTTATTCAATAGGTATGCAGCAGATTCTAGTGCATAACCCCATAAGGATGGCGGCAGCTCAACAATACTCATCATGGAACGTACCATATCAAGAAAGATGCGATTCCGTCTTTCTGATTCACCGTTAGGTTGTGGTGTGTATGGAGGAGTAAGCTGAGAGAGAATTCCATTCTCTTTTAGATATTCCAGGAACTCGGCACTTAAGTATTCACCACCCCGATTAGATCGGAGCATCTTGATACTTTTGCCTGTTTGCTTTTCCGCTTCATTCTTATACTCCTAGAATTTCTTAAAGGCCTCAGATTTATGCTTCATCAAGAATACATGTCCATACTATGAGAAATCATCGGTAAAAGTAATGAATTAGGAATATCCACTTCTTTCATGCGTAGACATTGGCCTACACACGTCACTGTGTATGAGTCCTAGGAGGTTAGTGACTCTTTCTCCGTGTCCCGTGAGCGTAGTTTTTGTCATCTTTCCTCTGATACAAGATTGATAAGTTGCATATGATTGAAATTCAAACAGATCTAAATATCCATCTTTATGTAGCTTAGTTAACCGTGTTTCATTAATATGACCAAGTGTATAATGCCATAAGAAAACTTGATTGGATTCTGGAGCCTTTCTTTTTAGCGTGTTTTGGACGTTGAAAACTTGACGTTGATTGAGAACATATATTCCGTTACTTACTGTACCCGACCCAATAATTTCATGATTTAGGTGAATATTTATGACATTGGTTTCAAGTGCAAAATTATATCCTTTATTAGATAACAAGGATACAGATATAATATTACACATCATACTGGGTATACAAAAGCAGTTATGTAACAACAAAATATGTCCACTCGTCAATCCAAGGTGATATTCTTCTACTGCAACAGCATCCACACTGGTTCCGTTACCAACCCTAAGGGTCATATTACCTTTCCTCAAAACTCTACGGCTTCTCAGCACCTGCAAAGAATTACAAATGTGAGATCCTGATCCGGTATCCAATACCCAGGAAGTAGAGTTAATAGAGAAACATTTTTCAATCACGAACACATCTGAAGCCGAAGCCACAACTTTATTCGTGTCCTAATTCTTAGCTTTTAAATCCTGGCAATTCTTCTTCCAATGTCTCTTCTTTTGATAGTAGAAGCACTCTTCCTTTGTGGTTGTTCCCCTAATATTTTCCTTTCTCTTACCCTGCACCTTCTACACACTTTCTCTCGGTTTGGTGGGGGCCTTCTTCTTCTTTTCCTTGGCCTTAGCTTTGGATTTAGCAGAAGAAGATTCCCCAATAAACAGAGCAGGTGTTTCCTTGTACTTTTTCAAGATGCCCTCTGCCACCTACAACTTGTTGAGGAGCTCAGGAAGTGAAACTTCCAGCTTTTGCATATTGAAATTCAATATGAATTGGGCATAGGTAGAAAGAAGGCACTGTAGAATTAAGTTGTTGTACAACTTATTCTCCAATGTAGTTCCCAGGTCCGCGAGCTCTTCAATGAGAGTAATCATCTTCAGGACGTGGTCCCCAACAGATGATCACACATCCAACCTCGCTTGAAATAGTTTCTTCGAGCTCTCGTATCTTGCGATACGAGATTGCTCTCCATATAAATCTTTGGTATGGAGGAAAATGGAAGCAAGGTACATCTTCTCGTGCAGACTTTGATGTTCGTTATCCATGGAGGTCAACAAGAGGCACTTGGCTTTCGCGTAATCCAGATCCCAAGTCTTACGGACCTCAATGTCTGTGCCTAGGATGTCGTACCTAGAACAGGGGGGCTTTAATCATGAGGACGTATGCAACCTTATCATAAGTAAAGGCCGTTTGGACGTTCCTCAGCCAGTCTTTATAGTTTGGCCCAGTCAGTTTGTTTATATCTAATATAAACTTGAGTCCCATCATGGTCGCTGCAATTAGGAGAGAGAGAAAAGAAACACTCGGCATATGCTCTTGCAAGTTTAGATTGGTTATTAGTTTATCTAAATAGAATGGCTCCCACTGTTTTCTCGAATTCTCCTTTAAACCCTAAATGAAGAATTAGTCATGATTAATCGCACCCTACAAGTTCGCTTATCTTTCAGCCAGACCAGTGTTGGTACTTCTGAAGGAGCCCCCCCATGATTTCTCATGGACCCAATTACATAACCTTGTTTTTCCAGAGGCATGGCCCCGTTAACACCTTTCTAGACACTTACTTGATTAACTAATTGCAAAGTGAAAAATTCTCTCGAAGAGTAGCAGATACCCACAGTAGGATCAGGACCAACTATCATTGTATGATAATTTTGAAGGAAGCCTGCCAAAACTACCACACTCCAGAAGCTATGCAACACTAGCAAGTTTACTGTATGTTTGAAACTCCCGATGTGGTTTTTGCCCCGAGCGCTTATAATCTTGACGAAGGTCAAAACATCATAAGTTGCAAGTCAAGTTCAACACATCATTATCCAAATTAATCTAGACCCATTCGTACAAGCTCTTGACGAAGGCCAAAACAGCTGTAAACCTGTCCTAAATGAGTGCATCTATCTATACTGTTAGTGTGATATGCCCTAGAGGCCATTATTATATAGTACTAGTTTGTATATTACATTTTGGAAGCTTAGGATATATACACAGATTTATGATAGTCTTGCTCGATATAGTAGTATGTTACTTGGTTTGTATCTATCTTAATATGTGTATATGTTTCTTTTAACGTATCGTTAATACATATTGATAGAGCCCTTAGAATCTTTGTTTGACTACCAACGTTGTGATGGCAGTCACACTAGTGGGGGCTGGGTAGTCTATAAGCACATCCTTATACAGGTCCCTAGTCGTGGGATTATCGAGACAGGGCATCGATACTCCAGAGTAGACTAGTGTATACGCTTCTCATCTCATCCAAGCAGGGGAGATGGTCTGTCCCGCAGCCATCAGTACGTCGTATTGGAGATAGTATGCAGGTGCTCATTGGGTTATGGGTTACACTGGACGGACTCGTAGGGTACTGCTGGTTAGTACTATACCTATCGTCAGGTAGCAGTTCCCAGGTGACATGGGTACAGCTTAGTCCATTGACTTGACACTGCTACTTCGCCTCAAGTGTGTTCCCACTGTCCTTAGATTACTACCCTACCATGGCTCTATTGAGTCGTGCAAACAGGTAGTAGTTGGGTGCAGTCCCAAAGCACTTGGAGTCAGTGGCGGTTAGATAGGATCCATCTCTCCCGATATTGGGGGTTGATGTCGCGCTGTGTTCGGAACGCCATTACACAAAGTCCCTGGCCAGGGCAAGCGAGATTTACTAGTAGGTACTTCAGTAGTTTCTCAGGGTGTTTTGGACTGTACTCTGACATGACTTATACCGCTATTAGGGGTTTGACGTTTACCGCCCCTAGGCCCGATATGCGACACTCTTAGACAAACAGACCGGACTGTAGGGAGATTGCCACAGATAGGCTCAGTAGGAGTTTGGATGAGCTTACTCGTTAGCCTTCTTATCGACAGATACCTGAATAGCCGTTACGTACAGCTAGTGCCGCTGACGTGCTTGTGGTTAAACCCACTGCCAGAGTACTGTCGAGTCTTTAGAGTCCCACACAGAGGGTTTCCCAGCTTCGGGCGAAACGATGTAGAGGTCGTAAGGTTTTACGACAGGGTTCGATCACATACGTGTACTTGTACGCTTGTGGTGTTCGAGCGGACAATAGTAGTGGGCTTTGGTTTAAGCCGGATCCTAGTATTTGATTATTGGATTAGCTTCGTCTCATAGTATTTCGTGTTTTTCGGAACGCGGATGCGGGTATGTATATACGGATTATATGGGGTATAGAAGGAGACACCTCATTAGGGTTTTGACCATTGACTTGGTCAAAACAAATATGAAGTAGAGAAAAGGTTTTATTATTTTTGGTAAATGATAATTTTGTGGCATGGCTACTTGGGTTGACTATTTGACTAGGTTGGACTTTTAGACTTTAGATATTTTGATAAGATATTTTGTGACCTAGATATTTTTGTTAAAATATTATTTTCATGCCATGCTTTTTGTCATATCAAGGAGCCATTCTATTTATCAATTATCATTTTCAAAATTACATTCTCTTTCCTCAAGCTTGTTCTCTCCTTCTTCCTCTCAAACCCTAGTGTATCATGTGTTGATAATCAAGGGTTAGTGAGACTTAGCTACTCAAAATCACACTATACACACTGTGGGTTACTTAGTTTAGCACACCAAGTGATCTTGTTGCCTCAACTTGGAGGTTTAGCTCAAGGTTGGAACTCTCGGGTGGATTTTCTACTACTTCAAGAAGCTGACGAGGAGGTGCATTCCATTTCCACTCCAAGGAGCTCGCAAGGTTAAGGAGGACAGCGGGAAGCCAAGAAGGACTTGGAACTTTAGGTATAATCTCCTTACATAGTAGATAATACCTCTAGTTAGTTTGTTAGTTATGGTTTAGCTAAGATCTTGATGTTAAAGTCGATGTTACCTTGTTTGTAAAAATCGTTTTTTACCCTTCCGCCTCCCCGCAAACCCGTAGGGTCTGTAACGTCGACTTACAGTGGTATCAAAGCCGGCTAAACCATAGCTAACAGTTTAAACGACAAGTAAAACTACGAAACCGAAATAACCCGAAAACATCGAAGCGTAGATTCAAGTTTTTGTCGATTTTTCACGAGACTCTAAAAATTATTTTAGCAACTGCAGAGTACTCTTTGAACTGTAAAATGATCACTCACTAAAAACGAGACAATTCCCTCATAACTGGGCCGGCCACAATGCCCAAAAATCCGGTGTGCTCGGTTCAACTGGAGGGGATTGCTTCGTGTTTTGGTGTGTGGCTTTGTGACTTGGATCTAGGGCTTCAGGAGTTGTTTGTTTTTGCCAATTTTGATTATACTGTTAATTCTTTACTCTGGCAATACCGGGTGTTTCGAATTCGCAGTTTAACGTCGTTTAATTGTTTCAAGTTGTGATAAATATGTTTGTAAACTTCCGCTAATTGCTATACGTATAAATATGTTTGTAAACTTCCGCTAATTGCTATACGTCGGTTAGTTGGGGGTTGCACATTTCTGTGATGATTATATTGGTTTGTGTATATGAACTTGTTGGATCGTCTTGATGAATAGCCGGGGATGTGAGATGAGTGTTTTATATTTCATTCGATGTAAAATTTGTAAAGTGATATAATATTATTTTTGCGGGGCACATCCGGGTTGAGGTTGTATCCACCGTTGTATTATTTCTTTTACTGTTTTTTCTCCTAGGATAGAACCAAGGTGGGGTGCACAAACTACCGGGTACTTTGAAGTGCCGAGTGGCCTACTCACTTTGTTGAGGGAGGTTGCTTCACTTCGGCTATTTGGCGGGTAGTTTGCCGCACCCGTAGGGGTCTAGGGTTGGGTTTGGCTATTCATCACGACCGTGTAATCCGTCTTTCGTTACAGGCTCAAACGAAACGCGGATTCCTAGTATATCCAATGTATTCATCTGTGATCTGGAATGCCTATTATTGCATCTGACAAATGTATATATCTATATATGATATCTAGTATATGTTGCTTATGTTTTGCATCCGCGCTAGTCCAGCCCCCGCTCTGTCGTTAGTTAAGTAACCTAACGGGTGATGACGGGGCCCCATGGCAATTGCGGATGGCATAAGCGTACGTTGTATTTTCGTTGTTTTCTGCAATGTTAGGATTAATTGATGGGACTTCATTATATTAATGCTAAGCAAACAAACCAAAATTGAATCGTTGGAACAAATTTCAAAACCACTCGGTTTTTTCAAAACAACAAAACTTTTAAAATACGGAGCTTAAACCACTCCTTTTAAAAGCTATCAGGTTCCTTTGATTATATCAAGTTCACTACGTTCACGGTTTCGCTAAAACCATTTGTAGCCCTCCGTCATTTCAGTTAGATATTCAGTAGTATTCAAGCTATGTATTTTGAACTTCGTCAAAGCATAGTGATTGGTAGCTGCTGAATATTTATCTGTAGCATAGATAGATGCGTTGGTTTGGGACAGTCATACTGCTATTTTGGCCTTCGTCAAGGGTATGTACGGGTGGGTTCAAATTAACCTGGATAATGATGAGTAGAACATGATATGTGACTTATGATATGTTGGCCTTCGTCAAGGTCATAAGAGCATGGGGCAAAAATCCACATCGGGGGTTTCTAAAAAAACTAAAACTTGCTAGTGTTGCATACCATTTGGAGTGTGATAATTTTGGTAGGATTCCTTCGACTTTATCATACGATGATATTTGGATCCCGATCCTACTATGAGTATATGCTACTCCTCGGGAGATATTTTCACTTAACGATCAATGCTATAAACCAAGTAGGTGTCTAGAAAGGTGTTAGCGGGGCCACGCCCCCAGGGAAAAGAGGTTATTTAATTAAGGAACTTCGCGAAAGCGTCGTAAAACCTCCCTCGAAGTATCGACACTGGCCTGGCTGAACGGTTAAGCAAGTATTGTACGGTGAGATTAATCCTGACTAATTCTTCTTTTATGGTATGAGGAAGGATTCGAGAAACAGTGGGAGCCATCCTGTTTAGATAAACTAAAAACCAATATAAATTTGCAAGAGCATCATGCTAAAGTGTTTCTTCTCTCTCTCCTAATTGCAGCGACCAAACATGACGGGCCTTAAGTTACTATTAGATAAAAATATATTGACAGGGCCAAACTATAAAGATTGGTTCAGTAATGTCAAGATGGCAATCACTTATGACAAATTGAGGTACCTCCTTACTACTAAAGCCCCCGCTGTCCCAGGTCCAGAATCCAGTGTCGCGGATAAGGAAATCCGTAAGACCTGGGAAATTGATAGTGTGAAAGACAAGTGCCTCGTGCTGGCCAATGAACACCAGAGGCGGCACGAGAATATGGATCTTGAATCCATATTCCTCCATACTAAGGAATTATATGGAGAGCAATCTCGTATCGCAAGATACGAGACCTCGAAGAAGCTATTTCAGGTGAGGTTGGCTGTCGGGTCATCTATAGGGGAACACGTCCTTAAGATGATCGGTTATATTGAGGCGCTCGCGGACCTTGTAACCAAGTTAGAGAAAGAGCTGTATACAGACTTGATCTCCAGTCCCTTCCTTCCACCTACGCCCAGTTTATCTTGAATTTTAATATTCAAGGTAAAGAAGTTGAACTTCCGGAACTCGTCAACATGTTGAAGAGTGCAGAGGGCACCCTGCAGAAAGCCAGGGAAACACCCGCTCTGTTTGTTGGTGGTGCTTCCTCTTCTAGATCCAAGACGAAAGCCGAAGGAAAGAAGAAGAAGGCCCCCACCAAACCGAGAGACGGTGTTAGTAAGGTGGAAGCAAAGGGAAAGGAAAAAGTGGCAGGGCCAACAGTAGGAAAGGAAGAATGCTTCTACTGTCATAAGAAGAGCCATTGGAAGAAAGATTGCAGGGCTTAGAGGGCCAAGAACCAGGACCCAAGCAAGTTGTAGCTTCGGCTTCAGGTGTGTTTGTAATTGAAAACTGTCTGTCAATCAACTCTACTTCCTAGGTATTGGATACCGGATAAGGATCTCATATCTGCAATTCTTTGCAGGCACTGAGAAGCCGTAGGGTTCTGAAGACCGGTGATATGACCCTCAGGGTTGCTAACGGAGCGAGCGTGGATGCTGTGTTCGTAGGGGAATATCACCTTGGATTGACGAGTGGACATATTTTGGTTTTGCGCAACTGTTTTTTTGTACCTAGTTTGACTTGTAATATCATTTCTGTATCTTTGTTATCAAAAGAAGGTTATGATTTTACATTTGTAAGCGATGTCGTAAACATCCACCTTAATCATGGTCTGATTGGGTCAGGTACTCTAAACAATGGTATATACGTATTAAACCAACTACAAGTTTTCAATGTCCAGAACACACATAAAAGAAAGACTCTAGAATTAAATCAAGCTTTCTTATGGCATTGTAGACTAGGTCACATCAATGAGACAAGGTTAACCAAGTTACATAAAGAAGGATATTTGGATCCGTTCGAATATCAATCTTATGCAACTTGTTAATCATGTCTCAAAGGAAAGATGACAAAGACTCTATTCACTGGACACGGAGTAAGAGCGAGTGAGCTCATGGGACTCATACACAACGACGTGTGTGGTCCATTGTTTACACATGCAAGAAGTGGTTATTCCTATTTCATTACTTTTACGGACGATTTCTCTAGGTATGGACATATTTTCTTGATGAAACATAAATCCGAGGCCTTTGAGAAATTCCGAGAATATAAGAATGAAGTGGAAAAACAAACCGGCAAAAGTATCAAGACACTGAGATCTGATCGAGGTGGTGAATACTTCAGTGCCGAGTTCCTGGATTACCTAAAAAAGAATGAAATTCTCTCTCAGCTTACTCCTCCATACACACCACAACACAACGGTGTATCGGAGAGACAGAACCGAACCCTATTGGATATGGTACGTTCCATGATGAGTAACGCTGAGTTACTGCAATCATTCTGGGGCTATGCACTAGAATCAGCTGCATATCTTTTGAACAAAGTTCCTACCAAGACTGTGCCTACCACTCCATATCAGATGTGGAGTGGGAAGAAACCCTATCTTCAGTATCTGAAGATATGGGGATGTCCAGCTTTTTTAAAAAGCAGCAAGCGGACAAACTCAAGGCACGCTCAGTACTGTGTAAGTTTGTGGGATACCCAAAGAACTCTAGAGGGTATCTTTTCTATTACGCAGAGGAACAAAAGTTTTTTGTTTCTCATCATGCCCATTTTTTGGAACATCAATTTTTAGAAAAAGAAACTAGTGGGAGCGCAATAGAACTGGAAGAAATTCCAGAACCACAAGCTATTACTGAAAGCTTGGTGGAACCAGAAGTTCCAAAAGAACAGGACATTCCCGCACCACTCCACAGGAGTAGTAAGCAGTCTCATCCGCCTGAGAGATACTACGGTTTTCTCGTAGATGGGGATAGAGAGGATTGCATCATTGATAATAAGCCGACTAACTTCCAGCAAGCCATTCAGAGCACTGACTCGGTAAAATGGCTGGATGCAATGCGGACCGAGATGGAGTCCATATACACCAACAAAGTATGGACTTTGGACATTGTTCCAGAAGGGGTAAAGCCCGTAGGCGGCAATTGGATCTTCAGAAAGAAGATTGGTGTAGATGGACAGGTTGAAACCTATAAGGCTAGACTTGTTGCAAAAGGATTTCGTCAAAATCCTGGTTTGGACTATGACGAAACCTTTTCTCCAGTGGCTATACTCAAATCCATTCGGATCCTTCTTTCCATTGCTGCCTTCCACGATTATGAGATTTGGCAAATGGACGTAAAAACCGCTTTTCTGAATGGAAATTTGGAAGAGTGTGTCTATAAGGACCAGCCAGAAGGTTTCATTCAGAGTGGGAGCAGCGGAAAACTGTGCAAGTCGCTTAAGTCTATCTATGGACTAAAGCAGGCATCGCGGAGTTGGAACATCTATTTTGATGAAACGGTCAACAAATTTGACTTTATCAAAAATCCATATGAGCCATGCATTTATAGTATGATTGTAGCACGAACTGCTGTTGTATTCCTCGTCTTGTACATGGATGATATTCTCTTGATAGGAAATGATATTCCTATGCTACAATCTATGTCACGACCCAAAATTTGGCAAGTGACGGCACTTAAACCACGTAACGTCTACAGGCGTAACGCAATTCAAGTAAGCCGAAAACCCAGCAATCTAAACCATCAAAAGTAGTAAATGATAAGAACATTGTTAAAAACTTTGGGAATCTCAAGTATAAATTCTTTAAAGTCCAAATTTACTTTCTTTAAAATTTTGGCAGCACCTCCTTTGCCAAAACTAGCCCCGAAAAGGGTACAAACATAAGATATAAGTATAGCATCCCCAAACGGGAGCAAATCTCGCCCAAAGGCGGAAACAACCAACATAAGAAGATATACGACGCCGTAGCGAAGAAATGGGCGATATAAAGTGAAAACAACATAAAAGATAAAGCTGCATAAAAAGACTGGCTCATACGAGCACGACACCCAGAGTCACAAAATAATATACAATATCGTCCTCACATCTCGTCTATAAGTCAATACATGAAAGGGGTAGATGGAGAGTACTAGATACAATAAGATATATAATGAGCATCATCAGATAACCGCAAAACCCACCTATAGCAAAACTGCTCACAGTCAGCCGTAGCAGTATCCGCTGCAAAAGATGATACAATAAGAAGAAGCCCTGCCGCGACTGCTCTGAAGGACAACCTGCAAAACACTGTGGCACAACGGGGGCGAGTTTCCAACTCGTGAATAGTAAATAACATCATGCAGGTAATCGCAGGTATGCACGTATTGCGATAATCTAACACATGCAAGAAGATAGCATAATATGGCAATATGTATATGCAATAATCATGAAAGGTACTCTATCAGGTACTACTAAAACATGAAGCAATGCATATCAACAAATGCTGAGTATGGGATAAAACATATCATCATCACAGAATCCCCATCGTGGCAAAACCAGTGTCCCTCAACGACACTCCAAATCCCAATACCTCAGGCACCGCATCCTCAGATCGGCCCTCATATCATGTAAGTCTCATAGAACCTGAGTGTCCAACATCGACACTCGAAAATATCATGAAAACTAGTGTCCAACATCGACACGTAAATACTCATATCATGGGCTCCATCTGCGGGATCGGCGCGCGGACTTCGGCAGAATGGTCGGTCCATGTCCATCTCATATCTACGGTCGGTATCCTCTAGATCACCGCCGAGTCCAAATACTATCACCGGTAGGCAGTGCACCTTCCCTTGCCGGGCTCAATGCTATCATCTGCGATCTTCTTGCCTCGGGGTTCCTTACCGGGTCTACCATGTACCCGCACACGGCCTCATCCAACTCCTCGCATTGAGTTTCTAACACAAGTCTCAGAACCGAGAAATCTCATGGTGGACGCATCGAAATATCATATCAAGAGAAACCGGGTTTTTCAAACAATGCATAATTTCTTGAAATACCACAGTCCTCAAATCCATAAAATCACATGAAATCCATATCCCAATGCGTAAATCCATGAAATATAATATATGCAACATAAAACAGTAATTTGAGCATATCAAGGAAAAACTGCTATTTAAATGCATCAAGTTATTAAATGTATCATGCGGTTCCCAATTTCTCCAAAGTCCATGCAACATCATATAAAGGTGAATATGTAGCTATAGTAAGGTATATGTGTAAGCATATAGGCATAGCAAGGCATATGTGTAAGCATGTAGGTAAGCAAGGCATATGTGTAAGCATGTAAATATAGCAAGGCATATGTGTATGCTATATTTCATATGCACAATGGAATAAGAATCAATGTGTCAATTGTCCCTAACCAATACAATATCATATAAGTATATGTGTTGTGCGTGTCATGGCAATTACCGACGGTGTGGGTGTAGCATACAATTGGTGCTCGTGCAATATGAACCGTCAATAATAGTGCAGTGTCCAATGGGTACAAGTCTAGGCACAACAAGTAATAATATGCAATGAAGTTCATGCACAATCTCTATGTACATATACTTATAATTAATAATCATATCATTGAATCTAATCCAGACGCATAACGCCATACGGGCGATTCCCCTGTAGATGTTAAATCTACCCACAGATGATCTTGGGCTAAGTAAAGCCAACCACTTGCTTTCCCTTCTTCGTGCGTCCGAAGTCCCCGCCTACGATCCCAAAATCATATAGCAACATAACAAGTTCACATTAGAAATCGACCAATAATACGTACAAAATACGTTTGACCGACGCACCAACTCCAAACAAACTCTCAAGTGTTCGTCTAGTGGCTAACGTGCATAGCGACACTACGAAACCAACCCAAGAGCAACATCTACACAAAGTACACAAACCGTGTCAGATAACGTAACGCGCATTGTCGGAACACTAGAAACAAGCAAAGTGATCCAAGATTTTGCTACACAAACAATTTGTGAAAGTTGCATGTTCCATGAGACCACATACAATCCCAGAGATCCCTAGACCAAGACACAAGAACCCAGTCCCCATTCTGGACGCAAATTGCGGCAAGAAGCAATAAAATTGCGGCCAAGTTGGAAGGGAATGGTCTCAGGTTTTTAGGGTAGCTTTTAGGTCACAACACTAGGTCACTGTGATGGCAACTTTTCCAACAAACACCTGGTTTGATAGCAGATTCATCCGAGACCCAAATCTATACCAAAATACGATATGTGCACAAAATTCTACCTTTAGTGTTCTAAACCGAAACTAATAAGCTACACAACAATTAAAACACCTACTTTACAGTTAGAGAGCAATACCTTCCCAAACTTGCTCAAAACCCTAGCTTTCCAAGCTCCAAGTGACCTCCATAGGGTCTAAATCAAGTTTAATAAAGGGTTTAGTGAGTTTTGTGAAGAGTAGTGAGGATTTGGCTTGAGTTTTGTGATGAACATGAAGAGGCTTCAGTTGAGGGAAGAGGAGAATGAAAATGATTGAGAATCAAATAAGAATGGGAGAGAATGAGAGTAGGAGATGAGATAAAGATGAGAGGGTGAATGTAGGGTGAGTGCACTCTTACACTTACTCTCTCCCTCTCCATCATTAATGCAAGCCTTCATTAATGCAAGCATGCTTATCCCATGACTCACCATGCCACCCCCCCATTCCAAAACAAGAAGATGACACTCACAACAAATATCTATGTGCAAGTTTAAATCAAGGCATGGATTTGTTTAAGGTGTCATGGCCACTAAACAAGATTAACACTAAACAACCCCTATGTTAATATGCACAAGTGTGTGTAAGTGTAGCGTTTTAAAAATCGTTTCGGTGAAATTTCGGAAAATCGGTAAAATAAGGGGGTTTTCTGTAAAAAGTCAAAATGCAAATATCTTATTATAAAAATTAAATATACATATTCTAGCTATGTAATTGCTAGTACTTGGTGTTTATTGAGCCACTGGTGAAATTTCAAATTTTCTGAAAAAAAAATATTTTATTATTATTTTAAGCCGTCACTAATACATTTAATTAGGGAAAATTACAAATTGGAATGAGTTGAAACAAATTTTGTGCATCATAAAACTTTAAATAAAATTTTATCATGTGGTTTTTGAAACGAAATCGTTTGCCAAAACGGTTTAGAAAATATCGAAAAAAGGCTTTTTTCGGTGAAATTAGTGTAAATGGTTGTTTGGGGTATAACATTTATCTTTTTCCCCCACACCCACACCCACACTCACTCACCCCCATCCCCATGTGGCTGAATTCAGCAGCACATCCCCCCCATTTCCCCACTCTATTCCACACAAAAAAGAAAAGAAAAGAAAAGAAAAAGGGAAATGAAAGAAAGTCAAAAGGAGGTGTAGACTTTGTCTTTTTCTCCCCATTTTTCTCCACCTCCCTCTCTCTCCTCCCCCAGTCCCTTTCTGGCCGAAAATTCTTGCACCAACAGCCCTCTTTCTCCCCCCATTGTTCCATCTCTTTTGCTTCAAAAAATTCATCAAATACCCATCAAAAAAAATCCCAAAATCTAAATCTAGTTCTTACCCATTTTAGTGTAGCCTTAGATGCATGGATCTTGGTGCAAGGATTTCATTTTGGAGGTCTAGATTTCATGTTTGATCATGGATTTGTGAGGTATAAATTTTTGTGCCCCATGGTGGTTTGTTGATTAGTTGCTTATATGATTTTGTTTATAAGTGTTAAATTGGTTGTTGTGGTTTGTGTGATGAAAATTCAAGAGAAGAACTTGAATGCAAGTTAGGGTTTTGTGAAATTGGTGTATGGTTGTGTAATGTGTTTAGGCTCTTATGACATGTTAAAACAAGTTAGTAGCTAGTTGTTAATTGTTAGTTTAAAAATTGTGATAATTACACTAATTTGCTATCTAGGTTTTTGGAAATGGTTAAATAATTGGGTTTAAAATTATAATTAGTTTTTTTATGACTTCATTAACATTATTAAGTGTGGTTTAATGTCTTTAGTTCATGAAAATCCTAGCTAAATTGTTGTTTGTGCATTTTTGCTAAAATGGTTGAAATTTGGGTAAAATTGGAAACTTGTTTTTTTGAACGTATATAGTTTGATGAGATTAAATTGTGGTTATAGGTTATATGACTTAATTAAGTTATTTAATAAGTATTATGGCCGCTAGAATTGTTTAAACGTCGAGTTTTGTACTAAAACGGGTAATTTTGCTTGCTAGTTTTTCGGAAAAACGGCTTTTAAAGTGAATTTGGGGTTTTTGTGAGTTTTAACCTATTTTATATTAAAATTAGTGTTCGTGAATGTGCAAATGAGTGTATTTGGATTTTTCTCGATGGTCTGGCGTTTGTACGCCGACGTTGAGGGTTTTTGGGTTGATTTGTGGAAGCAACCATAGGTTTTGACCTATGTGGGATTCGTGTGTCGTTTTGGTCATGAGTCGGATTTTAATGCGATACGATGCGTTGTGATATGTAGGTACCCCCATGTGGATTTCGAGACGGCAAGCTAGCGCGTGGCGACGTCGGCACCGGCGAGCGAGGACCAGGTGAGTAGATTTATATCTACGGGGAGAAGTCGGGTGGATGGCGTATAGCATCCCCGCAGTCCGTGGTGGTGTATACGGATGCGTATACACACCAACAATTATTATATGTCATTTGGGATTAATAACGATGTTTAGGATGGATATTGGTATGTTGGATTATTTTAGTGTCGCGAACCCTATGGTAGTGTTGCACTACACATACACACATACATACTTGCATACATTCCTATTTATATGTGCTCATGGGATTCTTTATAGTTATGTGTTCACATGGGTATGGGACTATGTGTTCACATACGGATTTGAGGATGATACTTGGGATTGAGCTGAGTCGATGAGATTTATTTATGGTTGTGATATCGGTGATATGGCAGGATTCGTACTTGAGGTACGTCCTGGTGTTATAGCGGATCTTGGTACGGCGATACGGGTGAATAGTGTTATAAATAAAATGGTCGACATGTGATCGTGATATGAGGCATGATATGCTAGGATATTGATATTAGGCCGTATCGGGCGATGTATACCCCTTGATGATGATATGTGCCGATGATATTGGTTTGTACGAGATTGTCGATCAGTAGTCAGATCATGAGTATATTGAGGATATTAGTATTGTACTAGACATAGGTCAGTGCCCTAGACTATGTGTAACACCCGAGCCCAATAATACTATTTATATTACTAGTTGAGGGTTATATATTGCTCTTTTCCAATTATTCTGTTTTTCTGGGGTTTATTGCTAAATTTTAACCGGCTAAGTCTTTTTGGCACATAAACAATTTTAACTCCTAAAATGAAATTTAAAATGTCCATGTTGGCCTACTCGTCGCCACTAGTCGCGTGGTAGCGTCCGCGTGTCGAGATTCCGTTCCGTTTGGCTAAACGGGCAAGTTTGGACGACTACGCGCGCGTGCAAGTGTCCGACTTGGGGGCATGCATTTTAATCATTAAACACCTCTTTTCAAAATTTGGAACCCGCTTAAAATCCTATGATTTGAATTTGGAACATTTGGGTGCAACCCGGGCGCGATTTGGAAATGTTTCATTTCGCGCCAAAATGGCCCATTTAAATCTAATACCTTAAACTAAATATATACGAATATATATTTTCCTTAACTGCTTATCTTTCCAACTCCTTCAAAGTTTAATTGCAAATCCCTTTTTAAAATTCTTGTGGCCAATCACGAGGCTGAGTTCGTGGGCCCCGCCTCCTAATCCTCTCTCCAATCTCTCTTTCTCTCATCATCAGCAATCTTTTCTCCCTCTCTCTCCAATCTCTCTCTCTCTCTTCCTCTATAAATTTCACGCATGCAGCCACCCCTCACCCATCCTCTTCATCACGAGAAAACGCCTCGAGCCCTAACCCTAGCTTCTCGCAACCTCACCGCCGATTCCCCCGCGACCTCGCCGTCGCCGCCCTCGCCACTACGAGACTCACCGCACCCACTTACCTCCTTCCTCCGACGATTCCCGCGCCTGCACCCAACCCGACGACGCCTCCAACCCCCGCAGACCTCGCCGTCGACGCCACCTCTCGTCGCCGACGACCCCCACGACTCCCTATCACCCTCCTCGTCCCGACCTCGTCGTCGCTTCCCTCCTCCCCTCGCCGGACCACCAACCCGAGCCCTTCACCCATCGCCTACCCTCCGCTGTTCGCCGGAGAACGCGCCGGCGACCTCGCCGTTGTCACCAGGGCCACCTCCGTCTCCCCCTCGACCACCAGAGCCGACCACCCGTTCATCCACTCGCCGCAGCACCCTCTCCCGCGCACCCCGAGGCCTTTCAGCCCTTGCAGCCGCCGCCGTTGCCTCGCCGGCGTTCCAGCGCCGTCGAGCTCGCCGGGGTCACCTGGTATATCTCTCTGTAAGTTTCCTCTTCCTTCCTTCTGTGCAAATCACCCCCGCTGATCGCATTGAGTTTATTGTGTGTTGCTAACTTGTTGTCGCGTCTTGCCGGAATCCGACCGTGCCGTCTTGGCGAACCCGACGCTCCAGCGAAGCCCCCTGGTCCGTGTGATTCCGTTGTTCTCTGTTGGGACTCGATCCGTGGCCGTGCTATCATATCGTGTTTTTGCCGACATCGCATCCGTGTTCCAGATTGCAGAACCGTCGAGGCAAGTATCTGAATACTTGCTCTAACATGCTAGCGTGCGAGATCTAGTCTTGCCACACAATTGAATTCATACTATAAGACAACCTAATGATGGTAATTGATATCATACTATTGCAGTCATCTTTATCATGGAATCGTTACAACAGTTCCTCGTAATTAATCAACCCGCATCAATCCATATTTCAACTAAATAAAACGACTAGATCATATCTGCTTAAACTGTTAAATCATTCACGAGACAATTATTATACGTAGTGTAAATTCCTGTAGCTTCATTACTTCATAATTGTGGATATTGCTTCACCTTGTGACCATTGCACCCTAAAGGTGCTTGAAACTGTTAATAAGAGAATACAAACATCACCGTGGTTACATGGAATATTATGGTTAATTACTGTTTCCTGCTGCTGTTCATTATTGATTGTATACCTGTTGTGAGCACATACCCGATTGCACTACATATTGGCCTGACCCTGCTACACATGACATATACATACATACCGACTCATCCTGTTGTACCATGACATTACTTGTTTCATGATTTCATGCCTAATGCCGACAAACCCGACCATCCCTGCCGTCTATCCAGACAGACCTACTCTTACCGGATTTTGTGTTGGCATTAGTCCTTGACTACTGAATACCTGACCTGACATACATAGCTTGGGGGTATGGGGAAACCAAAGATGAACCTGACTTGTAACTCGACAGTTCACTACCGTTCGAGTGTACACATTCCTTTCTGTGCCTAACGGCATGTCTCGGCTGCAGCCGAGAATATTGTGGCCGTGATCCCGGGTATGTACGGGGTAATACCGAGTGTACACTTTCCTTTCTGTGCCTAACGGCATGTCTCGGTTTCAGCCGAGAATATTGTGGCCGTGATCCCGGGTATGTACGGGATACTAACACTTTCCTTTCTGTGCCTAACGGCATGTCTCGGTTTCAGCCGAGAATATTGTGGCCGTGATCCCGGGTATGTACGGGATACTAACACCTTCCTATTCTGTGCCTAACGGCATGTCTCGGCTGCCGCCGAGAATATTGTGGCCGTGGTCCCGGGTATGTACGGGATACTATTGGGTCACATCGACGATTCATCAATTGGTTTCAAAGACTATAGAGTAGAAAACCTGATAGGACAGTTTAGTCACCATTGCACATTACCCTGCTTGTTATTTCTTATTACTGCTTTATTCATGTTCATACTTGCATTGCTTATTACCATGTTTATACTATATACTTGATGTCATGACGCGCTGACGTCTGGGTTTTGCATGGCCCAAATTCCGTACCATTGTCGACGACCGAGCAGGAGTACTTCAGCCAGCAGGCTGAACAGTGAGTCCTTAGGGTTTAGTTTATTTATTTCTTTTCATTTCCAGATGTGAGCCCGCATTATGGGACGTACTGTTTATTCATTGTATTGGATCATTAGCTTCCGCACTTATTGTTTATTGATTCTTGTTATTATGGATTTGGACATGTATTAGATTAGTTTTTATCTTGTTCTTGATATCCTTACAACCGTAATGTGACTGTGGATGGATACTTCCTACCCACAGGTAGCATGGTTGGCTATGTCACGTGCCCAATCTTGCGTACTCTGGGAAGCGGGGCGTGACATGGTTCTTTTGGTATCAGAGCCATAGGTTAGTCGGGTTGATTCTTTTGTAGTTGGGTATTGTACCCAATACACGAATCAGAATAACCGTGTTTAGGAAACATGTCCAGCCACATCGACCGTTTTACCATTCTTGAATCACATTCTTCCTGATTATATCTTTTACGACGTGCAAACTTACTTTGCATGTCGACTCGGAAACCTGATTTCTTGTTATCCCTAGGACTTGGGCGACTTGGGTGGAGTTAAGTAATTGCGGCTATGATACCGCGGCATAGCTACAATGCAGCACTCTATTTAAGTATCTTGGAGTTCTAGCCTTGATCCACATTCAGAATCTATCATCATGCTAATGTTGGGTGTTTTGAGTTCAGGATTTTGACAGGTAAGAAGTTGAAGACGTACCGGAGGCGTGTGAACGAAGCCGCCATGCTTGGAGAGATAAGAGGAATACTGGAAATCAAAGAAACAGACCGAGCTGATCCAGCAGCACGCGGACTTGTTTCAGGAAGGTTTGCAGATCGTTCAGCAGTCTGTAAACGAAGTTGGAACTAGACCAGTCGACCGAGTAAGGACCGTAGCAGATTTCAGACGGTTGGGTCCTACTACTTTCACTGGTCTGGAGGAGCTGTTGCTAGCCAAGCAGTGGCTAGTAACACGGAGAATTTGCTGATTGCGACACAGATCCCAGAAGACAAGAGTGTTGATGTGGTGCGCACTCAGCTGGTGGATTGCGCCCGAGAGTGATGGCTTGTGGAGGAGACCCGCTGGCCCAGGCCGATCAGTTGGGTGGATTTCTCTAAAAGTTTCCTGGAGAAATTCTTCCCGCGGACCGCACGGGAGGAAACGGAAGAGAAGTTCATCGGACTAAGGCAGAATGGAGCAGCCGTGGACGTGCATGCAGCAGAGTGGACGAGACTCAGTAGTCTCGCTGGACCTTTCGCGGCCAATGATGTAGACAGCAGTTGCGGTAAGGAAGCAGTTCTGTCGGGCCAGTCGAGTTTAGGACTAGGCCGACAAACAGTGTTCTTGCAGCTATGGAAGTTAATAATAATGAAGAGCCGGCAGTTGTCCGCGACTTTATGGATGTGTTTGAAGATATTTCGGGCTTACCGCCGAAGCGAGATGTGGAGTTTGCGATTGACCTTATTCCTGGTGCAGCGCCAATATCAAAATCATATTATCCGATGGCACCGGTAGAATTGGAAGAAGTTAAGAAACAAGTGGGTGAATTACTCGAGAAGGGATGGATTCGAAGCAGCAACTCGCCTTGGGGAGCTCCAGTTCTTTTAGTAAAGAAGAAGGATGGCACGAGAAGGATGTGCATTGATTATCGAGAATTGAACCGGGTGACTATTAAGAACAAATACCCGATCCCTCGCATTGGAGAACTTTTTGAGCAGCTTAGTGGCGCGAGGGTATTCTCGAAACTGGACCTGCGATCAGGATATCATCAAGTCCGGGTGAAAGCAGAAGACATTTGCAAGACGGCGTTTCGAACTCGGTATGGACATTTCGAGTATCTAGTGATGCCCTTCGGAGTGACGAATGCGCCAGCAATATTTATGGATTTGATGAACAGGATCTTTTCGCTGTTCTTGGACCAGTTTATTGTGGTATTCATTGACGATATTCTGGTGTACTCGAAGAGTCCGGAGGAGCATGCTGAGCATTTAAAGATCGCACTGCAGACGCTGAGACAAGAGAAGTTATTCGCGAAGATGAGTAAGTACGAATTCTGGCTGGAAGAAGTGAAGTTTCTGGGGCATGTCGTGTCGGGCGATGGAATCGCCGTCGATCCCAAAAGATCGCAGCAGTTCGAGATTGGCCTATTCCAAAGAATGTTGCGGAGATAAGAAGTTTCCTTGGTTTGGCCGGATACTACAGAAGATTTGTGGAGAACTTCGCTCGTTTAGCGGAGCCGTTAACCAAGCTTACGCGCAAGGAGGTACCGTTTGCTTGGACGGATGGATGTGCATTGGCTTTCGAGACGTTGAAGCAGAAGTTGATAACCGCCCCGATCCTGACCGTACCGGATGATTCAGGAGGACTGGTGATTCACAGCGACGCATCTGGAAAGGATTGGGATGTGTTTTGATGCAGAATGGGAAGGTCGTCGCTTACGCATCGAGACAACTGAAGACTCATGAGAAGAACTATCCGACTCATGACTTAGAGCTTGCAGCCGTGATCTTCGCCCTGAAGATTTGGAGACACTATCTTTTGGGCGAGAGAGTTGAAGTCTTTACAGATCACAAGAGTTTGAGATATGTGTTCACTCAGAAGGAGTTGAACATGAGGCAACGCAGATGGTTGGAGCTGATGGCCGACTATGACCTTGATCTTAAGTACCATCCGGGAAAAGTCAACGTCGTGCCGGATGCGCTGAGTCGGTTACCAGCAATTCAGGTGTTGACTGCACAGAGAGAGATCATTGCGGATTTTCGGAGATTTGACTTGGAGGTTGTGCTACCACATGCTACAGGACAGTTGATGCAGTTGCAAGTACAGTCGTCCTCAGTTGAGAAGATTAAAGCGGCACAATCGCAGGATCCTAGACTGCAAAAGTTTCGAAAGCAGGTTGGAGCCGGACTACGAACCGATTTACTGATCCATGAAGACGGTTCGTTGAGATATGGTAGCCGTGTGTGTGTGCCAAAAGGAGATGTGCGTGAAGAGCTCATGAAGGAGGCACACAGTTCAGCTTACTCTGTACATCCAGGAGGGACAAAGATGTACCGAGGTATTCGACAACATTTCTGGTAGGAAGGTATGAAACGGGAAATTGCTCGCTTCGTGGCTAAGTGCTTGGTGTGTCAGCAAGTCAAGGCTGAACACCAAAGGGGTTGCTGGTTTGTGGCAACCACTTCCGATTCCTCAGTGGAAGTGGGAACATATAACCATGGATTTCGTGACGGCTTTACCTCGGAGTCCAAAGGGCAACAATGCGGTATGGGTGATTGTCGATCGGTTGACCAAGACAACTCACTTTATTCCTTTTCGGGTTGGTCAATCGACAGAGACTTTAGCAGAGCGATACATGCAGGAGATTGTCAGATTGCATGGAGTGCCGGTAAGCATCGTGTCCGATCGGGACACTCGGTTCTTGTCGCACTTTTGGAGGAGTTTACAAGAAAGTTTGGGGACTCGATTGAAGTTTAGCACAGCTTATCATCCTCAGACTGATGGACAATCGGAGAGAACGATCCAGACCCTTGAAGATATGTTGAGGGCTTGCATGTTGGACTTCAAAGGTTCTTGGGAAGATCATCTACACCTGGTGGAGTTTTCGTATAACAATAGCTTCCAAGCGACAATTCAGATGGCTCTGTTTGAAGCGTTGTATGGTCGTAAGTGCCGTTCGCCGGTTTGTTGGGATGATGTTGGTGAACGAAGGTTACTAGGACCAGATTTGGTGGTACAGACAGTCGAGAAGGTGAATACCATCAGGAAGCATATGAAGGCAGCTCAAGACAGACAGAAAAGTTGGGCCGACACGTCAAGAAGACCTCTAGAGTTCGCCGTGGGTGATTTGGTATTCCTGAAGATATCACCGACTAGAGGGGTGATTCGCTTTGGAAGTCGGGGAAAGCTTAGTCCTCGATTCGTTGGACCCTTCGAGATTTTGGAGCGTGTTGGAGAGGTATCGTACCGGTTGGCGTTACCACCGTCATTAGCAGGAGTTCACGATGTGTTTCATGTATCTCAACTACGGAGGTATGTTCGTGATGAGACTCATGTCTTGGATCATTCGGAGTTGACTGTACGAGAGGACCTGACTTTTGAGGAGCGACCAGTTGAAATCAAGGATCGAAGAGAAAAGGTTCTTAAGAACAAGGTTATCCCTCTTGTGCTAGTTTCTTGGGGTAATCGATCGCATGGAGAATCCACTTGGGAGCGAGAAGACGAGATCCGACAGAAATTCCCTCACCTTTTCCAGTAGTTAGCTATCTTGTATCCTTGGAATTTCGAGGACGAAATTCTTTTGTAGTTGGGTATGATGTAACACCCGAGCCCAATAATACTATTTATATTACTAGTTGAGGGTTATATATTGCTCTTTTCCAATTATTCTGTTTTTCTGGGGTTTATTGCTAAATTTTAACCGGCTAAGTCTTTTTGGCACATAACAAAATTTAACTCCTAAAATGAAATTTAAAATGTCCATGTTGGCCTACTCGTCGCCACTAGTCGCGTGGTAGCGTCCGCGTGTCGAGATTCCGTTCCGTTTGGCTAAACGGGCAAGTTTGGACGACTACGCGCGCGTGCAAGTGTCCGACTTGGGGGCATGCATTTTAATCATTAAACACCTCTTTTCAAAATTTGGAACCCGCTTAAAATCCTATAATTTGAATTTGGAACATTTGGGCGCAACCCGGGCGCGATTTGGAAATGTTTCATTTCGCGCCAAAATGGCCCATTTAAATCTAATACCTTAAACTAAATATATACGAATATATATTTTCCTTAACTTCTTATCTTTCCAACTCCTTCAAAGTTTAATTGCAAATCCCTTTTTCAAATTCTCGTGGCCAATCACGAGGCTGAGTTCGTGGGCCCCGCCTCCTAATCCTCTCTCCAATCTCTCTCTCTCTCATCATCAGCAATCTTTTCTCCCTCTCTCTCCAATCTCTCTCACTCTCTTCCTCTATAAATTTCACGCATGCAGCCACCCCTCACCCATCCTCTTCATCACGAGAAAACGCCTCGAGCCCTAACCCTAGCTTCTCACAACCTCACCGCCGATTCCCCCGCGACCTCGCCGTCGCCGCCCTCGCCACTACGAGACTCACCGCACCCACTTACCTCCTTCCTCCGACGATTCCCGCGCCTGCACCCAACCCGACGACGCCTCCAACCCCCGCAGACCTCGCCGTCGACGCCACCTCTCGTCGCCGACGACCCCCACGACTCCCTATCACCCTCCTCGTCCCGACCTCGTCGTCGCTTCCCTCCTCCCCTCGCCGGACCACCAACCCGAGCCCTTCCATCGCCTACCCTCCGCTGTTCGCCGGAGAACGCGCCGGCGACCTCGCCGTCGTCACCAGGGCCACCTCCGTCTCCCCCTCGACCACCAGAGCCGACCACCCGTTCATCCACTCGCCGCAGCACCCTCTCCCGCGCACCCCGAGGCCTTTCAGCCCTTGCAGCCGCCGCCGTTGCCTCGCCGGCGTTCCAGCGCCGTCGAGCTCGCCGGGGTCACCTGGTATATCTCTCTGTAAGTTTCCTCTTCCTTCCTTCTGTGCAAATCACCCCCGCTGATCGCATTGAGTTTATTGTGTGTTGCTAACTTGTTGTCGCGTCTTGCCGGAATCCGACCGTGCCGTCTTGGCGAACCCGACGCTCCAGCGAAGCCCCCTGGTCCGTGTGATTCCGTTATTCTCTGTTGGGACTCGATCCGTGGCCGTGCTATCATATCGTGTTTTTGCCGACATCGCATCCGTGTTCCAGATTGCAGAACCGTCGAGGCAAGTATCTGAATACTTGCTCTAACATGCTAGCGTGCGAGATCTAGTCTTGCCACGCAATTGAATTCATACTATAAGACAACCTAATGATGGTAATTGATATCATACTATTGCAGTCATCTTTATCATGGAATCGTTACAACAGTTCCTCGTAATTAATCAACCCGCATCAATCCATATTTCAACTAAATAAAACGACTAGATCATATCTGCTTAAACTGTTAAATCATTCACGAGACAATTATTATACGTAGTGTAAATTCCTGTAGCTTCATTACTTCATAATTGTGGATATTGCTTCACCTTGTGACCATTGCACCCTAAAGGTGCTTGAAACTGTTAATAAGAGAATACAAACATCACCGTGGTTACATGGAATATTATGGTTAATTACTGTTTCCTGCTGCTGTTCATTATTGATTGTATACCTGTTGTGAGCACATACCCGATTGCACTACATATTGGCCTGACCCTGCTACACATGACATATACATACATACCGACTCATCCTGTTGTACCATGACATTACTTGTTTCATGATTTCATGCCTAATGCCGACAAACCCGACCATCCCTGCCGTCTATCCAGACAGACCTACTCTTACCGGATTTTGTGTTGGCATTAGTCCTTGACTACTGAATACCTGACCTGACATACATAGCTTGGGGGTATGGGGAAACCAAAGATGAACCTGACTTGTAACTCGACAGTTCACTACCGTTCGAGTGTACACATTCCTTTCTGTGCCTAACGGCATGTCTCGGCTGCAGCCGAGAATATTGTGGCCGTGATCCCGGGTATGTACGGGGTAATACCGAGTGTACACTTTCCTTTCTGTGCCTAAAGGCATGTCTCGGTTTCAGCCGAGAATGTTGTGGCCGTGATCCCGGGTATGTACGGGATACTAACACTTTCCTTTCTGTGCCTAACGGCATGTCTCGGTTTCAGCCGAGAATATTGTGGCCGTGATCCCGGGTATGTACGGGATACTAACACCTTCCTATTCTGTGCCTAACGGCATGTCTCGGCTGCCGCCGAGAATATTGTGGCCGTGGTCCCGGGTATGTACGGGATACTATTGGGTTACATCGACGATTCATCAATTGGTTTCAAAGACTATAGAGTAGAAAATCTGATAGGACAGTTTAGTCACCATTGCACATTACCCTGCTTGTTATTTCTTATTACTGCTTTATTCATGTTCATACTTGCATTGCTTATTACCATGTTTATACTATATACTTGATGTCATGACGCGCTGACGTCTGGGTTTTGCATGGCCCAGATTCCGTACCATTGTCGACGACCGAGCAGGAGTACTTCAGCCAGCAGGCTGAACAGTGAGTCCTTAGGGTTTAGTTTATTTATTTCTTTTCATTTCCAGATGTGAGCCCGCATTATGGGACGTACTGTTTATTCATTGTATTGGATCATTAGCTTCCGCACTTATTGTTTATTGATTCTTGTTATTATGGATTTGGACATGTATTAGATTAGTTTTTATCTTGTTCTTGATATCCTTACAACCGTAATGTGACTGTGGATGGATACTTCCTACCCACAGGTAGCATGGTTGGCTATGTCACGTGCCCAATCTTGCGTACTCTGGGAAGCGGGGCGTGACACTATGATCTTGGATAAAGAGGATACCAGAGGAATAGTGTGAGGAATATGATATTGACCCGTACCCAGATTTGGGGATGCCGTACGACGGATTTACGTACGAGCTATATCTTGATGATTGATCCGCACTCTTGACTTGGGATATCTGATTATAGATATGGTATCGGATATGATATTATTGAGGCGGGATCACCGACTAATATATATACAGGTATGTATATGTATCGACTCAGATGTTAGACGGTTTCTTTACCTGTAGTCTAGCTTGTAGCTTAGCCCTTTAGTTTAGTTAGTTGTTAGATTAGATTCGGTTCCTACCTATTTCAAAGCTTACGAATCATGCGTATTTTAAAAGACAAGTCAAGGGATTCTACGGATATTTCAAAAAAAAAAAACGTTACTTTTCTTAAAAACACCGTAGCCCCTATTTTCAAAACCCCACGATTCGTGTTATTTCAAAAGGCACCATTGTAGGACTTATATTAGGTTAAAACAGATTAGTTATCGTTGCGTCTAGTATTCAGCACCCGCTCATTATTGTTGTTTGCTCCGCATCACATGCTTATATTATGCTTCATATTCTACTGTTGATATCTTGTGGTTAGGACACCAGCACCATTACCGATGATGCGTATATACCACGTACACTTACTTGCCGGCTCACACACATCTTCATCGGTAATTGCCATGTCACGTACACCTTAGAAAATATTATTGCTTGACATAGCCTGTTAGCTAATAGTTTAGACATGATATTAGTGTACTTGCCTTATATGTTAGTTTAGACATTGTAGTTATTACCTGCTACTTCATGCATACTAATATTCATTGTTATGCCGCATTCATGGATTCTCATACATATATTCACTTTTTACGTTCTATTGAGGTTTTGGATTCGGATTTCCATGAGATTTTCTGGATTTGGGGAAAACCGCAAAACATATACAAACTTCTTCTTTCTCTTTTTAAATAAAAAGCGCGGTTTTTCCCATGATGTATGAGTCGTCCACCATGAGTTTGCTGATGGATTTCGAGACCCGATTCGAGGAGTTGGATGAACCGTTTAGGGTACATGGTGGACCCGGTAAGGTACCCCGGGGCAAGAAGCTCGTGGTGATGACGATGAGCCTGGCAGGGGGAGACTACCTACCGGTGATTTTACCCGACGCGTCGGATATCCGGAGGATACCGTCGTGGTCTTGAGATGGATGGTAGGGGCCGGTCTGGACTGACGGCACCCTAGATATTGAGATTGAGACATTGAGATTTCGAGATATTGAGGTACTGAGATTTGATGATATAGGCCAGTCCGGATAGCCAGAGCCTGAGGTTTTGAGACATTGAGATTTATGTTTTGTGTCGATGCTAGACACTGTTGATGTTGATTTCATTTATGATACCTCATTTTAAAAATACAAAGGAAATCTCACTAATTTATGAAAACAGTTTCTTCATTTACATGTATTCTGTTTTCATGCATTCATACCTCATTCATATGATATATTGCTACCTGAGGCACTGACACGGGCATATGAGATCACACTCGGGTTAGATATTACCCTAGCCATATATTATTCATATATTTGAGGATATATTATGATCTTTGACCTAGGTTGCGTTATTTATGCGATTTCTGTGCATAGATGTTTTTCTATTCACGAGTTGGCAACTCACCCCCGTTGTGCCCCAGTTTCTTGCAGGTTTGCCGTACAGGTTTCATTACGGCTTGCGGGCATAGTTTCCTTCTGGTGATTTGCTAGTAGGTGGGTTTACTTGTATCGTACCCCCCATTATATAACTTGTATATTATTACTCTGTTGTATCTAGAAGTTCCATCAACCAAACATGTATTTATTTCAGAGATAGAGACCAGTGATGTTATTCTTTCGACCTTAGAGTCGCGCGTTTTATTTCTGTGGTTTTCTTGTGGTTTTGAGTTTTGATCCTCGCCGTTGGCGTTGTATATTATATTGCTTGTGTGGTTGTGACCGTCAATTGACGAAGAGCTAGCTCCCGCTTGGGGATGCCTTTTATTGATTTCGTATACTACTTGTTTAAATTGGTTTTCCTTCACTCTACTACTTTTATTGGTTTGCATTTCTGGGTTTTCGGCTTACTTGGATTACGTACGCCTCGAGACGTTTCGTAGTTTAAGTGCCGGTCATGTTCCGTACTTTCGGGACGTGACAAAGTTGGTATCAGAGCGTTAGGTTTTACCTTCGAAGCGTAGGATGACCCTTGGTTGATGGAATAGGTGACTAAAGTAGAGTGACGTACCGTAGGTATGTTCCGCGGCATATTTACGATACGCTACTCCACTTAAGAAGCCTTAGGATGTACATTTCTTTGCTCAGTATTATATTCATTCCGATCTAGCCTCATCAGTACCAGTTATGGTTTTGCTGCCACGATTACTGGCAGGGAGAGCTACGGCTAGAGTTGCGGTCAGCATGAGCTCGTCAAGAACGAGGACTGACCAGGGCATGATTCCGGCGACACACGATTGCAGAGATGTGTCTTTTCATTGTGTCTTCGCGCCACGAGCGTTTGATGGATCGCTGTATGAGATTACTTGGACGTGCCGATCAGCACTAGAGGATTGAGCCACTGACAGAGGCCAGTCAGATTTTGATGACCGTTGGTGTATTGCTTACTCATGATGATTGAGGCACTGTTCAGCGTGCAGACGAGTGAGCCAGTTGCTGCTGCGAGTGACGAGATATAGTCCCATATGTTGGAGCTATTGCGGGACGAGTTGTACTAATAAATGCTAGAAGGTCGCTAGTCACCCGATGATGAATGACCAGGACAGGTGGTTCGTTCGCCTACCCCGATGCGAGGTCATCAGATAGATTGATTCCAGCTAGAGACGACTTCACGCGGAGACGTTGAGAGTCGACAGAGATGATCGAATGTCAGAAACCTATTATTCCAAGTTTAAAGTAGTCGGAAAGACATGCAGGCAATTCTATGGTCCCTCTAGAAGAATGAAACCCTAACCCGACTTAATGACCGTGTGAAATCCTTGGAACCTTCGGGTTTGCGGCAGTTCTGCGGCGCCATTAGTGAGGCTTGGGTTTGCCCTTCTACGGCTGGACCACCGATGATGTGGTATGTACTCGATACTATTAAACTGTGCCCAAGATGTTGAGCTCTTGGGGGATTATGAGGTTTTGACGACTCGATCGGATGGCTCGACTTAATTCGGATGCTAGGTAGTGAGATGCATTCTTTGGAGACTCTAGATACGAGGATAGTCGTTGGAGCTCAGTCCATGCAGCCACGACGAGACGAGTCCAGAGCAGTCGACATTAGAAAAGTGGAGTAAGAGGTTCATACGAGATCTTGATGAAACGACGTTCCACTCCGCCGACATCAGAGATGCGATACGCATGCCGAGGCATTGTACATGGATATACCTTCCAGAAGGAGTCGCGATGAGTATGCAGCCGTTCCTGAACAAGAAACAGATATAGTAAAGGACGATGACTTCCGGACGGTTCGGCCGAGACGAAATTTGGGAGAGATCTCGATAGGACCTTTCTGGAATGAATTACGAGAAGACTAGGACCCAGGAGTGGTCATGTTGCGCACACCGGCAGGCCAGAGTTCAGGATCGTCGACAAGATATACTATGAGTGACCCCGACAGTTGGCCAGAGATTCTTGGAGGATGTTCTTGAGCGGGACTATTCCGCCATACTTGATTTTGGTATTTTGTGCGATATATTCGCATGATTTGGTTTTGATGATTGAGTTTCATGATATCATTTTCATGCGCCGTGGTTGCACCTACTGAGTATTTATGATTTCTGCACAGTGTTGCACTTGATATCGTTTTCGTGCCTTGGTTTCTCATGTTTATGATTTTATGGGTTTCATACAGTTGAGTTGATTTTGTGCGCATGTACGCACACGATTTGGTTTTTGCATTCGGTATAGTTCGTATATGCTTGCGGTGCAGTGATACGCATTTTGTGCACTTAGATGCACTGGACTTCGATTTCGATTGTGATGTTCGATATTTGTTTTGTGCACCTTGTGCACTTGATTGGATTTTGCGCATGTTCGGTGCTTGATATTGGATTTCATGATTTCATGCATGATGGATGCACCTGATTTGGGGTTTTTAGCGCATGTTGGGCGCAGGTTATGAGATACGATTTTGGTGCACACCAGATGCACTAAATCGAGATTCTTCATGCGTGTCAGACGCACCTGTCCTTGCTGTCAGGCACACACGTTGCCTATGACATATGTTGTGTGCACAACCGATGCACTTAGATGTTGTTTATGTGCGCTTGTATGGCACGTATATGGATTTTGATTTTCGTGCGCACCAGACGCACGTAGTATTCATATGCGTATTTTAGGATTGATTTAACCTATAGAGCAGTATGTTTTTATGATATTTGCTATGTGTTTTCATACTGGGCAGGACTAGCCAGAGGACAGTACCTGAATATATTTGGCATTCATTTCTTTCAGATATTTACATATATAGATTCGATATTTACATGTATAGTTTCGAGTTATATCATATTGGTTTTGCTTTGGATTTGGCATTGGTGTCTTCCCCATGACTCCGATGATTGCGGGATGCCTGACGGAGTTTTGATTTGAGTTATATGCTCATTTTTCATGCGCATGCGCTGCGCTACGATTTATTTTATCTATTTACAATTTCGCAGCCCCGACGACTTGATGGTTTTGGTTTAGACATTTTAGTATTTGGGGGGAGTTTTGCTTTAAATTCGGGGACCGAATTTTTTTAAGGGGGGAAGATTGTAGCGTTTTGAAAATCGTTTCGGTGAAATTTCGGAAAATCGGTAAAATAAGGGGGTTTTCTGTAAAAAATCAAAATGCAAATATCTTATTATAAAAATTAAATATACATATTCTAGCTATGTAATTGCTAGTATTTGGTGTTTATTGAGCCACTGGTGAAATTTCAAATTTTCTGAAAAAAAATTATTTTATTATTATTTTAAGCCATCACTAATACATTTAATTAGGGAGAATTACAAATTGGAATGAGTTGAAACAAATTTTGTGCATCATAAAACTTTAAATAAAATTTTATCATGTGGTTTTTGAAACGAAATCGTTTGCCAAAACGGTTTAGAAAATATCGAAAAAAGGCTTTTTCGGTGAAATTAGTGTAAATGGTTGTTTGGGGTATAACATTTATCTTTTTCCCCCACACCCACACCCACACTCACTCACCCCCATCCCCATGTGGCTGAATTCAGCAGCACATCCCCCCCATTTCCCCACTCCATTCCACACAAAAAAGAAAAGAAAAGAAAAGAAAAAGGGAAATGAAAGAAAGTCAAAAGGGGGTGTAGACTTTGTCTTTTTCTCCCCATTTTTCTCCACCTCCCTCTCTCTCCTCCCCCACTCCCTTTCTGGCCGAAAATTCCTACACCAACAGCCCTCTTTCTCCCCCCTTTGTTCCATCTCTTTTGCTTCAAAAATTTCATCAAATACCCATCAAAAAAAATCCCAAAATCTAAATCTAGTTCTTACCCATTTTAGTGTAGCCTTAGATGCATGGATCTTGGTGCAAGGATTTCATTTTGGAGGTCTAGATTTCATGTTTGATCATGGATTTTTGAGGTATAAATTTTTGTGCCCCATGGTGGTTTGTTGATTAGTTGCTTATATGATTTTGTTTATAAGTGTTAAATTGGTTGTTGTGGTTTGTGTAATGAAAATTCAAGAGAAGAACTTGAATGCAAGTTAGGGTTTTGTGAAATTGGTGTATGGTTGTGTAATGTGTTTAAGCTCTTATGACATGTTAAAACAAGTTAGTAGCTAGTTGTTAATTGTTAGTTTAAAAATTGTGATAATTACACTAATTTGCTATCTAGGTTTTTGGAAATGGTTAAATAATTGGGTTTAAAATTATAATTACTTTTTTATGACTTCATTAACATTATTAAGTGTGGTTTAATGTCTTTAGTTCATGAAAATCCTAGCTAAATTGTTGTTTGTGCATTTTTGCTAAAATGGTTGAAATTTGGGTAAAATTGCAAACTAGTTTTTTTGAACGTATATAGTTTGATGAGATTAAATTGTGGTTATAGGTTATATGACTTAATTAAGTTATTTAATAAGTATTATGGCCGCTAGAATTGTTTAAACGTCGAGTTTTGTACTAAAACGGGTAATTTTGCTTGCTATTTTTTCGGAAAAACGGCTTTTAAAGTGAATTTGGGGTTTTTGTGAGTTTTAACCTATTTTATATTAAAATTAGTGTTCGTGAATGTGCAAATGAGTGTATTTGGGTTTTTCTCGATGGTCTGGCGTTTGTACGCCGACGTCGAGGGTTTTTGGGTTGATTTGTGGAAGCAACCATAGGTTTTGACCTATGTGGGATTCGTGTGTCGTTTTGGTCATGAGTCGGATTTTAATGCGATACGATGCGTTGTGATATGTAGGTACCCCCATGTGGACTTCGAGATGGAAAGCAAGCGCGTGGCGACGTCGGCACCGGCGAGCGAGGACCAGGTGAGTAGATTTATATCTACGGGGAGAAGTCGGGTGGATGGCGTATAGCACCCCCGCAGTCCGTGGTTGTGTATACGGATGCGTATACACACCAACAATTATTATATGTCATTTGGGATTAATAACGATGTTTAGGATGGATATTGGTGTGTTGGATTATTTTAGTGTCGCGAACCCTAGGGTAGTGTTGCACTACACATACACACATACATACTTGCATACATTCCTATTTATATGTGCTCATGGGATTCTTTATAGTTATGTGTTCATATGGGTATGGGACTATGTGTTCACATACGGATTTGAGGATGATACTTGGGATTGAGCTGAGTCGATGAGATTTTTTTGTGGTTGTGATATCGGTGATATGACAGGATTCGTACTTGAGGTACGTCCTGGTGTTATAGCGGATCTTGGTGCGGCGATACGGGTGAATAGTGTTATAAATAAAATGGTCGACATGTGATCGTGATATGAGGCATGATATGCTAGGATATTGATATTAGGCCGTATCGGGCGATGTATACCCCTTGATGATGATATGTGCTGACGATATCGGTTTGTACGAGATTGTCGATCAGTAGTCAGATCATAAGTATATTGAGGATATTAGTATTGTACTAGACATAGGTCAGTGCCCTAGACTATGATCTTGGATAAAGAGGATACCAGAGGAATAGTGTGAGGAATATGATATTGACCCGTACCCAGATTTGGGGATGCCGTACGACGGATTTACGTACGAGCTATATCTTGATGATTGATCCGCACTCTTGACTTGGGATATCTGATTATAGATATGGTATCGGATATGATATTATTGAGGCGGAATCACCGACTAATATATATACAGGTATGTATATGTATCGACTCAGATGTTAGGCGGTTTCCTTACCTGTAGTCTAGCTTGTAGCTTAGCCCTTTAGTTTAGTTAGTTGTTAGATTAGATTCGGTTCCTATCTATTTCAAAGCTTATGAATCGTGCGTATTTTAAAAGACAAGTCAAGGGATTCTACGGATATTTCAAAAAAAAACGTATCTTTTCTTAAAAACACCGTAGCCCCTATTTTCAAAACCCCACGATTCGTGTTATTTCAAAAGGCACCATTGTAGGACTTATATTAGGTTAAAGCAGATTAGTTATCGTTGCGTCTAATATTCAGCTCCCGCTCATTATTGTTGTTTGCTCCGCATCACATGCTTATATTATGCTTCATATTCTACTGTTGATATCTTGTGGTTAGGACACCAGCACCATTACCGATGATGCGTATGTACCACGTACACTTACTTGCCGGCTCACACACATCTTCATCGGTAATTGCCATGTCACGTACACCTTAGAAAATATTATTGCTTGACATAGCCTGTTAGATAATAGTTTAGACATGATATTAGTGTACTTGCCTTATATGTTAGTTTAGACATTGTAGTTATTACCTGCTACTTCATGCATACTATTATTCATTGTTATGCCGCATTCATGGATTCTCATATATATATTCACTTTTTACGTGCTATTGAGGTTTTGGATTCGGATTTCCATGAGATTTTCTGGATTTGGGGAAAACCGCAAAACATATACAAACTTCTTCTTTCTCTTTTTAAATAAAAAGCGCGGTTTTTCCCATGATGTATGAGTCGTCCACCATGAGTTTGCTGATGGATTTCGAGACCCGATTCGAGGAGTTGGATGAACCGTTTCGGGTACATGGTGGACCCGGTAAGGTACCCCGGGGCAAGAAGCTCGTGGTGATGACGATGAGCCTGGCAGGGGGAGACTACCTTCCGGAGATTTTACCCGACGCGTCGGATATCCGGAGGATACCGTCGTGGTCTTGAGATGGATGGTAGGGGCCGGCCTGGACTGACGACGCCCTAGATATTGAGATTGAGACATTGAGATTTCAAGATATTGAGGTACTGAGATTTGATGATACAGTCCAGTCCGGATAGCCGGAGCCTGAGGTTTTGAGACATTGAGATTTATGTTTTGTGTCGATGCTAGACACCGTTGATGTTGATTTCATTTATGATACCTCATTTTAAAAATACAAAGGAAATCTCACTAATTTATGAAAACAGTTTCTTCATTTACATGTATTCTGTTTTCATGCATTCATACCTCATTCATATGATATATTGCTACCTGAGGCACTGACACGGGCACATGAGATCACACTCGGGTTAGATATTACCCTAGCCATTGTTATAGGCTGCATGTTATTCATATATTTGAGGATATATTATGATCTTTGACCTAGGTTGCGTTATTTATGCGATTTCTGTGCGTAGATGTTTTTCTATTCACGAGTTGGCAACTCACCCCCGTTGTGCCCCAGTTTCTTGCAAGTTTGCCGTACAGGTTTCATTACGGCTTGCGGGCATAGTTTCCTTCGGGTGATTTTCTAGTAGGTGGGTTTACTTGTATCGTACCCCCCATTATATAACTTGTATATTATTACTCTGTTGTATCTAGAAGTTCCATCAACCAAACATGTATTTATTTCAGAGATAGAGACCAGTGATGTTATTCTTTCGACCTTAGAGTCGCGCGTTTTATTTCTGTGGTTTTCTTGTGGTTTTGAGTTTTGATCCTCGCCGTTGGCGTTGTATATTATATTGCTTGTGTTGTTGTGACCGTCAATTGACGAAGAGCTAGCTCCCGCTTGGGGATGCCTTTTATTGATTTCGTATACTACTTGTTTAAATTGGTTTTCCTTCACTCTACTACTTTTCTTGGTTTGCATTTCTGGGTTTTCGGCTTACTTGGATTACGTACGCCTCGAGACGTTTCGTAGTTTAAGTGCCGGTCATGTTCCGTACTTTCGGGACGTGACAAAGTTGGTATCAGAGCGTTAGGTTTTACCTTCGGAGCGTAGGATGACCCTTGGTTGATGGAATAGGTGACTAAAGTAGAGTGACGTACCGTAGGTATGTTCCGCGGCATATTTACGATACGCTACTCCACTTAAGAAGCCTTAGGATGTACATTTCTTTGCTCAGTATTATATTCATTCCGATCTAGCCTCATCAGTACCAGTTATGGTTTTGCTGCCATGATTACGGGCAGGGAGAGCTACGGCTAGAGTTGCGGTCAGCATGAGCTCGTCAAGAACGAGGACTGACCAGGGCATGATTCCGGCGACACACGATTGCAGAGATGTGTCTTTTCATTGTGTCTTCATGCCACGAGCGTTTGATGGATCACTGTATGAGATTACTTCGACGTGCCAATCAGCACTAGAGGATTGAGCCACTGACAGAGGCCAGTCAGATTTTGATGACCGTTGGTGTATTGCTTACTCATGATGATTGAGACACTGTTCAGCGTGCAGACGAGTGAGCCAGTTGCTGCTGCGAGTGACGAGATATCGTTCCATATGTTGGAGCTATTGCGGGACGAGTTGTACTAATAGATGCTAGAAGGTCGCTAGTCACCCGATGATGAATGACTAGGACAGGTGGTTCGTTCGCCTACCCCGATGCGAGGTCATCAGATAGATTGATTCCAGCTAGAGACGACTTCACGCGGAGACGTTGAGAGTCGACAGAGATGATCGAATGTCAGAAACCTATTATTCCAAGTTTAAAGTAGTCGGAAAGACATGCAGGCAATTCTATGGTCCCTCTAGAAGAATGAAACCGTAACCCGACTTAATGACCGTGTGAAAGCCTTGGAACCTTCGGGTTTGCGGCAGTTTTGCGGCGCCATTGGTGAGCCTTGGGTTTGCCCTTCTACGGCTGGACCACCGATGCTGTGGTATGTACTCGATACTATTAAACTGTGTCCAAGATGTTGAGCTCTTGGGGGATTATGAGGTTTTGACGACTCGATCGGATGGCTCGACTTAATTCGGATACTAGGTGGTGAGATGCATTCTTGGGAGACTCCAGATACGAGGATAGTCGTTGGAGCTCAGTCCATGCAGCCACGACGAGACGAGTCCAGAGCAGTCGACATTAGAAAAGTGAAGTAAGAGGTTCATACGAGATCTTGATGAAACGACGTTCCACTCCGCCGACATCAGAGATGCGATACGCATGCCGAGGCATTGTGCATGGATATACCTTCCATAAGGAGTCGCGATGAGTATGCAGCCATTCCTGAACAAGAAACAGATATAGTAAAGGACGATGAATTCCGGACGGTTCGGCAGAGACGAAATTTGGGAGAGATCTCGATAGGACCTTTCTGGAATGAATTACGAGAAGACTAGGACCCAGGAGTGGTCATGTTGCGCACACCGGCAGGCCAGAGTTCAGGATCGTCGACAAGATATGCTATGAGTGACCCCGACAGTTGGCCAGAGATTCTTGGAGGATGTTCTTGAGCGGGACTATTCCGCCATACTTGATTTTAGTATTTTGAGCGATATATTCGCATGATTTGGTTTTGATGATTGAGTTTCATGATATCATTTTCATGCGCCGTGGTTGCACCTACTGAGTATTTATGATTTCTGCACAGTGTTGCACTTGATATCGTTTTTGTGCCTTGGTTTCTCATGTTTATGATTTTATGGGTTTCATACAGTTGAGTTGATTTTGTGCGCATGTACGCACACGATTTGGTTTTTGCACTCGGTATAGTTCGTATATGCTTGCGGTGCAGTGATACGCATTTTGTGCACTTAGATGCACTGGACTTCGATTTCGATTGTGATGTTCGATATTTGTTTTGTTCACCTTGTGCACTTGATTGGATTTTGCGCATGTTCGGTGCTTGATATTGGATTTCATGATTTCGTGCATGATGGATGCACCTGATTTGGGGTTTTTCGCGCATGTTGGGCGCAGGTAATGAGATACGATTTTGGTGCACACCAGATGCACTAAATCAAGATTCTTCGTGCGTGTCAGACGCACCTGTCCTTACTGTCAGGCACACACGTTGCCTATGACAGATGTTGTGTGCACAACCGATGCACTTAGATGTTGTTTCTATGCTCTTGTATGGCACGTATATGGATTTTGATTTCCGTGCGCACCAGACGCACGTAGTATTCATATGCGTCTTTTGGGATTGATTTAACCTATAGAGCAGTACGTTTTTGTGATATTTGCTATGTGTTTTCGTACTGGGCAGGACTAGCCAGAGGACAGTACCTGAATATATTTGGCATTCATCGTGTACTGCTTCAGGTGTCCTTACAGGTCACTATTACACATTGATAGAGCCCTTAGGATTCTTTCTTGACGGCCAGCAGTATGATGGTGATCATATACGTAGGAGCTGGGGTCTATAAGCACATCCTTAAAAGGTCCTTAGTCGTGGGAGTTTTCGAGACAGGGCATCGACACTCCAGAGTAGACTAGTGTATACAGTCGAAACCCCGACGAGGGACGGTGGCCGGTCTCACAAGCCACTGGTGTGAGTTGGTTCACCTAAGATGTATACAGGTGCTCATTGGGTTATGAGTGCACCGGACATGACTCGCCGGGAACATGCTAGTTGGTCTTATACCTGACGTCAGATAGCAGTTCCCTGGTGACATGTATACAGGTTAGTTCATCGACCTGAGATCGTCTTTTGTCTCGTGTGAGTTCCCACTGTACTTTGATTACTACCCTACCGCGGCTCAAAGGAGTCATGCAAACAGGTTTTAGTTGGGTACAGTCCCGAGCCATATGGAGGCAATGAGCGGATCTGCAGGGGTTCGTCTCTCCCGGTATTAAGGGTGAGGTCGCGCTGTGTCTAGGAGAGCCATTACACGAAGTCCTTGACCAAGGCAGGAGATTTACTGGTAGGTATTCCAGTAGTATCTCAGGGTGTTCTGGGCTACACTCCGAGGGGGTCTGACTTTTACCAACCCCCTAGGCCCGCCATGCGATGCTCATAGACGAACGGACCGGACTGTATGGATATTGTCACTGACAGGCTTAGTAGGGTGTCAGGATGAGTTCACTCATCGACTTCCCTTTTGGTCAATACCTGGTAGCCCGTTACGTACGGCTAATACCTCTGACGTACTAGTGGTTAAATCCACAGCCAAAGTATTGACGAGTCTTTAGAGTCCCCCACAGACAGTTTCTCAAGTTTCGGGCGAAATGCTGTAGAGGAGTATGGATATATGGCAGGGTTCGATCATATACGTGCGGTATTGCACGGATTATGATTGGACGGATAATACTAGCGGGTTTTGGTTTAAGCCGGATCCTAGTATTGTACAGTGTAAATTTTGTCTCATTGCATTTGTATTCGGTCGGAATACAAATGCGGGTATGTATATACAGTCGCGGGGTTTTCCTGTAATTTATTACGGGATCGTTTTTTTGAAGTTGCCAGTTTGTATTCCGTTTCGGCCATTTTCCTTTTTATCTCTCTTTGGCTGAAAATTGGTGTGGAGGGGGTTATTTGCAAATGTGCAAATTAACAAAAAGGAGGGTGTGTTTTGTGGTAGAGGGTTCATCATGATTCTAGCATCCTTTGACTTCTTTGATTGTCATCATTACTTGCTTTATTGGATGGGATTTGAAAAGGCTTTGGTGTGACATGTTTCATCATGATCACTCATTCTTCTCTCTTGCATTATCCACACACTCTCTCCTCTTCATTTTTTCTAAGATGGCCGGCCACTTCTAGTGGGGGGGATGGGTAGAAAAGAAAAAGATTCATCTCATTTTTGCACCAAAAACTCTTTAGTTCATCTCAAAAGTTTTTTCCTCCACCTCCATCCAAATGGCAACTTCCATTAACCCCTTGAGACAAAGATTTCTACACATAGTCTACAGCAATCTTGGACACGTCAGCTTACCAACTTCGTGTCCGAGTTGCCTCGGTCCAGAGGTGGGAGCCCATAAAAAGACTCGGTGATGTGGTGCCTTTCCGACGAGGAGATCGAAACCGGAGATACCGCGAGGAGATCGGGATGGTGGCCAAAGACCGAAGGACACGGATCGCTCGGTATAACTCTCTACCCTTTCTCTAGTTAGCTAGTAGTAGGTTAATGGCCCGATCCGGGTTTATAGTCCACGGTAGCACCGGTTTCTAGTTATAGAAAAGTTTTTGTTTTCCGCATTTTGGTCTTGGACAGACGGCCGGGGCGCTACCGTTGTCTTACATGGTATCAGAGCCACGCCATTAACCTTTACTAGCTTGTTCCAACATATTTAAAATATCGATCGAACGGATTTTCTAAAAACTGCATTTTCAAGTCACAGTTTCTGTCGAAATTTTTCTATTGTCAAAAAATTATTTGGTGTACTGCAGAAAAATAGGCAGGGTTTTTTATGCAATCTGGAAAAATTTGGTTCACTGATATTACTGTTGCGCGGCGGAACCGCGGCCGTACCCATGCTTTGGCCGCGGTTCCGCGGCCGTACTGTAGCTTCACTTTACCATATTTTTCCAGATGGTCTCTGACTTGGAATTGGGGATTATGGTATATTCTGTTTGGGCCCAGATTTATTTTGAGTGTTACAGTTGTGCTTGGGGCCCACTTCGGGAAATTTAGTCGATCGAAAATTTTAAACATGTTAGTTCACAATATTTACATTATATCTGCGACCGTAAATGTCATTTGATCAGATTTACGAACGTGACATTCACGTTGATGTTCTGTGTTGTGCTGTGATGTTGCGGATTTGTCGTGGTGGATACCCTGGATGCAATGTTAGTACAGTTTGGTTGTATATGTACATTTGATATTGCGGGGCGAGCGTCCGACATGTGGACTGTCGTCACTGCTTGTTTGTATATTATTCTTTTGGGGCACGACCGGGCTGAGGTCGATGTACCCGTTGTATATTATACTTTCTATACTAGGATTACCCCGCGGAGGGGTGCACGGATAGCCGGGTTCTAGAGGGCAATGGGCCCGCATCTCATGGCTTTGAGATAGAGGGGGCTTCACTCTAGAATTGGCGGGCTATTTGCCGCACTCGTAGGGGGTACAGGTTGACTCAAGGAGGGGTGCTCAAGTTACCGGATTCCGTGAAGTGCTGGGTGGTCCATTCACGTTGTTGAAGGGGGCTGCCTCGCTTCAGGTTTTGGCGGGTAACTTGCCGCGCCCGTAGGGGTCTAGGATTTCATTGCACAGGCTATCCACACGACCAGGGGAACTTCGGGTTTCAGTAGCGGCTCTATGAAACCCGAGGATCCCAGATATCTGTATTATTCTGTGATGCTTATTACATTTCTGTGATGTTGCATTTTATCACGCCTTAAGCGAATATTATATATTGATATATATACTAGTAGCTGTTGTATATGTTTTGCATCCGCGCTAGTCCAGTCCCCGCTCTGTCGTTAGTTAAGTAACCTAACGGGTGATGACGGGACCCAGTGGCGAATGCGGATGGCATATACGTACATCGTATTTTCGTTCTTTATTAGTGTGATCAATTGATGGGACTGCATTGATTCGGATCAATACAAGCTAAACAAACCTATTCTGATGTTGTTGGTGTAGGGTTGCTAGGCACGCGCACAAGGGTCTACGAGGCATCAACCATGCCCGATTAAAAATTTAGCCTTGCCGAACAACCCGAATACGGAACTTTAAACTAGAGATTAGGCGAAAACAAGCATGCTAAACACTTTAACACTAAGTGAGAGGGATTACAACCTTTGTAGATCCGGTCCTTCACTTCATATGCTCCGTGTTGTGGTCCCTTCGCTGCGATCATCGGGATCCGGACTCTCGAGAGGTTCCACGAAGAGAAAGACGCAACCTTTGCTTCCGATCTTCGATACTAAGATGATCTACCTTGAAGTTTCTTTAACACAAGCTAACACTCATGAAATGATGTGAACACCCTCATCTAAATGGCAAGGGAAGATGGGGATGATGAAGTAGGATTTTTGCTCTCTTTATTTATCTTTTTCTCATATTTATTCATCACCTTTTGAAAAACTAGTAAGCTTTTCATGAAAGAATGAAGGAGGAAGAAGATGAATAATCATTTTTGATGAATAGAAAGAATGTTATCATAATCATTTATGCAACCATGGTTGTAGTAACCATTGTAGAGAGTTTACTAGGGTTAGGGTTTGGGTTAGGTCAAAGGGTGAGTCACTTGTAAATATCTATCATAATATCTTAACAAAGACAAAGTAAAGCTTCTAGAATCAACTAGAAGGTTTAACCCTAATCCAAACCCTAATCATGTTTAAACTCCTCTAAATATGTTGCATTAATAATTATAATATGTTACAATATTATATATCACATATACAATATTTATTGTGACAAAATAAAATAATACATTTAACATATATCGCATATATATCAATGTATTACCCGAGTGAGAAAAAGAATCTTTTAGTGAGAAAATATTATTTAATGCAATTTAATATATCATATATATTATTATACATTAAATTATCGAATCAACACTTGATCCGACAATCCGGCTATATCGCATATAACCGGCTAATATTTATCCGTACCGATTCATCGAATCAACACTTGATCCGATGACCCGGTTGATATCAAATATCGCGAGAATATAATACGATATCACATATCGCATTATCCTCGGTCCCGCACATATCACATATGTGCTCCTACTCCGTTTTGCCTGAGTCAAGAAACCTCTGTGTAGGACTCTAAAGAATCGTCAATACGCCGGCAGTAGGTGATGATCATATCAATCACCCACAAGCTGCAAGCGGTCAGCTAAACGTAACAGCTACCCAGGTATTGAGCGCTCAGAAGATCAACAAGCAAGCCTGTACATTCTCCTGCGAATCCAAACAGTAACACTCCCGTACAGTCCGATCTCGTCGTCTGATATGTTGCATATCTCGCCTAGGGGTGGTAAACGTCAGACCCCAGTAGCTCGATAAGTCGTGTCGATATGAGGTCTATAACAGTTCGAGAAACTACTGATAACACTTACCAGTAAATCTCAGCAACCCTGGCCAGGGATTTCCGGTTATAGCCAATCAAACACAGCACAACATCAACTCCCTATACCGGGAGAGACGAATCCCCTCCTATCGCTCATTGCCTCCATGTGATTCGGGACTGTACCCAAAAGCCACCTTTTTGCACGCCCTCTTGGACGTGGTATGATGGAAATCAAATCACAGTGGGAATCACACAAGACTCTATGACGATCTCGGGTCGACAGACTACTCTGTACCAGTGTCACCGGAGAACTGCCATCTGACGTATGGTATAATACCATCTGGGAGTTCTCGGCGAGTCCGTCCAGTGTACCCAGTCTCCACTGAGCACCCGTACACCATCCTTGATGTCAAACACCGATGGATATGGGATCATCCATCGCCCATCATATGGGTCAAGATGCGTATACGCTAGTCTACTCTGGTGCATCGATGCCCTGTCTCGATACACCCTCGACTAGGAACAGTTATAGGATGTACTCATCGACTACCGTGGCCCCACTAGTATGATCTCATCATAGTCCCAGTAGTCGAGTACATATCCTAAGGGCTTTATCAACATGTAACATAGAGACAATCAGAGTACATATTAAGATAAAGTACAACCAGATAGCATACTATCATGTCGAGCAAGAAAGTCCTCCCTATATATGTCCTAGCATCCACTACAATATACATCGTATGTACAGTGATGGCTTCTAGGGCATACATATAACTAACAATCTCCCACTTGCACTAGGGCCATCTGTTATGGTATCGCATACCCAACAATTAGCTGCGGTTGAAGTATCTCATACTCAACCATCCCATAAAAGTCTCTACTGGGAAAAAGGCCTTTGTGAATGGATCTGCGCTGTCGTCCTCTGTGTCTGCTCTCCTAACCTCGATCTTCCTGGAGATTAACCATCTCCATGATCAGGTGATACTGCCTAAGAATTATATCTGGATTTCTGATGGGACGGTAGTTCCTTGGCATAAGCCACAACTCCATTGTCACACAATGGTAGGAACGAAGTTCATCTTATGAACTTATATATATCCAGACTGCCTCTTTGGTAGCATCCTTGGTAACGATGTATCTTGCCTTTAATCGTCTAGTATGTCACGGTATTTAGCTTGGAACTCTTCCAACATACCGTCCCTCCACTTAGGGTATAGACAATGCCTGCGACTGACATTCAGTTGTCCTTATCACCCTGGAACCTTTCCAGTGATTCTCCCCAGGATCGATTGATACCATCTCACTACAACTAGTGAGTATCCTAATATCCAATTAGATCTATCTCATAGATCCAAAACCCAGGATTTAGGAGGTATCACTTTGATCCTATATGGAGAATCCTTGTGATAAGCGGAGATTGACCGAGCGTAGCATAGGAAACTCCTTTCCTATCAAGAGTATGTCATCCACGTACTCTACGAGGATCTCCACCATACTCCCTACTACCTTTTTTGTATATACAAGGTTCATCTATCATTTTGATGAATTCAAATTCTTTGACTACCACATCAAAACAGATGTTCCAACTCTGCGATACCTGTTTTATCATATAAAACATCTTGCACACGTTTCCGCTGCTCCCACTGTCTACGAAGCCCTCTGGCTGTGTACTTATAGACGTTCTCTTCTAAAACATCCCTTAGAAAAGCAGTCATGACACCCAATCACCAGATATCGTAGTCATGGTATGTAGCCGTGGCAAGTAGGATCTGGATGGACTTAAGCACAGCTTTGAAAGTCTCAACTTTTCCATGTACACCAAGTAATCTTCTCAAGATATACTTACTCCTGATGGGGATTTAACCCTTCAGATAAAGCAACCAAAGTCCATACTTTGTTGGTGTATAAGGATTCCATCTCAGATCGATAAGCATCCAGCCATTCTTACAGAGTCCCACTCCTGATGGCCAGCTCGAAACTAGTTAGGTCATCATCTCATGATGCAATCCTCGCTCCCACTGTCATAGAGAAACCAAAGTATCTCTCAGGTGGGTGAGGAACCCTGCTAGATCGGCGGAGAGGCTGAGGTTCGTTGGAAACTATTGAATCCTTTGGTTTTACCAAATCATCAGCTGCATTTTGTATAGCTGGAACTATTCCAGTTCTACATAACAGACCTTGCCTCGAGCTTGTCCGGATTTTGCTTTTAGACATAGGCCGGACAACCCCAAATCTTAACAAACTTAAGCTATGGGCTCTTCCCTTTCCATATCACATATGAAGTGGTAGGCAACTGATTTGATTTGAACCCTATTCAATAGGTAAGCAACTTCACAAGTGCATAACTCCCAAAAGGAAATAGGAAACTCAGCAGTACTCATCATAGAGCACACCATATCACATAGGGTGCTATTGCTCCGTCCCGATATACCATCTTGCTATGGTGTATACGGAGGAGTAATGCTGAGAGAGAATCTCATTCTCCTTTAGAATAGTCCAGGAATTCCGTGCTCAAGTATTCTCCTCCTTGATCTTATCAAAGGACATAATACTTATACCCGTATTTTGGTTCTCTACTTCTAACTTATATTCTGTGAATATCTCAAAAGGTTCGGACTTGTGTTTCAGCAGGAACATATGTCTGAATCTTGAGAGATCATCAGAGAATGTAATGAAGTATAAAGAACCGGTCTTGGCATGTGTAGACAGGAGACTTTCATACATCTGCATGTATCAATCCCAAGAGTTCACTAACTCTTTCTCTGTTTCCAATAAACAAAGCTGTGGTCATCTTATCTTTGTGACATGACCGGCAAGTTTCATAAGATGTCAATTCAAACAAATTTAAATATGCATCTATATGTAACTTCAGCCAATCGGGTCGCATTGATATGACCTAGTCTACAATACCTCAAGAAGGATTCATTCATTTCTGAACTTTTCCTCTTGTGTGTGTTCTGTATACTAAGAATTGTAGTTTGATTTAGAACGTCAATACTTTTAGATAACGTGCCTGAACCGATCAACTCTTGATATAGGAAATGTTCAAAACATTATCCAACAATACAAAATTATATCCTTTCTTTACTAACAAAGAGACTGATATGATTTTGTATATCAGGTTCGGTATCTAATAACATTTGTTCAGAATCAATGTATTCTGGTAATACAGGGTGACAGTGACCAACAGACTTGGCTGCAACACTTGCACCGTTTTCTGTCTCATGAAACTTATCACCCGTTCTCAGTTCTCTACCTATCTGTAGCCCATGTAACAGATTACATATACGGGATCCTGATCTGGTATCACATACCCAGGACGTAAAGGATACTGAGAAACAGTTCTGTGTAATGAACACACCCGAAGATGATGCATCAACATGCACTTTCTTCGTTTGGGCGGCACGGGAAATATGGTATTCCCCAATTTCCTGCTCTGTCTTATAACAATTATAAGTTGGAGCGGGACCAACGTTCCCCAGCTCAGTATAACAAGCGGGTTCGGTCAATATATCCGTTTTATTATCTTGATTAAGGCATGATATGGTCGCTACCTAGAGAAAGAGAGAAGAAAACACTCAGCGTATGCTCTTGCAAGATTAGATTGGTTATATAATATATCTAATCAGGATGTCTCCCACTGTTTTAATCAAATCTTCCTTCAAACCCTAAAAGGAAAGACTAGCCGGGATTAATTACACGCTACAAGTTCGCCAATCTTTCAGCCAGGCCAGTGTCGGTACTTTGAGGGAGGTCCCCCGTGCTTTCGCACGAACCTAATTAATGTAAACCTCGTTTTCCCAGAGGCGTAACCCCGTTAACACCTTTCTAGACACCTACTTGATCGGCTAATTGTAATGTATAAAACTGTCCCAGGAGTAACTCTTACTCGCAGCGGGTATCGAGATCCAACTATCTCATAGAAGGTATGCAATCTCATTTGCAAATTCCAACACTTGAAATTCCCGATAATATTTTGCCCCTAGCATCTTATGACCTTGGCTAAGGTCAACAAATCATAAGTGCTAGCCAAGTTCAACCCGTCATTTCCCGATTGAATTAAACCCACCCGCACGACCCTTGGCTAAGGTCAACAAAGTCGCACGACTACCCTAACTCAATCGCATCATATGCTTATACAGATAAGCACTAATCAGCTACCGCACACTACGCCTTGGCTAAGGTCAACAAACGTAGCATGAATACTAACCAGTACTTATCTGAAATGACGGAGGGCTACGACGGGTTTTTCAGAAAACCCTTTGCGTAATGAACTTGATATCGTTGTAGAATCGAGTGATTTTTAAATGGAGTGTTTTTGAGGCTTTTCTAGTTTTGCTAAAGGGGTCACTCCCGGTGAAGGGATCGTCGGCCCTTTCCTCATCGAATAAGGTGCAGGATATATCATATATACCGCTGTGCAAAGCAAGAACTATAGAAGCAATCAAAAGACAAACCGAGTTTGTAGCATCTGCCAGTTATTGCTAAAGGAGTCACTCCCGGTGAAGGGATCTCGGTCCTTTCCTTATCGAATAAGGTGCTGGATGTTCTACAAGGAACACCGCTATGCAAAGCAAGAACTGTAGCTACCAGTTTTTATAAACAAGTTTCTACAACATCTTAGGTTTCTTTTATTTCATTAATCTCATTAATGAAGTCCCATTTTATTATGCTTCACAAGCATCTCTTTTGAAACGAAATCTGCAATATAACATATATCTCATATATATAATATAAACATTCGTCTCAGGCAGTACTATGATCTCATCACAGAACATTGCAGCAGAAGTACATATATGAAATATTGGATATACTAGGACGTCCGTGTTTTCAATACGAGCCTGTATAAAACACGGATTCCACGGTCGCGATGAATAGCCAAACCCACATCCCTAGACCCCTACGAGAGCGGCAAGTAACACTGCCAATTCTAGGGTTAGGAGACCCGGTCTGGACTCCTCGAGATGGTCTCCCACTGGACCCTAGAACCCGGTTACTTGTGCTCCCCGCCTTGGGTCTACCTAATGCGGAAAAGTAAATAATATACAATGGTGACATCTTCCGCTACCTGGAAGTGCCCCAATAAAAGAATATTGCATACAAATGAATTTTACATTAATGAAAAAGAAAAACTCTCATCTCACATAAAACCCCCGGCTATTCAAACACGACGATCCAATACAACATATCGCAGCAACACATAATATCTCATATCATCAACGTAAGCAAGTATGCGTATCCCGATTGTCGTTGATGTATAGCAACGAAGCCGGCGATACACCACATACTACGCTTACGGTCACAGAAAAGAAAGTGTAAAACTACAACAGTTTGAATCCGCAACTTCCTTAGACATCGCATGCCTAACCAAATGAATTCCTTAGACATCGCATGCCTAACAATTATAAACCCCGTATTTTAGTCTCATTATCGAAAACTCTTTTCAATATCAAGTCGGGCAATTCAACAAGATTCCCGACGTCCTGATCGAATGCTCGTCGCAAACTTTAGTAGACGGCCGCACCCCCAGATGCCGTCGACGAAATGCACTAAGGCGGAACACCGCTGCCGCGAGCACCCGAACAGATGCTTTCGGCGACGGGGTTCTCATACAGTCACTTGGTCGGGGCTATGGGGCGTAGCTGTCTATTAAGTTTACCCAGCGAGTATCCGCGTACTCTACGTGATTGCGACGGACTTTTGATCACATCAAAATTCCGTGGCAACCGCTCATCTGAGACTAAACTGCTATGTTTATAATATTCAAATTAGTTATCTCATAACTACGTGTGGATTCCAAAAATTGTATCACATTCCAGATAAACAGAAAAAGTTAAACTATCCGATCGAATCATCAAGCACCCAAGATTTCCCCAATATATCTCAACACTTGAAATCAGTTTAAAAACATTCATCACATGCCACAGTACCAATGGTCCAGCCGTAGAAGGGTCAAGCCAACGCCTCACATGTGGCACGCCGTACTGCCCCAAACCCTAAGGTTCAAAAGGCAGTTCAAGACGGTCACATAATCGAGTTAAGGTTTGTTGTCTTCTAGAGGGTCCACCGAGTTACTTGCACGACTTAGAACATTCTTAAACACGAGAAAAAAAATCCAACTTTTGAAAAATTTTCCGACAAGGGAAAAAGTGAGTTATTGATATCCGTTCGAACTTTTTAACAGTTTCTAAAAGTTATCCGGAAAAAACACATAGACAAATCTGATAATCCGACCGAATCATCGAATCCCTAAACAACCCCAGAAAATTCAGCTTTTTAATAAAAATTAAAAATTCCCAGAAAATCCAGCATAATAAAATAGGAGTTACTGTGCAAACAGGAGATGCTGACGTCATCACTTCGCGGCGGAACCGCGGCAGAAGCATGCCTTCTGCGGCGGTTCCGCGGCGATTTATACTATTCATCAAAAAAAATTTGCACCGTAATTCTTATAATTCCCTGCTGAATTTTTTAAGCATTTTTAATGTGGAAAAATCCCAGTTTTTAGAAAAAGTCCAGAGAGCGGGTTTTATCGGGGTTTCGGGTTTCGATCGGACTTTAAATTCCGTCTAGACTTCGCCTAAAGCTCTAGCTTGGCTCTGATACCACTAGTATGGTTTCTAGGCACGCGCACAAGGGTCTACGAGGCATCAACCATGCCCGATTAAAAATTTAGCCGTGCCGAACAACCCGAATACGGAACTTTAAACTAGAGATTAGGCGAAAACAAGCATGCTAAACACTTTAACACTAAGTGAGAGGGATTACAACCTTTGTAGATCCGGTCCTTCACTTCATATTCTCCGTGTTGTGGTCCCTTCGCTGCGATCATCGGGATCCGGACTCTCGAGAGGTTCCACGAAGAGAAAGACGCAACCTTTGCTTCCGATCTTCGATACTAAGATGATCTACCTTGAAGTTTCTTTAACACAAGCTAACACTCATGAAATGATGTGAACACCCTCATCTAAATGGCAAGGGAAGATGAGGATGATGAAGTAGGATTTTTGCTCTCTTTATTTATCTTTTTCTCATATTTATTCATCACCTTTTGAAAAACTAGTAAGCTTTTCATGAAAGAATGAAGGAGGAAGAAGATGAATAATCATTTTTGATGAATAGAAAGAATGTTATCATAATCATTTATGCAACCATAGTTGTAGTAACCATTGTAGAGAGTTTACTAGGGTTAGGGTTTGGGTTAGGTCAAAAGGTGAGTCACTTGTAAATATCTATCATAATATCTTAGCAAAGACAAAGTAAAGCTTCTAGAATCAACTAGAAGGTTTAACCCTAATCCAAACCCTAATCATGTTTAAACTCCTCTAAATATGTTGCATTAATAATTATAATATGTTACAATATTATATATCACATATACAATATTTATTGTGACAAAATAAAATAATACATTTAACATATATCGCATATATATCAATGTATTACCCGAGTGAGAAAAAGAATCTTTTAGTGAGTAAATATTATTTAATGCAATTTAATATATCATATATATTATTATACATTAAATTATCGAATCAACACTTGATCCGACAATCCGGCTATATCGCATATAACCGGCTAATATTTATCCGTACCGATTCATCGAATCAACACTTGATCCGATGACCCGGTTGATATCAAATATCGCGAGAATATAATACGATATCACATATCGCATTATCCTCGGTCCCGCACATATCACATATGTGCTCCTACTCCGTTTTGCCTGAGTCAAGAAATCTCTGTGTAGGACTCTAAAGAATCGTCAATACGCCGGCAGTAGGTGATGATCATATCAATCACCCACAAGCTGCAAGCGGTCAGCTAAACGTAACAGCTACCCAGGTATTGAGCGCTCAGAAGATCAACAAGCAAGCCTGTACATTCTCCTGCGAATCCAAACAGTAACACTCCCGTACAGTCCGGTCTCGTCGTCTGATATGTTGCATATCTCGCCTAGGGGTGGTAAACGTCAGACCCCAGTAGCTCGATAAGTCGTGTCGATATGAGGTCTATAACAGTTCGAGAAACTACTGATAACACTTACCAGTAAATCTCAGCAACCCTGGCCAGGGATTTCCGGTTATAGCCAATCAAACACAGCACAACATCAACTCCCTATACCGGGAGAGACGAATCCCCTCCTATCGCTCATTGCCTCCATGTGATTCGGGACTGTACCCAAAAGCCACCTTTTTGCACGCCCTCTTGGACGTGGTATGATGGAAATCAAAGCACAGTGGGAATCACACAAGACTCTATGACGATCTCGGGTCGACAGACTACTCTGTACCAGTGTCACCGGAGAACTGCCATCTGACGTATGGTATAATACCATCTGGGAGTTCTCGGCGAGTCCGTCCAGTGTACCCAGTCTCCACTGAGCACCCGTACACCATCCTTGATGTCAAACACCGATGGATATGGGATCATCCATCGCCCATCATATGGGTCAAGATGCGTATACGCTAGTCTACTCTGGTGCATCGATGCCCTGTCTCGATACACCCTCGACTAGGAACAGTTATAGGATGTACTCATCGACTACCGTGGCCCTACTAGTATGATCTCATCATAGTCCCAGTAGTCGAGTACATATCCTAAGGGCTTTATCAACATGTAACATAGAAACAATCAGAGTACATATTAAGATAAAGTACAACCAGATAGCATACTATCATGTCGAGCAAGAAAGTCCTCCCTATATATGTCCTAGCATCCACTACAATATACATCGTATGTACAGTGATGGACTCTAGGGCATACATATAACTAACAGTTGGAACATTTTTCAAAAAGCTGTTATTGCAAGGACGTTCTCTTTTGTTTTGCACAGTGGTATTCGGTTATGAATATCCAGCACCTCAGTCGACGAGGCAAGGGCCGAGATCCCTTCACCGGGAGTGACCCCTTGGACAGAAGTTTGCGTCAGGGTAATAACTTCACTATAGTCAATTACTTTTTGTTTTGCATCATGGTATTCAGTTGGAATATCCTGCACCTCATTCTACGGGGAAAGTGCCGAGATCCCTTCACCGGGAGTGTCCTCTTTAGTAAAGGTTTTCGTCACTATATTTTTATAAAAAGCTATGCAGTTCCTTCAACGATATCAAGTTCATTATGTTAAAAGTTTTTCGCCAAAAACTAGACGTAGCCCTCCGTCATTTCTTACAAGTATTACTTAGTATTCGTGCTGCGTTTGTTGACTGTGTCAAGGCGTAGTGTACGGTAGCTAAGTAGTGTTCGTTTGTGGAATATTAATGGGATTAGTTAGGACAGTCGTGCGGCCTTGTTGACTGTGTCAAGGTCTTGTATGGGTGGGTTTAATGCAATCCAGGATAATGACGGGTTGAACTTGACTAGGACTCTTTGATTTGTTGACTGTGTCAAGGTCACTTGGGTCCTAGGGGTAAAAATCACATCGGGAGTTTCTAAACAAACTGAAACTTGCCAGATATGCGCATACCTTCTGGAGTGTGATAACGTGAGTGGATTCCATCACGTTATCATGCGATGATAGTTGGATCCCGATTCCCACTAATGAGTTGGTTTACTCATCGGGTAATCCCGACTAATTCTTCTTTCAGGTTTGGAGGAGAATTTGACGGTACAGTGGGAGGTTTTCTGATTGGATAAAGTGATAACCATTCTGATCTAGGTTAG